>CM022302.1:568924594-570124594 GCA_011799875.1 Thinopyrum elongatum | reverse complement strand
GTTTAGTACGGGGCTCGAGGTTTTATTATCTCGTGTTTCATACACCCTGGAAAGTTAATCTAGCAACTTGAATAATCATACTTGATGATAAACGTTGGTAGCTGCGGTTTGCATCAAAACCTTAGAAGCCACGTAAAAATAAACTTTTGCATAAACCGATTAGAGGCGTCTAACTTGGTTTTGCAGTGGTTTGCATGTGATGTGGTATAGCAATTCTCATATTCAATTTGATTATGTATGAGATGACTATATGATGTAATTAACATGACCTGCGTGTCATGATTCGGCATGATGGCTGGAGCCATATGATTGCACTTTAATGACCTGCGTGTCAACCTTGTGTAATGCATTTATTTTCTCTGCTATGGAGATAGCAATATTATCTGGTGCATTGACAAGGTGGTGGCAATCTTCGCGAAGGTGAACACCGACGCGAATGCTGAAGACGAAGAAATACTTGACTTCTCCGTCAGAAGAGGCTATACCATATCATGCTATTATGAATTGCCTGAGATGTTTATCCCTCTTGATGCACCCTTCTTGATTGCGCGGTAGTCGCTTTTATTAGGGTGATCTCTCACTAAAAATATCAAGTAGTTAGTGTTCTCCCAAGTGTAGCACCGTCACAGCACCTATCTCTTTGGGGTGTCACATGCTAACATGGGCACGAACGATTAGAGAAGTGTGAGGCGGGTGAGTTGAGACCTAGCAGCAAGATCACTTGGTTGTCTTGACGTTCAGGCATGAAAGTCATGAGCTCGGAACACACGCATCGAAAGATGAACAAGAATCACATAAAGATGTGATTGGCAAGCTGGCCTACCGATTGAGATTTTTGTCATCTGTGATGCTACCATCATGACGAACAATCAAAACTCGGTTCTTGTATCACTCATAATCAATTTTGAGAGATATTGATTTGAGTGGGAGCACACTTTAGAATAAAATTGTTTATTCACTAGTGCAAAAATCATTATAAACAAAGTCTAAGTGAAACTTGTGTTTTCCGTTGTAGATCAAATGGCTCGCAACACCGCGTTCAACTTATGCCCGATGTTAGAGAAAGAGAAGTTAGCTGCGACTGGGAAAAACTATGCGGATTGGATCCGCAACCTGAGGATTGTCCTCAGGAGCGCTAGGAAACTCTATGTGCTTGAAAATGATCTTCCAGCTAAACCGGCGGCTCAGGCCCCGGAAAATGAACAAGATGTCTGGGCCACTAATGATGATGATCATAACTTAGTGCAGTGCCTCATGCTAGCTTGCATGAGTCCAGAGCTTCAAAAACGTTTTGAATTCCACAAACCCCGTGATATGATCCGGGAGTTGGATGCTCTGTACAAGGAATCCGCAAAGTCTGAACGATTTGATATCATGAAGGCTATGATGGAATGCAAGATGGCTGAGGGTAGTTCAGTTGGCCAGCACGTGGTCAAAATGATCAGCTATGCTGAAAGGCTTAAAACCCTGGCATCTCCACTTCCAGATGGCCATGTGATGGACATGTTGCTTTCTTCACTCCCCCCGTCTTACGACGGTTTTGTCATGAACTACAACATGACAGGGATGGAGAAAACACCGGAAGAGGTGCTCACCATGCCGAAAAACACTGAAGCAGGACGTTGGAAAAATCGCAAGCAAGTGTTGCTTGTGAATAAAACCGCCAGTTTCAAAAAGAAAGGCAAGCCAAAGAAAGGCAAGGGCGCCGGTAAGACCGGCTCCCAAAGCAAATCTAAGGGCGGAGCCAAGGATGGAACTGAGTGCTTCTACTGCAAGGGCACAGGACACTGGAAGAGAAACTGCAACAAGTATCTGGAAGATAAGAAGTCCGGGAAAACCAGGAAAGGTATAATTGTTATACAAGTTAATGTCATTGACGTTTTACTTGCTAGCGAAAATTCTAAGTCTTGGGTATTTGATACCGGATCGGTTGCTCACATTTGCAACTTGATACAGGGGCTTCAGAAGGTGCGCAAGCTGGCAAAGTATGAAGTCGTGATGCGTGTCGGGAACGGCTCTGGGATCGCCGCTCAAGCTGTCGGCATTATGCCTCTACATCTCCCTTCAGGATTTATTTTGGAACTTAGTAACTGTTATTTTGTTCCACTGTTGTGTAGAAACATTATCTCTGGATCATGTTTAGTACACGATGGGTATTCGTACAAGTCTGAGAACAATGGTTGTTCACTTTAGTGTAAGGATATGTTTTATGGATTTGCACCCATTGTTGGGGGCCTTTTCATTCTAAACCTTGAATGTGGAAATGATGTCTTTAACGTGAATGCTAAATGCCTTAAGAAGGCTGATACCACCACCACTTTCATGTGGCACTGTCGCCTTGGCCACATCGGAAAGAAACACATGCAAAGACTCCATAAAGATGGAGTTTTACCGTCCTTTGATTTTGAATCATTTGACACATGTGAGGCTTGCTTGATAGGAAAAATGACCAAGACGCCGTTCACGGGTCATCCTGAACGGGCGAGTGAATTATTGGAAATAATACATAGTGATGTATGTTGTCCAATGAGCACAGTCGCACGGGGTGGGTATTTCTACTTTGTGACTTTTACTAATGATTTGAGTAGGTATGGATATATTTACTTAATGAAACATAAATCGAAAACCTTTGAAAAGTTCAAAGAAGTTTAGAATGAGGTAGAAAATCATCGTGACCGAAAGATTAAGTTTCTGCGGTCTGATCGCGGAGGCGAATATCTTAGTCATGAGTTTGGCCAACATCTGAGTGACCGTGGAATCGTTTCACAGCTTACGCCTCCCAGAACTCCACAGAGAAACGGAGTATCGGAAAGACGTAACCGAACCCTGTTGGACATGGTAAGGTCGATGATGTCTCTTACAAATCTACCGATATCTTTTTGGGGTCACGCACTAGAAACTGCCGCTTACACACTAAACAAAGCACCGTCAAAGTCTGTTGAGAAGACGCCATATGAGTTATGGTATGGGAAGAAACCCAGTGTGTCGCATCTCAAGATTTGGGGTTGTGAAGCATATGTAAAACGTTTACAGCCTCAAAAACTCAATCCCAGATCAGACAAATGTTACTTTGTAGGTTATCCAAAGGAAACCTTTGGGTATTCCTTCTACCACCCATCCGAGGGCAAAGTGTTTGTCGCCAAAACCGGAATCTTTCTCGAGGAACAGTTTCTTGCTAAAGAAGTGAGTGGGAGGACAGTACAACTTAATGAGATTAGTGAATCTTCGACAACCGTTGATATGGCTAAGGAACCAGAAGAAATTCTGCTAATTATCCCTACAACCGAGCCGAAAGTTGTCGCATGTGATGCACAGACTTCAGACAATGTTGTAACTGAACCGCGCAGATCAGGTAGGGCTATCCAGCCACCTGAGTGGTTTCATAATGAATTCTTCATTCTTGAAGACAATGAACCTGCGCACTACAAGGAAGCGATGGCGGGGCCCAGCTCAAAAGAATGGCACAAGGCCATGAGATCCGAAATGGAATCCATGTACGAAAACCAAGTTTGGAACCTGGAACCACTTCCAGAAGGCGTAAAGCCGATTGGTTGTAAATGGATTTTCAAAAGAAAGACGGACGCGGATGGTAACATTACTATCCACAAAGCCATGCTTGTCGCGAAAGGGTTCACGCAAGTTCCAGGAGTTGACTACGACGAGACTTTCTCGCCCGTAGCTATGCTTAGGTCTGTTCGGATATTACTAGCAATTGCTGCTTATTTCGATTATGAAATATGGCAGATGGATGTCAAAACGGCTTTCCTAAATGGAAACCTCAAAGAGGATGTATACATGATACAGCCAGAAGGTTTTGTCATTCATGAGGATGCTGGGAAGGTATGCAAACTTCAGAAAGCCATTTATGGTCTGAAGCAAGCATCAAGGAGCTGGAAGATTCGTTTTGATGAAGTGGTCAAACAGTTTGGCTTCATCAGGAATGACGAAGAGTCTTGTGTTTACAAGAACTTTAGTGGGAGCGCAAAAGCATTTCTAATCTTGTATGTGGATGACATATTGTTGATTGGAAATGACGTGAATTTTCTTAACGAGATAAAAGAATCATTGAAAAAGAGTTTTTCAATGAAAGACTTGGGCGAAGCGGCATATGTATTGGGCATCAGGATCTATAGAGATAGATCAAAATGCCTGATAGCGCTTAGCCAAAGCACGTACATTGACAAGGTGTTGAAAAGGTTCAACATGGAGAACTCCAAGAAGGGCCTACTCCCCATGTCACCTGGCACAGTGCTTTGCAAGAATCAGAGTCCTCGGACTCTCGATGAGTGAGTACAAATGAATGATGTTCCATATGCCTCGGCAGTTGGTTCTATTATGTATGCCATGCTATGTACAAGACCGGATGTTTCCTATGAGCTAAGTGTTAGCAGCCGGTACCAAAGTGATCCAGGATTGGAACACTGGGCCGCAGTCAAGGGTATTCTAAAGTACCTCAGACGGACCAAGGATTTACTTCTTGTGTACGGAGGTGATGAAGAGCTCATTGTAAGTGGTTACACTGATGCAGGCTTCATGACTGACCTAGATGACTTCAAATCTCAATCAGGCTATGTTTTCATATTGAACGGTGGCGCAGTTGATTGGAAAAGTTCCAAACAAAAGACTGTGGCGGATTCTACGACGGACGCAGAGTATGTTGCAGCTTCAGAAGCCTCCAAGGAGGCGGTATGGATCAAGCAATTTCTTGAAGATCTTGGTGTGGTTCCAAGTGCTCTGGACCCGGTGGAGATCTATTGTGATAATAGTGGCGCCGTGGCTCAGGCAAGGGAGCCAAGTTCGCACCATAAGACAAGACATATTCAACGCAAATATAAACTCATTCGACATCATGTCGAAGAAGGTTTAGTGAAAGTACGCAAAGTTCACACGGATCTGAATGTGTCAGACCCGATGACGAAGCCTCTACCACGAGCAAAGCATGAGCAACACCGGATAGCCATTGGTGTTAGGGAAGCCATGTAACTGGATTATGAGTCTAGTGCAAGTGGGAGTCTGTAGGAGATATGCCCTAGAGGCAGTAACATCAGTTATTTTGTATCTCCTGGTTTGTAATGAAAGTTTATGTTCGATGCTATAACTGCAATGATTCTCGAGTCTGCAAATAAAACGAGGCTTGGAGGAAAACTCATGTGCACATGTGGTATAATAAACGGTAAAAAGTATTCCTAGTCTTGCCTCTAAGACTAGCTCAAGTATTGCATGATGATCCTGTTTTCCTGATCATGGGCATGGCTATGCCAGCAATTTTGAGGGCACGATGTTAGTAGAACACTTGTGTTGAATCAACCCAATTTGATGTTATGCTATGAGATACATTCGTCACAAATTAATGGTTAATAACACAGGGAAGTTAATGTTTGCATAATTCCTTAGACCATGAGAGTATCGAGTCACTTCGTACTTGCTTCGTGAACTTTGGGGTTTGTTAAACGTCATCCGTAACTGGGTGGCTATTACGGCAGCTTACGGGTTCACGAAAAAGTATGGCAAGTAACGAGATAGCTCAAGATTGGGATTTGCTCCTCCGAAGATGGAGAGATATTCTCGGGCCCTCTCGGTGTTACGGTATCCATCATCGTCTACGCAGACACCTTGTGATTTGATCACTGGGATGCCGGAACACGGAAACGAGAAAAGAGAACAAAACCGGTAACAAGGTAACTTGCATAGTGGACAAATGGTTGATCCACGGGGATGCAATAAATCTCACCTCGGGTGTTTGTGACATATCGCGAAGCAACAGGAATAGCTCACGACAACTGGAGGTTCACTCGAATATTCATTCATGTGGGTATAGGGGTCAATATGGGTGTCCACGGCTCCTATGTTGATCATTGATCGGAAGGGGTTCCGGGTCATGTCTATGCTTCACCAAACCTATAGGGTCACACGCTTAAGGGTCATCTATCTGTTGAATACTAGACAGGGAGTCTGAGAGAAAGTTTCCGAAAAAAGTTTCCGGAGACAGCGGAAAAGTTCCGAAGAAAGAGGTCACCGGATGAGTTTCGGTGAAACCAAAAAAGTTGTTTCGGGGTATACCATTAAGTCAAAATGGTTTTGGCACATTCCTGATAATTATTGTAGGGTGCCAGAATCATTCTGGAAACTTTCTGGAATTTTCAGAAATGAAAACCGGAAATGTTCCGGAGCTGCCGGAACCGCTTCAGATGCTTTTCGCAGATGAAAATCACTAATCCGAAATTGTTTTGGAACGCGTTGAAAATTATTATGGTGGGTACTGGAAATGTTCTAAGCCCACATAAATATTTTCAGTTCGAACGGACGCTGAAAAATGTCGTCGGAAATAGTGAAAGTGCTTTTTGGGATATTTTTTGAGTCTTGAGATATTTTGGGATGAGGTGTATGGATGAGAACCCCCTTGGGGGGGGGGCCTATGAGAGGTGGCCGGCCAAGGTGGGGGGCAGCCCTTGGTGCTCCACATGTCCTTTGGTTTTGACCCTTATGCCCTTGGAAAGTGTTTCCTTCAAGGGAACTTTGGTATTTTTGAATACCCATCCTACCCCTTGGTTTTCCTATATAAGGAGGAGAAGGGGCTGCCCACTTCTTCATCCTTGGTTCTCATACACATGCTATGCTTTGCTAGCTCTCTCTCTCCCTCCCACGAAAAGAGTTTTTCGTAGAGCCGCAAGGCTGTCTGGGTTCCGGCAGGAACTAGTTCTGGACGGCGAAGCCCTGCCGGATAGTTGACACCGTATGTGTGCAACCCCGTAGAGAGGTCGTAGTTCCGATCTTTTTGCCCGAGGGGCTGTTCGAGTGTCCTCCTGAAGGGCTGTCTGAGTCTTCGTTCGAGTTTCGAGGGTCCTCCCGAAGGGCTGTCCGCGACATCGTCCAAAGGACTGTCCGACCGCCTCCCGAGGGGCTGTCCGACGAGGGAGTACATCCTCGCGGTTGGGAGGTTGTAAATCCTAGCTGCGGGGATCTGCGCCGATGATCTACACCGACTCTTCTTCCGCTGTGCTTCGAGTCGGTACGGATCAGATCAAACCTTGTATGCAGTCTCCATAGTGGTCCTGGGCGTGCTTGCTGTACCAAAAATTTTCGTTTTCTGTCGCGTTCCCCTACAGTATTGCCTCATGTTTTCTCGAGGATATTGTGTCATTGCACTACCTCTTGTGAATTATTATTGGAATGATACTCCATCATATCATTCCTAGTTTGATCGGCTATATCATCTTCGTGCTAATTTTAAGTGTGCTAGCTGGTCCTTATGCCCGGAGCAATTTCCGACGATGAGCTAAGCTTACGTTGATATTCCGCATCTTATCATTTCACCTCGAACAACAAGCTTGATTTCAAGCTTGCGTCGTATCCGTGGTTCAATAGCCCCTTGCTTCATCATTCCTTTGGCTTGATGTCGTTGCTGACCGATTACACTTCTTGAAACCTCTCGTCAAATGTGTCGTGATCATCACCAATATTTTAAGCTCTTCCAGGGTAGCAATCGAATTCATGTCGAGAAGTACCATCCTTGCCCCTCGATGATTTGTGATATCATCGACAACACTCTTGTCTTCTTTCCAACACCTGCTTGATCATATCTTGGTTATACTTTGAGCTCCTTGCTATTCTCGCAATTGTTCTTTGAGTAATTCTTGTGATTTTTAACTCCAACCCTTACTTGAAACACCATGTTATTGCTACCTCGAAACATGACTGTGGTATTCTGAATATCAACAGCAACATCGGAAGCACATTGCTAAATGCTTCTTGATCTATTATCCAAACACCGTTGTATGGGTAATATCATGATTCTTCCCTCGCCCCTTCATCTAAATGCTTTTGAACTTGCTGTCCTATCATGTATATCATGCTCCGCTTTTCCCTTGGGAAGGATATACTCCCAATTCTTGTGTGTAAACACATTTTACTTTCCATTGGTTTGTTTAATCCGATAATTTCACTCTCCTTTCCATTGGTTTGCTTAACCTTTCTTGTGATCTATATGAAATAAGCAGAAATAATTCCCTGCTTATGAAAACACCTCGATTTACAACCTTGTCAGTGCGACCCTGTTACTATTGTTAACGACATTCCGGTAACCACCGATGGATGAGAACTTTGCCTATTGGTCTGCCTCGTTTAACGAGCAGGAAAATGATTCTCTTCGTCCCTCGCCCTTGTCACCGACGTTGCTGCCGACATAACTGACAGGCTATACTCTGACATGTCTTGTTGTCGTGACTGTGTAAGATGTCACCGTCCTCCCTACTCTCGATCGACACTGATCACAGTTCCACTGGATCATAACCTAACTCTCCTGTACATCCTTGATACCGAAGTATCTTTTGCACTTGGCTTTGTGTGTTATCACGAGCCACCTTTCGAGAGAAGATCTATCCCCATTGCTCTGAACCCTTACACACTCTGTTCCAGGCATCGAACGACTGATTAACCGTTTGAAGCTTTTTGTACCATCTTATATATATTGCTCTCGATGATTTCCCTGAGTTTCAATTCGAGAGATACTTTCCGCCACATCCCCTGAGTTAACCACCAGATGTTTGACCCTGCAAACGCTAGTTCTCCCGAAGTTACCCTTACTTCCCCACTTAAATCTCGGGACGAGATTTCTTGTAGTGAAGGAGAATTGTAACACCCCTGGGTAATGAGCACAGTGATCACCTCTTAATCATGCCAAGTCACTAAGTTTAACAGTGCCTAATCAACATTTGCATCATGTCTCATTTCAAATTCCAATTCAAATTTAAACTCAAATATAAAGTGAAAATAAAAGTTGTCCCAATTTGAAAACTAAAATGTTCATCATGTTACAAATATTCCTAAAGCAATTGTAAAATTTAAACCAACATTAATTGAACTATTAAAATGCCCTAAGATAATTAAAACATTAATTAAACATCATTAATAAAGTCTTCCCATTAATCAAAATTCTCACAGATCATAAAACACCTCAAACTTTTTATGGCAACACCTAAAAATGGCACTATCAATTATGGAGCCAACTCCACATTTTATAGATTGCATCTACTGCTTGAATAAAATCAAAACAGAAACAAAAATGAATAAAACAGAAAGAAATAAAACAAAATGGGCCAGAGGCCACTTACCTGGGCTTACCTACCAGAGGCCCAGCCCAGCCGTCCCCCCTGTTCTTCTACCTACTCCCCCTCCGTGTCATCGCCGCCGTGGCCGAGCGCGCGCCGCTCTGGCCACAGCTCGACAAAGCGACGGAGCAGGTGGCGCTGAGGCGATAAGGACGCCCGCCTCGATCCTCCGGACGAGCTCTGACCTCTCTTCTCTCTCTCCCTTGCTCGTTCCCCCCCCATCACCACCTCGCTCGAAACCTCGCCGCCATGGCCCAGCTCGACCGCGCGCCCACTTAGCTCCCCGCAACCCCTGCCTGCGCCAGAAGGACCGCCGTCGACCGCTTCGTCTACTGGTGCATCTCGTTGCCGTTGGGAGCCGCTGCAACGTTGCCACCTTTCTCGTCTTCTTCCTCGGGCACCTGAGATCGCCGCGAGCGCCACGTCGTCTCCAGCGCTTCATCGAGCGCGCTTGCCTGCCCTGCCGACCCGCTGTAAGCCCCTGGTCCGCCTAGACACCCCCTCTCCCTTCCTAGCTCCCCATAGCTGCCTGCCCTCGTCCCCGTGCCCCTCTGTCCGCCGATTCTCGCGAGCTCGCGCTCCCGAGCCTCTCCGGCTCAGACCAGTAGCGTCGTCATGCTCCCCGCGCTCTACAGCGTTCGCCTAGCCGCTTAGTTCGGTAGATAGCGTGCCGTTGCGCCGTGCCCGCACTTGCCGTAGCTCCGCCGCCGCCCGGCGCCGTCATTCGGCCGCTTCCGGCCAACCCGTGGCTCACTGCCGCCACCTTCGGATGCGGATGGGCGAGGGCTATGTTTCAGTGGCCTCAGCTCGCCGGGGCGCGGCCCGTCGACAAATCCCGCATGGCTCCGCCACGTCGAGCTGCTATCGTCGTTTAAACGCCGGCCAGTTCGACTAATCACCCCACTAACATCCCCTCTGAGACGCTGACATGTGGGCCCATGACCTGTAGTTAATTTAGTTTAAGTTAGTTTTTACTATTCATCTATGTCACTGACAGTGTGGGCCCGCAGCCTAATTAAACTAGTTAGATTGACTTAAAACTAACAAAACTGTTAATATAACTGGTGTCACTAACACGCGGGTCCCACTAGACCCGCTGACCAGTCAACCCAGCTGACTGGGCAGGCCTAGTCACTGGCAGGTGGGTCCAGTGGACCCCTTGACCAGTCAACGTGGACCAGTCAACTGCTGAGTGGGCAGTTGACTGGCCCCACATGTCAGCCACAATAGCAGTCCACTAGGTACACTTCTGTGTACCCATAGCCTTTTAGCTAATTATAATAATTCGAATTAAAGTTAATCTATTAATTCCAGAAATTGTTTAAATCTTTAGAAATTCATAGAAAATTAACCGTAGCTCGGATGAAAATGTTTTATATATGAAAAATGACCAGAAAAACGAGACGAATCCGAATATGCCCTTCTCATAGTTGTCACATGCCTCTAGCATGAAGAACATGGAACCTTTCCCTCCAGTTTATCTGTCTGACAGATGCCTAACACCGGGAAAATATTCCGTCTGTAGCACTTAGCTTTGCGTTAGATCACTCTGGTTTAGCTTGTAGTCATGTCATGTTTTGTGATTTCTTTCGTTGCCGTGTATTTATCTGTTTCCTCCCCCTCTTCTCTCTCGATAGACCCCGAGACCGACGCAGCTCTGGAGACCAACTACACTGTTGACGACCCTGCTTTTGCCACAGAGCAACCAGGCAAGCAAACCCCCCCCCCCCCTTGACCATGCATATATCGCCTATTCTTTCCCTCTTATGCTTGCATTAGAAATTGCTGCTGCTACTGCTTTACCTATTTCTGATGCATAGTCTATTTTTATAACTGTTATTGATACATGCCTTTTATCCAAACTGCTTAGTATAGGATGGATGGAAAACCATCTGAGACCCCTCTTCCTTGTCACAGTCACCCCGCTTGGTTAACAGTGACCTGTTCGATGGGATCGACGGGCTGAGACCTGCACATCACCGCAGACCCCCCAAGTTGCTCGACTCTGCAGAGCTACCATCGAGTGACGAGGGTGAAACCTCCACTAGTAGAAAAAGGCCCATTTGTCCCGGTTCCAGAGGCCCATTTGTCACGGTTCTGGAACCGGGACTAAAGGGTCGGGACTAAAGCCCAATACCTTTAGTCCCAGTTCGCCTACGAACCGGGACAGATGGGGCTGCACGTGGCCGCTGCGGCTTGCCCAGGCAGGAGGGCCTTTTGTCCCAGTTGGTAGCACCAACCGGGACCAAAAAGCATCCACGCGTCAGCAGTTCAAGTGCTAGGGTTTTTTTTGAAAGGGGGGGAGTTGGGGGTTTTGTAGGGTTAGTTTAGGGGTTTCATATATTGTGTTAGCTAGCTAATAGAGAGAAGTGACCTCTCTTATCTCCTTGCTTGGTCGACACTACGTACTATACGTATAGAGAGAACTCGCGACACGCTAGCTAGTAAGGAAATGAAGGAAACGATTAAGTATACAAGATCGTCATGAACATATATATACAGAGAGAAGTGACCGACCTCCTCCTTCTCCGATAGATTGGTCGAACAACAAGTTTTCGTATATCTATCCGATGCTACTAGCTACATATATACAATATAAGATCTCTTACAATCCCTAACATCTGATGTCAAGTTCCACATGGTATTCTCCGGCTTTATTGATGACGTGGTCAAGAAAGAATCCCGCCAATTCCTCTTGAATTGCTTTTATGCGATCTTGTGGTAGGAGTTCATCCCGCATCTGCCACATCTAATTTGAAGAAGGGGGTCAATACATATATATGAATGAAACTCAACACAAATGATGGTAATAAAATAAAATTGTGAATATTATTGCTTACGCACTTCATATTGTTTTTCAGAGCAGCCCCGCTCACAGGTCATGTGGCGGATGAACTCGCAAACGTAGTATCCACAAAAATCATTCCCGCCTTCCTGCCACAACCACTTTACAGGAAATAGAGGTCAATCAAACTGATAAGCAAGCATGCTAAATGGTATTGATGAAACTAGCTAGAATCAATGGGAGATGCGCGGAACTAGATAGTAGTACTTACTTTCGGGTGTGTAAATCGGAGCTTCCTTGGCAGTCCCAGAGCTTCTGCAGTGAACTCTTTCCAAACCCTGCCAGACAAAGAAAACAATTACTTGATATCAGGAAATGAACAAAGTTGCCGATATGGTGCGATAACGATCGATTGAACTTACTTCTCGAGCATTTTAGTCATGGCCGCATACTCCTTGGGATCTTTTCGTCTCGAGTCTAAGACGGTTACTAGTCCCTGCTCAAGCTTAATCTCTAGGAGAATAAAGTGGAAGTTGCGCATGCATGCATAACTCATCAATTACATTACTATAACCTCGAGTAATAAGGGAAACCGAATATGCACAAGACAGTAACACTCACTTGAAGTTGTAAGGAAAGAGTATTTTATCTTTGTTTTGATTTCGAAGCAACGATTGTAGCAAGTTGGCCTTGGTTTCTTTGGCATTATATTTAACCGTCCATTCATCTATGAGATTTGTGTTAATGAACCCAATATCATAGATTTGTGCTTTTCTGCATTAGACGATCTTCAATCTGCATAATATAGTGAGGATAATTATATATACATGCAATGAAAGAGTTGAGCTATATATAGAGACTTAATTATAGAAGTAGTACTTACAGACAGTAGCAAGTGACGATTATTTTATTGAGGGCCTTTTGATTGAAAAACTGGAAGAAATCCTCAAATGGAACAGACAACAGATCAACTCCAACGAGGTCGTGCTCCTCTTTAACTCTCCGCGTCAAAGTTTCCTTCCCATACTCGCTGCAGGTGTCCATGTACCACTCATGGAATCTTCGCATCATCGTTGTTAGAGGAGGATGACCAGGTTCGACGAGAGGCTTCCCGTGCTGGTATTTGTGTTCGTCCACCTCCAGTATATCAAAATGTGCATCGTCGGGCAGGTAATCTGCAGGATTGGTACCGGGCACCATCCCCGGATGATTAGCGACGATATCGCTAGACACCTTGAGCGGGGGGCACGATTGGTTCGCTTGTTCACCGAGCTAGAGAATTTTTTCCCACTTCTTCGTTCTGTTAAACTTCGATCACTGCAAGTACTTCCCGACCGCTCCGCTTCCTGATATGTCCTTTCAATAATGCGCTCATAGTTGGCTTGCGGCGGAGACGGTGGTGGTCACTTCAGGGCATCGAGAGTCCGCTTTCCTTTCACTGGATCTATCTTCTCCTCCGGAGGTGGAGGTTTCTTTGCAAAAGAGTCCCTCACTTGGGCTTTACAGATCTTTGTGTTTTCCTCCTCGGTCATCTCGTATGGTAACTTCTCTAGAGGCTTGAGAGATGGACCGAATCTGTATTGCCTCCCGCCTCTGGCTGTACTGCTAGATGCCAAAGCGGCGGCGTCTCTCTTCCGTTGCTGCTGACGAGTAGTAGAAGGAGGCGGAGTGCTCCGACGTGCCGGAGCAGCCGGAGCGGCGGCTTCTATCTTCCGCCGTTGCTGACGAGGCGGAGGAGGAGGTGGGCTGCTCGGACACGCCGGAGTAGGCGGAGAAGGAGGCAGAGTGCCCCCTTCATGCGCCGGAGCAACCAGAGAAGGAGGCGGAGTGCCCTGATCACTCACCGGAGGAGGAGGAGGAGGCCGAGTGCCCTGACTCGCCGGAGGCGGAGGCGTCCAGTTCAGAAGCTTGATGTGCTCCTTCCGCCATAGACATGGAGTCTTCAGAGCAAGACCCAGTTGAGTATCCCCTTCACCTGTAGGGTGGTCAAGCTCGAGCTCCTCAAATCCCTCCGTTACTTCATCCACCATCACAACAGCATAGCCTTGTGGAATCGGACGGCAGTGAAAAGTTGTGTCGGGTTCAGGAGGTGCAACAGAGCCAACAGCCGCCTTGACTTTGAGGTGCTGCCATTGCGTCATAAGCTGGCAATGCTGAGCCTCCGTGATAGCATCGACGGGGTAGCTAGGAGCCGTGAAGTCAGGCTGCTGAACGAGCTCGGTTGAAGCCACGCTGCTTCTCCGCTGAGATGGTGGGGTAGCTCCGGCACCTCGCTGGCTCTCAACTTGTTCCTCTAGCTTTTGTACCCTTGCATTCAGCTTCTGCAGTTCGCTCTACTCCAGTTTCCTCTTCCTCTCCCGGGTTTTGTAACCGCCTGCGCCGGGAAACGCAACCTTCCACGCAATGGAGCCTGGCATGCCTCGTGTTCGTCCAGGGTGCTCAGGATTCCCGAGGGCCTCGGTCAGCTCGTCATTCTCTCTGTCGGGAATGAACATCCCTTGCTGCGCTGCGGCGATACACTTCTGAAGCTTCTTGACGGGTATTGCATGTTGCTCGTCCGTCCAAACGCACTTCCCTGTTTCAGGGTCCAAGGTTCCCCCAACCCCGAAGAACCAAGTCCTTGAACGGTCTGGCCATTTCAATGTCTCTGGTTCGACCCCTTTAGCAAGCAGGTCATTCTCAGCTTTGTCCCATAGCGGCCGGGCTTTGAGGTAGCCACCTGACCCCGTGCGATGGTGAAACTTCTTCTTTGCAGCATTTATCTTATTTGTCTCTGACATCTTCTTACTCTTGTCCGATGTCTTGTAGGCCACAAATGCGGGCCAGTGATCTCTTATCTTCTCAAATCGGCCGGTGAATTCTGGAGTCTTCCCTTTGTCGACAAACGTTGATTTCAACTCATTCTTCCACCTCCTGAATAGATCTGCTATCTTCTTAAGAGCACACGCCTTGACCAATGGCTCTACAACTGGCTTATCCGGATCCTCCTCTGGCAGTAGGGTGAAATTTGCCTTCAGCGAGGTCCAAAGATCATCTTTCTGTCTATCGGTGACATAAGAAACTTGAGGGTCGTCGTTCTTCTTAGGCTCATTCCATAGCTGGATGCTGATCGGGATGCTGTCCCTAACAATAGCTCCGCACTGAGCATAAAATGCATCCTTGGTCCTCCTCGGTTCAATTGGCTGGCCATCGTTCGCAATTGCTGTGATCGTGAACCTTTCATCCTGACGCAACCTTTTCTTCGGGCCTCGTCTCGTTACCGAAGTTTGGCTCGATCCGGAGGGCTTTAAAAGAAGAAAGAAGAGTTAATATATGTACATACCAAAACAATTAATGCATCAATTAGCTAGTCAGCACAGGCTTAATTAATATATATACCTCGCCAGACTTTGCAACAGCTCCCTCCTCCGTTCGATCACCGGAGCCATCATCATGGTCTCCTTCTTCCTCCGGCATTCGGTCACCGAAGCCATCATGATCATGTCCTTCCTCCTCCATTGTTCGATCACCGGAGCCTTCACCCTCTCCTTCCAGACAATCGGTGTCGTTGAGATACGACAAGACATCACCTCCGCCGAGGATGATGTCCCCCAACAACTCTTCTGTTTCCAAGTCTCTTTGTTGATCCATAGTTTCTGCAAATATTACAACATGGCAATTAATATACAAACATGAGAGATGGATACATTAGTGGCAAACATAGACCTAGCTAGCTAATCACAACAAGGAATATTAATTAGTGGCCTCGACGCTTCTACGGTTTGGGGTGGCCTCGACAACGCTTCTAGGGTTTGGGGTGGCCTCGACAACGCTCTTTTAACTTGGTAAATTTGGGTGGCCTCGACGCTTCTAGGGTTTGGGGTGGCCTCGGCAACGCTTCTAGGGTTTGGGGTGGCCTCGACGCTTCTAGGGTTTGGTCAGGCGAGAGGGGGTTGATCGACGTCCCCCCTCATGTTGAAGAGTTACCGGAGTTCTCTCATGAATGTCCGACGTCCGGACCGCCTCTCTCATGAATGTCAAACAAGGGATTTAACAAAATGGAGCCATTCTGGATGTGCAGAAAATGGTCCATATTTTTCCTGATCTCATCTACCCTTCTATATGTCACGTTGTCAGTGTCAAAGGATTCAAGAAAACCATGGCTTCATCATTAGCCGGAAGTAACAGGCACATAATGGTACGGAGCTCTCCAAAATTGTTTTGGAACGGAGTCCCGGATAGGATAATTAGTTTTTTGGTACGAAGTTCAGCATGAGCCTTCCGAATATCGCTATTTGGAAGGCCTTTGCTGAAATTCATACCAAAAAGCGAATTATTCTATCCGGAACTCCGTTCCAAAACAACTTTGAAGAGCTCCGTAGCATCATACGCCTGTTACTTTCGGCTAATGATGAAGCCATGGATTTCTTCAATACTTTGACAGACAACGTGACATATAGAAGAATATATATATAGATGAGATCAGAAAAAAATTCAAACTTTGACATATGATCAAACTTTGACATATGATCAAACTTTGATATATGATCAAATGTTGCATATGTCAAAATTCAAACTTTGACATATGATCAAACTTTGATATATGTCCACCGCGATATAAAATGATACATAGACTTATTCGGGCGAGAGGGGGTTGATCGACGTCCCCCCTCATGTGGAAGTTACCGGGGTTTTCTTCTAGTGGTTTGGGTGGCCTCGAGAGTTTGTCGAGTAGGGGCGGGAGGGGGTAGGAGATCGACAACGCTTTTTTTTCTAGGGTTTGGGTGGCCTCAAGAGTTGGTCGCCCTATATATCGAGAGGGGGGTGAACATTTTACCTTAGTAACTTAGAAAAAAAATGTTATCGGGGAGGGGGTATATCGACCCCCCCCCATCATGTCAAAGTTATCGGGGAGGTGGTATATCGACAATGACATACATACATGAAAAAAATGTTATCGGGGAGGGGGTTGATCGTCCCCCTCTCGACCCCTCGGCGATCCTCGACCCTCCCCCTCTCGACCCCTCGGCGATCTTTTTTATTTCTTCTTCTTCCTCTTCTTATTTTTTCCCTCCTCTTCTTCTCCTTCTTCTGCTCCTTCTTCTTCTCCTTCTTCCTCTTCTTATTCTTATTTTCCTTTTTCCTCTCCTTCTGTTTCTTCTTCTTCCTTCTTCCTCTTTTCTTCTTTTTCCTTATTTTCCTTTTTCCTCTCCGCTAACCTAAAATCTACTAACCTGAAATGCACTAACAGTACAACTAACCTAAAATGCACTAAATCAACTAACCTAAAATCGATATCTACTAACAACCTAAATAAAAAAAGTAATACATATATGAAAAAAAATCATCATATGAACAAAAAAATTATATGAACAAAAAAAGCATACAACATCTATCATCAATATCATCATATCTATCATCAACATCATCTAACAAAATCATATGAAAAAAAATGTATATGAACAGGGGGCCAGCCGGACCATAGCGTGGGGCGGCACGGACCGGGGCGGTGACGGCGCGGGGAGGCGCGGCGACGAGGGCAGGGGCGGCGCGGCGACGAGGGCAGGGGCGCGGTGCAGGGGCGGTATGGCGACGGCGTTGGGGGCAGGGGCGCGCGCGGCACTTCGGGTCAGGGCAGAGAGGCGCGAGGAGCGGTGGCGTCGGGGGCAGGGCGCGGCGAGGGCGTCGGCGACGGCTAGCTCGGGCAGCCTGCCAGCGTCGTGGATGGATTCGCCGCCGTCGGGGGGAGAGGAGGAGGAGAGATCGAAGTGAGGATGGGCGGTTCTGAAAATTCCTAAGTGCTACTTATATACCCAGAGTATTGGTCCCGGTTCATGGCACCAACCGGGACCAATGCCCCCCTTTAGTCCCGGTTGGTGCCACCAACCGGGACCAAAGGTCTGTTTTCAGCAGCCCAAAGGGCGGGAAACAGGGACCTTTGGTCCCGATTGGTGGCACCAACCGGGAATAAAGGGGGGCATTGGTCCCGGTTGGTGCCACGAACCGGGACCAAAGGTGAGCATTGGTCCCGGTTCGTGGCACCAACAGGGAAATGGGCTTGCACAACGGCGTGGTGGTGGGAGTTTAGTCCCACCTCGCTAGTTGAGAGCACCCTGCACCGGTTTATAAGCTCGACTGCCTCGTCCCTATTGAACTCCTCTGAACTGCAGGCCTATGGGCCTAATCTAACAGTGCTATGCCTGTGGGCCTGCTGGGCCTTCTGCGGGCCTGAATCCTGGCCCAATTAGCTGGATTTCTAGTCGTATTCAGGCTGTGGTGGCCCAGTAGGTGGCATTTTTTTCTGTTTTCTTTTTTTCTTTTTTTTGCAGTTTTCCAGTGATTCTTTTTGCTGTTAGGTCACAAAAATTATAGACTTTCTGTTAGTGCCATTAATTTTCAAATTTGAATAGTTTAAATTTGAATTCTTTTAAATTTTGTGAATCACTAGTTTGTGAATAACTTTACTATAAAAATAGATTTTTGAGTGATTCTTTTTCCTGCTATTTAATATTATTGTGTTTTATCATTATATTAACATTTGGTTTAATTTTCTAGGTTTGTTACCATGTGTTTAATCCAAGAAAATTTCTGTTATTTTAGTTTGCTATTAAAGTTTCTAACAAAAAATTTCTTTATGAAAATTCTTTTTGCCATTAATGTTTTGAACAGAAAATACTTTGATAATTTTAGTTGCATAAATTTTATATAATTTTAGTTTAAAAAATACTAGAGGTTTATAAAAGCTTTTTAGTTGATTCCTTTTGCTATTAGAGTTTTATAAAAGCTTTTTAGTTGATTCTTTTTGCTATTGAAGAATATTATAGTTTTGTTTTAGTTGATCATAACAGAATATTTTAATTGATTATTTTAAGTTCATTCTTTTTGCTATTAGTTCATTCTTTTTGCGCTAAATGACCCTGAAATTGAAAAGCACTACAAATGAACTCTGAAAATGTTGAAAGTTGGCACGGTATCATCATTTCACCCACATAGCATGTGCTAAAAAGTTGAGAGGGTTACGGCAATAACTGGATGCACTTCGTGTACAAAACGGGCAATCTCTTTCGAAGTATCAGGGTTTCGAACGAAAACTCGTCTGTTACAAAGGGATTTCATTTTTTTGAACTTATTTGAACTCCAGACTTTTTGTGTGTTCAAAATGCACCCTTCAAAGCCACATCATCAATTTTCAACCCTTTCTGACTTCATTTGTTATTTTTATGCATTTACTGATTTTTTTGAGCTATATGACCCTAAATGAAAAGCACTACAAATGAACTCTGAAAAGGTTGAAAGTTGGCACGGTTCATCATTCACCCACATAGGATGTGCTAAAAAGTTGAGAGGGTTACGGCAAAAACTGGATGCACCTTCGTGTACAAAATGGGCAATCTCTGAAGTACCAGGGTTTCGAACGAAAACTCGTCTGTTACAAAGGGATTTCATTTTTTTGAACTTATTTGAACTCCAGACTTTTTGTGTGTTCAAAATGCACCATTCAAAGCCACATCATCAATTTCAACCCTTTCTGACTTCATTTGTTATTTTTCATGCATTTACTGATTTTTTTGAGCTATATGACCCTGAAATTGAAAAGCACTACAAATGAACTCTGAAAAGGTTGAAAGTTGGCAGGTGTTCTCATTTCACTCCGGTTGCTGTTGGGGGTTACGCTGGTGCACTTCGTGTACAAAATGGGCAATCTCTTTCGAAGTACCAGGGTTTCGAACGAAAACTCGTCTGTTACAAAGGGATTTCTTTTTTTGAACTTATTTGAACTCCAGACTTTTTGTGTGTTCAAAATGCACCATTCAAAGCCACATCATCAATTTTCAACCCTTTCTGACTTCATTTGTTATTTTTCATGCATTTACTGATTTTTTTAGCTATATGACCCTGAAATTGAAAAGCCACAAAATGAACTCTGAAAAGTTGAAAGTTGGCATGGTATCATATTCACCCACATAGCATGTCTAAAAATTGAGAGAGTTACGGCAAAAACTGATGCACTTTGTGTACAAAACGGGCAATCTCTTTCGAAGTATCAGGGTTTCGAACAAAACTCGTCTGTTACAAAGGGATTTCATTTTTTTGAACTTGTTTGAACTCCAGACTTTTTGTGTGTTCAAAATGCACCATTCAAAGCCACTCATCAATTTTCAACCCTTTCTGACTTCATTTGTTATTTTTCATGCATTTACTGATTTTTTTGAGCTATATGACCCTGAAATTGAAAAGCACTACAAATGAACTCTGAAAAGGTTGAAATTGGCATGGTATCATCATTTCACCCACATACATGTGCTAAAAAGTTGAGAGGGTTACGGCAAAAACTAGATGCACTTTGTGTACAAAACGGACAATCTCTTTTGAAGTATCATGGTTTCATACGGAAACTCGGCTGTTACAAAGGGATTTCATTTTTTTGAACTTATTTGAACTCCAGAGTTTTTGTGTGTTCAAAATGCACCATTCAAAGCCACATCATCAATTTTCAACCCTTTCTGACTTCATTTGTTATTTTTCATGCATTTACTGATTTTTTTGAGCTATATGACCCTGAAATTGAAAAGCACTTCAAATGAACTCTGAAAAGGTTGAAAGTTGGCATGGTATCATCATTTCACCCACATAGCATGTGCTAAAAAGTTGAGAGGGTTACGGCAAAAACTGGATGCACTTCGTGTACAAAACGGACAATCTCTTTTGAAGTATCAGGGTTTCATACGGAAACTCGTCTGTTACAAAAGGCATTTCATTTCTTCACATGTAACTGCAGTGATATTCTAGATCAAAGGGATCATCATAATAGTTGTGGAGAGAAGGTCTTCACTTTTTCTTCGCTTGTGTCCTTTGCTTATTGCGCCGTAACCATGGATATTCTTCATCGCTTAACAGGGTGCTTGGGTCAGCCTTGACTTTGAAGGGAGGAATTTCATGAAACTTTTCATAATCTTCAGACATGTCTGTCTTGCCCTCCAATCCCACGATGTCTCTTTTTCCTGAAAGAACTATGTGGCGCTTTGGCTCATCGTATGACGTGTTCGCTTCCTTATCTTTTCTTTTTCTCGGTTTGGTAGACATGTCCTTCACATAGAAAACCTGTGCCACATCATTGGCTAGGACGAATGGTTCGTCTGTGTACCCAAGATTGTTCAGATCCACTGTTGTCTTTCCGTACTGTGGGTCTACCTGTACCCCGCCTCCTGACATATTGACCCATTTGCACTTAAACAAAGGGACCTTAAAATCATGTCCGTAGTCAAGTTCCCATATGTCCACTATGTAACCATAATATGTGTCCTTTACCCTCTTGGTTGCTGCATCAAAGCGGACACCACTATTTTGGTTAGTGCTCTTTTGATCTTGGGCGATCGTGTAAAATGTATTCCCATTTATCTCATATCCTTTGTATGTTAATACAGTCGAAGATGGTCCCCTGGACAATGAGTACACCTCATCAGAAACAGTGTTGTCACCTCTGAGACGTGTTTCCAACCAACTGCCGAAAGTCCTGATGTGTTCACATGTAATCCAGTCGTCACACTGCTCCGGGTATTTGGAGCGCAGAGTGTTCTTGTGTTCATCGACATACGGGGTCACCAAGGTAGAGTTCTGTAGAACCGTGTAGTGTGCTTGAGACCAAGAATGCCCGTCCCTACATATTATTGAGTCCCCTCCTAGCGTGCCTTTTCCAGTCAGTCTCCCCTCATACTGCGATTGAGGGAGGCCAATCTTCTTAAGGCCAGGAATGAAGTCAACACAAAACCCAATGACATCCTCTGTTTGATGGCCCATGGAGATGCTTCCTTCTGGCCTAGCGCAGTTACGGACATATTTCTTTAGGACTCCCATGAACCTCTCAAAGGGGAACATATTGTGTAGAAATACAGGGTCCAAAATGACAATCTCGTCGACTAGATGAACTAGGATGTACGTCATGATATTGAAGAAGGATGGTGGGAACACCAGCTTGAAACAGACAAGACATTGCGCCACATCACTCCTTAGCCTTGGTAGGATTTGTGGATCGATCACCTTCTGAGAGATTGCATTGAGGAATGCACATAGCTTCACAATGGCTAGCCGAACGTTTTCCGGTAGAAGCCCCGTCAATGCAACCGGAAGCAGTTGCGTCATAATCACGTGGCAGTCATGAGACTTTAGGTTCTGGAACTTTTTATCTGCCATATTTATTATTCCCTTTATATTCGACGCGAAGCCAGACGGGACCTTCATACTGAGCAGGCATTCAAAGAAGATTTCCTTCTCTTCTTTGGTAAGAGCGTAGCTGGCAGGACCTTCATACTGCTTTGGAGGCATGCCGTCTTTTTCGTGCAAATGTTGCAGGTCCTCCCGTGCCTCCGTTGTATCTTTTATCTTCCCATACACGCCCAAGAAGCCTAGCAGGTTCACGCAAAGGTTCTTTGTCACGTGCATCACATCGATTGAAGAGCGGACCTCTAGGTCTTTCCAGTAGGGTAGGTCCCAAAATATAGATTTCTTCTTCCGCATGGGTGCGCGTCCCTCAGCGTCATTCGGAAGAGATAGTCCGCCGGGACCCTTTCCAAAGATTACGTGTAAATCATTAACCATAGCAAGTACGTGATCACCGGTACGCATGGCGGGCTTCTTCCGGTGATTTGCCTCGCCTTTGAAATGCTTGCCTTTCTTTCGACATTGATGGTTGGTCGGAAGAAATCGACGATGCCCCAGGTACACATTCTTCCTGCATTTGTCCAGGTATATACTTTCGGTGTCAGCTAAACAGTGCGTGCATGCGTGGTATCCCTTGTTTGTCTGTCCTGAAAGGTTACTGAGAGCAGGCCAATCATTGATGGTTACAAACAGCAACGCATGCAGGTCAAATTCCTCCTGTCTGTGCTCATCCCACACACGTACACTGTTTCCATTCCACAGCTGTAAAAGTTCTTCAACTAATGGCCTTACGTACGCATCAATGTCGTTGCCGGGTTGCTTAGGGCCTTGGATGAGTACTGGCATCAAAATGAACTTTCGCTTCATGCACAGCCAAGGAGGAAGGTTATAGATACATAGAGTCACGGGCCAGGTGCTGTGATTGCTGCTCTGCTCCCCAAAAGGATTAATGCCATCCGCGCTTAAACCAAACCATACGTTCCTTGCGTCACCTGCAAACTCCTCCCAGTACTTTCTCTCGATTTTTCTCCACTGCGACCCGTCAGCGGGTGCTCTCAACTTCCCGTCTTTCTTACGGTCCTCTCTGTGCCATCGCATCAACTTGGCATGCTCTTTATTTCTGAACAGACGTTTCAACCGTGGTATTATAGGAGCATACCACATCACCTTCGCAGGAATCCTCTTCCTGGGGGGCTCGCCGTCAACATCACCAGGGTCATCTCGTCTGATCTTATACCGCAATGCACCGCATATCGGGCATGCGTTCAAATCCTCGTATGCACCACAGTACAGGATGTAGTCATTAGGGCATGCATGTATCTTCTGCACCTCCAATCCTAGAGGACATACGACCTTCTTTGCTGCGTACGTACTGTCGGGCAATTCGTTATCCTTTGGAAGCTTCTTCTTCAATATTTTCAGTAGCTTCTCAAATCCTTTGTTAGGAATAGCATTCTATGACTTCCACTGCAGCAATTCCAGTACGGTACCGAGCTTTGTGTTGCCATCTTCGCAATTGGGGTACAACCCTTTTTGGTGATCCTCTTGTAGGAGATATGCCCTAGAGGCAATAATAAATGTTATTGATTATCTCCCTGTTCATAATTAGGTTTATGTTCCATGCTATAACTGCTATGGTTCTCGAGTCTGCAAATAAAACGAGGCTCGGAGGAAGACTCATATGCACGTGTGGAATAATAAACGGTAAAATGTAATCCTAGTCAAGCCTCTATGACTGGCTCAAGTGTTGCATGATGGTTCTATTTTCCTGATCATGGGCATGTCTATGCCAGCAACTTTGAGGGTACAATGTTAGAAGAACATTTGTGTTGAATCGACCCGAATTGATGTTATGCTATGAGTTACATTCGTCACAAGTTAAATGGTTTATAACACAGAGATGGTTACCGTTTGCATGATTCCTCAGACCATGAGAGTATCAAGTTTCTTCATGCTTGATTCATAAACTTTGGGGTTTGTTAAACGTCATCCGTAAATGGGTGGCTATTACGGCGGCTTACGGGTTCATGGAAAAGTATGTCAAGTAACTTGATAGCTCGAGATTGGGATTTGCTCCTCCGACGATGGAGAGATATCTCTGGGCCCTCTCGGTGTTATGGTATCCATCATTGTCTGGCCAGACACTTTGTGATTTGATCACGGGGATGCCGGAACACGGTAACGAGAAAAGAGAACAATACCGGTAACGAGGTAACTAGCATAGTGGACAAGTTGTTGATCCACGGGAATGCCAACATGTCTCACCTCGGGTATTTGTAACATATCGCGAAGCAACAGGAATAGCACACGGCAACTGGAGGTTCACTCGAATATTCATTCGTGTGGGTATAGGGGTCAATATGGGTGTCCATGGCTCCGATGTTGATCATTGATCGGAAGGGCTTCCGTGTCATGTCTATACTTCACTGAACCTATAGGGTCGCACGCTCAAGGGTCATCTATCTGCTGAATACTAGACAGGGAGTCTGAGAGAAAATCACCGAAAAAGTTTCGGACACCGGAAAAGTTTCGGACAGCGGAAAAGTTCAACAGAGAGAGATCACCGGATGAGTTCCGGTGAAACTGAAAAGTTGTTTCAGAGGATACCATAAAGTCAAATTGGTTTCGGCACATGCCCGCTAATTCTTGGAGGGTGCCAGAATCGTACTGGAAACTTTTGGGAATTTTCTGGAAGAAAAACTGGAAATGTTTCGGAGCTGCCGGAACCACTTCAGATGCTTTTCGCAGATGAAAATCACTAATCTGGAATTGTTCCAGAACACGTTGAAAATTATTTTAGTGGGTACTGGAAATGTTCTAAGCCCACATAAATATTTTCAGTTCGAACGGACGCTGAAAAATGTCGTCTTGAATAGTGAAAGTTCTTTTTGGGTTACTTTTTGGAAAGCCACTTGTTTGGGCTTTATCCCAAAAGATCTAGGGATGACATGGATGGATTGGGAGGCCCTCTTGGGGGCCCCCCAAGGGGTGTGGCCGGCCACACTTGGGGCTCCACCATGGAGCCCCTCTTGTTCCGTGGTTTCACCTTTATGTCCTTGGTGGAAGGACTTCATTCATGCACTTTTGGGTTTTATTGTAAAACCACCCTACCCCTTGGGATTTCCTATAAATATAGGTGGAGGGGCAGCCCTCCACACTCACTCCTTCTCACATACACATGCCATGCAATGATCTGGCTTCTCTCTCCCTCCCCGCGAAATAGTTTCGTAGAGTCGAAAAGTTGTCTGGGTTCCGGTGGGAAATAGTTCTGGACGGCGAAGCCCTGCCGGATAGATGACACCGTATGTGTGCAACTCCGTAGAGAGGTCGTAGTTTCGATCTTAGTGCCCGTGGGGCTGTTCGTGAGTGCCTCCCGAAGGGCTGTCCAAGTGACGGTCCGAGTTCTGTGAGTCCTCCCGAAGGGCTGTCCGCGACACCGTCCGGGGGACTGTCGGACCGCCTCCCGGACGGCTGTCCGGGTGGCGGATGAGGGTATACATCCTCGCGGTTGGGAGGTTGTAAATCCTAGCTGCGGGGATCTGCACCGCCGATCGTCATCGACTCTACTTCCGCCGCGCTATGAGTCGGTAACGAAAATGATCAAACCTTGTATGCAGTGTCCATAGTGTTCCTGGGCTGGTGCGTAGGGCGGAATTTTTTTGTTTTCTGCTGCGTTACCCTACAGTGGCATCATGAGCCATGCTATGCATAGATGCAGGTTACGATCTAGAATACATAGAGATGTATGGGTGTTGCACAATATAATTAGGTAGTAGATGAGTTCTATTACTGAAAATTATTTGTGCGGGTAGCAGATGAAATCGGTTACCCGATGTTCCTGTTGCTTCCCTTGAATTATCATAATCCTGATCTTGACGGCATGGTGGAATCTCACAAAGTTCTGGCAATCCGCGATCCTTTCATGCTGCTCTAGAGTATGCTGATTCACAGATCAACGAAGTGCTAACAGTTCTTTGGGTTCCACCATAGTTAAAGAAAGATGGATGTTTCGCAGACGAAAGGGCAATGCATATATGATCTGCACGGGGGTCATGCGTATGACGAAGTTCATTATGGGGCTCAAGATTTTATTATCTTGTGTTTCATACACCCCGCGAAGTTAATCTAGCACTTGAATTATCATACTTGATGATGGACGTTGGTAGCTTCGGTTTGTTTCGAAACCTTAGAAGCCACATAAAACAAGTTTTTGCTGAACCGATTAGAGGCGTCTAACTTGGTTTTGCAGGAGGGTTTGCATGTGCAAGTGATGTGGTATAGCAGTGCTCATAATATTTTGATTATGTATGAGATGACTATATGATGTAAATTAATTAACATGACCTGCGTGTCATGATTCGGCATGATGGCTGGAGCCATATGATTGCACTTTAAATGACCTGCGTGTCAACCTTGTTGTAATGCTCTTATTTTATTAGCTATAGAGATAGCAATATTATCTGGTGCATCGATAAGGTGGTGGCAATCTTCGCGAAGGTGAACACTGACGCGAATGCCGAAGACGAAGAAATGAAAGACTTCTCCGTCAGAAAGGGCTATACCATATCATGATATTATGAATTGCCTGAGATGTTTATCCCTTATGATGCACCCTTCTTGATTGCACGGTAGTCGCTTTTATTAGGGTGATCTCTCACAAAATATCAAGTAGTTAGTGTTCTCCCAAGTGTAGCACCGTCACGGCACCTATCTTTTCGGGGTACGACATGTACACATGAGTACGAACGATTAGGGATGTGTGAGGCGGGTGTGGTCAGACCTCACAGCAAGATCACTTGGTTGTCTTGACGTTCAGGCAGGACAGTCCTCAGCTCGGAACACACGCATCAAAAGATGAACAAGAGTCACATAGAGATGTGATTGGCAAGTTGGCCTACAGATTGAAATTCACGTCATCAGTGATGAACCCGTCAATGGCGTCGAATTGAAATGCGGATCTTGAATCACTCACAATCAGTAATGAGAGATATTGATTTGAGTGGGAGCGCACTGTTGAATTTACTTGTTTAATTCTCAGTGCAATTAATTATGAACTCTATCTAAGTGTTTTTTGCAAAATAGTTGTAGAATAATGGCTCGCGTTTCCACCTTCCCTATTAAAATTGAATAGCTGTTAAATATCTGGTTATACCTTTATGGTTGGTAACGTAATGTGAGGATTGTCCTCAAGAGTGCTGAGAAGGACTTTGTCCTATCGCATACTTACGGTATTCTCCCGCTAATGCTATGGATCATGTGACTCTCGTCCTTCGATCCAAAAGCTAGAATTCCGTTTCAGTCAAGTGCAATACATTTGCTTCCATGAGACCCAAACTTCGAAAGTTTGGATAGTTATGTGATATTCATGGAATCTGAAAATCATTTTCAGAGACAGACAAAGGCTAAAAGATATGAGATATCCAAAGAAATGTTTGTTTGCAAACTATTAGTAAAGGAGTTTACTATGCATTAGACTGATAAGAGAGGGATCCAGAAGAACGCCTGTCATATGATGAAAGGTGAATAAAACAACAACTTAAAGAGAAAGGAAGTGTCCGAAGGGTGTTAGTGTGACTTACACACCTAGGAAGTCCGGGGCTAACGCCACTCTTAAGTTCGGTGCTTCTTCTGAGAGTAGGAGAAATACTGAAAGTTAAACTATTAGAAGTATAAAGACAAAAAGTAAGAAGACTGGAATATCCAGCTCATGTATGAATGTCATACAAGTTTTTGATGTATAGAAGGCTGGTCAAAGATATAGTTCTTGGGAATTATGGTTAAACATGTTAATCACTAATTCTTGGGTATTGGGAGTTAATCACAAAGATACCCGCTCGATTGCAATCTGTTGCAACTCGATGTAAGAACTACTATGGCCTGAAAGACTAGCCAGGAATGAGGTTTAGGTATACACAGGGAACATAGTAAATGTTACTATACCTTCCATCGGTGTATTACTATCTGTATTTATTTTCATAATTCATTTAGAGTTTCACAAACTCTATCCCATTGCATAAGGTATCTTGCAAGAAGGTTGTTCATAAGAGAACTTTTTATGTTCGATGTTATGAATAACATAAGGGCCATACTTTCATTGAGAATGAGATGTATGTTATGAATAATGATAATAATATATTACCTCTGGATTTACTTTCATAATTCATTTTAGAGTTTTACACTCTAGCCGCTTGCACAATGTTGTTGCAAAAGGGTTGTTCATAAAAGAACAATTGTTGTTCATTATTATGAATAACATGAAGAGCCATGCTTCAATCCAGATGGGATGTATGTTATGAATATTGATAGTAATATGATACATCCATAACACTGACGCTAAATATTGCAAGACTAAAAGAATACCACACAAGTGTGGCACTGCATTTGGTCACATTGGAGAAACCCGCATGGAAAATTCCATTATGATGGATTTTGAAGTCGTTTGATTTTGAATCATCTGACACTTGCAACTTTTCTCCGAAAAGTGAAGTGACTGAAATACCATTCACAGGCCATAAGGAATGGACAACAAACTTATTGGTGATCATACATTTGATGTGTGTAGATAAATGTTGTAAGTAGTGGATTTATCTATCTTCAAAAATGACTCAAGTAGATATATGGATATTTACTTGATAAGACGTAAGTCTAGATCTTTTGAATTCATTCAAAAGGTTTTCAAGAATGAAGTAGAAGTTATTGTAACAAGAAAATTATGTTTCTACAATTGGATTGCAGAAAGGAATATTTGAGTTACAAGTTTAGCGAATGTCTGATGAGTTGTGAAAAGAGTTTCATAACTTACACCTCCCGGAACACCACTGTGAGTGGAAAGTCCGTGAAGACGTAATCGAACCATTTATGACATGGTAAGATCAAAGATGACATAAATAAATTTGCCATTATCCCTTTTAAAAGGTAATGCTTTAGAGACTGCGGCTTTTACACTGAAAAGAGCTCCATCGGGTCTGTTGAAATGACACCATGGTATGGTACGCCCAAGCATGTTATATCTTTTCTTAAACATTTGGAATATGGGGCTTGTGTAAAAGGTTACAAATCTATTCCAAATCAGACAAGTGCTACTTTGTAGGTTATCCCAAAATGTTGGGTATTCCTCCCTCACTATGCCGAGGCAAACAGGTTTGCCACAAAGAACGGTATGCTTTTTGAAGAAAATGGTTTTTTCAAAAAGGTGAGTGGGAGAATAGTGCAACTCGACGAGATAAATAGTATCTTCGTCATCAGATCAAAGGAAAGAGACCTTGGAAGTAATTTCAGTGTTTCCTACTGCGACTGATACGAAAGTCTCTACAATAAAATGTATGGACTTCGGTTGAACTTGCAGCTGAACCACGTAGGAAAAACTCGTGCAAACCTCTCAGGTGCGCAAACGAGATATTGTTGTTAGACAATAGTATACCTACGATACACAAGGAAGCGTTGATGGGCCCTGACTTCGGAATTGGCTAAATGCCAATACAATCCGAGATAGTTTCCATATAAGTGATTCAAGGTTAAAATCTTGATACACCTTTCGAAAGACTTAGAGTCTAATGAATTTTATGGAACTAAAAACTGATACGGATAAAAATGTCTTATCCATAAAGCTCAACTTGTTGCAATAACAAGTTCAAGGAGTTGACTACGATGAGGTTGTTTCATCGTAGCGATGCTTAAAGTCGGTTCGGGTTGAACTAGCAATTAATACATATTTCAATCATGAGATGTGAAACATGGATGATAATAGGATTTCCATCTGATGGAAATGAAACCAAGGACTTGCATGTGTTACAGTCCAAGGTATTTTGTCATTCCAGAGGATGCTAGTGACTGTGCAAACTTCAGAGTTCCAGTGATGGACAGAAGAGAGCAAAATGGAGTTGGAATCTTCGTGTTTTGATGAAATGGTCAAAAAGGGTTTTGACTTTATCAATGGGTAACGAAGATGCTTGTGATTCAAGAAAGTAAGTGGGAGCATAATAATATTTCTAAAAACCTTGTGTGCTTGACACATTGTTAATTGGAAATAAATTTCTTGACACGAATTAGGACTTCATTTGAAAATAGTTTTTCGATGAAGTGCTTGGGCTAAATAGCCTTTATATTAGGCATGATAATCTATGGAGATAGATTTACCTAATGGGGCTGAGCAAAGATACATATTGACAAGATGCTAAAAAAATTTAGCATTTAAAACGCCAAGGAGTGATTCTTGCCGAAGTCACATGGAAAGAGTTTTTGCAAGACTCGGTGTCCCAAAAACACTGATGAGCAAAATACATGATGGAGATTCCACACACCTTCGTGTTTGGATTAATCATGTATTCCATGGTATATAAAAACAATCAGATATGTCCAATACACCAAAGTTGTTGCGAGTATAGATACCAAAGTGATCAAAAGTACTGATCATGGGACAATAGTGAAAGATGTCATTGAGTACTAGAGTAGTATTGATGACATGTTTTCTCGCAAGGAGAGATTGTGAAGTGCTCGTTGTAAGTAATTACATCGATACAGTCGTCATCAATGCTCCATGCGATTTTCGATTTAAATTAAGGATTATGTGTAAACACAATGTGGTGGCACAGTTAGTTGGAAAATGTTCCAAACAAGTTACTATGGCGAATTCTATAACAGAGGCGAAGTATGTTGCCGCTTTTGAAGCGACAAAGAAGATGTTGAATCATATAGTTCATTCATGAATTAGTATGGTTCCAAGATGGCTTTTGTCAATGGGACAGTACTGCAGGTAGTTACTCCATAACTCAGTCTGAGTAATCTAGGTTCGACCTGTGATTCACATACATACAAAGCCAAGTCCACACAATATATGAATTCTGTGTAAGCGTGAAAACGCGAGGATATGCAAAGATACACACGGAGCTGAAGTCGTCAGATCCGTTGGACATCAGGCTATACCACAAGCGAAGCGTATTTACACCGGTGTGCCACAGGTGTAAAGTGCAATAGCATGACTAGATTATTGACTCTAGTGCAAGTGGGAGTCTGTAGGAGATATGCCCTAGAGGCAATAATAAATGTTATTGATTATCTACCTGTTCATAATTAGGTTTATGTTCCATGCTATAACTACTATGGTTCTCGAGTCTGCAAATAAAACGAGGCTCGGAGGAAGACTCATATGCACGTGTGGAATAATAAACGGTAAAATGTATTCCTAGTCAAGCCTCTATGACTGGCTCAAGTGTTGCATGATGGTTCTATTTTCCTGATCATGGGCATGTCTATGCCAGCAACTTTGAGGGCACAATGTTAGAAGAACATTTGTGTTGAATCGACCCGAATTGATGTTATGCTATGAGATACATTCGTCACAAGTTAAATGGTTTATAGCACAGAGATGGTTAATGTTTGCATGATTCCTCAGACCATGAGAGTATCGAGTTTCTTCATGCTTGATTCATAAACTTTGGGGTTTGTTAAACGTCATCCGTAAATGGCTGGCTATTACGGCGGCTTACGGGTTCATGGAAAAGTATGTCAAGTAACTTGATAGCTCGAGATTGGGATTTGTTCCTCCGACGATGGAGAGATATCTCTAGGCCCTCTCGGTGTTATGGTATCCATCATCGTCTGGCCAGACACTTTGTGATTTGATCATGGGGATGCCGGAACACGGTAACGAGAAAAGAGAACAATATCGGTAACGAGGTAACTAGCATAGTGGACAAGTTGTTGATCCACGGGAATGCCAACATGTCTCACCTCGGGTATTTGTAACATATCGCGAAGCAACAGGAATAGCACACGGCAACTGGAGGTTCACTCGAATATTCATTCGTGTGGGTATAGGGGTCAATATGGGTGTCCACGGCTCCGATGTTGATCATTGATCGGAAGGGGTTCCGTGTCATGTCTATACTTCACCGAACCTATAGGGTCACATGCTTAAGGGTCATCTATCTGCTGAATACTAGACAGGGAGTCCGAGAGAAAATCACCGAAAAAGTTTCGGACACCGGAAAAGTTTCAGACAGCGGAAAAGTTCCGCAGAGAGAGGTCACCGGATGAGTTCCGGTGAAACTGAAAAGTTGTTTCAGAGGATACCATAAAGTCAAATTGGTTTCGGCACATGCCCGATAATTCTAGGAGGGTGCCAGAATTATACTGGAAACTTTTGGGAATTTTCTGGAAGAAAAACTGGAAATGTTTCGGAGCTGCCGGAACCACTTCAGATGCTTTTCGCAGATGAAAATCACTAATCTGGAATTGTTCAAGAACGCATTGAAAATTACTTTAGTGGGTACTGGAAATGTTCTAAGCCCACATAAATATTTTCAGTTCGAACGGACGCTGAAAAATGTCGTCGTGAATAGTGAAAGTGCTTTTTGGGTTACTTTTTGGAAAGCCACTTGTTTGGGCTTTATCCCAAAAGATCTAGGGATGACATGGATGGATTGGGAGGCCCTCATGGGGGCCCCCCAAGGGGTGTGGCCGGCCACACTTGGGGCTCCACCATGGAGCCCCTCTTGTTCCGTGGTTTCACCTTTATGCCCTTGGTGGAAGGACTTCATTCATGTACTTTTGGGTTTTATTGTAAAACCACCCTACCCCTTGGGATTTCCAATAAATATAGGTGGAGGGGCAGCCCTCCACACTCACTCCTTCTCACATACACATGCCATGCAATGATCTGGCTTCTCTCTCCCTTCCCGCGAAATAGTTTCGTAGAGCCGAAAGGCTGTCTGGGTTCCGGTGGGAACTAGTTCTGGACGGCGAAGCCCTGCCGGATAGATGACACCGTATGTGTGCAACTCTGTAGAGAGGCCGTAGTTTCGATCTTAGTGCCCGTGGGGCTGTTCGTGAGTGCCTCCCGGAGGGCTGTCCAAGTGACGGTCCGAGTTCTGTGAGTCCTCCCGAAGGGCTGTCCGCAACACCGTCCGGGGGACTGTCCGACCGCCTCCCGGAGGGCTGTCCGGGTGGCGGATGAGGGTATACATCCTCGCGGTTGGGAGGTTGTAAATCCTAGCTGCGGGGATCTGCACCGCCGATCGTCATCGACTCTACTTCCGCCGCGCTACGAGTCTGTAACGAAAATGATCAAACCTTGTATGCAGTCTCCATAATGTTCCTGGGCTGGTGCGTAGGGCGGAAATTTTTTGTTTTCTGCTGCGTTACCCTACAGGCCTCTAACATGCGATCGAACTTCAGCTTCTCCTTTTCACTTTCGCACTGTCTCTTTGCATCAACAATGACCCGACGGAGATCATCATCGGGCACATCGTCTGGTTCCTCTTGATCTTCAGCTTCCCCCATTGCAGCATCACTGTATTCAGGGGGCACATAGTTGTCATCATCCTCTACTTCTTCGCTGTCTTCCATCATAACCCCTCTTTCTCCGTGCTTGGTCCAAACATTATAGTGTGGCATGAAACCCTTATAAAGCAGGTGGGTGTGAAGGATTTTCCGGTCAGAGTAAGACTTCGTATTCCCACATATAGGGCATGGACAACACATAAAACCATTCTGCTTGTTTGCCTCAGCCACTTCGAGAAAATTATGCACGCCCTTAATGTACTCGGAGGTGCGTCTGTCACCGTACATCCATTGCCGGTTCATCTACGTGCATTATATATAATTAAGTGTGTCAAAAACCATTACAGAACATCATGAATAGATAAGTGACCAAATTACTAGAAGTTCATCATCACATTAAAACCAAAGTACATACATAGTTCTCATTGAACAACATATAGCTCTCTAGAGCATCTAATTAAACCATACATTGAAACTATGTAAAACATTTCAATGCAACAACAAATGCGATCATAATCGCAACCAAGGTAACAATTGATCCAACGGCATAATGATACCAAGCCTCGGTATGAATGGCATATTTTCTATACTTTCTAATCTTGAAGCGCATTGCATCCATCTTGATCTTGTGATCATCGACGACATCCGCAACATGCAACTCCAATATCATCTTCTCCTCCTCAATTTTTTTCAATTTTTCCTTCAAGTAATTGTTTTCTTCTTCAACTAAATTTAACCTCTCAACAATAGGGTCGGTTGGAATTTCCGGTTCACATACCTCCTAGATAAAAAAATCTATGTCACGTTGGTCGGCATAATTGTCATAAACAATAAATGAACCAAATAGTTATAAAATATAATATAAACCACATCCAAATCATAGACAGGATGACGGCCGACGGGGGCGGATACCAAAACCATTGCACTATATAATAACAAACAATAAGAAAAGTAAGAAAATTATACAAGTATCTATCTAAATCATACAAGTAAGATTTTTTCTCTTTTAGAAAGAAGATAAGAACAAGAGGCTCACCACGATGGTGCCGGCGACGAGATCGGCGCGGGCGATCGACGACGGTGAAGACGGGGACGGGACGTGACGGACCGCTAAAACTAGACAAATCTTGAGGAAAATGGAGCTTGGAGGTCGAGCTTGGAGAGAAGAAAGCTTAAGTAGTGTGGCTCGGGCATTTCATCGAACACCTCATGTGCATAGGAGGTGAGCTAGAGCACCACAAAGCCCTCCCCGAGCCGGCCAGAAAAAACAGAGCAGTGGAGTGCTCTGCTTGCGGGCGAGGGGGTATATATAGGCACCTCATTGGTCCCGGTTGGTGGCTGGAACCGGGACTAAAGGACCTCCTTTGGTCCCGGTTCCAGCCATGAACCGGGACCAATGGATGTGGGCCAGGAGCGAGGCCCATTGGTCCCGGTTCGTGTCTGGAACCGGGACCAAAGGGTCCAGACGAACCGGGACCAATGCCCCACGAGGCCCGGCCGGCCCCCTGGGCGCACGAACCGGGATGTATGCCCCCATGGGTCCCGGTTCGTCACTGAACCGGGACTAATGGGCTGGCCAGGCCTGGACCAAAGCCCTGTTTACTACTAGTGATAGGAACATGAAAAACAAAGTTTGAGACCAAGTTATCACAAGATTCCCTCCGGGTTACACGTGGTGTCAGTATCCCGCTCTAAGTGCAGGCATTAGTGCCGTCGATGAAGCGGATCAGACTCCAGAGCTGTGTACGGGGTGTTTAAACCTTCCACCACACTTTTAGACATGTATTAGGAAACAATGCAGGTTTTGGTGGGATTGCTAACCTCCGAAGACCCCGGAGAGGCCTAACCCTGACCCGTTTAACCTCGAACTCTAGGCCTTTGGCCGGAGACGAACGGTGTTTGACCAATGGACTTTTCTACCTGGTTTTTCTAGGTTAGCCCATAGGAACATGAAAACAAAGTTTGAGCCCAATTTATCACACGATTCCCTCCGGGTTACCCATGGTGGCAGCTTCTCGCTCTAAGTGCAGGCGTTAGTGTCATCCGTGAAGTGGGTCACACTTGGGAGCTATGTATGGGGGTGTTTAAATCTCCCACCACACTTTTAGACATGTATTAGGACACAATGCAAGTTTGGGGATTGCTACCCTCTGAAGAACCCAGAGAGGCCTAACCCTGACCCGTTTGACCTGAAAATCTTGGCCTTTAACCGGCGATGAACGGCATTTGACCAATGGACTTTTCTACCTAGTTGTGCTAGGTTAGCCCATAGGAACATGAAAAACAAAGTTTGAGCCCAAGTTATCACAAGATTCCCTCCGGGTTACCCGTGGTGTCAGTTTCTCGCTCTAAGTGCAGGCGTTAGTGCCGTCCGTGAAGCGGGTCACACTCGGGAGCTATGTATGGGGTGTTTAAACCTCCCACCACACTTTTAGACATGTATTAGGACAAAATGCAAGTTTTGGTGGGATTGCTACCCTCCGAAGACCCCAGAGCGGTATAACCCTGACCCATTTGACTGGCAATTCTATGCCTTTGATCGATGTCAAACGGCGTTTCACCAATGTACTTTTCTACTTGGTTGTACTAGGTTAGCCCGTAGGAACAAGAAAAACAAAGTTTAAGTTTAGTTTGTTCAAATTTGAAGCAAGTCAAAACAAGAGGATATTTTTTGCAAATTTGAAGCAAACATAATTTTAGTTTGTTCAAATTTGAAAACAGAGTATACCAACAGAATCCTTTCAAGATTCCTGATCCAAAAACATATAAAATTTATCAAAATCGATGCAAGTATGAATTACTTGTGATTGTGACCAAGTATAAGGACCTATTTGCAAAAGTACATGAGGTCGCATTTTTAACCTATTCAAAAACAGAAACAAAGTGGATATTCATAATCTATGAAAAAGTCTACCCCAAATTGATATATAATTTGTATATATTCAAGTTTAGATAAGTCATATTTGAATTAACAAAATTCAAGCTTTTTTAAAGATTTTTAAAAAACAGAAAAGGATTTAAAATTTAAAAATATTAGAGGTAAAAACTTTGCCGACGGCCACCATCAGGGCCGTCGGCATATATATAACGGCGTCAGCCATCGGTCAGCCCACGGGCATATATGCCGATGGCCGGAGGTTTGCTGACGGTAGCCCTCGGCATAGTGATTGTATGCCAACGGCCAGATAGTTGCCGACGGTTGCCGTCGACACAGCTTCAGATTTACCGACGGCCTAGGTTTGCCGACAGTTTTTGTTCGGCCGTCGGCGTAGTTCGAGGTATGCCGACGGTCCTGATAAAAAGCCGTCGGCATACCTTTTGCCGTCGGCATATATGTCGATTCCTGTAGTGAATATGAAAAAATCATTTGCCATATCATAAAAAAGGGTTTGGATTCGAAGCAGGAATTATCCATAGCACTCACTTACATCCATTCCCTTGTGGTTTAGATTAATTATCCGTTGTTAACGGTAAACCTAGAAAAAATGTGATCGTGCGACTACTCAACATTGGAAGGGCAAATAAGGAATTTTTTGCTCCTCACAAAAAGGAAAAAAATTAATGAATTTTTGCACAGCAAATACTGGAGACGCCGTATTCCTCACTATCTCCATTTAGGCCAGCCCATGTAGATTTCACCGGCTCAGAAAAGACTCTGTCATGAATGGCCCGTACGTTATACTTATACACCTACCAACTCAACTCTGACTGCGGTAGAAATGTGGAACTCCAAAAACTCAACAATATGGTACATGATGAAGGATCAGAAGATGGCCAGATTAAATATAATCTAGACCACATGCACACCGAGTGGATCGAAATATTCCTAAACCAACAGACACAAAGCTCCAGAGAGTGGTACAAAGCAGAGAGATGTTGTGGGAGATTCCCTCAGCTCGGAGGTACTTTTATTGCCAACTAGATGACCTGGTTGCGCCGATGGCGCAAGAAGCCAATTAGAAGTGATGTTAGTAGTGAGTAAGTAGGAGATGTAGCTGGAAATATAATGCAATGTGGATTGTACTACAGATAGTAGAATGACTTACATCGGTTTACAGAAACACATATACAGGCAAGGTGACAGCTTATTTAGGCATCTTCTTAGTCTGATTGTGATTATTTAGGCACCCATTTGAATCAGAAATTACGTGAAGGCATGGAAAACTCAAATGAGAATTGTGAAGATAACTTACGGAAATTAATCTATTCTTAATTCCTATTGGAATTGAAAGAAAGCTAAAAGAAACTACCAAGTTCTAATTAGCTTGCATCTGCATGTTACATTGTAGTAGATGTACAGCAGTGCAAAAATGAAAAACCAGTTACCTAAGAAAGGGATGAAACTAACGGAGGCAAAATTTAACACAGTGCATTTGCATAGGAAACAATACAACATATGCCTTGGGAAGTAGATCAGTTAATTAAATAGAAAGGTTGAAAATAGCTAGACCAGGGAGCATTATCTTCTGTAAACTTGCACTCAGAAAAGACATTTCTCAAGATGGTATAACCTGAATACAAGAGCAGGATAAAAGGGCAAGTAATCTGTCATGGGCACCACAATCATTGGCAAGAAGGCACAACCATAAGTGAGCAAACCTTAGGATAAAAAAAAAAGTTGAGAAGGGTGAGCATACAGACATAAACTTCAGAATGGCAAACATTGCACTGGTAATAATAGATATATTAGGTAGCACGGCCGAACGAACATTTACAATGGATAGAAATAGTCATTGAGGGGACAGGGGAAAGCAGGAAAAGCCAACGGCGATATTTACAAGACATGAAAGTAGCTTAGTTCGGATCTTAAATAGGGAATTGTATCAACAGAGCTTTGACATAGCTCTATGAGTGCTAAAGACTAGGTTTGCAAACACGCAAGCAACATAGTAGTAGCGTGTTCAAAAGGGTGCAAAGACAAGCGCATGAAGACAGTGACAGCGAACCAGTCTTCACTTGTCCTAGCGGCCGGACGCTTCAGTAGCCAGGGCCAAAGTAGCAAGGGCCAAAGTAGCGAGGGCCAAGGCCAAGGTAGCGAGCTTCTATATACAAAACAACCTGAAGCAAAAGACAGGAAAGTTCATAAGACAAGAGATCCACATGGCATCGACAAGTTTATAAGGGTTAAATTGCCATCATAATAAAGCCCATTATATATGTAGTCCATCAGTTATTGATATAAGGCGTAGACATAAAAAAATGTATCAGTTGATATGGAAGGCAGAAGGCAAGGATAAATCAGTGAAGGGATTATAGGTATCATCGAAACACTAAAAACACTAACCAATTTTCTAAAAGGACCTAACAACATTTCTGGGTTTCTATCATGTAAAAGACAACACAATGTAAACCATGGCAGTGGCAAAATAACCAAAAGGAAGGCATGAACAAATCAGTGAAGGGACTATAGGTTGCAGGAATGGACGTACCACACGTGCACGCTCATCCCAAAGCGTGGATTAGGTACTACTTTAGGTTTTCTGACGAAACGGTCTTTGTAGTAGTAGCAGGAGCCCTAACATCAGCAAGTTTCCAGCAAAAGGATTACATGAGAAACACATATTCATATCCTATATAAACAGAAACAGAAATCCAACAAGGTAAAAGAAAGAAACAGAAGCATCAAAATTGCAATTGCTATAGGAACAGAAGCTTGATTGTATGGGGTTTTCCAGTGCTAAATTCTTTATGATTCATGCGCCCATTTCCAGCTTGGATAGGTAGTTAATAGTGTCTTATGCTTCATTGTATAGAGAGGGCATACCTCTTAAGCTTAGGTGGCTCAGCAAGTGCAGTTTCCATGGTCTTAGCAGGTGCAGTGGCAGGAGCATCAGCATCAACATCAGTCAGTTCAGATCCCTGTGACAGGGCCAAGCTAATGATTAGGAACCGTGCAAGAGGAAACCAACAAAAAAACAAAGAGGAAGCTAGATGCGATAGAAATACTAACAGTGGCTGAAATAAAGGAATTTATCAAAGGTGGTGTGACCACCCGGTCATCATCCTTCTCCTGCCAAACAAGGATATGTGCATGTGGCAGACCCCTCTTCTGGAACTCCATGGCGTGGAGAACTGGTAAACAGGAGGGCAAATGAAAAACAGGAAAATAATTTACATGGCTAAGAAAAATGAAGAAAGGGAAGAAAAGGCACTAGGCACAGTACCAGCAACCACAGTCCCAAATGCTTTCCCGGCCCTGATCTTCCGTAGGTACTCAAGGAGCTTCATGTGATACACTCGAACGGTAATATCAGCCCTATCGACTGCTTTTTGCCTAGGTTCAGGACTCTCAGTTATTTCAGGCCACTTTGGATTACACGTGAAGGTCGTGAATATATCAGGTGAGCCATGGACACGCGAAACAGCCACCGCATCGTGGAAGTTTTCAGTCATATAGCGACGCCCACCAGTATAAGATGATGGCATTATATTTTTCTTACCGACCTCGGCTCCATCAAGCTTACCAAGTCCAACAGCATCAACAGCAAGTTGGTGCTTTTCAGCTCGCATGTCGTCCGGGAGCTTTTCAGAAATGCAGCACGGACCTTGACTGAACAGCGAGAAGATCACGAGCCAGTAGATCACCAGAGTCAGCAGAGCACCAGCCAAATAGCAAGCAGAAGATGATAGGACAGCAAGCAACCTGTGGCAAACAGAATAAATGGCTTAGCAGTGGGAACACAGATGAAAAGAGCGTGTATAATAAGCACACTACACAGACGATAGGTAAAACATGCTCGCAATCACCTCAATGGAATCGGCAGCCATTTTCATGCATTGTAAAGATAACAAATGGCCCTCCCTGCTCCCCTCTTACTCATCTCATGCCGAGTTGCACCGAGTGTTGACTGGGCTTGGTTGCTATCTAAACCAGCACAAACGCACTCAAGCATAGCGCAGTAGCTTCTAACGCAGGATCTGTAACTAACAGAAGCAAACATCTGTGGTCATGGCACTACTGTCACAGTAAAAAAGGAGACAAAGTATGCAGCCTTTGTCACAAATACAGATACTCTGTTCCCACCTAAAACTATCACAAATCCAGCTCTTTTCTTAAACACACATTAGAAAATAAAAGCAAACACAACAGGGGCACATACATGCGAAGATAACAGGTAATGTCACAAAATTTGTCAGTAGCTTCTAACTAATTCCAGCCAATGAAGGTATTTTATTTAGTTAGAAGTAGAACTTGTCAGTAGCTTGTAACTAATTGTCAGTAGCTTCTAAATAATGTACAAACCTAGGGGCAGAGAAACAGCACGAAGGTATTTTATTTCTAATGTTATGGAAAAATAGTTAGAAACTATCCATTAGAATTTTATTTCCATAGCATTAGAAATTAAATTCTCCAACCTAGGGGCAGAGAAACAACACGAGGCAACCCGAAGAAAATCACATGACAACCTAGGGGGTTGATCTACCAGTTGTAAAATACATAGACAATTAGGAGAAAAGAGACCAATTCACCACAGGTTTGCACATATGTTTATTATGGTCACTGCAATCAATTCCCAACATGACAAATCTTTCAAATAAATCAAGACCGACAACCTTACCCATGGAATTATTTTCAGCAGTCGGCATATTAATAAGAACATGTTCTAAAACGTCAACAAAAGAGCATTGCTAAGGAAAAGGAATCAGAGACAAAAGAGTAAATGCATTAGCCATAAGAGTTCTCTAAAATAGAAGGGAAATCAAGAGACCCCGGTGAACTTAAGGAGTAAATCACATATGTTAGGTCATGAAACCACGGAACATATACCTTCGCAAATCACTTATATACATATATATATAGTTAAGGTGAGATGATTCAAGAAGAGAAAGAAGAGGGAAAATCGCATATTTTGACAGCAAGGGAAGCCACCAAATGGCCTGACCTGAGCTTAAAACTTGTTTGGCAAATAACACAGACTACAGTACATCTTCTGACAAACCTTCTATAAACAAGCATCATACCCTGCAGGGGCTATTTGCAGGGCTCACAAGTTACAAATCCTACTGGAAACTACGTTTTACACGACACAGTAGCCTGCTTACACGCGAGCCCATGCATACAACGACAGCGACATTGGGACGGAGAAGAAGAACTCGAACCTCAACCGTACGCGAGAGGCGAAGGAAGCAGAGCCATGACGAAGATCGAACGAAAGATCGATGCATGCTGGACGGAGACGGCTCTAAGAGCTGCAGGCCGAGCGAGCGAGGCGGGAAGTGGGAGTGAGAGTGAAAGGAGGGCGAGGAGGGAAGGGCTGACCAGTTCGTCTTGGTAAGAAAAGGGGCAAGGAGGAAGAAACAGTAACACATGAGATTATTTTCGACACAGAGCAAGCGACGAGCCCACCGTACGAATACAGACACGTACGCACCCAGACCCACAGGCAGCGGCACAAACAGGCAAGGGGAGTAGAATCGCAGGCGGATGGAAGCCAGCTCGTCGCGCAGCACAGGGCGCACAGGCGGGGCGTACGGCCTCAGATGGGCAACCCACCCAGCCGCTGTAAATATCAAAAGAACCCACACACACAACCACCTCCCCGGCTGACAAGTGGGGACCACCGTATGCAGGGTCTAGGCGCATCGACGCAGCAAATGTGGGTTCTCCCTTTTACCCAACGGGACTCACCAGCGACGGACTCTCCCTTTTACCCAACGGGAGCTCCACGCCGACCGCTTTACCCACCGGACAACACAACAAAACACACCCCTTACACACACACAAGTCACTGCCAGTCGGGCCCGCTCTGCATCAGGGGCCACCAACACAACTGGGCAGCCAAAGAGCGACCATGAGAGTACCCGCGAGTTGATGTGAAGACGGGTGACCATGGAGAGTACCCGTGAGTTGATGAGTAGTCAGGTGATCAGAGAGAGTACCGGCGAGATGAATACGAGGAGCGGCCGGGCATTCTTAGCCCTTATCGCAAGTTCTCGAGACGGGGCAACGGGGTCACATCGATCGTGAGTCTCTGCTCGTTACCGTGCGCTCCCAATACACTAATGATTTGGATATTTAATCCGAGTGGGCCTCTGGCCCGATAGCACTAACCACCACGTGGGAATAAATATGGGTACTCTGCGTCGTACGCATCAGCTGAAACTTTCTAGACGTCAGCAAGGGAGCGGCGCGCGCCGGGTTGGACTGGAACGCAACCGCCTTGATAGTGTGGGTTGCTAGGTCTGCTCACCGGCCGCCCACACAACGTGCAGGAGCGCAAAGGGCAATGGGCCCAAGACCCCTGCGTGCATAGGATTAGTCCGGCGTGCTGACCTCTCTGTTGAGCTAAGGTAGGGCTGCGGCGTGTTGTTTAGTTAAGGCCGGGCAGGACCCAGAAAAGTGTGTCCGGCCGGAGTTAAGCGAACATGGTGGGTAAGTTGGTGCACCCCTGCAGGGAAGAACTAATCAATTCTAATAGCCGGATCCTCGGTAACGGACGCTTGGAGTTGTATCCCGGTAGATACAACTAGAACTTAATGATGGAATGATATATGGATATTAGGGCTCTGGGATTGCTTTCTCGCAGGGAGTCGAGTAAGGATCTCTGGGCGAGGTTGAAACTTATTACTACTATTTAATTATATTATGTTATTCTGTACTCTTCTACTGCTGCAAGACCGCTGAAGATGCTAGTCTTCGATAGGACTAGGCCTTCTCTCTATTCTTACAATTCTGCAGTACAGTCCACATATACAGTCTTTCCTTGAAAATGTTGCATACTTAGAATAGTTCTGATGTAAGTCTTGCTGAGTACTTTGCATGAGTACTCATGGTTGCTTTGCTTCCTCTTTTTCCCGTACCCGCTTGATACATCCAGACGACGGAGCCCCGGAGCCAGTTGCCCCCTTCGACGACTACTACTACCACGACGGGGCCTACTACTCTGTGGAGACCGCTGACGACCAGGAGTAGGATCGGAGGGTCCCAGGCAGGAGGCCTGGGCCTTTTCGATCGTAGTCTTTTGTTTTGCCCCGCCTTCTTAAAGGCTTATCTGTCTTCCTTTTATATCTGTACTCAAATATTTGATGCTTCCACAAACGCTTGTAATGCGAGCTTATGTATTCGAGCCCTCGAGGCCACTGGCTTGTAATATAAAGCTTGTATGTCTTTTATTTATGTTTTAGAGTTGTGTTGTGATTCCTTCAAGTGAGTCCTTAGGCTTGATCGTGTGCATTTGCGTGTATGATTAGTGCTCGATTAAGCCGGGGCGTCACAGGTACCGACTTTTAAATTTCAATTTCACCTACCATTTTTCGATATATAGTACTCCCCCCAATCCAAAATATTGTTGTAGTTTTGAACTAAGGTTAGTTGGGATTACTATTTAGCATACATTTGCATCATTACTATTTTACCACCTGTATCCAGGCTATTATTATGTTGTTAGCTTCAAATAAAATCATACCAGTGAGACTTGTAAGAAGGATGTTTAGTTAGTACTACTGAAGATCAGACATCTTTTCTTCCTTTGGGCCGTAACCCTATAATTTGAATTCATTAATAAGATAGGGGTCAACTCCTATCTAGTACCAAAGAAGGAAACAAATAATCCACATGAAGTAAAATATGTAAATTTTAGATATCCTAAAATATTAGGGGCATGCTACGCGTCTGCCGACGGATTCTTTTAAAGATCCACCGCCTCGCGAGCCGTCCGATTCGATGATGCGACCAGTCCCGTATTGTCCCTTCTCTTCTCTAGTTTTCTGCAACAAAACCCTTTGTTGCAAAACGTCCTCTTCTCTGATTTCCTGCAACATGATCCATGTTGTAAAATCTCTAATCTAATTTTGTGCAACAAGACCTTTGTTGCAAAAATTGCAACAACATCTCCCGCCGTCTAATTTTCTACAACAAGACTCTTGTTGCAAAAATTGAAACAACATTTCCGACCGCATCGCCCACTTGCACAGTTGTCGCTGTCGCCGTTCTGCAACAACGCCATTGTTGCAGAAACATGTATCTGAGGTGTTGTTGCAAACAATGACGCGGGGCCAAGCAGTAGTAGTGGACGTATGTGCGTGGTGTTGTGGCTGCTGCAAGCGTCGGTGATTACAGGATAGCGGCCAGGTCAATGGCGCTCCACAATCGACGTGGTGGATCTTACCGGACCGTCGATCCGGTCGGCGCGGAACCGTTTGGCAGCGAAGGTCCAACATGGATGCGCTAGGCGACGATCTAAAGGCGGCGGCACTCGGCTTGGCCGCCGTCGCCCTCCCTAGTCCGTGCTTGCGGGATCAACCCTGTTCGGTTTGCCACAAAAGGCTAGTTGCAAACCCACTTCCTGAAACAAAGGAGCAGTTGCAGAAACGTGGAGACGGAAGGGTTGCTTTCATCCGTCTGATCAAGACTGCATCCAGATCCAGCTGTCGAGAGCCTCCCAGCCTCTTCCTCTTCCCTCGCCGCCGCTGGACGCCGTCGCCAGTGAAAGCCCACGAGGCGACGGTCCTGTCTCGAGGCTGCTTGCAGATTCGGATGCTGAAGGCGAGGTCGAGGTGTCGCAGGCCGGCAGCGCGGGCTCCCAGTGTTGATTTAAGGCTTCCTTGAGGAGCAAGGCGCGGGAGTGCTCAAAGGCTGCGCGGGAGCTGCGGGCGGAGGCTGTGGGCGTGCACGTGCGAGGGAGGATGCGGCGACGAGTGAGGTGGCCCGAGCATCGACGAGGTGCGGAGGTGCTGCGGCCAGGTCGATCTAGGTGCGGCTGGGCGCGCTGGTCCGCAGTGGAGGAGCAAGGGCACGGATCTAACGTGTTGCATCCGTGAGGGATGACAGGTGGGCGGCGGCTCCGTGCGTGTTGCGGCGCAGTCTTCACGGCGGGCGGTGTGGCAGTTCAGCAATGTAGATCGACGATGCTGGTGGCTTCTTCGTGTCGTTGTCAAGACAAGCGATCGAGCGAAGAAGATCAGAGAGAGAGAGAACACGAACTGGAGAGAGAGTGGTTTTGTGCTGCCATACCAACTGCGCAGCTTTTCTGTTCTGTTTTCATTCCTTTATGAGATTACACAAAGAACCTAACTACCTCCCGGTCGAGCTGCCATGATCCGCGTCTGTCGCCCCATCCAGCGACTGCGTCTCATAGCTCAAGCCAACGACCGGGAGAGAAAGAAGGAGAGGAGAGGTGTGTGCTAGATGCAGCCCTCCACTATGTACGTGCATGCGCAGGTCACAACCCGACTGTTAGAGTACGTAATGGGCCTAATGGGCCTAGGCTGGCGGTATAGCCCGTTAGTCTTAGGATTAATTAGAGATAAGGATTGCTTGCTTAGGGGTCAAGTAAGCCTTGCTTGGGAGTCAAGTAAACCTCTCTATATAAGGAGAGGAGATGTATCAATCTAATCAAGCAAGAATTAAGAAGGAAATCCCTTCCCTCTTGCCCGGCCATGGGCAAAAAGGCCCCCAGCCGGCCCTCTCGCGCCCTCCTTCTAGCAATACCATAACAATCTGGTATCAGCTTTCCCGGGTTCAATCATGTCCAGCCCTCCACCAAGTTCTTCCCACCCGCCGCCACCTGCGTCTTCATCGGCGCTGCTGGCCCACATAGCAGGCGCGCCGGCATTGGGCGTGCTGGCGTCCTCAGGGGCGATTGAACCCTCTGCCCCGGCGCCGTCCACCCTCGTCCTCACCCCGGAGCAGATGACATCCGCAATCCTGGAATTACGGCAGGCCGTGGCGGGCATCAGGGCCTTCCTCGTCGGGCCCTATGCGCCCCAGCCGCATCCCCAGCAGCCACCTCCTCCGCCGCCACACCAACAGCAGCTACCCCCGCCGCCGCCGCCCTCGGACGCGACCACGGCGCTGGTCATCTCGTACCAGTATGGGATGCCCTACGACGGGACTGTGACGATCTCGTTCCCATCAGCGCCGCCGCCGTCCCAGGGCGTCCCCATCCAGCAGATCAAGTTCCCGCCATCGCCGTCACCACTTCCGGCTTGGATAGCTACCCGCCACGTGTCGCCGGCGGTGAGGCTGCAGGCTGCTGCGCGTGGCCTCCTAGCGCGTCGGTGTGTGCGGGAGATGCGTGGTCTGCAACTGCCGCTCCTTCAAGTTGCGCTTCGCTGCGCAAAGGACCTCGATCTCATCCGCTGCGTCGGGGATCTTGGGCATGCGGTTTTCCCCACGGGCGGCAGGCGTGCTGTTTTCCCCACGGGCAGCGACCTCAATGTCTGCGACATCGGCGGTTGGAGGGGCGCACCCCTCCTCGTCATTCTCCATCGAAAGCCCTCCACTCTTCTCTGTGCGGTGCAGACCAACAGCCGTCCGGCGGGGAGAAGGCATGGTGTCACCGACAGGAGCGCACCGCGTAGCACCACTGCATTCCGCCGCCGGCCGCCGCGAGGGCGCCTCTGTTGGTCGCTCTTGTGACCACTTCCAGGTGGCCATACACATGCACTCCTTTTGTCCAGATGGTGTCCATGGGATCCAGGTGGTTGTACACGTGCACATCCGACGTGCGGATGGTGTCCACTTTATGTTCAGGGGTCCAAAATAAAGCGTCCCAGTCCATTTCAGGTTGAGAGTAATAAAACAAAGCCGAGATGTAAAAGGCTTATTTTTAGATGTTAGGTTTGGTTGCGTCGAGTCATGGTTATAAGTTGGTTAGGTTGCAGCTCGAGGACAAGCTGCATGTCCGGGTGGGGTGTAGTGTTAGAGTACGTAATGGGCCTAATGGGCCTGGGCTGGCGGTATAGCCCGTTAGTCCTAGGGTTAATTAGAGATAACGGTCGCTTGCTTAGGGGTCAAGTAAGCCTTGCTTGGGAGTCAAGTAAACCTCTTTATATAAGGAGAGGAGATGTATCAATCTAATCAAGCAAGAATTAAGAAGGACATCCCTTCCTCTTGCCCGGCCGTGGGCAAAAAGGCCCCCGGCCGGCCCTCTCGCGCCCTCCTTCTAGCAGCGCCATAACACCGACCATGCACAAGCATTATTTAAATAGAAAATGAAAGCTACTACGTTGCATGCATGAGATTAGTCTAGGCATAACATTTCACCCCCCTAATCTCACTACACCAAGCCGATCACCCCAAGTCTCTGTCTCATCTCGATGAAGTGAACTCGTCCGAGTGTCTTGGTGAGTGCGTCGGCCAGTTGGTTCTGCGATCCCACATGATCAATCTCCACTTGCCCCTTGTCCATACAATCCCTGACAAAGTGGAACTTCACGTCTATGTGCTTGCTTCGATCATGGTGGACTGGATTTTTGCTCAAGGCTATGGCTGATTTATTGTCCACCAACAATCTGAATTTTGCTGGTGAGACTCCTGTTATATCTTCCAGCAGCCGGCTTAGCCACAGCCCCTGGCATGTTGCTGATGTGATAGCCACATACTCCGCCTCACAAGAAGAAAGAGCAACTATCTTTTGCTTCTGAGAGCTCCAGGTGATTAGGTTCTTACCAAGGTAGAAGACGTGCCCGGAGGTGCTCTTGCGATCGCCGGTGTTGCCGGCGTGGTCGCTGTCGCTGAACCCGAGCAAATCTGCAGTACCCTGGCCTCTCTTATAGCAACAACCATAGTTCATAGTGCCCTTGATATACCTCAGGATTTGCTTGACCGCAGCCCAGTGCTATGTGCTCAGTTTCTCCATGAACCGATTGACGATGTCGACCGAGTGCGCGATGTCTGGTCGCGTGTTAACCAGATAGCGCAGGCTCCTGATCACCCTGCGGTACAGTGTGGCATCAAAAGGCTCCTCACCATCTTCTTTCTTCAGCTTGAGGCAGCAGTGCATTGGTGTGTGGCAGTTGTTGCAACTGCTCATGTTTGCCATCTCCAAAACCTTGCCAGCATAGTTCTTCTGACTAAGAGTGATGCCGCTGCTTCCTTCCACTTCTATACCCAATTAGTAACTTAGCTGCCCAAGGTCACTCATCTTAAAGAGCTTTTGCATCTGTTCCTTGAAAGAAACTATGTCTGCTGCACTTGTGCCTGTGATGATCAAATCGTCCACATAGACCCCCACCAGCAGATATGAGTGCGCGTCGCCGCGTCGGTAGACGGCGTGTTCCAACGGACTGCGTGTGAAGCCGAGAGCAGCCAGCGACTCGTCCAGCTTCGCAGACCACGCGTACGGAGCCTGATGCACTCCGTACAGCGCCTTGTGGAGCCGCAGTACACTTTCTTCCCTGCCGGCGACCTCGTACCCCAGCGGCTGAGCGACGTATACCTCTTCAGTGAGATCACCATTCAGAAAAGCAGATTTCACGTCCATACGATGGACCTCCCAGCCAGAGTGTGCAGCAAGGGCCAGCAGCAGCCGTACTGTCTCCAAGCGAGCTACGGGGGCGAAAACCTCCTCAAAATCCACCCCCTGACGCTGCACATACCCGTTTGCGACGAGGCGAGCTTTATGCTTGATGATGTTGCCCGCCGGATCACGCTTGACGCGGTATACCCACTTCAGCCCGATCGCCTTGTGTCCGGCCGGGAGCTTAGCAAGCTCCCAGGTTTTGTTGTCGATGATGGACTGCATCTCGACATCCATGGCGCCCTTCCAAGCCTTGCTCCCGAGTACTTCGTCCACGTCTCGTGGCTCGTCGGCACTGAACAGGCAGCGCACTAGTAGACAGCGCTCGAACTGCTCGCGCACGGCCTGGTCCTCTGTTTCCTCCAGCACACACGAGAAACGCCGGTAGCGAACCGGCTGCCCAGTTGGCACATCGCACCTGTCGTCGTGAGACGGAGGCGTGCCCCAGCGAGCCCTCGACGGGTCCGTGGGAGTCACCGGCTCGGACCGCGACGACTCGGGTGTGTCCGCCGCCGGCGTGGCGACTGCGGGTGACTGCGGCGTCCCCAAGGCTGGTGTAGAGGGTGTCGCCGCGCTTCGTGGGGTGACCAGCGGGGTGGCCGAGCCACTGTCGATCTCCTGGACACCGTTGTCCATGGTGTAAACCACGGTAAATGTCGCCGGCGCCGCGGTGACTGCGCTCGTGCCCAGGGTGCTCCAAGTCCATGGCCTGTTCTCTTCAAACACAATGTCACGGGTTACCGGGACCTTCTTTGTCGCTGGATCATACGCACGGTACGCCTTGGAGCCTTCCTCATGTCCCACGAACACCATCGGCGTCGACCGGTCGCTCAACTTGGTGATGCCGGGGCCGACGCGCTTGATGTGAACCGAGCACCCAAAAGTATGGAAGTGTTGCACGTTGGGCTTACGGCCGTGCCACGCCTCATAGGGTGTGACACCCTCCAGGCTCCGGGTGGGCGCGCGGTTTAGTAGGTAGACTGCGGTCCTTACCGCCTCCGCCCAGAAGTACGCCGGCATGCCCATGCTCTTCATCATGCACCGAGCCATCTCCACCACTGTCTGATTCCGTCGTTCGACGACTCCATTTTGCTGCGGTGAGTATGGTGCAGTGGTGAAGTGCTTGATGCCGTTTTGGTCGCAGTACTCCTTGAACTCTGTGGAGTTAAACTCGCCGCCGCGGTCCGATCTGAACGCGCGCAGTCTGCACTGGCCGTCAGCTTCGGCCATGGCTTGGATCTTCTTGAAGCGTGGGTACGCCTCATCTTTGGACTTCAGTAGCTCTAGCCACATGTAGCGACTATAATCATCAACCACAAGCAAAAAGTACTTGTTACCTCCTGGAGTCGTCGGCGTGATCGGCCCACACAAGTCCGTGTGCACGAACTCCAGGCCGTGCTCGGCTCGGTGCGCCGTAGCCTGTGGGAACGGTGCTCGATGTTGTTTCCCCAGGGCACAGCCGTCGCAATACTCCTCCACCCGATCGATCACGGGCATGCCGCGCACGAGCTGCTTGGTGGACATGGTCCGGAGCGCACGAAAATGAAGGTGCCCCATGCGCGCGTGCCACCTCCAGGTCGCGTCGTCCCCTTGCGCCATCAGGCACGCCGGTGCGTCGATGGTGAGTACGCCGGTGTACAGCCTGTTGCCGGAGCGCTTGATGCGCGCCAGAACGCGCCGCGCTGGATCCTGGACGGCCATGACACCGTCTGCGATGCTTATGGTGCAGGCCGCCTCGTCCAGCTGTCCTACGGAGACGATGTTGGTCCGTAGGCTGGGGATGTAGAAGACGCCGATGAGCGCACGCTGATCGCCGCGCTGGCAGCGGAACACAACGCTGGCACGCCCGCGAATGGCCACGACAGAGCCATCGCCGAACTTCACCGTGCCGTGCACGGTTTCGTCGAGCGATGAGTAGACTTGCCTGTCGCCCGTCATATGACTGCTGGCCCCGGTGTCGAAGAACCACACCCCGTCCGACGAAGGGACGGACATGACCTTCTCCTCGTTGAGATACACCTCTTGAGGCGCCACGAGCTGCGTTGCATCGACGCTGGTGACCATCGGCGGCGGCCGGAGGTGGCTGCTGCGCGTCGAGTGGAGTTGGAGCAGGGGGCGAGGGCTAGGGGTTTCGTATTCACCGCGTGCGTGCTGGGCCGGAGGAAATCTGTTGTGGGCTCTGGGCTGACCCTCTAATACATCCCGCGTTCGTTATTCTCACAAAATACAAATAGCCTCTTCGTGGCAAAAAGTGCACCTATGGGCTTACCGCGAGAGCTATATCCCGCTCAACGCAGGATGGAAGCAAGTCTCGTAGATACACAGTACAAACGTAGACGCTCGTACATACGTATATATACTCACCTTTGTAAATATGCGCACGCACATCCTATCTCTATAAATATCTTCGAGAGACTGAGCTGACACATTATCTTGAGATTGAAGAAGTCGTTAGAAACGCCTTCAAAGTCAATGGAAACATGCCTCTCACTAAGCGCACATCGCGGGAAGGCCTGAAATAAATTCAGGAAAATACGAGAACCAGTATCAAGTCTAGTACTTGAACTCTGCTAGGCTGGGGATACCACTATCCTCCTAACCATCGAGCTACAGTATTGGGGAGTCCATATTCGTGCCTACCTCACTCGTTGTTTGCTGTTCGCTTCGGTTTCCTTTGTGTTATTTTCGTTTTTTCTGCCGTTTCTTTTTTTAATGGCTTTTTCTTTTTTTGTTCATATCGGGTTTTCTCATTTCTTTCTCCGATTTTTCATGGTTTTTTAATTTCTTTCTTTTTCTTTGGTTTTTTTCTTTCTCTACTTTCAAAATTTTCCCTTTAATATTTTCTTTAGTTATTTTCCATTTTTTTAGTTTATTACTTGGTTTTTTATCATTTTTTAGTTTCTTTATTGGTTTTCATTGTTTTTAATTTTTTTGCACCAGGTTCGGTTTTTTTTCTTTTGTCAATTTTCATTGGATTTTTCTTCTCTCTTTCCGTATGGAACATGAAAATATTTCTATGAGTGTAACATTTTCACAATTAGCCAAACAATTTTCCGTATGCATCTAAAATATTTTTCTGTGCACGTTGATTTTTCTAAAATACATGGCTAATTTTTTTCAAACATACATTTTAATGTCAACCTTTCAGATAAACAATCAATATTTTTCATATACATGAGGCACATGTTTTATGCCTACGTTTTTGAAAAGTTGACATTTTTCACATGCATGATCAACATTTTTAAAATTTATATTCTCTTATGTCTACCTTTTTCCATACGCATTATTCATTTCTCATATACACGTTAGCATTTTCGAAATAAATGATTAACATTTTTTTAAACATTTTTTATGTCTACCTTTTTCATGCACATTGTATATTCTTTTTACTAATCAACAATTATATAAATATTTAACATTCACGAAATACATGATTTAGATTTTTGTAAACATATGTTTTTTATGTATAATTTTTACATACAAAATTTACATTTTTTCAATACATCAGAGAAATTTCTATGTATATGCACTATCAACATTTTTTAAATATAATTTTGTAATACATTGTCATTTTTTGTATATTTTTAATAAACATCAGGAACATTTTTATATACACATTTAACATTTTTAAAATACATGATTAACATTTTTTATATATATGTTTTGATGTCAATTTTTTCATATACATTAGAAATATTTTTTATACATGTTTGATATTTTTCTAACACTAGTAAAGAAATGGCTAGCCACAACTCTAGTTGGTGGCGTGTTATTTCCAATCAACATCACCACTATTTTTTAAATAGTGGTGGCGTTGGCATATTTAGTACGCTAGCTTTACAATGTTAGTGATGTCGTTGCTTTTTTCTACCATGCCACAGTTTGTTGGGCCAATCTGTACTGACCCGTCACAGGTTGGTGGAGGCGTTGGATTTCTATAAACGTCATAGGTAATTGGTCTAGTGGTGGTGCTGGATTTTTATAAACGCCAAATGAATATATATTATTAGTTCAGTTTTTTATTATTGAGTCATTTTTATTATTTTTTGGAACTTTAATTATTAAATTAATAATATTTATTTTGAATCTATTATTATTCGGATTATTTTTATTATTAGTTTGACACTGTTTAATGATTTTTGAGACATTTTAGTTATTAAAGTAAATATGTTTATTTGAATATATTATTATTTCAAGACTTTTTATTATTATTTTGATATATTTAAATTATTTTGAGACTTTTTAGTTATTAATGTTAGAATGTTTATTTTGAATCTATTATTATTTTCAGTCATGTTATCATTTTTTGAGACTTTTTTTATTATTAAAGATGGAATAATTATTTTTGAGAATTTTATTTATTTAGTTTTATTTTTTGGATTCTTTTTATTTATTTTTGTTTCTTTTTATTGATTTTTGTATCTTTTTATTATTTTTGGAACTTTTATTATTTTACCGACTCGGGCCTATTGGGCCTAGCCCAATGTTGCATCCAAAGCTGTCGAGTCAAAACCAAAGGGGCCACGCCCCCCTCGCCTTACTCGCCTCCTCCTCTGGATCCCCTTCTCATTGCCTTCTCTCGATCCCCTTTCTGCCGATGGTCGTCGTCGACCGATTTCCGGCGTCCTCCGGTCCTCTGGTACACATCTAGACCTCCCCCCCTTGATGCCGAATGAAATAGACCTTTTGGATTCATTTTTGACCCGAGGTGTGATTCCCATCGCTAGGGGTTCGGCGATGGCGACAGAGACGATAGCAGGCGATGGTGATTGAGTAGACAGTAGGCAACAGCAACCCTTAGCTCCAATCCTAGGTGAGCATCTCCCTCCGATATTTTTTTGGTACGTGGCCTAGGCAGCTTCAATTTTCGAGTTGGTAGAATGTTCAAATAGCCTAATTAGTTCAAAATAGCAATGGAAATAGCAATGTTTGAAATAGCAATAGCCGACGTAGAATGTTCAATTAGAACAGAAATATCAATAGCCGAGGTAGAGTGGAAATAGCAAATTCTTAGTTATAATATAATGAGCTGAGGTGTTGCTTTGTTGTTGGAAATAGTCGAGGCATAGCTTAGTAATAATATTGCATATGTTGTCATAGTAATTCCTCAAAAGTACTAGCCATTTTGGAAATAGTCGAGGTGTTGCTTAGTCATAATTAGTTATATACATTGCTAGTACATGGCCATACTTTTATTAGTTACTAGTCCATTGATGGCGCGCGCTGCCGCGCCCATCTTTTTTCTGATAGAATAATAGAAATATACATATAAAGTACAACAGTAAATTTGAATAAACTACCCATATATTGGTTAGCACTCAAAGCGAAATTTTATGTGATTGAAACAAAGTGGCGCAATTGTAGATGGGATAGTGTGCACTCTCTTTCTGTTTGTGAGGGGGTGCGCGGTGGATCTCGGTAGTTGCCGATGGGAGGGCTCCGTTTTTTGGTGCTTCTTCAAGTTTTGTTAGGGTTTGTGTCCGGCTCAAGAATACGAGACGGCGGCGGTTCTTGAAGATGGAATAAGGTCCTCCCCGTCTAGCCCCCGTCCCGGTGGTGCGTCTAGCATCGTCGGAGGGCGTGTGGAGGTGTGTCTCCGGCGGATCTCGCGGGATTCGGTCGGTGGTTGTCTTTGGTGGATCTGCTCGGATCCAGTCTTTGTTCTTGTGTCTTCAGGTTGGATCCTTCCAATCTAAACTTATCTTCATCGGCGGTGGTTGCTATTCTGGTGCGTTGGTCCCATGGGGCCTTAACACGATGACTTCCCGACTGTTTACTACAACAAGTTGTGCCCGGCTCCGGCGATGGAGGGGCAATGACGGCGGCGCGCCTTCGGCTCGCTTCAGTACTTGTAGTCGTCGCTAGGTGGTCTACGAATCTGGATGTAATTTTAATTATTTCTAGTGTTCGCTGTACTGCCATGATTGGAGATGAATAGATTGGAAGTTTCTCGAAAAAAAAAACCAATATAAAAGTAAGTATTCATAAAAATCACATGCATTGGAGTTGCAGCTATTAGATAATTTATAGCACCTATAACATAGAAATTGCACCAACATGACCTAGAACGTTGCAGTTTTCTTTAACAATAAGTCAAGAACAGATCATTTGCTCACTAAGGAGAAAAGTATTTAATCAGAACAAGAAAAAGAATCACAAACACACAAGTAACAATATTTGCAACGAGCCGCGAAATAAGAAGTCCTTGAATGCATGAAATCTGCAGTCTCGCAAAGCATCTGGATGTAGTGATATAATGCTCGAAAAACCTACCAGGTATAGCTTCTTAGTTTTTATTCTGCAATGGAAGAAATGAGACAACTTAATATGTCAAAATGGAAAATGGAGTAAAAAAATAAACAAATTGCATGTACCTGTAGCATGTAGGTACCAGTTCTCAGAGAGGGGACATCCAACCAGCACTAGTAGAAAACGGCCCATCAGTCCCGGTTCCAGAGGGCCTTTAGTCCCGGTTCTAGAACCGGGACAAATCTATCGGGACTAATTCCCAAAACCTTTAGTCCCGGTTGGCTTACGAACCGGGACCAAAGGGGCTCCACGTGGCCGTTGTGGGGTGCCCAGGGAGGAGGGCCTTTAGTCCCGGTTGGTAACACCAACCGGAACCAAATGGCAGCCACGCGTCAGCAGCTCCCAGGCGTTGGGGGTTTTTTTTTGAAAGGGGGGTTTAGGGGTTTTGGAGGGTTTAGGGTTTTCATATTGTGTTAGCTATAGCTACTACATATAGAGAGAAGTGACCTCTCTTTCTCCGTGCTTGGTCGACGGTAGCTACTACATACAGAGAGAACTCGACGCTAGCTACTACATACAGGGAGAATTCGACGCTAGGTAGTAAGCAATGAAGGAACTATTAATTACAGAACATCGTCATGCATGATCAATATATAGAGAGAAGTGACCTCTCTTTCTTCGTGTTTGTTGGTCGAAAAACAAGTTTTTGTATATCCTATTCGACGCTTTTACATATAGTACACGTTGATGCATATATCTATTCAAAAATTTGCATTTCCCAATGGCATTCTCCGTCTTTAGGAATGGCGTGGTCAACAAAGAATCCCGTCAATTCCTCTTGAATTGCGCGTAGGCGATCCTCTGGTAGGAGTACGTCCCACTTCTGCCAGGTCTAATTTAAAGAAGGGGGGGTCAATATATATATATACATATGAATGAAATCAACACAATTGATGGTGATAAAATAAAATTGTGAATATTATTTACGTACTTCAAATTGTTGTCTAGTGAAGCCCCTCTCAGTGGTCTTTTGGCGAATGAACTCTCAGACGTAGTATCCACATAAATCATTTCCGGGTTCCTGCCACATGCACTTTACGAGAATATAGTTCAATCAAAATGATAATCAACCATGATAATGGTATTGAAACTAGAATCAATGAGAGATGCGCGGAACTAGCTAGCTAGTACTACTTACTCTGGGTTGTGTAAATCGCAGCTCCGGTCTCCATTCACCCTTAAGCTGCTTGATGAAATTTTTGTAGGAGATATGCCCTAGAGGCAATAATAAATGCTATTATTTATCTCCATGTTCATAATTAGGTTTGTGTTCCATGCTAACTGTTGTGGTTCTCGAGCCCGTATATCCATAAAGGCTCTGGGGAAAACCCATGTGCACGTGTGGAATAATAAACGGTAAAATGTATTCCTAGTCGTGCCTCTAAGACTAGCTCAAGCGTTGCATGATGATTATGTTTTCCCAATCATGGGCATATCTATGCCAGCAACTTTGAGGGCACAATATTGGTGGAACATTTGTGTTGAATCGACCAGAATTGATGTTATGCTATGAGCTACATTCGTCATAAGTTAATGGTTAATAACACAGGAAGTTAATGTTTGCATAATTACTTAGACCATGAGAGTATCGAGTTTCTTATTCCTTGCTTCATGAACTTTGGGGTTTGTTAAACGTCATCCGTAAATGGGTGGCTATTATGGCGGCTTACGGGTTCATGGAAAAGTATGTCAAGTAACTTGATAGCTCAAGATTGGGATTTGCTCCTCCGACGATGGAGAGATATCTATGGGCCCTCTCGGTGTTACGGTATCCATCATCGTCTGGCCAGACACTTTGTGATTTGATCACGGGGATGCCGGAACACGGGAACGAGAAAAGAGAACAATACCGACAATGAGGTAACTGGCATAGTGGACAAGGTGTTGATCCACAGGGATGCGAACATGTCTCACCTCGGGTATTTGTAACATATCGCGAAGCAACAGGAATAGCTCACGGCAACTGGAGGTTCACTCGAATATTCATTCGTGTGGGTATAGGGGTCAATATGGGTGTCCACGGCTCCGATGTTGATCATTGATCGGAAGGGGTTCCGGGTCATGTCTATACTTCACCGAACCTATAGGGTCACACGCTTAAGGGTCATCTATCTGCTGAATACTAGACAGGGAGTCTGAGAGAAAGTCACCGAAAATGTTTCGGAGACAACGGAAGAGTTCCGAGAGAGAGAACACCGAAAGAGTTTCGGTAAAACCAAAAAGTTGTTTCGGAATATATTATTAGGTCAAAAAGGGTTTTGGCACCGCCTAGAAATTTTCAGAGGGTGCCATAATTGGTCTGGGAACTTTTGGGAATTCTCGGAAGAAAAACCCGAAAATGTTCCGGAGCTGCCGTAACCGCTGTTGTTGCTTTTCGCTGATGAAAACTACCATGCCGAAAATGTTTCAGAACATGCCCAGAATAATTTTAGAGGGTGCCGAAAATGTTCTGGGACCTTCCGGAATTTTTTCAGAAAAATATTCACGGAAAACATCTTGTCTGAGCACGAGGGGACAAGATCCCTCGAATCGGGGGTTGCTTGTTTGGTGGCTTTTTGTCTAGGGAGCACCCATGTTTCTAGGAGACATGTTGGTGGCTTGTTGGCCCCCCCCATGGGGGGGGACAAGGTTGTGGCAGCCCAAGGGATGTCCCCATGGTGTCCCCTTGGGGGCCCCACTTGCGTTACCATTTTACCCTTCATGTGGGACATGTAGCATGTGTATTTTGGTATTTCCTCCACCACCCCACCCCTTGCCTTGGCCTATAAAAGGAGGAGAAGGGGCTGCCATTCTCCTCATCCCTTGCTCTCATACACATGCCAAGATGTTATCTGGCTTCTCTCTCCCTCCCACGAAAAGAGTTTTTCGTAGAGCCGAAAGGCTGTCTGGGTTCCGGCAGGAACAAGTTCTGGACGGCGAAGCCCTGCCGGATAGATGACACCGTATGTGTGCAACCCCGTAGAGAGGTCGTAGTTTCGATCTTTGTGCCCGAGGGGCTGTTTTGAGAGTGCCTCCCGAAGGGCTGTCCAAGTGACGGTCCGAGTTCTGTGAGTCCTCCCGGAGGGCTATCCGAGTGACCGTTCGAGTTTCGAAGGTCCTCCCGAAGGGCTGTCCGCGACATCGTTCGGGAGATGAGGGTATACATCCTCGTGGTTGGGAGGTTGTAAATCCTAGCTGCGGGGATCTGCACCACCGATCGTCATCAACTGTACTTCCGCTGCGCTACGAGTCGGTAACGAAAAGATCAAAACCTTGTATGCAGTCTTCATAGTGGTCCTGGGCTGGTGCGTAGGTCGGAAATTTTTTGTTTTCTGCTGCGTTACCCTATAGTGGCATCAAGAGCCATGCTATGCATAGATGCAGGTTGCGATCTAGAATACATGAGATGTATGGGTGTTGCACAATATAATTAGGTAGTAGATGAGATCTATTACTGAAAATTATTTGTGCGGGTAGCAGATGAAATCTGTTACCCGATGTTCTTGTTTCTTCCCTAGAATTTGCATATTTCTGATCTTGATAACGGCATGGTGGAGTTTCAATGTTCTGGCAAATCCGCGATCCTGATTGATCAACGAAGTGCTAATAGTTCATTGAATTCCACCGTAGTTAAAAAGAAAAATGAAATTTCGCAGACGAAAGGGCAATGCAGATATGATCTGCACGGGGGTCATGCGTATGACGAAGTTCAGTATGGGGCTCAAAATTTTATTATCTCGTGTTTCATACACCCCACGATGTTAATCTAGCGACTTGAATTATCATACTTGATGATGGACGATGGTAGCTTCGGTTTGTTTCGAAACCTTAGAAGCCATGTAAAACAAGTTTTGCATGAACCGATTAGAGACGTCTAACTTGGTTTTGCAGGAGGGTTTGCATGTGCATGTGATGTGGTATAGCGGTGCTCATAATAATTTGATTATGTATGAGATGACTATATAATGTAAATTGATTAACATGACCTGCGTGTCATGATTCGGCATGATGGCTAGAGCCATATGATTGCACTTTAAAGACCTGCGTGTCAACCTTGTGTAATGCACTTATTTTATTAGCTATAGAGATAGCAATATTATCTGGTGCATCGACAAGGTGGTGGCAATCTTCGCGAAGGTGAACACTGACGCGAATGCCAAAGACGAAGAAATACAAGACTTCTCCGTCAGAAACGGCTATACCATATCATGCTATTATGAATTGCCTGAGATGTTTATCCCTCTTGATGCACCCTTCTTGATTGCGTGGTAGTCGCTTTTTATTAGGGTGATCTCTCACAAAAATATCAAGTAGTTAGTGTTCTCCCAAGTGTAGCACCGTCACGGCACCTATCTTTTCGGAGTACGTCATGTTTCCATGAGTACACGATTAGGGATGTGTGAGGCAGGTGAGTTGAGACCTCGCAGCGAGATCACTTCGTTGTCTTGACGTTCTAGCTTGAAAGTCCTGAGCTCCAAACACGCCCATCGAAAGATGAACAAGAGTCGCATAGAGATGTGATTGACATGTTGGCCTACCGATTGAAGTTCCCGTCATCAGTGATGTTCCCATCAATGGCGTGGAATTGAAATGCGGATCTTGAATCACTCACAATCAATTATGAGAGATATTGAATTGAGTGGGAGTGCACTGTAGAATTAACTTGTTTAATTCTCAGTGCAATTAATTTTGAACACTGTCTAAGTGTAATTTGCAAAATAGTTGTAGAATAATGGCTCGCATTTCCACCTTCCCTATTAAAATAGAATAGCTGTTAAATATCTGGTTAAAACTTTACGGTTGGTAACGTAATGTGAGGATTGTCCTCAAGAGTGCCGAGAAGGACTTTGTCCTATCGCATGCTTTCGGTATTCTCCCGCTAATGCTATGGATCATGTGACTCTCATCCTTCGATCCAAAAGCTAGAATTCCGTTTCAGTCAAAATGCAATATGTTTGCTTCCTTGAAACCCGAACTTCGAAAGTTTTGGGATAGTTATGTGATATTCATGGAATTTGAAAATCCTTTTCAGAGACAGACAAAAGCTAAAAGATATGAGATATCCAAAGCAATGTTTGTTTGCAAACTATTGGTAAAAGTGTTTACTATGCATTAGACTAATAAGAGAGGGATCCAGAAGAACGCCTGTCATATGATGAAAGGTGAATAAAACAACTACTTAAAGAGAAAGGAAGTGTGAGAAGGGTGTTTGTGAAATTTTCATGCCTAGGAAGTCCGGGGCTAACGCCACTCTTAAGTTGGGTGCTTCTTCTGAGAGTAGGAGAAATACTAAAAGTTAAACTATTAGAAGTATAAAGGCAAAAAGAAAGAAGACTGGAATATCCAGCTCATGTATGAATGTCATACAAGTTTTTGATGTATAGAAGGCTGGTCAAAGATATAGTTCTTGGGAATTATGGTTAAACATGTTAATCACTAATTCTTGAGTATTGTGAGTTGATCACAAAGATACCTGCTCGATTGCGTTCTGTTGCAACTTGATGTAAGAACTACTATGGCCTGAAAGACTAGCCAGGAATGAGTTTTAGGTATACACAGGGAACATAGTAAATGTTACTATACCTTCCATCGGTGTATTACTGTCTGTATTTATTTTCATAATTCTTTTAGAGTTTCATACACTCTAGCCCTTTGCATAAGGTATCTTGAAAGAAGGTTGTTCATAAGAGAACTTTTTATGTTCGATGTTATGAATAACATAAGGGCCATACTTTCATTATGAATGAGATGTATGTTATGAATATTGATAATAATACATTACCTCTGGGTTTACTTTCATAATTCATTTTAGAGTTTCATACACTCTAGCCCATTGCACAATGTTTGATCCAAGAGGGTTGTTCAGAAAAGAACAATTGTTGTTCAGTATTATGAATAACATGAAGGGCCATGCTTCCATCCAAGATGAGACATATGTTATGAATATTGATGGTAGTATGATACATCCATAACACTGACGCTAAATGTCGCAAGACTAAAAGAATACCACACAAGTGTGGCACTGCATTTGGTCACATTGGAGAAACCCGCATGGAAAAAGCCATTATGATGGATTTTGAAGTCGTTTGATTCTGAATCATCTGACACTTGCAACTTTCCTCCGAAAAGTGAAGTGACTGAAATAATGTTCACAGGCCATAAGGAACAAGCAACAAACTTATTGGTGATCATACATTTTGATGTATGTAGTTCAATAAATGTTGTTGCAAGTAGTGGATTTATCTATCTTCAAAAATGACTCAAGTAGATATATGGATATTTACTAGATGAGACGTAAGTCTGGATCTTTTGAAATCATTCGAAAGGTTTTCAAAAATGAAGTAGAAGTTATTGTAACAAGAAAATTATGTTTCTACAATTCGATTGCAGAAAGGAATATTTGAGTTACAAGTTTAGTGAATGTCTTATGAGTTGTGAAAGGGGTTTCATAACTTGCACCTCCCGGAACACCACTGCAAGTGGAAAGTCCGTGAATATGTAACCAAACCATTTATGACATGGTAAGATCAAAGATGACATAAATAAATTTGCCATTACCCCTTTTAAAGAGTGATGCTTTAGAGACTGCGGCTTTTACACTGAAAAGAGCTCCATCGGGTCTGTTGAAATGACGCCATGGTATGGTACGCCCAACCATGTTATATCTTTTCTTAACATTTGGAATATGGGGCTTGTATAAAAGGTTACAGACCTATTCCAAATCAGACAAGTACTACTTTGTAGGTTATCCCAAGTTATTGGGTATTCCCCCACCACAATACCGAGGCAAAGGTTTTTGCCACAAAACGGTATGCTTTTAAAGAGATTGGTTCTTTCAAAAAGGTGAGTGGGAGAATAGTGCAACTCAACGAGATAAACAGTATCTTCGTCATCAGGTCAAAGGAAAGAGACCTTGGAAGTGATTCCAGAGTTTCCTACTGCGACTGATACGGAAGTCTCTACAATAAAATGTATGGACTTCTGTCGAACTTGCAGCTGAACCACGTAGGCAAAGCTCGTGCAAACCTCTCAAGTGCGCAAACGAGATATTATTGTTAGACAACAATATACCTACGATACACAAGGAAGCGTTGATGGGCCCTGACTCCGGAATTGGCTAAATGCCAATACAATTCGAGATAGTTTCCATATAAGTGATTCAAGATTAAAATCTTGATACACCTTTCGGAGGACTTAGAGTCTAACAAATATTTATGCAACTAAAAACTGATACGGATAAAATGTTTTATCCATAAAGCTCGACTTGTTGCAATAACAAGTTCAAGGAGTTGACTACGATGAGATTGTCTCACCGTAGCGATGCTTAAAGTCGGTTCCGGTTGAACTAGCAATTAATATATATTTCAATCATGAGATATGAAACATGGATGATGAAAGGACTTCCATCTGATGGAAATGAAACCTAGGACTTGTATGTGATACAGTCCAAAGTAATTTGTCGATCCAGAGGATGCTAGTAGGTATGCAAACTTCAGAGTTCCAGTAATGGACAGAAGAGAGCAAAATGGAGTTGGAATCTTCGTGTTTTGATGAAATGGTCAAAGGGGTTTGACATCATCAATGGGTAACGAAGATGCTTGTGATTCAAGAAAGTAAGTGGGAGCATAATAATATTTCTAAAAACGTTGTGTGCTTGACACATTGTTAATTGGAAATTAATTTCTTGACACGAATTAGGACTTCATTTGAAAATAGTTTTTCGATGAAGTGCTTGGGCTAAATAGCCTTAATATTAGGCGTGATGATCTATGGAGATAGATTTACCTAATGGGGCTGAGCAAAGATACATATTGACAAGATGCTAAAACTTTTTAGCATTTAAAATGCCAAGGAGTGATTCTTGCTGAAGTCACATGGAAAGAGTTTTGCAAGACTCGGTGCCCCAAAACACTAATGAGTAAAATACATGATGGAGATTCCACACACTCTTGTGTTTGGATTAATCATGTATTCCATGGTATGTAAAAACAACCAGATATGTCCAATACTCCAAAGTTGTTGCAAGTATAGATACCAAAGTGATCAAATTACTGATCATGGGACAACAGTGAAAAATGTCATTGAGTACTAGAGTAGTACTGATGACATGTTTTCTCGCAAGCAGAGATTATGAAGTGCTCGTTGTAAGTAATTACATCGATACAGTCTTCATCATTGCTCCATGCGATTTTCGATTTAAGTTAAGGGTTTTGTGTAATACACAATATGGTGGCACAGTTAGTTGGAAAATGTTCCAAACAAGTTACTATGGCGAATTCTATAACAAAGGCTAAGTATGTTGACGCTTTAGAAGCGACAAAGAAGATGTTGAATCATATAGTTCATTCATGAACTTATTATGGTTCCAAGATGGCTTTTGTCAATGGGACACTACTGCAGGTAGTTGCTCCATAACTCAGTCTGAGGAATCCAGGTTCGACCTGTGATTCAGATACATACAAAGCCAAGTCCACACAAAATATGAATTTTGTGAAAGCATGAAAATGCAAGGATATGCAAAGATACACACGGAACTGAAGCTGTCAGATCCGTTGGACATCAGGCTATACCACATGCGAAGCATTTTTTACACCGCTATGCCATAGGTGTAAAGTGTATTAGCATTGACTAGATATTGACTCTAGTGCAAGTGGGACTCTGTAGGAGATATGCCCTAGAGGCAATAATAAATGCTATTATTTATCTCCATGTTCATAATTAGGTTTGTGTTCCATGCTATAACTGATGTGGTTCCCGAGCCCGTATATCCATAAAGGCTCTGGGGAAAACCCATGTGCACGTGTGGAATAATAAACGGTAAAATGTATTCCTAGTAGTGCCTCTAAGACTAGCTCAAGTGTTGCATGATGATTATGTTTTCCCAATCATGGGCATGTCTATGCCAGCAACTTTGAGGGCACAATGTTGGTAGAACATTTGTGTTGAATCGACCCGAATTGATGTTATGCTATGAGATACATTCGTCATAAGTTAATGGTTAATAACACAGGAAGTTAATGTTTGCATAGTTCCTTAGACCATGAGAGTATCGAGTTTCTTCATGCTTGCTTCATGAACTTTGGGGTTTGTTAAACGTCATCCGTAAATGGGTGGCTATTACGGCGGCTTACGGGTTCATGGAAAAGTATGTCAAGTAACTTGATAGCTCAAGATTGGGATTTTCTCCTTTGACGATGGAGAGATATCTCTGGGCCCTCTCGGTGTTACAGTATCCATCATCGTCTGGCCAGACACTTTGTGATTTGATCACGGGGATGCCGGAACACGGGAACAAGAAAAGAGAACAATACCGGCAACGAGGTAACTGTCATAGTGGACAAGGTGTTGATCCACAGGGATGCCAACATGTCTCACCTAGGGTATTTGTAACATATCGTGAAGCAACAGGAATAGCTCACGGCAACTGGAGGTTCACTTGAATATTCATTCGTGTGGGTATAGGGGTCAATATGGGTGTCCACGGCTCCGATGTTGATCATTGATCGGAAGGGGTTCCGGGTCATGTCTATACTTCATCGAATCTATAGGGTCACATGCTTAAGGGTCATCTATCTACTGAATACTAGACGGGGAGTCTGAGAGAAAGTCACCGAAAATGTTTCGGAGACAACGGAAGAGTTCCGAGAGAGAGAACACCGAAAGAGTTTCGGTAAAACCAAAAAGTTGTTTCGGAATATATTATTAGGTCAAAAAGGGTTTCGGCACCACCTGGAAATTTTCAGAGGGTGCCAGAATTGGTCTGGGAACTTCTGGGAATTTTCGGAAGAAAAAACCGCAAATGTTCCGGAGCTGCCGTAACCGCTGTTGTTGCTTTTCGCTGATGAAAACTACCATGCCGAAAATGTTTCGGAATATGCCCAGAATAATTTTAGTGGGTGCCAGAAATGTTCTGGGACCTTCCGGAATTTTTTCAGAAAAACATTCCCGGAAAACATCTTGTCTCAGCGCGAGGGGACAAGATCCCACGAATCGGGGGTTGCTTGTTTGGTGGCTTTTTGTCTAGGAAGCACCCATGTTTCTAGGAAACATGTTGGTGGCTTGTTGGAGGGCCCCCCCCATGGGGGGGGACAAGGTTGTGGCAGCCCAAGGGATGTCCCCATGGTGTCCCCTTGGGGGCCCCACTTGCATTACCATTTTACCCTTCATGTAGGACATGTTGCATGGGTATTTTGATATTTCCTCCACCACCCCACCCCTTGCCTTTGCCTATAAAAGGAGGAGAAGGGGCTGCCATTCTCCTCATCCCTTGCTCTCATACACATGCCAATATGTTATCTGGCTTCTCTCTCCCTCCCACGAAAAGAGTTTTTCGTAGAGCCGAAAGGCTGTCTGGGTTCCAGCAGGAACTAGTTCTGGACGGCGAAGCCCTGCCGGATAGATGACACCGTATGTGTGCAACCCCGTAGAGAGGTCGTAGTTTCGATCTTTGTGCCCGAGCGGCTGTTTTGAGAGTGCCTCCCGAAGGGCTGTCCAAGTGACGGTCCGAGTTCTGTGAGTCCTCCCGGAGGGCTGTCCGAGTGACCTTTCGAGTTTCGAAGGTCCTCCCAAAGGGCTGTCTGCGACACCGTCCGGGGGACTGTCCGACCGCCTCCCAGAGGCTATCCGAGGGGAGATGAGGGTATACATCCTCGCGGTTGGGAGGTTGTAAATCCTAGCTGCGGGGATCTGCACCACCGATCGTCATCGACTCTACTTCCGCTGCGCTACGAGTTGGTAACGAAAAGATCAAAACCTTGTATGCAGTCTTCATAGTGGTCCTGGGCTGGTGCGTCGGTCGGAAATTTTTTGTTTTCTGCTGCGTTACCCTACAATTTTTCCAAACCCTGCCCGGCAAAGAAAATGATTACTTGATATCAGAAAATGAACGAAAGTTGCCGATATAGTGCGATAATGATTGAATTTACTTCTGGAGCATTTCGATCATGTTCGCATACTCCGTAGCCTCTTTACGTCTCGAGTCCAAGACAGTTACTGCTCCCTCGTCAAGTGTAAAGGTTAGCAGAATAAAGTGGAACCTGCGCGCGCATAACTCGTCAATTACACTTAACCTCGAGTAAGCGAAACAGAATATGCAGAAGACAGTAACACTCACTTGAAGTTGTACGGAAAGAGTATTTCCCTTTTGTTTTGGTGTCGAAGGAACGACCTTAGCAAGATTTCCTCAGTCTCCCCGGGGGAGTTCTGTACCATATATTCATTTATGACATTTGGGTTAATGAACCCAATGTCATAGATTTGTTCTCTTTTGAATTCGATGATCTTCAATCTGCATAATATAGTGAGGATATAATTATATACATGCAATGAACGAGCTGATCGCTAGAGACTTAATTACAGAAATAATACTTACAGACAATAACAACTGATGAGACTTTTGTCGAGGGCTTTTAGATTGTATAATTGAAAGAATTCGTCAAATTCAACGTAGACCGAGTCGATTCCAATGAAGTCGTGATCATCTTTAATTCCCACCAAGATACTGCCCGTCCCATCCTTGCAGGCATCCAAGTACCATTTATGCAATCTTCGCATCATCGTTGATAGATTCAGTTCCAGATCATCACTTCTGACGAGACGCTTCCCGTGCTCGTATTTAAAGATTTCTACCTCAGCGATTTCGAACTGTACATCATCGCTTAGGTAATCACCAGGATTGAAACCAGGAGCAACGGCCGCTACCCCCGGGGTATCGGTAAACACCTTGAGCAGGGGGCACGATTGCTTTTCCTGTTCGCCGAGCTGGGGGATTGTTTTCCCACTTCTTGCACCACTACTGCTACTTCTCGACCGACTCATAACTTCGTCATATGTCTTTGCAATAATGCGGTCATAGTTTGATGGCGGCGGAGGCGGAGGTGGTCGCTTAAGGGCATCCAGAGTGCGTTTGGCCTTTACCGGATCTACTTTTTCCTTTGGAGGTGGAACTTTCCGTTCAAAATGGGCCCGCACTTCGGCATCACTGATGGCCTTGTTTTCCTCGTCAGTCCTCTCACATGGTAACTTTGGAAGAGCCTTGCGGCTTGGACCATATTTGAATTTCTTCCCACCACCTCTTGTACTGCTAGCCGCCAGAGCGGCGGCGGCTCTCTTCTGCCGTTGCTAACGAGGCGGAGTCCGCTGACACGCTGGAGGAGGCGGAGGAGGAGGCGGAGTGCCCTGACACGTCGGAGGAGGCAGAGGAGGAGGCGGAGTGCCCTGGCGTGCCGGAGGAGGCGGAGTGCCCTGACCTGCCGGAGGAGGAGGAGGAGGAGGAGGAGGCGGAGTGCCCTGACGCGCCAGAGGAGGCTGAGTATGCTGAGGCGTAAAGTTTGGAAGCTTGATGTACTCCTTTCTCCATAGACAGGTACTCCTTATAGCATTTTCCAGATGATTCTCCCCTTCACCTGTAGGGTAGTCAAGCTCCAGCTCCTCAAATCCCTCCATTATTTCATCCACCGTCACAATAGCATAGCCATGTGGAATCGGACGGCAATGAAAAGTTCCCTCAACTTGCGGAGGTACAACAGAGCCGAGCGCCGCCTTCAAGTACATGTTCTAGCATTTCATCATTAGAACACAATGTTCAGCCTCCGTGATACTATCCACGGGGTAGCGAGTAGCCGTGATATCAGGCTGAAGGAGCTCCGTGGAAGCCACGCTGCTTCTCCACTGAGATGGCGGGGTAGCTTCGGGGGCAGGGTCGTCGAACGAAGGATCTTTGTGCCGCTGAGATGGTTGGCCGGTAGCTCGCTGGCTCTCAAGTTCATCCTCTATTTTCGCTAATCTTGCATTGATCTTCTCCAGTTCGCTTGCTTCCACTTTCTTCTTTCTCTCTCGGCTTCTATAACCACCGCTGTCGGCAAACCCATACACCCACGGAAGGGAGCCTGATGTGCCTCGTGTTCGTCCAAGGTGTTCAGGATTCCCAAGGGCAAGTGTCAGCTCGTCATTCTCTCTGTTGGGATGTACCCTCCCTTCCCGCGCTGCCTTGATTGCTTCCTGAAGTTTCATGACGGGTATTGCAAGTTGAGCTTTCGTCCAAACACACTTCCCTGTGTTTGGGTCCAAAGTTCCCCCAACCCTGAAGAACCAAGTCCTTGCCCGATCTGGCCAGTGCAATGTCGTTGGTTGGACCCCTTTAGCAAGTAGGTCTTGCTCAGCTTTGTCCCACGTAGGCCGGGCTTTGCTGTAGCCACCTGAACCCGTAACATGGTGATACAGCTTCTTTGCAGCATTCAGCTTATTTGTTGCTGACCTTTGCTTGCCCTTGTCCGATTTCTTGTAGGCCACAAATGCGGGCCAGTGATCTCTTATCTTCTCATATCGACCGATGAATTCTGGAGTCTCCTCTTTGCCGACAAACTTTGTGTTCAACTCTTTCTTCTAGCTCCTGAATAGTTCTGCCATCTTCTTAAGAGCAAACGCCTTGACCTTTCGCTCTATAACCGGGTTATTTGGATCAGCCTCTGGCGGTAGGCTGAAATTTGTCATCAGCGAGGTCCAAAGATCATCTTTCTGTCTATACTGGACATAAGAAACTTCAGGGTCCTTATTCTTATTCCATTGCTGGATGCTGATCGGGACGCTGCCCCTAACAACAACTCCGCACTGTTGTACAAATGCATTCTTGGTCCTCTTGGGTTCAATCGGTTGGCCATCTGGAGCGACTACTTTGATCGTGAACCTTTCATCCTGGCGCAACCTTTTCTTTGGGCCTCGTCTCTTTACGGAAGTTTGGCTCGATCCGGAGGGCTAATTAAAAGAAGAAAGAAGCATTAATATATGTACATACAAAACAATTAATGCATCAATTCAGCAGAGGTTTAATTAATATATGTATATATACCTCGCCGGACTTTGCAACAGTTAAGTCTCCCTCCTCCATTCGGTCACCGGAGCCATCATCATGATCTCCTTCCTCCGCCATTCGGTCACCGGAGCCGTCATGATCTCCTTCCTCCTCCATTGTTGGATTACCGGAGCCGTCATCCTCTCCTTCCTGACCATCGGTGTCGTTGAGAAACGACAAGGGATCACCTCCGGCGAGGATTATATCCCCCAACAACTGTTATTGTTCTAAGTCTCTTTCCATAGTTTCTGCAAATATTACAACATGGCAATATACAAACATGAGAGATGGATTAGTGGCAAACATGGACTTAATTAATATCACTACAAGGAATCATATGCATATGAGCAATAAATTAGTGGCAAACATCATGCAAAGTTGAAAAGTTTTATAACAGTCAGTTTCAGACGATCGTCGAGGACTACTCCCCCCTCATGGCCGTCGAGGATACTTGCGGACTCCTCCCCCCTCATTTTCCCGAGAGAGTTAGGGGATACTTGCGGACTCCTCCCCCCTCATTTTCCCGAGAGAGTTAGGGGGGTAGATCGCTATGCAAGAGGGGGTAGATCGACAACGCTCTTTCTTAATATGAACAAAAAAATCATGAACGTTTAGTAAAGTTGCCTCTCCCCGATTTAGGCAAAGTAAAACTCAGTAAACTTAATATGAGTTTTAGCAAGATCATCATGAACTTATTAAATCCTCAATTAAACCGCTTCGTGAAGGAACTTCTTTTTAACCAACTTATTTTCTGCCAACAAAATACATATATCATATATACAAAAACATGGGATACCTTAATTAGTTCAATTTTTTGCCTTGACAAATCATTGAACCTTTTGACAGAAATCTCCCATAAACTCTTTCATAATTTTCTTTAGCATACATCCATGGACAAAAAAAACAGGAAGCTACCATATTTTTTTTAGCTGGCCTCATATATGTATAGGCAGCCTCTTTTTGACAGCCTCATAGGGAACTTTTTGACAGCCTCTTTCATAACTTTCATAAACTTAATATGTATAGGTAGCCTCATATATCATGAACTTATTAAACTTAGTAATTAAACTTAATATGAACAAAAAAACATACATCAATGGACAAAAAAAATCTATGAACAAAAAAAAAGCATACATCAATGCATACATCCATGGATCATCCATACATCTGCATATACATACATACATACACCATCCATACATACTTCAATAGACAAAAAAAACAGAGCAGGGGCGGCGGCGCGAGCAGAGCAGTTGGGACGGCGGCGGCGGCAGGGCAGGACAGGGGCGCGGGGGAAGGGGCTTACTATAGGTGTGGCGTCGGGGCAGGGGCAGGGGCGCGGTGATGAGGCCGGCGACGAGGACGGCGGGTTCGGGAGGGCACGCGCGCGGCGACGGGGAGGAGGGCGCGTCGGCGAGGGCTCGGGGAGGAGCGGGTCGGGGGTGGCGACGGCGACGGCGACGGCGGGGCAGGGGCGCAGCGACGGCGTCGGGGCAGCCTGGCGGCGTCGTCGGAGGAGAGGAGAGGAAAATGAGACGAAAACTGTTAAGGGCTGAATATATAGACAGAGCATTGGTCCCGGTTCGTGGCACCAACCGGGACCAATGCCCACCTTTTGTCCCGGTTCGTGCCACCAACCGGGACTAAAGGTCAGTTTTCGCCAGCCCAAAGGGCGGGTAGCACAGCCCATCGGTCCCGGTTGGTGGCTCGAACCGGGACGAAAGGTGGGCATTGGTCCCAGTTGGTGCCACCAACCGTGACGAAACGTCTGCGGCTGGCACGGCGTCGGGCGGGTGGATGTTTAGTCCCACCTCGCTAGCTGAGAGGCGTCGAGAGTGGTTTATAAGCGTGGCTGCGCCAACCCTCTCGAGCTCCTCTCTAATGCAGGCCTACGGGCCTAAACACACTCTCTCTGCCTGTGGGCCTACAGGGCCTGCTGCGGGCCTGCATCTTGGCCCAACTAGCGGGTTGGGTTTCTAGTCGTATGCAGGCCGTGCTGGCCCTGTAGGCGGCATTTTTTTAAAAAAAAAATCCAGAATTTTTGTTTTGTTTTTTGCTTTATTTAATTTTTTAGAGTTTTTGAGTGATTTTTTTCCTTTAGGTCACAAAAATTATAAACTCTCTGTTAGTGCCATTAGTTTTCAAATTTGAATAGTTTAAATTTGAATTCTTTTCAATTTGTGTGAATCACTAGTTTGTGAATAACTTTACTTTAAAAATTGATTTTCGAGTGATTCTTTTTCCTGCTATTTAATATTAGTGTTTTTTATCATTATATTCAATTTGGTAATTTTTAGGTTATTTTAAATGGGTGTTTTAATCAAAAATATATTTTGTTATTTTAGTTTGCTATTAAAGTTTCTAACAAAAAATACTTTATGAAAATACTTTTTGCTATTAATTGTTTTGACAAAAAATACGTTGAAATTTTTAGTTTGCATAAATTTTATATAATTTTAGTTTCAAAAATACTAGTGGTTTATAAAAGCTTTTTAGTTGATTCTTTTTGCTGTTGAAGAATATTATAGTTTTGTTTTAGTTGATCATAACAAAAAAAATTGATTCTTTTTAGTTGCATAAATTTTATATAATTTCAGTTGCATAAATTTTAATTTTTATTGATTTTTTTTAGTTGATTCCTTTTGCTGTTAGAGTTTTATAAAAGCTTTTTAGTTGATTCCTTTTGCTATTAGAGTTTTATAAAAGCTGCTGAGTTTTCCTGCGAGAGCCGCCAGTCGCCGCCGTGCTACTGCAAGGGCTGGGGGTTGGCGCAACGCACCGGAGTGCTGCAAGCCCCATCGCCATCATTTTTTCTCCGCCATCATGGCCATGGTTGCTTGCAACCTGGGCGGCCGTGGCCGTCCCTATCCTCGTCTTCCTCCCGCGCGGTCGTGAGCTACGCCCGGCGACTTTGCTGGAACCAGTGTGTTTTTCTTGCTCACTGGCGGTGTTGCATCCGGCCTTCACGTTTGCTAGAACCGCACACAGTGATGCTGGAACCGGTAACCTCTGGTGCTGGAACCAACGTTCGCTTGTGCTTTCGACAACAGTCCGGCGATGCGGAACTGCAACCTCGCTACGAATAGTTGCAACCATCCATGGCGAAGCTAGAACCTGCGGGAGGCCATCCTGGCGGTGGTGACCACGCCCCGGCGGTGGTGACCACGACCTGACGGAGGTGTTTGCTACTACCCATCGTTTGTTTTTCTTGCTGCAACCGGTACTCTTTTTTGTTACCACAGGCGTTTGGTTTTACTGGAACCAATACTCTTTTTTGCTACCACGGGAGTTTGGTTTTGCTGGAACCACCGCCAAATTTTCAAGTTTTGCTACCACTGACTTCTTGGTTTGCTGGGACAAGCTTGATTTTTTGCTACATCGGTGTTTTCGACTTTTTTGCTGGGGGACAACGTCCATTTTCGTTTTGCAATTTTTGCTACCACCGTTTTCTTGGTTTGTTGGATCCAGTGCATTTTTGGCAACAATCGGTGGATGGGAGCTGCATGACGGGTAGCTGCATCGTCAGTTTTTTGCTGGAACCGGCAATGCGGATAGCTGCTACCGGTGATTTTTTTCCTGGAACCAAATTTTCTTCATGAGGTGTGGCGGCGAGGCACGTTTTTGATATTTTTTTGCTGCAATTGTGTTTTTGCTGGAACAATCAATTGATTTTGCTACAACGAGCATTTGATTTTGCTGGAACCGCCTGAAGCGGAGCTGGCACCAGTTTTTTTAGCAACAGTTTTTTGATGCAATGATCCAATCGGCGAGCAGCGACGGCGAGCCGGTGAGCGGCGGCCACAAAGCTGCAATCGTCGCGAGGGGAGCTGCAGCCGCGGGCACACGTTGCTGGCGAGAAACGCAGGTGAAAGAACATGTGCTGCCCCCATGTTTGGTTTTGGTAATTGATGACAATCTCTATGGACTAATGGTTGCCTTGAGTTATATTTGAAGGATTTGTGCATAGGATTTTCTTGAAGTCCATGTGTTGGTTTCAAGAAGTTTATGAGATGACCAAAGTGCTATTCAAGGTTTTATCCAAAGATTGGTCATATGAGGGTTGAGCCTATTGCAAGCATGTCTTGAAGAAGAAGATTGTGTGAACATTCATGTTTGCCTTCAAGACATCATCCTAATGAAGATAGTTGGAAAGAGTCAAGGTTGATCAAGACTAAGTACAAAGAGTGACTCAAGTTGATCAACGCACAAAGCATACAAGATGTACCGAGGGGAATCAAGTGATCCCATTGTATGGTAAACATTGCCCATTGCGCTTTGTGTTCTAACCCATGGTCTACGTGAGAGTTCTATGTGGGGTTAGGTATGTTTCCATGGGTTTGCATCAAGAGGAGGATCTCATACAACCCATGGAGGATGACATCAAGTGGTGATCGTCATCATGATTGCGGTGTGCAAGTTCAAGTGGTGCATCACAAAGAGATCAAGTGCTTGATGCTTGCCGTCCATTGTGGTGACAATGGACTTGTGAAGATGCGCCGAAGAGTGGCTCACCCATAGTGGAGTATGGGGGAGCAATCTACTAGTCTTCATCGAGCCGGCACAATCAAGAAACGTGGTCAATCTTGAGGAGGTCAAGACCGTCATCATCTAGCTCAAGTGGACTACGCGCAAGGCAAATGTTTGCCCTTGATAGGTTTTCTATTTTACCGGTCTCATGATGGTAGTTGGGAGACCGGGTTATAGGATCGATAGCCGTACTATCAAGGGGGGCTCTCGAATGAGTAGCTTGATCGTATCTTTCGTAGAGAGCGCAAACCATTGCATTCTTGCATCATCTGTCTTGGTTCTTGTTTGGCCTTATTGCTTTGAGAGTCTTTGAGCTTTTGTTCACCATCATGACAAGCTCAAGTTCATCGAGAACGGATTTCATTTGCTTTTTCTAGTATGTTCTCGTTGTTGGGGTTTATGCCGGATCATCTCTGATAGAGGTTTCACATCTCTATATCATAGGCATATCTCTACTGTCGCTGTTGGATAGTCCTTGTCGTCCTCTATCCAACAAGCTTGAGTTTGCTCATTTCGGAGCTCATTTGCAGAAGTTGTGGCAGTTCTGGTTTCTGGAGAGCTGCCAGCGGTAGTACCGCTCCTGGCAGCGGTAGTACCGCTTATCGGCGGTAGTACCGTTGTTAGTACCGCGCGTACTACTGCTCCTTCTCGGGTCTCGTTTTTTTGTGTCGGGTTCAACGGTAGTCTCTTTGGCATACTACCGTTGAGATCTTTTCGCCCGGTTGGACGAGCGGTAGTTGCAGCGGCAGTAGGAGCGGTAGTACCGCTTATTACCGGTAGTACCTCGACTACTTCCGTTGCCACTACCGCTCGTGGCTCTGCTCTTCGTTTTTCCCCTGTTCTCCCAGCGGTAGTACCGTCTGTCGGCGGTAGTACCGCCCCTTGGGCGGTAGTACCGCCGTAGTGTGGCTACTGCTGCTGTTCTCGCTCTGTGCCCTCATGCCCCAGCGGTGGTACCGCTGGGTGTGCGGTAGTACTGCTCCTAGAGCGGTAGTACCGCTCGTGTGCGGGCTGAGGGCTGCATAACGGTTGGATTTTCCCCCACCTATAAAAGGGGGTCTTCTTCCCCATTGCATCTTAGCCTTCTAGCTCGTGTTCTTCCCTCATTGTTGACCTTCTTCGAGCTTGCTATCTCTCAATCCCTCCATGGATTCTTGCTAGTTTTTGGGGGAAAAGAGAGAGGAGATCTAGATGCACATTTCCACCAATCACTTTCTCCTCTATGTGAGGGGAACCCCTTTGGATATAGATCCTGGAGTTCTTCGTGTTCTTTTCTTCGTTCTTCCTCTCATTTTCCTCCCTAGCATTAGTTGCTTCGGTGGGATTTGGGAGAGAAGGACTTGGGCACTCTGTGTGCCCTTGCCATTGTATTTGGTGCATCGATTTGAGTTCTCCACGGTGATACATGGAAGTGAAGTTTGAGAAGCTTATTACTCTTGGGTGTTTGGGCACCCTAGAGCTTGTTCCTCTTAGGTGCGTTGGCGCCTTAGACGGTTGGTGGTGTCGCGGAGCTCAATCATTATGGTGTAAAGCTCCGGGCAAACGTCGGGGTCTCCAATTAGGTTGTGGAGATCGCCCCGAGCAATTTGACGGGTACCGGTGACCGCCCCCAAGGGTTGTCAAAGTGTACGGGTTCGGTGACCGCCCTCAAGGGTTGCCATTTGTACGGGTTCGGTGACCGCCCTCAAGGGTTCCTTAGTGGAATCACGGCAACTTGCATTGTGCGAGGGCGTGAGAAGATTACGGTGGCCTTAGTGGCATCTTGGGGAGCATTGTGCCTCCACACCGCTCCAAACGGAGATTAGTATCCGCAAGGCTGTGAACTTCAGGATACATCATTGTCTCCGCGTGCCTCGGTTATCTCTTATCCGAGCCCTTTACTTATGCACTTCACTTTGTGATAGCCATATTGATTCTTGTTATATATCTTGCTATCACATAGTTGTTTATCTTGCTTAGCATAAGTTGTTGGTGCACATAGGTGAGTCTAGTCGATTTAGGTTTTGTGCTTGACAAATTAAATGCTAGTTTTATTCCGCATTTGTTCAAGTCTAAACCGTAATTATTTTAAAGCACCTATTCACCCCCCCCCCCTCTCTAGGCGACACCCACGATCTTTCAGCAGGAGGCGACGGCGGCGACCGGTGACGACGACGGCGACAGGGGAGATGCGTGGGGAGGTGCTTCGAGGCTGGCGCGTCGTCGTCCATGGCGGCGCATTGGGAAGTTTTTTCAAAAGAAGACGTCTGGGGAGGAAGAAGAGAATCGTGTGGCTCCTTTTTTTCTAGACAAAAATCATGTGGCTCCTGATTGTTTAATCGTGCGGTGCTGATCCGACCGGTCAAATTTGGGCCGGCGCGCCGTCGCCTAGCACTCACCGAAGCATACCACGTGTTCATTCACCAAAGCCAGATACAACACACCACGCGGCACTCGCTGGAAAGATCTAGAAGCACACGTGCCCCGAAACAAAGCTCAAAAGACCCCTAAAAAAATAGAATTACAAACGGAGTCCTTGGAGATCCTTGTACACGCCTTCGACGCTCGTCGCCGACTGCCGCCGCCGCCCAAGCGCCGCCGGAACCCGGAAGGAGGGAATACGAGCAGCCAACACGCCTGGGATGCAGCAGGAGGAGGCTGACGTATACTGGCTTGGCAATTCTGAAGCTCCTGATCGATCCACACCAGAAATTAAAGCGCTGCCACTTTGGTTCCATTAATTATTAATTTGCGGGAAAGGACGAGCGAGTACTTAATATTTGCCTTCTCGTACTGTCGCACGATGGATACACATGGAAAGCAGAGTATCACCTGTAACGACCAGGAGGACATTATTTCCGCTAGCCAACAAGTAACCAGTGCACAAAACAAACTTGACAAAGATCAAGACTTAGCAGATTCTCAATAAGAAAGAAGACTTAACGGATTCTCCAGGGAATTGCTATTCTTAGTAGGCCCTCAGTTAATTTCATAATTCACGTTGGGCTGCATGCATACATAAAAATAACCCCATCCATTTTTCTCCGTCCTGTTACTTGTAAGCATTTCTTTGATTTGGGTTAGTCATATGGTACTACTTTTTTTTTTTTTGAAAATAAAACCTGCCATTGAATTTAGAAGAAGTGATTACAGTTCCCCACAGGGGCCAAATTACAACAAGGCCCCACAACACACGTGCCACTGGGAGACGGCATGTGGATGGCCACACGTCGAACAAAGGCGGGGATTGCCGACAGACGCCGCTCCACCACGAAGCTTCACCGCCGACGACCTCCTCCAAGCAAGACTTGCAGCCACCAGCCGGTGATGAAGATGAAGGCCGGCAACCTGACAGATGATGAAAAGCCTTTCTCCTAGCAACCTCTGCATTCAGAGGAAGAAGAACTATCCGAAGCCAAGTATCCTGTAGAAGCTCCGTTGCATATGGTACTACTTGGGACTACCTATCGATGAACAGTGGCACATAAATACGAAGGCATCCGGCCTCAAGCTGCCAATAATCAAGTTCAGTAAACACACCGATGTTGGCCTCATGCCCTCATCAATCATCATGGCTGAAGATCCCCACATATATGCGCCTCATCGATACCATTGTTTTTTTTTTCTTTTGCAGCAAACGTCTCAGTCAGTGGTTTTAATTGCACGCAACCCACAGCGGTTGGGCGTCTCCTTCATTGCACCTATCTATTTATTCCCTTGTCGCTCGCTGCCACATTTAGCACCTGCCACAGCGGTTGGGCGTCCCCTTGGGCGTCTTGCTTACAGTGTATATATCTTTTCTATGTCACCAGTAGAAAACAGGGCTTTGGTCCAGGCCAGCCCAGCTCATTAGTCCCGGTTCAGTCAGGAACCGGGACACATGGGGCATACGTCCCGGTTCGTGCGTCCAGAGGGCCGGCCGGGGCTCGTGGGGCATTGGTCCCGGTTCGTCTGGACCCTTTGGTCCCGGCTTCAGCTCGTGGCTCGTGGCTTGAACCGGAACCAAAGGGTGGCCTTTAGTCCCGGTTTCAACCACGAACCGGGACCAATGTTTTGCCTATATATATACCCCTCGCCCGAGAGCAGAGCACTCCACTGCTCTGTTTTTTTCTGGCCGGCGAGGGGAGGGGTTTGTGGTGCTCTAGCTCACCTCCTATGCACATGAGGTGTTCGATGAAATACCCGAGCAACACTACTTAAGCTTTCTCCTCTCCAAACTCGACCTTCAAGCTCCATTTTTTCTCAAGATTTGTCTAGGTTTAGCGGTCCGTCACGTCCCGTCCCCGTCTTCACCGCCGTCGATCGCCCGTGCCGATCTCATCGCCGGCATAACCGTGGTGAGCCTCTTGTTCTTATCTTCTTTCTAAAAGAAAAAAATTCTTACTTGTATGATTTAGATAGATACTTGTCTAATTTTCTTACTTTTATTATTGTTTGTTATTATATAGTGCGATCGTTTTGGTATCCGCCCCCGTCGGCCCTCGTCCTGTCTATGATTCGGATGTGGTATATATATTATATTTTATAACTATTTGGTTCATTTATTGTTTATGACAATTATGCCGACCAACGTGACATAGATTTTTTTATCTAGGAGGTATGTGAACCGGAAATTCCAACCGACCCTATTGTCGAGAGGTTAAATTTAGTTCAAGAAGAAAACAATTACTTGAAGGAAAAATTAAAAAAAATTGAGGAGGAGAAGATGATATTGGAGTTGCATGTTGCGGATGTCGTCGATGATCACAAGATCAAGATGGATGTAATGCACTTCAAGATTAGAAAGTATAGAAAATATGTCATTCATACCGAGGCTTGGTATCATTATGCCGTTGGATCAATTGTTACCTTGGTTGCGATTATGATCGCATTTGTTGTTGCATTGAAATGTTTTACATAGTTTCAATGTATGGTTTAATTAGATGCTCTGGAGAGCTATATGTTGTTCAGTGAGAACTATGTATGTACTTTGGTTTAATGTGATGATGAACTTCTATTAATTTGGTCACTTATCTATTCATGATGTTTTGTAATGGTTTTTTACACACTTAATTATATATAATGCACGCAGATGAACCGGCAATGGATGTGTGGTGACAGACGCACCTCCGAGTACATTAAGGGCGTGCATAATTTTCTCGAAGTGGCTGAGGCAAACAAGCAGAATGGTTTTATGTGTTGTCCATGCCCTATATGTGGGAATATGAAGTCTTACTCTGACCCGAAAATCCTTCACACCCACCTGCTTGAGAAGGGTTTCATGCCACACCATAATGTTTGGACCAGGCACGGAGAAATAGGGGTTATGATGTAAGACAGCGAAGAAGAAGAGGACGATGACAACTATGTGCCCCCTGAATACGGTGATGCTGCAACGGGGGAAGCTAAAGATCAAGAGGAACCAGACGATGTGCCCGATGATGATCTCTGCCGGGTCATTGTTGATGCAAGGAGACAGTGCGAAAGTGAAAAGGAGAAGCTGAAATTCGATCGCATGTTAGAGGATCACCAAAAAAGGTTGTACCCCAATTGCGAAGATGGCAACACAAAGCTCGGTACCGTACTGGAATTGCTGCAGTGGAAGGCAGAGAATGCTGTGCCTGACAAAGGATTTGAGAAGCTACTGAAAATATTGAAGAAGAAGCTCCCAAAGGATAACGAATTGCCCGACAGTACGTACGCAGCAAAGAAGGTCATATGCCCTCTAGGATTGGAGGTGCAGAAGATACATGCATGCCCTAATGACTGCATCCTGTACCGCAGTGCGTACAAGGATTTGAACGCATGCCCGGTATGCGGTGCATTGCGGTATAAGATCAGACGAGATGACCCTGGTGATGTTGACGGCGAGCCCCCCAGGAAGAGGGTTCCTGCCAAGGTGATGTGGTATGCTCCTATAATACCACGGTTGAAACGTCTGTTCAGAAACAAAGAGCATGCCAAGTTGATGCGATGGCACAGAGAGGACCGTAAGAAAGACGGGAAGTTGAGAGCACCCGCTGACGGGTCGCAGTGGAGAAAAATCGAGAGAAAGTACCGGGCTGAGTTTGCAGGTGACCCAAGGAACGTATGGTTTGGTTTAAGCGCGGATGGCATTAATCCTTTCGGGGAGCAGAGCAACAATCACAGCACCTGGCCCGTGACTCTATGTATCTATAACCTTCCTCCTTGGTTGTGCATGAAGCGGAAGTTCATTATGATGCCAGTACTCATCCAAGGCCCTAAGCAACCCGGCAACGACATTGATGTGTACCTAAAGCCATTAGTTGAAGCACTTTTACAGCTTTGGAATGGAAATGGTGTACGTGTGTGGGATGAGCACAGACAGGAGGAATTTGACCTGCATGCGTTGCTGTTTGTAACCATCAATGATTGGCCTGCTCTCAGTAACCTTTCAGGACAGACAAACAAGGGATACCACGCATGCACGCACTGTTTAGCTGACACCGAAAGTATATACCTGGACAAATGCAGGAAGAATGTGTATCTGGGGCATCGTCGATTTCTTCCGACCAACCATCAATGTCGAAAGAAAGGCAAGCATTTCAAAGGCGAGGCAGATCACCGGAAGAAGCCCGCCATGCGTACCGGTGATCACGTACTTGCTATGGTCAATGATTTACACGTAATCTTTGGAAAGGGTCCCGGCGGACTATCTGTTCCGAATGACGCTGAGGGACGCGCTCCCATGTGGAAGAAGAAATCTATATTTTGGGACCTACCCTATTGGAAAGACCTAGAGGTCCGCTCTTCAATCGACGTGATGCACATGACAAAGAACCTTTGCGTGAACCTGCTAGGCTTCTTGGGCGTGTATGGAAAGACGAAAGATACACCGGAGGCACGGGAGGACCTGCAACGTTGGCACGAAAAAGACGGCATGCCTCCAAAGCAGTATGAAGGTCCTGCCAGCTACGCTCTTACCAAAGAAGTGAAGGAAATCTTCTTTGAATGCCTGCTCAGTATGAAGGTCCCGTCTGGCTTCTCGTCGAATATAAAGGGAATAATAAATATGGCAGAGAAAAAGTTCCAGAACCTAAAGTCTCATGACTGCCACGTGATTATGACGCAACTGCTTCCGGTTGCATTGAGGGGGCTTCTACCGGAAAACGTTCGATTAGCCATTGTGAAGCTATGTGCATTCCTCAATGCAATCTCTCAGAAGGTGATCGATCCAGAAATCATACCAAGGCTAAGGAGTGATGTGGCGCAATGTCTTGTCAGTTTTGAGCTGGTGTTCCCACCATTCTTCTTCAATATCATGACGCACGTCCTAGTTCATCTAGTCGACGAGATTGTCGTTCTGGGCCCCGTATTTCTACATAATATGTTCCCCTTTGAGAGGTTCATGGGAGTCCTAAAGAAATATGTCCGTAACCGCGCTAGGCCAGAAGGAAGCATCTCCATGGGCCATCAAACAGAGGATGTCATTGGGTTTTGTGTTGACTTCATTCCTGACCTTAAGAAGATTGGTCTCCCTCAATCGCGGTATGAGGGGAGACTGACTGGAAAAGGCACGCTAGGAGGGGACTCAATAATATGCAGGGACGGGCATTCTTGGTCTCAAGCACACTACACAGTTCTACAGAACTCTACCTTGGTGACCCCGTATGTCGATGAACACAAGAACATTCTGCGCTCCAAACACCCGGAGCAGTGTGACGACTGGATTACATGTGAACACATCAGGACTTTCGGTAGTTGGTTGGAAACACGTCTCAGAGGTGACAACACTATTTCTGATGAGCTGTACTCGTTGTCCAGGGGACCATCTTCGACTGTATTGACTTACAAAGGATACGAGATAAATGGGAATACATTTTACACGATCGCCCAAGATCAAAAGAGCACCAACCAAAACAGCGGTGTCCGCTTTGATGCAGCAACCAAGAGGGGAAAGGACACATATTATGGTTACATAGTGGACATATGGGAACTTGACTACGGACATGATTTTAAGGTCCCTTTGTTTAAGTGCAAATGGGTCAATCTATCAAGAGGCGGGGTACAGGTAGAGCCACATTACGGAATGACAACAGTGGATCTGAACAATCTTGGGTACACAGACGAACCATTCGTCCTAGCCAATGATGTGGCGCAGGTTTTCTATGTGAAGGACATGTCTACCAAACCGAGAAAAAGAAAAGGTAAGGAAGCGAATACATCATACGATGAGCCAAAGCGCCACATAGTTCTTTCAGGGAAAATTGACATCGTGGGAGTGGAGGGTAAGACAGACATGTCTGAAGATTATGAAAAGTTTCATCAAATTCCTCCCTTCAAAGTCAAGGCTGACCCAAGCACCCTGTTAAGCGATGAAGAATATCCATGGTTACGGCGCAATAAGCAAAGGACACAAGCGAAGAAAAAGTGAAGACAGATAAAGTCAGAAAGGGTTGAAAATTGATGATGTGGCTTTGAATGGTTCATTTTGAGAACACAAAAAGTCTGGAGTTCAAATAAGTTCAAAAGAATGAAATCCCTTTGTAACAGATGAGTTTTTGTCCGAAACCCTGATACTTCGAAAGAGATTGTCCATTTTGTACACGAAGTGCATCCAGTTTTTGCCGTAACCCTCTCAACTTTTTAGCACATGCTATGTGGATGAAATGATGATATCATGCCAATTTTCAACCTCTTCAGAGTTCATTTGAAGTGCTTTTCAATTTTAGGGTCATTTAGCTCAAAAAAATCAGTAAATGCATGAAAAATAACAGATGAAGTCAGAAAGGGTTGAAAATTGATGATGTGGCTTTGAATGGTTCATTTTGAGCACACAAAAAGTCTGGAGTTCAAATAAGTTCAAAAAAATGAAATCCCTTTGTAACAGATGAGTTTTCGTCCGAAACCCTGATACTTCGAAAGAGATTGTCCATTTTGTACACAAAGTGCATCCAGTTTTTGCCGTAACACTCTCAACTTTTTAGCACATGCTATGTGGGGGAAATGATGATATCATGCCAATTTTCAACCTCTTCAGAGTTCAATTGAAGTGCTTTTCAATTTCAAGGTCATTTAGCTCAAAAAAATCAGTAAATGCATGAAAAATAACAGATGAAGTCAGAAAGTGTTGAAAATTGATGATGTGGCTTTGAATGGTTCATTTTGAACACACAAAAGAATGAACTAGAAAACTTAAATAGCAAAAAGAATTATCATAAAGATTTTTTTTGTTAGAAACTAAAATAACAAAAACTATTTTTGAATATAATGATAAAACACAGTAATATTAAATAGCAGGAAAAAGAATCACTCCAAAATCTATTTTTATAGTAAAGTTAATCACAAACTAGTGATTCACACAAATTTCAAAGAATTCAAATTTAAACTATTCAAATTGGAAAACTAATGGCACTAACAGCAAGTTTATAATTTTTATTACCTAAAAGCAAAAAGAATCACTGAAAAACAGTTTGTATTTTGTTGTAAGTAGAAACAAAATAAAATAAATAAAGCAAAATAGAAAAAAAAACTGGAAAAAAATAGAAAAAAAATGCCACCTACTGGGCCACCACGGCCTGAATACGACTAGAAACCCAACCACGGGCCAGGATTCAGGCCCGCAGAAGGCCGAGTAGGCCCACAGGCAGCGGAGTGTCACGTTAGGCCCGTAAGCCTGCATCTGAGAGGAGCTCGAGAGGGCAGCGACAGTGGGGTTTATAAACCACTCCGCGTCCCTCTCAACTAGCGAGGTGGGACTAAACTTTTGGCCGCGGGCAGCACAAGGCCTTTGGTCTCGGTTGGTGCCAGCAACCGGGACTAAAGGGGTGCATTGGTACCGGTTCGTGGCACGAACCGGGACCAATGCCACCCTTTAGTCCCGGTTGGTGCCACCAACCGGGACCAAAGGCCTCTGTTTCCCGCCCTTTGGGCTGCTGAAAAGAGACCTTTGGTCCCGGTTGGTGGTACGAACCGGGATAAAGGTGGCATTGGTCCCGGTTGGTTCCACGAACCGGGACCAATGCTTAGTGTATATAAGCAGCACTTGTGAAAATTTCCATTCAGTTCTTCGATCCTGCGCTCTCTCCCCCGCCGTCCTCGTCCCCGTCGCCGCGTGCCGCCCCGAGCCCGCCGTCCTCGTCCCCGTCGCCGCGTGCCACCCCGAGCCCGCCGTCCTCGTCGCCGGCCTCCAGCCATCGCCGCCCCCCAGTGAGCACCCCCCTTTCCCATGGTCCCCTGCTCCCTGTCGCCGCGTGCTCCCCCGAGCTCGGCCTTTGCTCTGCCACTGCTCCATGGTCGCCGCCGGCCCCGACGCATTGAAGAGCAGCAGCAACACTGTGAAGGAGAGGAGAAGGAGTGGACAGTGAAGAGCAGCAGCAGCAGCCCCCCCTCCCCCCCTTCTGAATTTTCTGAAATTTATTGATGAAATGCATAGAAGGTGTTTGATGAAATGCTAGATGGCTTTGGGCATTTTTGAAATTTCTAAATTTTTTTGTGGTGAGGTACTGATGCAAGGCAAAGGTGATGCCAAAATTTCAGAATTTTTGGAGTGGTTTAGAATAGGTTTTCAGCAAGGAATTTGAATCTGGTTCAAATTTCATTTGACGAAATTTGAAAATTTTGAACTATGGATCAGAAGGTTTTTGGTGAAATGGAGTGTGGGTACTGTCATGAAGTTGGTGTAATTTTTTCAAAAAAATTTAGTAAGGAAAAAATAGGGTTGTAGTTCAATGCCAAGATTGGACCAAAATTGAAAAATGGAAGTTGTGCTCAAAAGTTTCACATGACCAAAGTGGGTTTTTGCATAAAAATGATCTATAGGCATCAGAGGACTTCTCAAAAAATTTGTGGCATTTGAAAAGAATTATTTGAAATAGTTCTAGGGCAACAGGGTCATTCTAGTGTTTGAAAATACTAATAAAAGAATTTTTTGAGGCCAAATCATTATAAAAATAATTACTACTGATGTGTTTGTTCATAGCATTTTTTTTCAATGTATGTATGTATGTATGGATGGATATAGAAAATGTTCATATATGATGTTTTTTTTGTTCATAGCAATTTTTTTCCATGTATGTATGTATTTTTTTTAGATGTGCTATGTTTTTTCAGATGAGATGAAATGAGATGAGATGTCCATTTGTTGTATAAACATAACCCTGATAATTTCAATTCCCCTCGGGCTTATATTTTTGTGAGCATAGAAATTTTTGTAACTTGTATGTGTTTGATCACCGCGGACTTATATACTTGATTGGACTATGGAGTGCATATTTAGTCGAGTCAAACATCAATATTTGTGAATGATTTCATATTGTTTGGCATCGCGGATAGTTGTGAGAGGAGTTTTTCCTTTGATTTTGAGGCATGTGATCTAGATAATGTCCAATGCCTCATATCGCGAACATAGTTATATTGGACAATTGATCTTCATATAAATGAAGCATAAAAGTTAAGCAAACAGTTTGGCAATCACTTAGAAATTTTCATGTTGTAGGAGTACATGTAAAAAAATTCAGAGTTGTTCATTCACTTCGACATGAGGGGGGACGTCGATCAACCCCCTCTCGCCCGAACAAGTCTATGTATTATTTTATATCGCGGTGGACATATATCAAAGTTTGATCATATGTCAAAGTTTGAATTTTGACATATGCAACATTTGATCATATATCAAAGTTTGGTCATATGTCAAAGTTTGAATTTTGACATATGCAACATTTGATCATATGTCAAAGTTTGATCATATGTCAAAGTTTAAATTTTGACATATATAGATTTATCAAGAATGCCCCCATTATGGATGTGCACAAGTTGATCCAATTTTTTTCTGATCTCATCTATATATATATTCTTCTATATGTCACGTTGTCTGTCAAAGTATTGAAGAAATCCATGGCTTCATCAATAGTCGGAAGTAACAGGCGTATGATGCTACGAAGCTCTTCAAAGTTGTTTTGGAACGGAGTTCCTGATAGAATAATTCGCCTTTTGGTACGAATTTCAGCAAAGGCCTTCCAAATAGCGATATTCGGAAGGCTCTTGCTGAACTTTGTACCAAAAAGTGAATTATTCTATCGGGAACTCCGTTCCAAAACAACTTTGAAGAGCTTCGTACCATTATACGCCTGTCATTTCCGGCTAATGATGAAGTCATGGTTTTCTTGAATTCTTTGACACTAGACAACATGACATATAGAAGGGTAGATGAGATCAGGAAACATATGGACCATTTTCTGCGCATCCAGAATGGCGTCATTTTGTTAAATCCCTTGTCGGTCCGGACGTCGGACATTCATGAGAGAGGCGGTCCGACCCAAATCCTAGAAGCGTTGTCGAGGCCACCCAAACCCTAGAAGCGTTGCCTAGGCCACCCCAAACCCTAGAAGCGTTGTCGAGGCCACCCCAAACCGTAGAAGCGTCGAGCTAGCTAGGTCTACGTTTGCACTAATATATCCATCTGTCATGTTTGTATATTAATTGCCATGTTGTAATATTTGTAGAAACTATGGAGCACCGAGACATCGAAGCAGAACAGTTGTTGGGGGACATAATCCTCGGCGGAGGTGATTTCTTGTCGTTTCTCAACGACACCGATGGTCTGGAAGGAGAGGGTGAAGCAGGCTCCGGTGATCGAACAATGGAGGTGGAAGGACATGATTATGATGGCTCTGGTGACGGAATGCCAGTGGAAGAAGGAGACCGTGATGACTGCTCCGGTGAGCGAACGGAGGAAGGAGATATTGCAAAGTCTGGCGAGGTATATATATTAATTAAGCCTGTGCTGACTAGCTAATTCATGCATTAATTGTTTTGGTATGTACACATATTAACTCTCTTCTTTCTTCTTTTCTAGCCCTCCGGATCGAGCCAAACTTTGGTAACGAGACGAGGCCCGAAGAAAAGGTTGCGCCAGGATTAAAGGTTCACGATCACAGCAATCAAGGGCGATGGCCAACCGATTGAACCCAGCCGGACCAAGGAAGCATTTTCTGCTCAGTGCGGGGTTCTTGTTAGGGACATGATCCCGATCAGCATCCACCAATGGAATAAGCCTAAGAGCGAAGACCCTCAAGTGTCTTTTGTCAACGATAGACAGAAAGATGATCTTTGGACCGCGCTAAAGGCAAATTTCACCCTACCGCCAGAGGAGGATCCGGATAAGCCAGTTATAGAGCCATTGGTCAAGGCTCATGCTCTTAAGAAGATGGCAGATCTATTCAGGAGGTGGAAGAATGAGTTGAAATCAACGTTTGTCGACAAAGGGAAGACTCCAGAATTCACCGGCCGATTTGAGAAGATAAGAGATCACTGGCCCGCATTTGTGGCCCACAAGACATCGGAGAAGAGTAAGAGGATGTGAGCGACAAACAAGAAAAATGCTGCAAAGAAGGAGTATCACCATCGCTCGGGGTCAGGTGGCTACCTCAAAGCCCGGCCGTTGTGGGACAAGGCTGAGAAGGACCTGCTTGATAAAGGGGTCGAACCAGAGACATTGAACTGGCCAGACCGTTCAAGGACTTGGTTCTTCGGGGTTGGCGGAACCTTGGACCCTGAAACAGTGAAGTGCCGTTGGACGAAGGAGCAACTTGAAATACCCGTCAAGAAGCTTCAGAAGTATATCGCCGCAGCGCAGCAAGGGACGTTCGTTCCCGACAGAGAGAACGACGAGCTCACACAGGCCCTCGGGAATCCTGAGCACCCAGGACGAACACGAGGCACGGCAGGCTCCGTTGCGTGGAAGGAAGGGTTTCCCAGCGCAGGCGGTTACAAAACCCGGGAGAGGAGGATGAAAGTGGAGCAGACCGAACTGCAGAAGCTGAATGCAAGGGTACGAGCGTTAGAGGAACAAGCACTAGTTCAGAGCCAGCGACCTACCGAAGCTACCCCAGAAGCTACCCCGCCATCTCAGCGGAGAAGCAGCGTGGCTTCCACCGAGCTCCTTCAGCAGCCTCACTTCACGGCTCCCAGCTACCCCGTGGATGCTATCACGGAGGCTCAAGATTGCCACCTTATGGCGCAATGGCAGCACCTCAAAGTCAAGGCGGCTGTCGGCTCTGTTGTACCTCCTCAACCCGGCGCAACTTTTCACTGCCTTCCGATTCCAGAAGGCTATGCTGTTTGTGATGGTCGATGAAATAACGGAGGGATTTGAGGAGCTCGAGCAAGACCACCCTACCGGTGAAGGGGAGACTCAGCTGGGTCTTGCTCTGAAGACTCCATGTCTATGGCGGAAGGAGCTCATCAACCTTCCGAACTGGACGCCTCCGCCTCCTCCTCCGGCGAGTCAGGGCACTCCGCCTCCTCCTCTGGCGAGTGATCAGGGCACTCCGCCTCCTTCTCCGGCTGCTCCGGCGCGTGGCGGCACTCCGCCTCCTTCTCCAGTTGCTCCGGCGCGTGGCGGCACTCCGCCTCCTTCTTCGCCTGCGCCGGCGCGTCCGAGCAGCCCGCCTCCTTCTCCGCCTTGTCAGCAACAGCGGAAGACAACCACCGCCGCTCCGGCTGCTCCGGCGCATCGTAGCACTCCGCCTCCTTCTCCGCCTCGTAAGCAACGAAGGAAAACAGCCGCAGCCGCTCCAGCTGCTCCGACGTCTAGCAGTACAGCCAGAGGCGGGAGGCAATACATATTCGGTCCATCTCTCAAGCCTCAAGAGAAGTTACCATACGAGATGACCGAGGAGGAAAACAAGGAGATCTGTCAAGCCCAAGTGAAGGACTTTTTTGCAAAGAAAAATCCACCTCCGTAGGAGAAGATAGATCCGGTGAAATTGAAGCGCACTTTGAAGAACCTGAAGCGACCACCACCGCCTCCGCCGGATGACAACCATGTCCTCGCTCTTAAAAAGGCAGTGGAAGGAGCGCGCCGGTCGGGAACTACTTCAAGTAGTGACAAAAGGTTACAATAACGAAGAAGTGGGAACAAAATTCCCCAGCTCGGCGAACAGGCAAACCAATCGTGCCCCCCGCTCAAGGTGTCTAGCGATATCATCGCAAATCTGCCGGGGATGGTGCCCGGTACCAATCCTGGTGATTACCTGCCCGACGATGCACATTTTGATACAATGGAGGTGGACGAACACAAATACCAGTACGGGAAGCCTCTCGTCAGACCTGGTGATCCTCCTCTAACAACGGTGATGCGAAGATTCCATAAGTGGTACATGGACACCTGCAAGTCTGGGAAGGATATTTTGACGCTGAGAGTTAAAGAGGAGCACGACCTCGTTGGAATTGATCTATTGTCTGTTCCATTTGAGGAGTTCTTCCAGTTTTTCAATCAAAAGGACCTCGATAAAATAATCATCACTTGCTACTGTCTGTAAGTACAATACTTCTGTAATTAAGTCTCTATATATAGCTTAGCTCTTTCATTGCATGTATATATAATTATCCTCACTATATTATGCAGATTGAAGATCGTCGAATGCAGAAATGCACAAATTTATGATATTGGGTTCATTAACACAAATCTCATAGATGAATGGACGGTTACATATAATGCGAAAGAAACCGAGGCCAACTTGCTACAATCGTTGCTTAAAAATCAAAACAAAGATAAAATACTCTTTCCTTACAACTTCAAGTGAGTGTTACTGTCTTCTGCATATTCGGTTTCCCTTATTACTCGAGGTTATAGTAATGTAATTGATGAGTTATGCATGCGTGCGCAGCTTCCTCTTTATTCTCCTAGATATTAAGCTTGAGCAGGGACTAGTAACCGTCTTAGACTCAAGACGAAAAGATCCCAAGGAGTATGCGGCCATGACTGAAATGCTCCAGAAGTAAGTTCAATCGATCATTATCGCACCATATCAGCAACTTTGGTCATTTCCTGATATCAAGTAATTATTTTCTTTGTCTCGCAGGGTTTGGAAAGTGTTCACCACAGAAGCTCCGGGACTGCCGGGGGAGCTGCGATTTACATACCCGAAAGTAAGTACTACTAGCTAGTTCCGCGCATCTCCCATTGATTCTAGCTAGTTTCATCAATACCATTTATAATGCTTGATTATCAGTTTGATTGACCTTTATTTCTCGTAAAGTGGTTGTGGCAGGAAGGCGGGAATAATTTTTGTGGATACTACGTTTGCGAGTACATCTACAACGCGACGACCTCTAAGCGGGGCTACTCTGAAAAACAATATGAAGTGCGTAAGCAATAATATTCACAATTTTATTTTATTACCATCATTTGTGTTGAGTTTCGTTCATATATATGTATTGACCCCCTTCTTCAAATTAGATTTGGCAGATGCGGGATGAACTCCTACCACAAGATCGCATAAAAGCAATTCAAGAGGAATTTGCGGGATTCTTTCTTGACCACATCATCAATCCAGCCGGAGAATACCATGTGGAACTTGACATCAAATGTTAGGGATTGTAAGAGATCTTATATTGTATATATGTAGCTAGTAGCGTCGGATAAATATACGAAAACTTGTTGTTCGACCAATCTCTCGGAGAAGGAGGAGGTCGATCACTTCTCTCTGTATATGTTCATGACGATCTTGTGTACTTAATGGTTTCCTTCATTTGCTTACTAGCTAGCGTGTCGAGTCCTCTCTATACGTATAGTACGTAGCGTCGACCAAGCACGGAGATAAGAGAGGACACTTCTCTCTAGCTATTAGCTAGCTAACACAATATATGAAACCCCTAAATCAGTGGCGGACCCAGGAAAAAAATGGAGGGTGTGCACACTTAAAAAAACAATCTGCCTAATCTAAGTGTCATATCATATATGGCAAAAGAATGACACAAATAGCTCAATCAAGTCTCACAATATTATGTTTGAGAAGATAACTTCAAATTTGTGAAATTACAATACAAATAGTCTTACATGCCTCGCAAAAAAAAATCTTACATGAAAGATACACAAGAATAATTCGGTTTGCCATTCAACTGCAACCTTCTTTATTTTGACCTCATGTTTTCAACAAAATGGACTTAATACTACCAATCCTCTTCGTCTTGAGTTATGCAAGTACAACAAAACAAGAAATAAGAGTCCTACAATTACCACAAAACGGTGACGATTGTTTTGTTCAAAGGGTAAATAGTCTTTATGTCTTTAAACGAACAAGCATGTGGGCTTAAATAGGCTGCAATGTCCTATTTCCATGGACCAGCGGGGCGGCTGATGCGGGTGATCCATGCATCTGGCCGGTCAACGGCAAGCGTTTCGGGGCGGACGACCGGTGGCAAAAGGAGGTGAAGGGAGCAGGCAACAAGGCGAGCGACCGAGGGGAGGGAAGCACGGTGAGCGGCGATGTCCGAAATGCAGACGAGACGGGTGATTAGGTCTGGATGGCCGGCTCCCACATTCGTGTCAGTGGACTGGTTTCCATTTGTTCGCAGATGGATGCGGGAAGAAATTTGTGGGTCAGCGTTGAAAATGCCCTAATATTAGGTATGATCACGTGGTAGATCAAAGTAAAAGATTATATCTAGTACTATTCTTGTAGTTGTTGAGGCGTGGCTGGTGGCGAGGGTCTCTCCTTCTCTCCCTCGGCTTGGGGTGGGTCGGGGCCCCCGGCGTGTGGAGGCGTGGCTGGTCGGGTCCTGCAGTGCGGCAGCGGCGGGCGGCTCTGCGGCCGGTCGGATCTCGGATCGGCAGCGGCATGGAGGACCTAGTGGATGGATCAACTATACCCGGTCAGATCTGATCTGGCCGACAATGCGGCTTGCTCCATGCGCGGCAGCGGTGGTCGGTGGCGGTCAGTGAAAACGAGGCCGGATGGAGAACCGATGCGTCAGTATTTGCTGAAGATAGATCGATGAAAGATGGTTGTGACGACCTAAGTGCGTCGGACCGGTTTGTGCCCCAGACATGGTATGTGGTTTGGTTGGGTTCTCCGACTTTAGATGATAGGCTTAGGTAAGGGGTCTGAATATTCTGCTCACACTTTCTGTAGCCTTTTATCAATGGATAGGAGTAGCGACATATGTTGGCAAGAAGACGGCTTCGGAGATACTTATATATATATTACTTTGTAAAGGTATATGAATAATTAATAAAGTGGTTGTATGCATCTCCCAGATGCAGAGGCCAGGGGTCATCCTCCTTTTCTAAAAAAAACATGGTAGATCGAAGTTGTCTCAAAAAATAACACGGTACATAGGGTCCTAATTTTTTTTCCTTTTTTCTGTTTGCAATCTACGCGAGTCGCCGCTAGAGTTTCCGTCCAGTTGATCGATGGAATTCATCTAGCTAGTTTCTACTGGGCTCATGTATGTACAGGAGTCTTTGGCTGGACAAGCACGTAGTGCTGCTAGTAGAAAAATCAGTCAAGCTGCTTCTATGGTTTGCTAGGTTTGCATGTACGTGTACAACTTCAGATGAATTAGTTCCAGTACTGTAAAACCAACAAAATCTGGAAAAGATAACATATAGTGAAAAAAATCTGCAAAATGCTGGGTGTGCCACGGCACACCCGGCACACCCTTTAGGTCCGCCAATGCCCTAAATTAATCCTACAAAACCCCCAAAACCCCTCCCCCCTTAAAAAAAAAACAAAAACCCCAGCTCTTGAGCTGCTGACACGTGGATGATCTTTGGTCCCGGTTGGTGTTTAAAGGCCCTCCTCTCTGGGCTCGCCGCAGCGGCCACGTGGAGCCCCATCTGTCCCAGTTCGTATAAGAACCGGGACTAAAGGTGTTGGGCTTTAGTCCCGACCCTTTAGTCCCGGTTCGGGACCGGGACAAATGAGCCTTATGAATTGGGACAAATGGGTCTTTTTCTACTAGTGCGTCAATACAGTACAATATACCTCTTTGTAGCTTTGGCACTACTCACCGACAAAAAAGAATGCATTTTGCATGCGCCAGAACTGCAAGAGCTTTTGGGACGGAGGATCAATCGCCTGAGATATATTAGGGATTCTCTTGGCCGTAGGAATTAGAAAACATACGAATATGCATTAGACTTATCAAAGAAAACAAAAGAATGAGATTTGAGCCTCAAAACACAAAATCTGGATGCCATGTACTATATGGACTCTTACAGGATCTCAAAACGTGGAAATTTTTACATTATTCCTTGGATGGTCCACAAAAAATGAACACATAAATTTTATAGAGCGATGAGGAGAGGGATAGTGAGAAGGTGCAATAGACTTATCAAAGAAAACAAAAGAATGTGATTTGAGATCACGCTAGATTTCTTATCGGAATGAGGTCAAACGTATGCATTCCATAGGAATGTTGGTGTTGAAATAATGACCAATTTTCGAGTTGAGTTAATCCATAAAAGTATCATGACAACTTTGCTGGCACAACCGATCACCGAAGCATACTAGACATGTGAGTACGTACCAAGTAATAAACTAGCATATCTAACATATTTGCAAGTAAAGCAAAATCAACAAGATGTGTTCGGGAAGCTAGCAGAAGCTCACAGTTATTGCCGCCCATGCCCATGGTGGTGTAGACAACGTAGCCGATCGAGGAAGAAGTCGTCCAAGTGAGCAATCGTGTCGAGACGCTCACAAAACACCTTATCGCCTCGAGACGTTCACGACAGACCTTATCGCCCCTAACTGGTGCAGGTTTTCGACAGGATGGGTTTTTCGAGGGATGTAGAAGCCGAAAGCCGTGCAACAAAAGTAAATAACTTTTGAGCTTGTTGGAGAGAGAGAGAGATAGAGAGAGAGAGAGAGAGAGAGAGAGAGAGAGAGAGAGAGAGAGAGAGAGAGAAAAGGGAGCAAAACCCTGTGGTGCAGCTGCCCCTATGCGAAGAGATGAAACGGTGATCGATCATTAATCTTTACAGTTTTCACCCGTTCACTTTTGGATAATTAAGTAGTCTTTCTCGGAGTAGCTAACTCGCCAGTAACGCTTCGGTGCACTATGCATTAGTCCGATCGATCCCGCGGAGCATGCAACTCCGTTATACCCGGTTTTAATTAAACATTAGGTGGTAGCTGTATTTATTTAGTTGTTGCTCACAAAAGTACTCACATAGACAAGTGTGCTACGCACAATGGAGGCGAACCAGGAGCAGTGTGACCTGGAGCTCACCCTCCACTCCTCGCCGTCGTCGGTGCCGGAGCCCCCCGGCTTGTTCCTCTGCGTCTACTGCGGCCGCAACTTCTACAACTGGCAGGCGTTCGGTGGCCACCAGAACGCGCACAAGGAAGAGCGCCGCCTGGCCAGGCGCCGCCGGGATATGGCCACCGCGAAGCCGCGTATGTCGTCGTCCGCACCTTCTTCGCAGGACGCGGCGAGGCTCGGTGCTGATGACCGCGCGGCCGGTCTCTTTCCGGCTGCTAAGAAGGTGAGGATGGAGACCCAGCTGGAGCGCGGCAGGAGCTTCCCGGACTACGGCGGCGCGCGTACCGGCGACAGGCTTGATTTGTCTCTCAGGCTGTAATCAGTTAACTGGTACACCTACGACCTGCGACCTCATATCTATCGATCAGTCCACACTCCACACCTTGGTTCACATTCATCATCCGCTGCTTGTTCCGGTCTGCTTTATTTGGTGATCACATGTGAACAGTGAAATGTTGCATATCTATATTGTCCTTGCCTTAATTTATCTGACGCGTATATATTATTTGTCAAATTAATTCAGAACTAGCTAGGAAGCTCCTCGCGCCGCCGCCACACGCAGTGGCGGAGGCAGGAATAATTTGCAGGTGTGGGGGAGTTTATTATGGAGAAAACAGTGTATGATGCAACTATGCGTCGCACCTGCTAATTACCAGTGACCGCTGCCACATGCGCGTGCCACCGCTTCCAACCATGCCATTCACCAGAGCCTCGTCGGAGCTGGGTCGGGTGACCCCGAACCCATTCCCGCTGCCCACCGCCTTCCTACGCCATGGAGAATCTCCCGTTTCGGGCTCTACCGTGAAGTCATCCATGGCAGCAAGCTCCATGACCTCCCCACCTAAGGGGGGGAGCCCCGTGATGGCGCGGTGGTGAAAATTGGATGGACGGTGCAGCAAGCGGCTGGTGCCAGAAGAGATGTGTTTGCGTTGGTTCACACATTCAAAAAAAGAAGAGAGAGAAAAGATGGGTGGAGTTGCAAGGTGGGTGGAGTTCACAAGGGAGAAGAGAAGCTGGATCACTTTTATGATAGTTTAAAAGTGATCCTTTCAATCTAGACATTTACCAAAAAAACTAGGTAATTTCCTGTGCGTTCCAACGGAAAAATAAATATTTTAATGGTTCAACGCTAATCGTGTCAAACATTATTTAGGATCCTCATGCACATCAAGCAACATTGTCGTATTTTTTACCATTAAATCACTCTTCTTCTTCCTCCACCCACTATCTCCACCTCCCTAATCCAAGTTTATTTGCAAGAAAAATGTTCCATGAGATCACTCTGGTCATTCATGTTGCGAGATGAAAGAAGCATCCCGTCTACGGAGACCCCATGTGCCTCCGACAAGCACATGCAGTAATGCCAGCTCCTGATCACACTTATTACCAATATTTCTTCGCGTTCATGACACCTTGAGGCGTCATTGGTTCATAGGATAGGAATATCATAGGAATAGAAAAATCATAGAAAGTGAGATGATATGTATCTCAATTCCTACAGAGAAAGAGATGTCATTTGATGCATAGAATAAGAATTTATCCATTTAGTTTAGGCTAATGTTTTTTTTCATTTGAAATGTGAATGATTGATTCCTATCCTACATAGAAATATGAATCCATTCCTATAAACAAAAGGCTCCGAAGAAATTTTCCCTATGAAATTTCTATCCTTTAGAATTCCTACAAAATTCATGTGAACCAAAGGAGGCCTGAGCCTGATGCGATTCCTTTTCACGACTGCATTTAATCAGGAAATTGAAGAGCAAAATCACCTCAAATAGACATAGGTTGTGCAGGTGAAGGTGCGGCTTGGTGCTGCTTGGGGCCAGAGGGCCACGTGCTGCTTGCCCGCCTCGGCACTGAAGGGGGGACTCCGCTAGGCCACCAGTCCATCCGACAGGTCCGCTTCGCTTGCACCGTTACCACCCCCGCCTGGAGCACGCTTCAAGGGTGGCGCTCTGTTGGTGCTTATTCTACGCGTCCCCTGCACTGCTCGTGTCTGTATGTCGTGGTGGGCAATGGGCCGGCTGCGGTCTGTGGCGTCGTTATCTTGGTGAGATGTATGAAATGTCCGGTGATTGTACGAAACTTGCACTGCTGCTACTGAGGTAGAAAATTGCCATGTTATATTCCTTTAGCTTTTTTGCCTTCCTCCTTGGCTGCTTTCGAGAAGTCGCGACTGTGACTTGACGCGGTTCACACATGTAACTTACTCTCCGTCTCGATGCTCGTCTCGTCGTTTTTGCAGGAAGAGTGAGTGCCACCCCGCGTGCTTCTGCATCGGACCGTGCACCTGGAGGAGGCAACGACGCTGACCGCCGCACCTTGAAGCCATGCTGCTCAACTCTTACCCCGAGCACCCCCAACGTCCTTGTGACGCTCGAGGGGCGCTCGGGTGTATGAGCTCGCAACACTCTCGGGACACGGGCGACGTGTCTCTTCAAGGGCTTTCACAGCTGCGTCGATCACCACCCTTGACACCTTCTTGCTTGACTCCTTTTTTTTTTTGAAAAGGAGGACATCCCCCGGCCTCTGCATCGGAGACACCTTGCTGCTTGACTCCTACATCGGGCTCCCCCACGTTTGCGGGGTGCTCGGGTGTACGAGCTCGTCGCACGCTCGGGACACAGGCGACGTGTCTTTTCGAGGGCTTCCACAGCTGCGTCGACCACCGTCGCTTGACCCCTTGCTGCTCTCGACTGTTACCCCGAGCTCCCCCACAGTCCTAGTGATGCTCGAGGGGTGGTCTGGTGTACGAGCTCGTCCCACGCTCGGGACACGGGCGGCGATGTGTCTCTTCAAGGGCTTCCACAGCTACGTTGACGGCCTCCCCTTGACCCCTTGCTGCTCGACTCTTATCCCGAGTTCCCCCACTGTCCTTGTGACACTCGAGGGGCGCTCGGGTGTACGAGCTCGTCGTACGCCTCGGACACGGACAACGTGTCTCTTCGAGTGCTTCCACAGCTACGTCGACCACCGCCCCTTGACCCCTTGCTGCTGGACTCTTACCCTGAGCTGCTCCACTGTCCTTGTGACACTCAAGGGGCGCTCGGGTGTACGATCTCGTCTCAGACTCGGGACACGGGCAACGTGTCTCTTTGATGGCTTCCACAGCTGCGTCGGCCGCCGTCCCTTGACACAAACGTAACAAAGCGGAGGCAAAGCAAACCACGCTGCCAGGGCCTTCAAAACAGGTATGACAAAAGAGACAACGGAACACATGAACACATCCTGTACACACGAATCAGCAAGAAAATGTAACAAACTGCAGCAAAAAATCGCACACAAACGCAACACATGGATAAACCGACAGAGAAAAAACATTTCGATTAGGCATGTAGAAGTTAGCAAACGGTCCGTAAATAAAGCGAAGGAACGACCTTGACGTGAGGAAGTCAGCAGTAAGAAGGAATGCTACAATAGATGATTAACAAGAACAAGGAAAACCTGCACAACAAACCGGACACCCGTCAGACATCCGAACAAACACACAAGACACAAATACAAGCGAGTTCAAAACTACCAGGATCACTGACGAGAACGCGATGCTACAACGAATCGAGTGGGCGCGACCGGAAGGAGGGGACGGCTGTGGCTTAATCTGATGGAATTACTTTGCTGTTCTTTCTTTTTTGGTCTGTAATAACTCGCTATAGTTCTCTCTTTTCGTTCACAGTTTGCCGCCCTGTTGGCGCTTGAATCTTGCTTATCTTTGGTTACCCTTGGCTGTGGTTTCGCCTCGTTAAATAAAATGGGGCGGGGGGAAGCCCCTTTCATTCAAAAAAAAAAAACCTCCAACAGTCAGGAAGATAAGCAACCTGCGACAGAAGAGATCAAATCACACAGAAGAGATCAAATCACAGACATTTCATCAAGCAGGCTACACGCACTGGATCGTGCGACGAAGCAACTCACCTTGATTAGTAATACACGCGGACAAGAACAGCTACATTGCCATGCCGCTCCTGACGAACAAAATCAGCATGCAAAGGCAAATGACGGTGAGCAAGGACAAGAGATCGGGCACAAGACAGAGGAAAACCATATCCGAACGTCACCCAGCTGGAGAGGCCGGCGCCACGCCGGCCGGCGAGCAAGTCGGCACACAATCCAGTAGCAAAAGGAGCGAGAAAGCTCGAAGAAATCCTTCCAGTCAAGCAAACCAAGGCGTTGTGAGGTGCAAAGTGACGTCCATGAAGGAAAGCACCGCGGCAGGAAGAAAAGGAGATGGGATTATGCGAACGTAACGATACAGGCAAACCATGGGATAAAACCCACCACATGGGGTGGTACACATGCCTCAGGGTGGACACGGTCCGGTCCCTGACCGAGCCGGCGTTTGGACCAGCCGCCGGCGGTCCGGACCGGACCGGACCGAGGTGCTGAGCGGTCTGGATTTTGGAGACCGGACCGGCGACCCTCTGGCCCGGGCTGGACCGAAGGACCGGCCAACCACCACCGGCGGCGACGTGCGCAAGCGCCGGCGGCGATGTGGGCGACGTCCGTGGGCACCGGCGGCGAGGTGGGTGACGTGCTGCTGGCCGTGCTGGGCGTGCCCTGCTGCTGCCGGCCGTGCCCTGCTGCTGGCCGTGCACCGTGCGCCATGCAGCGATCGTCGTCACTGCGGCCGGAGTAAAGCACGAGCTCCGGGACCTTGTCCAGAAGGTCCGCGGAGGTCGACCTCGTCTCCCAGCCGACTAAATAGGCCTGGGATGGCCTGCCCACAACGCCCCGCTCCGTTTCTCCACCGCCATCGAGCTCCGCTGCCGCGCCAGATTCGTCTACTCCGGCGAGCTCTGGCGCCTCTACCTGCTGTCAACGGCTCCACCGCGACCCCGCCGTTTTCCTGGACATCTCCTCCTCGAGCACCTCGTCCTCCTTCGCCATCTTCATGTCACCGCGCTCCGGCTAACACCGCCGGCAGCCATGACTGCGGCCCCGGCCTACCTCGCCTTCTCTGCCTCAACTACCAGTGCATGCGCGTCCACCGCGTCCACCTCACCGCCGGCGCCCGTGCGCGTCCACCGCATCGACCTCGCCGCCGGGCGTGGGATTTCTCGGTCCGCCGAGCGGTCCCGGTCAAAGACCGGACCGGACCGAGTGCTGAGCGGGCCTAACTTCTTGGACCGGACCGGCCAATTTTGCTAGCGGACTGGGACCGAGCGGTCCGGTCCTGAGCGGGCCACGAGCAGGCCAAAAAGCCCGCTCGCTGCGTCCACCCTGACACATGCCGTCGGGCCGGGCAGCAGCGGGACAGCGATTGGCGAAGGGATGGTAAAAGAAGTAACGCTACCCGAGCCTGCTAGCACAGAGCGAACATGTATGCATTTTTCTAGAAATGGACAGATAGGACAAAGGCAGAAGGAACCCAAAAGGAAGACAAGAGGGCTACTCAACGATATCCAACACCCGGATGGATCCAGCGGAACCCGATCAAGCGACTTCAGTAGTCGGGCAGGCAAGAGCACAGACCCAAACGGACGGATAGGACAAAGGCAGAAGGAGCCCGAAAGGAAGACAAGAGCCCTACTCGACGACATTCAACAGCCGGATGGATCCAGCGGCGCCCGATCAACCGACGTTCGGTAGTTGGGTAGACAACAACACATACCTACCCGGAACGAGGTGAAGTTGAAGGGTACCCGGGGGATGGGAAGGGGGGCTGGCGTAATGCGCCAACCCAACGAGATCGAATAGCCGGCCCAGCAGTGCACACCAACTGGGTAGGTCCTGCAACGCCGAACACAGAAAGGCGGCCGATATAAGGCGGCGTTCCAATGGCCAATAATGAGCACAAACCCACCCGGAACGAGGCGAAGCAGAAGGGCACCGCCGCCAGCGGCTCTTGTGCGGAAGGTACGTGCTTTCTTGGGTCTCGTGTTTGCGAACTCGTCACGCCGCCAGCGGCTCTCGCCCATCTTGCAGCTCCCGCGCGAACCTCTGTTAACAATCGTATGTGATTAGTTAGTTTGAGCTAAGCGACTTGGTGCATATCCGTGTATAGGCTTATCCTCTATTTAGGATCTTACAATCAGTTTTTTTTTTTTTGCACATGATTGCCTAATAAAAATACATGGCCAACCCTACGGGGATTATTACGGCAAATCATTATCTCTGACTTGGTATTCAGAGCAAAAAGATCCAATCTCTCTCATACTTTTAAATCGCGGGCAAAAGTTGCACGATCGCTGGCCGGAAGCCTCCCCGCGACGCAATCCTTCAAAAAACACGATCTGGCGCTAAACACGCGATCACACGTGAAACGGCGCGATTTGCCGTCGCTTTCTCTGCACTTTCGCTGGAACGGGCCGAATGACTGAAACCGAGGCCCAAATTGGCTAAATAGAGGTCGGCCCAAATTCCTCCCATATAGATATAGAAAAAAGTCCATTTGCGAACCAACCTGTGGTTGGATGGTTAGAGGACTGTGGTATCCCCAGCCCACCAGGGTTCAAGTCCTGGTGCTCGCATTTATTCCTGGATTATTTCAGGATTTCCGGCGATGTGCATTTAGTGGGAGGAGACGTTCCCGTCGACGACGAGGTGCCTACCGTGACTTCGTAAATTTCAAGATGATATGCCGGCTCAGTCTTTCGGAGGTGCTCATAGGGGTAGGGTGTGCGTGTGTGCGTTCATAGGGGTGAGTGCATGCGCGTGTATATGAACGCTTGCGTCTGTACTGTGTTCAAAAAAAAAGTCCATTTTACTACCCTGAAGAAAGTTGGTGGTTCACATAACCCCTTGATTTTTATTTCTGCTCCCTTCACAAAATCAGTCCCTGGGTGGTTTGACTTGACTGATTGCTGACGTGGCAATGGTCAATGGACGGTTTTGACCTGCGGGTGGGTCTTCCTTGTCAGGCTGGGCTGAGACAGAGGAGCTCCTCCCGGGCCTCCCTCGCAGCTGCCTACCTCCCCGAGCACCGCACCCGACCCGCCGCATCTGGCTGACGCCGGCGACCACCGGTGTCCAAGCTGTCGCGCCGAGCGCCCGGCTTCTCCTTCCTCCCTTCTATTTCCTTTCCCTTCTCTCTTCTCCCACCTCAGGTATAGGTCACGTCGTCGCCACCAGCTCGCCGCGCGGGCCGTCTTCACACTGCCGCTGGACTCCGGATCCGGCCGGAACCAGACCAGATGGGTCTGCTACCCCCGGATCTGGCCTCCCCCTCGCCTCCCCCCTCCACCTGCATCGTTGCAGCGCCGCCGCCCGCTGCCCTGCTACCTCCTGCGCGAGGACAGGGACGACCATGCCCGACGGTTGGGCCGACGCCGCCACAAAGTCGCCGCCGTGTCGTCACACCCCTGCCGGACTCTGGATCCGACCGGAACCAGACCAAATGGGACCGCCATCCCTGGATCTGGCCGCCCCCAGGCCTCCCCGCACCGCCTGCCTCGCCGCTGCGCCGCGCTGCTGCCCTGCTACCTCCTGCGTGAGGAGAGGGATGACGATGCCCGACGGCTGGGCCGCAGCCACCCACCTGACGAGGGAGGCCCACCCACTGGTCAAAACCGCCGTTAACCATTGCCACGTCATCAACCAATCGAGTCAAACCACCCAGGGACTGATTTTGTTCGTCATGGGATTGTTTAGGGGGTGAGGGGAGCAGAAATAAAGATCAGGGGGTTATGTGAAACACCAACTTTCATCAGGGTAATAAAATGGACTTTTTTCATAGATATATAACAAGTTCTCAGGAAACCTAGCATCGTCTCCCCATTCCCTTCTATCCCCCGACAGAAAAAGTTGCAGCGGCTGCGCAGTTCTTTCTAGGTGCGGTCGGCTGGCCGGCTGCTACCGGCGACGAGGGGCATCTGCAGTTCTGCACGACGACGCCTCTGCGAACACAATGGCGTCTCAGTCTCACACGGTTCCAACACCCGGTCCCAGCACATCGCCATGTGGTACAGGAGTCCTCCGATTCTATCCATCCTTTATTCGTTTGTTGATTCAACACAAGCACATCACCAGGAGGTACAGGAGTTCTTAAGTGTTGAACTGGTGAAGTTATGCTTGCTGTAGACTTTGAGATCTTGAACTTATATTGCTATTTATCTGTTGAACTGGTGCGGACCTCTGTTACACTTGTTATGTTTGAATTTATACTGAAAATCCTCTGTTTTCTGCTGAAAATCCCCTGTTTTCTGAGAAAAATATGCACATGTACTAGTTTGGAAGTGGGATATACAGGCACATGCACTGTTCCCGCGAACTGGGTTAGCGGCCACGATCGCCGGCTATAGCGGCTGTAGCGTTTGCACGAGGCAGCCGCGAAATGGTTTAGCCCGCGATCTTAAAGTTTGATTTTCGATATGCTGCCTCGACGCACATGTACAATGACGTTGCACTATTTTTCATGCCACTTGTAAGGAAAGGGGAAGACCTGAAAGTTGAAACCGCTCCGCCAGTGTTCAGGAAATAATCGCATAATTGATTTTCTTCAAAATATAATGGCATAGCTTTGACTAACCTCATGTATATAGAACAGAGACGTCTCTGTTTATCAGAGCTCTACTAGTTTTGTCCAAAATTAATTATGTTGTACACAACCGTGCTCGATGTCTTGATCCCCACTGCGCTGACGGCACCTGCCCTCGCAAATTTCTGATGAAACCTGGACCAGTTGTGGTTCATCATCCTGCCGGATCTTGATTTCTCTCGATTATTTCAAGTAGTTGCACCAGAAAAGAAGTGGATGTTGATCTTCTGTCGAGCCAAGGGCGCTAAAAACTGTGCATGTACTTAGTTCGAGCATTATTTTATTGTGATTTCTCTGTTGGCATGAACAATTCTCAGATAAGGAGACAACAAACAGTACAGTTATGAGATAAAGAGATCGTGTCTTACATTACAGACTATAGAACGCTAAACTGAAGATTAACAGCGCAGTTAGTCAGAATACCAAACAAATTGCCAGCCAGACCATCACAAATGGACACATGTACATCAGCAACACATCCAACAGTTTTTTTCCCGATAAAGAACAAACAAAACAAACAGTTAGACACAACACTCATCATCACTAATCTCTCACACTGAGGGCCTGTTTGGTAATCCACCAGCTCCACGAAATATTCAGAATCTGCGGAGCACCTATTCCCCCGCTCTGTAAATTTGAACTGCAGCCCGCTCTGCTTCGAAGCAGAGTGGTGGAGCGGAGGGACTCCGAACAGGCACTGAAGCTTAGCATCCCTGTTCCTATGCATAGTTATTTTACCCTCCTTCATCAACAGCAATTTCTCCTTCATTGATACATTTATCAAGGTGGATAATTCACATTTCTCAGCATCCAATCTACACATACGTCCTCTCTTTAAGCTGTTAGAGTCTTCTTTTCTGCAGTCAAGCCAGAGATGTAGAGATCCATAATAAGCTGCATCATATGAGGAGGGGCTGTACATAATCCACATAACTAACAAGGCCGCTGACGTGGAGTTTTTTGGTTTTTTTATTTTCTATTTTTTATTTTTCTTGTTTTCTTGATTTTTTTTCTTGGTTTTTTTATTTATGTGTGCTCCCGCGTGGAGCACACCCATGCTCCACATGGGGAGCACAAGTTGGTTTCACATTGGAGCACTAGTCAGTACAATTTGGAAGCGCATGTTAGTTCATTTCAACAGTAGGATTTTTGTCAAAAAAAATATTATCGAACATGTCATCTAATTTTGAATATCTCGACGCGAGGAACACAACGATGAAAACAGTCTGTAATTTGGACGCACGGTTGACGAGATATTTTGTTTTAAAAAATGGATCTTAAAAGAAACCACCAATCCATCCGCGTATGGGGAGAAAATCCCACCAAAACTGTCTGGTTGGTTGCGACAAATCACAAACATGCGGTGCGCCACTTGTCTCCATTAGAGAAGATGGAAGTGACATTTTCAAGAGGTACCCCTTAACTACTAGTAATTTTGCCCAAACAAAGGATAACACTATACATAGCTGCCCACCCTTGTCAGAAGCAATTAAAGTCAATAGCTCGTCCGAAGCACGAATTAAAAAATGGTCACATGTTAAAAAAATCATGAATTCAGAAAATATTTGTGAATTAGAAAACTGTAAAAGAAATGGAAACAATAAAAATGGGAAAAGCAAAAAGATAAAAAGGAAAAAGGGGAAAAAGGTAAATTAGAAGAGAGAAGTATAGAAAAATGGTAGAACAAAAGGAAAAAACTAAAAGAAGATCAAAATAACCTAAAGAAAAAACAGAAAAGAAAAGGAAATGTGGAGCAAGAAACCAGAAAGAAAAAAGAATTGAAAACCAACAAAAACTTCCTAAAAACCGGAACAAAATTAGTGCAAAAAAATGGAATGGGCCTGCCCATGACGTGTCATGTGCGTTTGTACACTTTGACGCGCAGTGAGCGTCCAATAGAATTCTTTATTTTTGAGCGTCAACCTTGCCTCTATTTATTCATTAAAAGCGGGAATCTCCGCAGAAACAATGTGCAAAATACAGTCTAGTGGATCACTTAGCCACACCTTACATAAATTATTGCTTCTCTTTTGCTAACACATGAGCCGCACTATTGGCCGAGCGACTTACGCAGCTAACTTTCCATTGTTGGCGCGCCTTGAGTAACATCTTGATCTCCTCGACGATTGGTCCCTTTGCCGAGAGCTTGCGGTCCGGTTCATTCAACATGCTGACGATCTCCTTGCAATCCGTCGCAATATGCAGCTTGTGTACGCCAACCTCCGCTGCTAACTGTGCTGCCGTCGGCAGGCCAAGAGTTCGACCAGCGCCGGGTCCGTCGCCGAAGGAAAGTAGTGGCAAGTGCTCTCTCGGAAAGCCCCATTATTATCCCTAAACACTACTCCTGCACCTCCTTTGTCACCAACCTTACTAGTTGCACCATCCACAATCGCCTTTACACAGCCATGATCGGGCGGCTGCCATTTCTGAACCTGCTTCGGCCGCACCACCTTGGTCTTGCTTCCGTTCACAGCTTGCCATTCCTCCATATGTCTAGCCACATATCTAGCAAGACACGGCCAAGCCCGAGAAGGGCTCTAGCCTAGTCCGATTTTGAATTAATAAAGCCATCAACCGGCCAGGATACAGCAGCAACAACCAACAAAGAACTAGAACAACAGAATGCGGGAAGATACATAGGCGCTGGTAAGCAGCTTACAAAGCCTCAATAACTTCACGCAGGAAGGATCTACCAAGGAACACAAAGCTGAATACGTCGAGGCCCTCCAACGCCACTAAACATGGACGGAGGCAATGCCGGCAAAGAAGAGGGAATGAAGATGCACCTACATGGCATACCGTCACCAGACACTAAGGACCTCGGCATGACACATCCATCCCACTCCATCTTCGAAGGAGGCCACAACCTCCTCGCCTGGATCGCAAGGCGCCGCACCGTCGAAGATCGAAAAGTTCCCCTGAACAAGGATGGAAGCTGCCGGGTAGTCCCAAAGAGCGGATCAGAGCACACCAAATATGCCGACGAGGTTCTTCCAGAGCGAGCACACCACACAGCCCACGGCCAGACCACGCCGGAGGAAAAGCCAAGGCTTGGATGAAGAGGGCACGCCATCGGCTGCTGACAACGAAACCTTACAGAGCCCACCACCACATAGCCCTCAAGGCGACGCCTTCAGGAAGGTCACGACGTCAAGGACGCCGCCGCCGCCCACCGGAGTTAGGGTTTTCACCCGAGAGGCAGTGAGGTGGGTAGGGGAAGGGCAGACCTTGACCAACGTCTCCATGAAGAAAAGCGACGCCCTTGGGCGCCGTCGTCGTCGCGGCCGGCCGGAGCTGGCCCGGGGTTTCCCCCAATCTGGATCCCCACCCCCAGCTTCGCCCGCAGCCCGGGGACAGACTGTCCACGCCGGCGCAGCCAATGACCGGCGAGAGCGAAGCACATCTCGCAGGAAGAAAGTCAGCAACCAGATCTGGCGTCGTTTGCCGCTAGGGCAGCCACGCCACGGCCCTAGTCCACCGGTGGTCCATCGGCCACCCAACAAGACCACCAGCATCACGCCTGCCCCGCTGCTAGCCGCAGAACAGAGGGACCTCACCGGAGGGGCCGCCGCCCCAGATCCAAAGCCCTCCGATGCGAGTTGGAGCAACACAGGCCCCGCCGCTGCAGTCACCAGCTGCGGCACGGGCTTTCTCGGCGCCAGCCTCACGCGACGGTGAGGAGAGAGGGGAGAAGAGGGGGGACTATGCAGGCGAAGTGGGGGGTGGGGGGGGGGGGGGCCACCTCCCGAGTCGCCGAGAGGGGCGGCGGCGAGGGAGGGGGGGGGGGGGGGTTGGCGTTCCGTTACTATTTCATGTGGATTAGCGTGCCTCCAATAGAATTCATCATGCACTGTTGAGTCCATTAGGCTGGTCGTAGTGGGGAGTATTATATATTAGTATCATGCATATGATACTAGTGTATGATACTACATCCATAATGCATAGTATCATAGAGTAGTATCATAGCTGGTCTCATTTATTGCCATGCATGACACATAGTAGCATAGAATTTATTATGATACGGTATCGTAATATGATACTCAACCCTTTCTTCCTTCATTTAATTCTATGCCACCTCATCAAAATTGCCTAGTTGGCATGCATGATACTAGCTATGATACTCTCATTACAAGTAGCCTTAGGAGCTAATCTGGGGAAGACTGATATAGGATCTGCCCATTAGATGAGATTGTGAGATTAACCCCAAAATATCATATTAGACAATCCGAAAAATTGTGATTTTTTTTACAACATACCTGCAGGGTATGTCTACAACTCCAAAAAAATCAGCTCAAAACTCGATCTACAGTTAGAAATTCGAAAAAGACAAATTCGACTATGAATAGTGTCAGCCTTGGGTGAATAGTATTTGACACTATTCAGATCCCATTTTGTCTATTTTGGTTCCCTAAGTGTAGTTCGAATTAGGAGCTGAAACTTTTTGAGGTTGTACATCAAATATGAATGTGTGTCTCCAAATATTTTAACATGTTTGTATCTTTAAAAAGATTGATCTCATCCCCCGCCCGAGCTGATCATAAGCACCCGGAAAGCAAGGATGTTGCCACACACTTACCATTTTTAAAGTGAGAAGTTGGAAGCCATCCCTGTCGCACAATTCATTTGCCTGATCCAAGTCTACAAATAAATACTCCTACTGTCCATGTCTAGCAACCGGCTCCCCAGCTGATACGAAATTTGTGTATTTAACTAGTCCTCGCGAAAGTGTAGCTTCAACTTGAGTGTATGCCACTTGCATGATAAGATAAGGTAAAACTGTATTTTTATAGCTCGTCGTCAACTCTGTTTCGTCCATTGGTATGGGCGGATCCAAAGTCTAGCTACTTCTTAATCTTATAAATAAAATTTCTACACTTGGCCTACAAATTGTTCTAAAAAACATGGTTTGCCCTATCATCTGTCAGTCACTCAGTCTAGTCCAATGTTTTAGTAATTTTCTAGCATGTCTAGTGGATGCTCGCAACCCTCATGTGTTGCCGATCTGGAAGCTAATGCTAGCTGTCAGCTGTTGGCATGGTGAGAAATAGCAAAACAGAGGCCGTGATACCAGCATGCTGTTCTAGCCCTCTCTGATTCCCGTCACCAGATCTGCGCCACCTTCGTCCACTATCTTGCCCCAACCAAATTCATCCATCCCGTCTAGCTCCGGCCGTCACCAGACTTATACCCCTGTTCGTGTTAGTGATCGATGGCGTCGAGCAGTGGGCAGGCAGCTCCAAGGCCGAGCTCACCCGCTGTGGCAAACGCTGCTGCTGTTCCTCCGCCGGCGACCCCCATGCAGCCCAAGATGGATGCTGGCCTGCTAGCATTGGCCTGCTCTGGCTCTTTCCACGATCTGGAATCACTCCTAAACGGGACACCAGCCGCCTACACTATCGGAAGCTCGGCGACGCAGCCACCTTGTCTCAACGCGGTCGCCCTTGGAGGTAACACTCTTCTCCATGTGGTCGCTGCCACCCATGGCGATCCCGATGACTCCACCAACAAAGCCAACCTCGTCTACGACAAGGCACACAGCCTCCTCTTCGTGCAAAACAGCAGGGGAGATACACCCTTGCACTGTGCTGCACGGGCGGGGAACATCCGGATGGTGTCTCGTTTAATTGATCTTGCCAATGGTCAGGGTATTAACAATGCTAAGGGACTGCTTGAAACGCAAAACAAGCTCAATGAGACAGCCTTGCACGAGGCCGTCCGCATTGAAAACAATGATATGGTCAACATGCTCATGACCCAGGATCGAGAATTGGCCACTCTTCCTGACGAAGGTACTTCGCCGTTGTACCTCGCCATCTTACTGGAAAGCAAAATCATCACGAAAACACTCTACGAGTTGAGAGGTGGGGTTATTTCATACTCTGGACGAAATGGACAAAATGCATTGCATGCTGCTGTTCTCCGAGGCAAAGGTAACTGTGCTCACTTCATTTTCAACGTTAAATCTCGTTTTAGCTGTCGACACATTTTTGTAAGATATTTAATATTTAACATAAGTTTGGATTAGAAACGTTTGTGTTTTGTTGTGCTCAAGATATTTTATTAGCGGGACTTGTATGAAAGATATGTATATGTCCTTCAACTCGGATTTTTATCCTTTGGACCACATCCTATGTAGCTTGGCTTTCATTAATGAAAATCAGGGTGAACTCCATTCTGCAAAAAATAAAAAGGAAATATATGCCCGGGCAGCTGCCCAGGCTGGCCGGGCTGTGGCTCCGCCGCTGATTCACCCGTGCTCAAAGCGGGCCCGTATATAATCGGAATGGCGATTTGGTTGCACTTGCACCGTTCATGTTAGTCCAAACGACCACATCTCACGAGTGTACTGCGTTGTGATGTAGGAGTTCTAAGTTCCCTTATGTGTTGTTAATTCGTGATAGCTACCTGCTGACTATGAAGAAATGCAAGTCGCAAAAATCTATTGCTGGAAAATCTTGTTCAGCTAGTAAAACAACATGGATCGTGAAAATGATGATTTTCTTAACATAGACAAGTACATAATATTGTTACCATGCATGTCATGAACATGGATCGTGAAAATGATGATTTTATTAACATAGACAAGTACATAATATTGTTACCATGCATGTCTTGAAGTCAAAAAGTGAGGTATATGCTTTCCATAATCCTGGCTCTTGCAACTTCTAAGTCGACCAAGAATTAGTATCAGGACAATGGCCCCTGCTCCAAACCATACAAGGCCAACTCACATGTTGAGCAGTGTTTCTTCTCTTTTTTTTTAGACAAACAGGAAGCCACCAGGTGGCCTCCCCGCTCCATTACTACTCCCTCCGGTCATTTTTATCTGCATATTAGATTTGACTAAAGTCAAACTTTGTAAAGTTTGATCAAGTTTGTACAAAAAAAACCAATATTTTTAATACCAAATCAATAGCATTACATGCATTGTAGAATATATTTCATATTATATATATTTGGTATTGTATGTTGACATTTTTTAATATAAAGTTGATCAAAATTTACAAAGTTTGGCTTAAGACAAATCTAAAATATGGACTAAAAAGGAATGGAGTGAGTATGAATGAAACAGGATACAACAGTTAATCAGTCTCCAGTTCAGAACAGAATAAAAAAAATCTACAAGTAGAGGAGCTAACTGAATTCAGCCTGCAAATGACGAAATTAAAAGAATGTAGGTTTTTAATCAGCAAAACTAAAAACAGGACAGGCAGCCCACCAAAAGAGAAATAGCATATATCCATTCGAAGGAGCAAGAAGTATCTCTCCTGGTTCTTCTTAGCGTAGATGTTGCAGATTTCTACCAGCTTCACCTTGATCACCTCTGGTGGAAGCCGAGTCGAGTTCGCATCACCAACGACCTGCAGCTTGAACCTACAGTCCTGTTAAAATAACAAGAAACTTTTTTCACGATCCATGTTCATGACTTTGAGGTGAATGAGAACTGTTAAGACTTGCGTGATTCAACTATTATTTATTGTGATTTTGCAGAACAGTGAAGTAAAAATATGTCGCGTACTAAAACAGTATGGTGCTAAAGGGGGTATTTGTCGCCAGGATTACCTTGAAGAAAAGGATATTGTCCAAAGAAGACAGGATGATGCACGTAAAATGTTTAAAGTGAAAGAGGGGACACAAACTCTATGTATTGGCTCCGCAGTAATTGCAACTGTGACATTTGGTGCAAGTTTCGCTATCCCTGGAGGTTATAGAGCTGATGATCACACTAATGGAGGCACAGCAACACTTGCTGGAAGGTATGCTTTTGATGCATTCACGCTGGCCAACGCACTTGCCTTCGCTTCTTCCGCCATGGCTACAATCTCTCTCATGTTCTCTGGATCCCCCATAATAAACCCTCGGAGCCGGAAAATGCACATAGAATCATAGTTTTTAAATAGCCGGCTATATCTTCGCTATAGCCTTTTCAACAGGGTGCCGCTAAATAATCGCCTTCACAAATAGCCCGCTATAGCCCGCTTTAGCCCGCTATAGCTCCGCTATAGCTGATTTAGAGGCCCGCCGCTATTTTCCATAGCCCGCTATTTAAAACATTGCATAGAATGGGCCTATTTCCTCATGTCGGTTTCGCTTGCAAACGTGGCAGCTGTCTTTGCACTTGGTACATATACGATGCTAGCTCCAGTTGCTCATAAGACTGCCGTTGCAGTATGTGTCCTGAGTTCTCTTTTATTGGCCTATCAAAATTTGGAACTGGCAGTGCGTCAGAGTGTTCTTGTGCCAGCTGTCTATCGGAGAAGGGGGCTACGTTATGAGATAGTCTGGAGACTCCCATTCGCAGCATTAGCATTCGTGTGCACTATTCTAATTAACCTTTGGCCCACAGTAACCCTCTTTTGATTGACTACATTAAGTCACATCTTTGGCAAAGTGGAACTAGCGGCACAACCACCCACACCGTTGGCTTGAAGAGGGCAAAATAGGGAGGGGAACTTTTGGTCTATGGGTGTATCTACACCCTATATGGAAAAAAAAAAGTAATTCAACAAAAAGTTAAAAAATTCTGAAAATATTTTTGAAATAAACTTGACCTTCCATTGTACTTGTGAGAAAAATTCCACAAAAAGAAAATCCCCCTTTGACTTCTTTTAAAGGCTTGACTCTCCTAGCGCTCCGCTCCTCCTAGCCTAGCCCCGCCGCTGGCCACCCCGGCCACGGCGGCCACCGCCAAGCCCCTCCCGTCGCTGGCCACTCCGGCCACGACGGCCACCGCAGCTCACGTCGTACGCCACTCCAGCCACGGCGGCCACTCTTGTCTGAGCCATGTCTTTAGCAGATCTCCACTTTGAGAGAGGCCATGCCTTTGAAGATCGCATCTGGCACTCCCTGAAACTGCCGATCAACTTCACGGCAGAATCGGGGCAAAGAGAATTCTTTCTGGTGGCCGAGTTTACGAGGTCAAAGATCCGCCTCACGGAGGATTCAGTAGGTACAATCCTTCTCTCCTGCTTCGGAGGACGAGCTTCTTTGTTCAAAGTTCAGAAACTGCGTGATTCTCTTTTCAAGTTCTCGGTTTCTTCCATCAATGTTGGTTTTGCTATTTACAATGGAGGAAATGTCTCGTTGCCTGAATTCAATCTTGGTTTCCTTCTTTGGGGTTCAAATGGGCCAAAATTTCTATCTCTTACGGACCCTGCTCGGGAAGATGGATGGACAGTGGTTACTCGTTCTGAAAATGCTAATTCTTATGCGGATGTTGTGCGTGCCCCGAGATTTTACAATCAAGCTTCAATTTTTTCTCATAATCAAAGATCTTGCCAAGCTCAATCCACGGTGGCAGTTACTACGGTTTTTGACAGACTTCAATTTCCGGTAGAGGGCATTAATGAAGCGGCAAATCAGCAAATTCAAAATGGCCCAGGAGTAATGCAAGGTACCGTAACTGAGCCAAGGTCCGTCTCGGCCCAGTCCAAAGCCTTCTGCGTTCGCTGTCTGCTAACGGGCCACGAGAGACCGGCTTGCAAAAATAAAATCCGATGTCGTAATTGCAAAGAGTGGGGCCACATTGCCAGCGGCTGCCGCTCGAGCTTCCGCTCTCTCGCCTTGTCAAATCAATTCACTGCATTAGTATCTGCTCCTGCTGCAACCCCCGATAATGGTGCGATTGTGGTGCCTTATTCGAGGAATGCTATCAAGACCACCGGCAATCAAGTGCCCCGTGTTACTCCCCTACCTAAGAATGCTGAAGCCGCAATGCCCCATTCTGCTCGTTCGACCTCTCTCCCGCCTCTGCCTCCATTGACAGTCAGTAGGCTCCTGCAATCTTCAGAGTTGAGGGGAGAGCTTGTTCCGCGTGCAATGGCTAACTTTCCTTTTGATCCGACGCCGTTTCTGTAGGAGATATGCCCTAGAGGCAATAATAAATGTTATTGATTATCTCCCTGTTCATAATTAGGTTTATGTTCCATGCTATAACTGCAATGATTCTCGAGTCTACAAATAAAACGAGGCTTGGAGGGAAACTCATGTGCACGTGTGGGATAATAAACGGTAAAATGTATTCCTAGTCAAGCCTCTATGACTGGCTCAAGTATTGCATGATGATCCTGTTTTCCTGATCATGGGCATGACTATGCCGGCAATTTTGAGGGCACAATTGTTAGCAGAACATTTGTGTTGAATCGACCCAAATTGATGTTATGCTATGAGATTCTTTCGTCACAAGTTAATGGTTAATAACACAGAGATGGTTAACGTTTGCATAATTCCTCAGACCATGAGAGTATCGAGTTTCTTCATGCTTGATTCATGAACTTTGGGGTTTGTTAAACGTCATCCGTAACTGGATGGCTATTACGGCGGCTTACGGGTTCATGGGAAAGTATGTCAAGTAACTTGATAGCTCAAGATTGGGATTTGCTCCTCCGACGATGGAGAGATATCTCTGGGCCCTCTCGGTGTTACGGTATCCATCATCGTCTGGCCAGACACAGGGTGATTTGATCACAGGGATGCCGGAACACAGTAACGAGAAAAGAGAACAATACCAGTAACGAGGTAACTAGCATAGTGGACAAGTTGTTGATCCACGGGAATGCCAACATGTCTCACCTCGGGTATTTGTAACATATCGCGAAGCAATAGGAATAGCACACGGCAACTGGAGGTTCACTCGAATATTCATTCGTGTGGGTATAGGGGTCAATATGGGTGTCCATGTCTCCGATGTTGATCATTGATCGGAAGGGGTTCCAGGTCATGTCTATACTTCACCGAACCTATAGGGTCACACGCTTAAGGGTCATCTATCTGCTGAATACTAGACAGGGAGTCTGAGAGAAAATCACCGAAAAAGTTTCGGACACCGAAAAGTTTCGGACAGCGGAAAAGTTCCGCAGAGAGAGGTCACCGGATGAGTTCCGGTGAAACTGAAAAGTTGTTTCAGGGGATACCATTAAGTCAAAATGGTTTTGGCACATGCCTGATAATTCTTGGAGGATGCCAGAATCATTCTGGAAACTTCTGGGAATTTTCTGGAAGAAAAACCGAAAATGTTCCGGGGCTGCCGGAACCGCTTCAGATGCTTTTCGCAGATGAAATCACTAAACTGGAATTGTTCCAGAACGCGTTGAAAATTATTTTAGTGGGTACTGGAAATGTTCTAAGCCCACATAAATATTTTCAGTTCGAACGGACGCTGAAAAATGTCGTCGTGAATAGTGAAAGTGCTTTTTGGAATTTTTTTGGAAAACCACCTTTTAGGGCTTTTGCTAAAGGCTTCTAGAAGGTGATGTGGATGGATGAGAGCCCCCTTTGGGGGGGACCCCTAGGGGGTGGCCGGCCACATGTGGAGCTCCTCCTTGGAGCTCCACATGTCCTTTGGTTTCTCTCTTATGCCCTTGGAAAGAGTTTCCTTCATGGGTATTTTGGTATTTCTTGAATGCCCATCCTACCCCTTGGTTTTCCTATATAAGGAGGAGAGGGGGCTGCTCAATCCTTCATCCCTTCTCACATACAAGTGCCATGCAATGATCTGGCTTCTCTCTCCCTCCCACGAAAAGAGTTTCGTAGAGCCGAAAGGCTGTCTGGGTTCCGGTGGGAACTAGTTCTGGACGGCGAAGCCCTGCCGGATAGATGACACCGTATGTGTGCAACTCTTTAGAGAGGTCGTAGTTTCGATCTTAGTGCCCGAGGGGCTGTTCGAGAGTGCCTCCCGAAGGGCTGTCCAAGTGACGGTCCGAGTTCTGTGAGTCCTCCCGAAGGGCTGTCCGAGTGACCGTTCGAGTTTCGAAGGTCCTCCCGAAGGGCTGTCCGCGACACCGTCCGGGGGACTGTTCGACCGCCTCCCGGAGGGCTGTCTGAAGGGAAGATGAGGGGATACATCCTCGCGGTTGGGAGGTTGTAAATCCTAGCTGCGGGGATCTGCACCGCCGATCGTCATCGACTCTACTTCCGCTGCGCTACGAGTCGGTAACGAAAATGATCAAACCTTATATGCAGTCTCCATAGTGGTCCTGGGCTGGTGCGTAGGTCGGAAATTTTTGTTTTCTGCTGCGTTACCCTACAGTTTCTCCCACCTCATCATCAAGCAATCCAGGTAGAAGGGAGGCCGGCAAGGGTATGAGTCATCACTGATCCAGCCACGCCGCGGCATGAGGACTGGGCAATCGCCACCATCGTCCCCATGCCGAATCAGCAGGTACATTTTCCAAATGTGAGGCAGATCATTGGGGAGTTTCTCACGCAAGTCAAGCACCTAGGGTTTCAAGAGATTTGTCACTTCCCCATTGGTCAAGCTTATGTCAGATTAAGATCACCTTTTGATAGAGATGCTCTTGTGCTCCAAAGCCCTCATGCATATGGTGATGTCCATATCATTTTCCAAAGGCATAACCAAGGTTTAAATTGGAGAAATCTAGCTCTTAATAGAGATATTTGGGCCCTGTTGATAGGGTTTCCTTTTGATAAGAGAGAAATTCAGGAGTTGGAAAATGCTGTCAGAGGCTTTGGTAAGATGCTGCTTTGGGACAGAGTAAGGAGCACACAGGCAGCCCTTATGGTCAAAATTAGAGTTGAAGATATGAGAGATGTACCTATCATCATTGTGGTTCAGGAGTCTGATGATCCTAATGCTGGATCATGGACTGTGCCAGTAGTAATTGTTCAGCAAGAACCTCTGGGAGGTGGGCCACCAGATGAAGACCCAGTGCCTGTGGATGGAAATCCTCATCCACAGCCAGCTAACAACTTTCACCACCCTAATCAGCTAAATCACTTCATTGGGCCTATTCAACAGCATCAAGCTCAAGATATCATGACAGGGGACCAGCAGAACTTTCACCAGCAAGCTATGCAGCAAGCTGAGGAAGAAGTAGAGCAAGAGGAAGAGGAAGATCTTCCAGGATGGGGACACTGGGCAATGCCAGCAAAGGATGATGAGTTCATTGACCAGGATCTGGAAGATGGGGAATTCATGGAACTAGCAGATATGTTACAGCCCCTAGATGAGCAGCATATGTAGGCAAATCTTCCTGAGATGGACCCTCACAGTGATCTCACTCTTTCTGTGGGATCAAATGGAGTTGAAGTTGCAATGCAAGTGGATGATGCACATCAGATTGAGGAGGGAAATGCTTTTTTAAACTTCATGGGCCAGGCCCAAGATGCCATTCCTGACCTCAACTTAGCATTGGGGCCCATGCAAGCCCATCAACAGGAGATCAGTCATGTGCCTGCTCCACCTGCTTATGATGCGCCAATTGACTTCTTCAACCTCATGCCTCCAATTCAACAAGTAAATCAGACAGGAATTGATCTTAACCAGGATTTGCCCCATTCACCTCCTCCAATTATTGTTCTAAGCAACCAGGCTCAACATAACTCTCCCTTGCTGACAAATGATCTGATTTTAGAGGAGGACAATGTGGAGGAAGATGGATCTCTCTTTAACTTAAATCTTGCTGAGGGAGTGGACCCTGTTATTCAACTAGCATCACCTTCTGAATATTTGAATGCCATAAACATAGAGGATGATCAAAGCACCACTATGGATGAGGAAATAGAGATACTGGACTGCACTTCAGATGCCACCTCCAAGCCCTCTTCAGGCTCAGAAAGTATAAATGTCACCTGTAACCCATCTTCAGTTAGCTTAGCACCACCAGGTTTTAATGTCAAATGAAAGTTTTTATCTAATCCTGCACATACTGACACTAATGCAGATTCAGTAGGTCAGGGCTTTGCAAGCCACTTCTCTTGGGAACAACACTTTTCTCTTAGCATAGAGGACACAACAACAGTTAAGGTACCATTTGATTGGGTGGATTTCATTTATATTGCTTTATTGACTCCTGAGAAGTTTGATTGGGCAAAGATGTTTTTGCAATCTCCTATGTGGCAAATTATTTGTGAGGGATTTCAGCAGTCACAACAGTTACTATTCTTCATTCCTACGTCTTGCCCTGTAACTGAAGCACCCTCATGTTCTCAGTTGCAGGAAAATAGAATGGAGGAAGCCGCACTTCCATCTGCTGCAGAGGAGATCATCTTCTGCAGCCCTACTGCCTTCAAAGGGAAAAGGAAAGACAAAGTGCCAGTTGTTGAATCTGAGGTAAGGAGAAGTGAAAGGCTGCAGCATTTGCATAAAGGATTTAAAAAAGAAAGCATGTCAAGATAGTAACTATATGGCTTGTTCTGCTAAACCCCCTGTTTGTAGCACCAAAGTCATTAAAAATTTAAATTCATCTTATTGCAAGGTGGATCCAAAGGTGTGCACAGAAGAGTACCTTCTGCAGAAGAAATCTAAGAGAGGAGGAAAGCAACCAGCATGGAAAGACTAAAGATTCTGAGAAAGAGGGACATAGGCCTGGTAGGAGGTCTCATTTTGGGTGAACTAAAAAGTTTATGTAATGGAGCTTTGAGCCAGCTCACTTTTGTAATTGAAGAACTTTATACTTTGCTTTTATCTCAAAGACTTTGGATGCAATGGGTATGTAAAAGTGTTGACGGTCTGCTATGTTTTAAGAGCAAGAGTGCTGCTACAAATCTTTGCTACCTTGACTGTTTGAATTGCTATGAATAAATCCTGGAATATATTGAGTTGGAATGTCAGAGGTATAAACTCAAGTGATAAGTGGCTAGCTATTTCAAACAAAATAGATGAAGCAAATAGCTCAGTAATATGTTTGCAAGAAACAAAAAGAGAATCTTTTGATAGCTCCTATATTAAGAATTTTTGCCCCAGAAGGATCAACAAATTTGATTTCTTGCCTTCTGTGGGAGCTTCTGGTGGATTGCTCATTGCCTGGAATGATAATATGTTTCAAGGAGAATGCCTGTTCAAAAATGAATTTTCAATCTCTATGAGGTTCATCTCAGTTCACACTGGTGATTCTTGGATATTAACAAACATTTATGGGCCTTGTGATAATGAAGGCAGACACAACTTTTTGTCCTGGTTCAAAAATATTCATATGCCTTTAGAAACAGATTGGATAATTACTGGGGATTTCAACTACATCAGATATCCATCCAACAGGAACATGGGAACTGTAGACATAAATAATATGATGCAATTCAATGAAGCAATCAGTCAACTAGCCCTAGTAGAAATTCCTTTGAAAGGTAGAAGTTACACTTGGAGCAACATGCAGCAAGCCCCTTTATTGGAAAAAATTGATTGGGTGTTCACTTCTGAAAATTGGTCTTCAAATTATCCCAACACTATGGCAATTCCCCTTTCCAAACCTGTTTCAGATCATTTGCCCTTATGTCATCGCAATTGGTACTAGCATACCAAAGGCACAAGTTTTTAGATTTGAAAACTTTTGGCTTCAGCATCATAATTTTAAAGAGACAGTTCAAGCTAATTGGCAACAACCTCTGCTGGCTAGTGACAGTGCTAAATTAATCACTGCAAAGTTTAAAAGGCTCAGAAAAGGCCTTAAAATTTGTAGCAAGAACATTTCAAATTTAGCTGGTAGCATTCAGGCAACCAACAATGTGATTTTGATGTGGGACCTTTTTGAGGAATACAGATTGCTCAATGATAGTGAACACAATGGCAGGGAAATGCTCAAGGAACATTTGTTAAAACTTCTATCTTTTCAGAGGATCTATTGGAGGCAAAGAGCAACAATTAGATGGGTTAAATTTGGAGATGAAAACTCTAAGTTCTTTCAGGCAAAGGCCACCATTAAATACAGGCATAACTTCATCCAATCTTTGCAAAATGATCAGGGGATTGAACATTCAGAACATCATGCAAAGGCTGCTATTCTTTGGACATCTTTTAAAGAAAGACTGGGCCAGACTAGTAATATTGCTGATCCCTTAAATCTGATCAGCCTCATTACTAGAATGGATGGTTTGCAAGAACTAGATGCACCTTTTACAAAAAAGGAAATTGATGATGTCATTAAACACCTCCCTTCAGACAAAGCACCAGGTCCAGATGGATTCAATGGTGATTTCATTAAAGCATGTTGGAGCATAATTGCTGAAGATTTTTACAAGCTAATTGATGATTTTTATCATGGATCTATCTCTCTTCAAAGTATTAATGCTTCCTTCATCACTTTAATTCCCAAGAAAGACAATCCAGTCAGAGCCAGTGATTTCAGACCAATTTCTTTGCTCAACTGCACAATCAAAATTATAACAAAGTTATTGGCAAACAGGTTGCAGACAGTTATTCTAAATATTGTGCATACCAACCAATATGGGTTCATTAAGAGCAGAACAATTCATGATTGTCTAGGGTGGGCTTTTGAATACTTACATCAATGCCAGCAATCTAAGAAACCAATTGTATTGCTAAAACTGGATTTTGAAAAGGCATTTGATCTGCTTAATCACAACGCAATAATAGCAATACTGAGAGCAAGAGGATTTGGAGATAAATGGTTAAATTGGATCACAATGTTGTTGTCCTCAGGAACATCATCAGTTTTGCTTAATGGAGTACCAGGCAAGTTCTTTCACTGCAAACAAGGAGTCAGGCAAGGAGATCCTGTTTCTCCTCTCCTTTTTGTTCTTGCAGCAGATCTTCTTCAGTCAATGCTTAATGAGGCAATGCTCCAAAATTTGATTCATGCACACATTGATAGTCAAGCTTGCCCAGACTTTCCTGTTATCCAATATGCTGATGACACCATCTTAGTGTTGCCTGCTAATGCAAGACAATTGTCCCAAGTCAAAAATCTCATTTTACACTATACTGCCTTTACTGGGCTCTGAGTTAACTATGAAAAATCCTTCATGGTGCCAATCAATGTGACTGAGCCTCAATTCAGCAACTTGCTCAATATCATGGGATGCCAACAAGGACATTTCCCCTTCACCTATTTGGGCCTCCCTCTGGGCACAACTAAACCAAAAATTGAAGATTTCAACCCAATGATGCAAAGAATTGAGAGAAGGCTTACTGGTTGCTCTACCATGCTCTCTTATGATGGAAGATTGTTACTCATCAAATCTGTATTTGCAGCATTACCAATCTTCTTCATGTGTAATTTGGCACTACCCATGGGGGTTATTGAACAGATCAATAAATATTTGAGGAACTTTCTATGGAGGAAATTTGGTATGGAGGACAGAGGGACAGGCCTGATTGCCTGGTCCACAGTATGTCAACCAAAAAAGCAGGGAGGTCTTGGCATACTAGATATAGCTCTTCACAATAAGGCCCTACTTATGAAGAATCTCATCAAGTTCCTCAACAGGGAAGATATACCTTGGATCAATCTTGTCTGGGAGAAATATTATCTTACAGAAGCACCAAGAGGAAAAGCAGAAGGGTCATTCTGGTGGAAGGCTCATATTGCACTTCTAGACAGATTTAAGCAAATAAGCAAATGCAAAATAGGCTCTGGCCAAACTGTGTTGTTCTGGAAGGACACATGGCATGAACAGGCTCTGCAAATTACACTTCCACGTCCTCATTCTTTTGCAGTAAATGAGGAGCAAACAGTGCAAGATTTTTTTGATGAAAATGATTGGACTGAGCACTTTCACCTGCCCCTATCCATTGAAGCCTTTGAGCAATTCAATCAGTTACAAGATCTTGCTCCCAATCTTTACCCACACAGAAAGGATAACTGGAGCATTATTTGGGCTGTTGGTAAGCCCACATCAATTCACATATACAATCAGATGCTGGAGCACAAGAAAGAACACCCCTTTTTCAGCATCATTTGGAACAGCTCTAGTAGACTTAAACATAAAATCTTCGTCTGGTTAGTTGCACACTGCAGAATCAACACCAGGGCTCTCTTACTCAGAAAAGGCATGCAACTTGATGACATTTTCTACCCAAACTGTAACCAACAGGAAGAGGAGACCACCATGCGTTTACTTTGGGACTGTAACTTTGCTCAAGAATGTTGGAACTCTTTGATCCCCAATAGGCAGAGAGGTACATCAGTATATGAGGACACCACCCTGGCAATAAGTCACCTACCAAAACAGTTTGCAGTAGAGATCATCATACTGGGATGCTGGAACATATGGATTCAGAGAAATGGAAAGGTATTCAGGGCAATCCAGTAGTCTGTCCAATCCTGGAGATTTCTCCTCAAGCAAGATTTAAAGCTTCTCAGACACAAGATTAAAGCATATGTTTGAACTTAGATTCGCACAGTGGATGGACAATAACCTGTAAAGATGAACTTCATACCTAGAGCAGGCATTGGCTAATCCTTTAGCCAAACTTATACCCCCCGGGGCTTGTACTATATTTTATTTTATTAATATATTTACCGTAGAACAATTGTTCTACGGTGTTGGGTTCAAAAAAATAATAGCAAATATATTTTGTCTTTTTTCTCTGAAGTCAACATTGGTTTTTTGTTCATGAAAATTTATATACTAGTGCAAAAGTAAGTCAAGTTTATTCTAAAAATATTTCTGAACTATTTTGACTTTTTCTTTAATTACTAAAAAAGAAATCCCCATATAGGGTGTATCTACAACCAGGAACCAAAGGGTATTTCCCGGCAAAATAGACGTATATTACATGGATCGCTATTGTAGTACCATCTTTTCTAAGTGTGGCTCTTTTCGCACTGCTAATTGGAGTTTCGGATCTACTATCACTAGAATTAATAATGCTTCTTGGGAAATTTGATTAGTCGTGTGTGTGTGGGTCTGTTGTGCTTAGACCTTTCTTTGTTCAAGAGTTAAGGTGCTTGTACTAGTGTGACTGTAAACAACGCTCTGTATTTGCCTGCAACTACATTTTGTATTGCATTATTTAGAGTTTGTGATTCATCTAAGCTGATTGAATGAGCTACATTATTTTGTTGGTATAAGAGCATCTACAGCCGGGCACCTCAAACCCGCCTCATACACCCGGGTGGGCCGCCCAGTCACTGTCCGGTCGCAAAATTTCGACCCAGACGGGCGCCTCAAACGGGCCTCAAACGCCCGGGCTGACCGGCACCCCTCATATCCAGCCCAAATATGGGGCGGATATGGGGCGCCCGGGCGCGCCTGGGCACGCCCGCCACGTCAGACTGACGGCGGGGTCCTACGCGGAAACGCCCGGAAACCCGGCAGTCCGAAGCTCGTCTCCTCCATTGGACCGGTGGTGCCGTTCCGGCGGGCCGCGTAGTGCCTAACCAGGCTATTTAAGTCGACCGGCGGCACCGAAACCCTACCATCCTCATTTTCCTCTGCCTGTCCGCCGCCGCCACTTTCCACTTCACCCGTCCGCCTAGTCGCCATGCCCCCACGCCGCCGGGTGAGGAGCGAGCCATTTCTGACGCCGGAGCGCCGGCTCGAGCTCCTTGAGCAGATCCGGGCAAGGCGCGAAGCCCGAATCGCCGCGGGGCTACCTCCGGATGCAGTGGATCCAGAGGAGGAGTTGGAGGAGGAGGAGGAGGTTGAGGAGGAGGAGGATGTGGGGGGACGCTGGCGACGAGGATCTGCAGGCGCAGCAGCAGGCCATCCTCGATTCCCTCCGGTCGGAGTCAGCTGCGGAGGCCAGACGCCGTCGCCGGCAGGAGATGGAAGCGCAGCAGGCCGCGGAGGAGGCGGAGATGCTCGCCTACATGGATGAGGTCGAGCAGGAGGAGGATGAGCCGGAGCCCTCCTACCCGCCCGTCCAGCCGGCGCCCGGCACCATCGTTGTGGACATCTCCGACGACGAAGAGTAGCTAGGGTAGTACGCAGTATGTAGTACGTAGGATTTCTTTTGCATGCTTTGTATGGATCTAGGGGTTGAAATATGATAGAGTCGGATGCAGAGTGGCTAATTTGAGGCGTGACCGGTCACTGTCCGCGGACGCGCCCGGTCGCGTCGCCCGGTTGCGTCCGCGGGCGTTTGAGATGCCGGATTTACAAAGTCCGGCTGTAGATGCTCTAAACTGAACTTTGTGACCATACTTCGAATATTGATTTCTCTACACTAGTTGTAAAGAAACACAATATTTTGACAATAACGGAGCAACACACCAGTACAATGTCATCGCTCTTTCCCATACTCGTGCCGTGGTCGCTTGGTAATTCAAGAATCACCAGGTGCCGTGTTGCCGAGGATGATTATGCCGTGTAGGAAACAGTACTGGCAGTGGCAGGTCGCCCAGCCTGGAGTCCATGACGATCGATGGCAGGCTCGTCACAGCGGCTGACCTTCAAGGGGAAGGGAGACCCTTGAAAGTTGAAATCAGTCTGCCAGTGAGAATCAGGTTGGTTTATTGGTAATACAGGACCAAAGCTTTAAATAAACCCATATAAATTACTAAATGGACAGGATATACAGGTCCAAACTGTCTCAAACAAACTATTAGTGTTACATTCTCAAAAATTTCAAGCTACAATCCTCTAGCGATCATGCATGATTTATGAAGCTCTTTGATGATTATGTATGGTACTTGAAGAAACACCATCCAACTGTTGTTTGTAACTTCTTCACAGGTCGATCAGCTTGTTCTCTCTGCTTGATTGCTGTCTTTGGCGCTTCTCTTCTGCTTGCTAACCCTCTTTCGCTTCGCCTCGCCATCGGCCTTCGGGCCCTGAAGGAAACAAGTTATCAGTGCTTGTTGCCATGAGATACAGTGTGCAAGTCATTCACATGCTATTACAAATCAAATCAGGAGCAGCAGCAATAAGGAATCTGCAATGCATTTCACTGTCTAAGAGACTATCTATGATTTAAGATTGCAATGGAATATTTCTTATCTGTCTTACTCTTAGTTAGTTAGTCAGGCAACTCCAGACTAGCTTTTACAGCATTAATTGCAACATATAGTTATAGTGAGCATGTTCCAAGTATTACATACAGCTTACGGTTGCAAAGCAATAATGCCCGTTGCGATGATTACCTGATTTTGGGCAGCTGATGGTTTTGGTTTCTTTTTCTTACAGGAGAGGGGGTTTGGACCCTGCAAAAGGACACACATTAAGACTCGCTAAAAAAAAGCAGAGAGGCAGTCATGATCCCAAAATGTTGATTACGCCCCTAGATCATAAGTATGTGGTGTCGTGAAATACAGTAGCTGTAAATATAACCTTTGCTCTGCGATGTTCCTTTTAAACTTTCTTTTCTCTGCCACTACTCCAGGTGTGTTTCCAATGACAGATTCTTTCCTTCTGATGAGGCTTTCAATAGCTTCTTAAATTCTGATTATTCCATATGAATACGCTTCTCCTCATCCAACTGAGCAAACTTACGTTGCTGCACAGAGTGTTGCTCAATAAAAAGGGATTTCTTCAGACCATATGTCACAGGAAAAAAGGGAACCTACAACCAAGCAAAACATACATGAGCACATTGCAGCAGAAGTAGTTTTCAAGATGTCATAGTACATTCTGCTGTGTCATTTCTGTTTAGTAGATACTATGATACTTGTCAGTTGTATTATTGACCCTGAGCAGATTCTTTCGCAAACAAAATTCAGAATATAAAATGGTAAAATTAGAATGCTAGGTAAGTGTAGCAAATCTTCATACCTCCCGTAGCTTTGCCCGGAGATCAGAATCCTGGATGGCGACAAATTATTGTTCCGGATTGTTATCACCTACTAGTGACAGAATACAATCAACTGCACTGACCACTTTTTCATGCTCGTAACTGAAGACACCAACAAGTCCATAGAGCAAATAATCATCGGTCCCATGAGCTCATCGAGTCATAAAACGGTTACATTACCTTTACTCAATACAGTTACATTACTTCCGGCGTCATTGGAGAGAATTCACACTGGGACAAGCACATAGAGGAAGGGGGAGAACAGCGGGCGCAGCTATGTGCTGCCTGCATGGAGCCGGTACTGGGCCGGCCCAATAACCACATGGCCTCGTCTCGCTGCTGAAGTCACACGTGTTTTTTGTATTTTAAAATACTAAATACATGTATTATGAAAATAATAAATTAGTTAATGCTTTCAAGAAGTGTTTATAGCACATAAAAGTGTAAATGTACTGTAAAAATTGTTTGCTCACACTTTAAAAATTGTTTGCACCATTCTAAAAATGTATGTGACATTTCAAAAATGGTCACACGTTTAAAAAGAGGTATGAAACATTTAACACAAATTCCGTACAACATAAAAAAAGTATTCATATAATTTTAAAAAAATTATATTATATTTTAAAAATAATGTTCGCGTGTTTCAAACAAAATGTTTGTGGCATTCGAAAATGTGTACTGAATGTATAAAAGTATTCACATAGTTTAAAAATACTGTTCAGTAACATACAAAAAAAAATCAACGTGTATTAAAAAAGTTTAAAAAAATATTCACAAAAATTAATCTTTTATTTTAAAATATTAATCATATATTTTAAAATGTATTAGACGTTACAAAATGTACAATATGTATGAAACAAAGTAGGAATCAAAATATATATTTGAGAAAATGATAATTATCTATATGAAATTTTTGAAACATGTATAAAACATGTTCTTGATGTATACAAAAATGTACAATTTGTATGAAAAATTAGATATACGTTGAACAAAAAACCCAAAGAAAACCAGATAAAAAAGAAAAAGTAAGACGGGAAACGGAAAACCGAAAAAAACCCCAGAGAAAAACAGAAGAAAACCATGCTACAAACAGTGAAAACAAAAAATAACACACATAAAAAAACTCACACTTGGCTATAGTGTTGGGCTAGCCGATAGCCACCCGTTGTAGCCGATTTTTAATAGGAATCGGTACGGATGACACATAGCCTTTGCATAGAACAACGGGACGTCCTATTTCGCGACCTGCACGCCTGGAAACGCACACGGTTGGGGAGTCTGGCGCCGTTAGTTGGGCTGGCCCAACCGCCGCTGGTTCGCTGCTTTTTCACGCTCGTCTACTCATGACTCTGGTTCATACGTTTTTCTTTTTGAGCGGCGGTTCATACGTTTCAATCACGTATGTTTCACTTTTTTCCCAGAATTTTCTTTGATGATTAGTTTGAAAGAATAAACAAATTTGATATTCTGTTCTATACTGAGGAAAGTGTTGTTGGAAATAGAAATAAAAATGGTTTTGAAGACATTTTTATATTTTGATGAACAATTTTTAATGACCCTTTTGTTAAAAATGATGAGTATTTTTGTATTTGATGAATTTTTTTTGAATTTGATAAACATTTTTTGAACTTGATGAACAACATTTGTATTTAAGAACATTTTTTTGGAAAATGGATGACGAAATTGTCAAATCAATGAACAAGAATTTGATGATTTTCTAAAATCAATAAACAAATTTCGAATTTGATGAACATTTTTTTAATTCGATGAACAAATTTTGAATTTTGATGAACATTTTTTAAAATCGATGAACAAACAATGAATCCGATGAATAGTTTTTGAATTTTTGAATTTGTTTTTTTACATTGATGAACATTTTTTGAATTCGATAAACATATAAAAATGTTCTTGAATTTGAAAATAAAATTCGTAAAAAAAAAAGAAAAAGTAAAGAAGAAAAAGTAGAAAATAAAAAGAAAAATAGAAAAAAACAAACGGAAAGGAAAGAAACGGGAATGGGCCTGCCCATATGAACACCCAGCGCACGAGGGGGTGCGCGCCAGGTCGCTCACGGGCGACCTGCGTCGTATACGAATCCCCTAGAACAACGGAGATCTTGACTTAATTTTTCATTTCTTCCTTGAAATCACTAATTAAAAAGCACTCTTTGCAAAGATCACTCTCACATTCTCAGGTTGCGACAAGTGGCACACTGTATGTGCGCCGCATGTCGCAACCTGAGACTTTTCCCTTTTTTCGTAGACTCATTTATTTCAAAACATTTTATCTCTTAAAACGTGCGTCCAAATCTCGAACCGTTTTCACCGTTGGATACCTCGCATCGAGATCTTCACAAATAGATTCCATGTTGATAGGTATGGAGGAACTTTTTTCACGAGAAAAACAGAAAAATAAACCGGAAGAAAAAACTGAACCGCGAGCATGTTTTTTTTTTCTTTTCAAAAGAAGCACAACCGTGCCTCTCGCGGAAGCAAATCCATGCCTCTCGCAGAAGCAAACCCGTGCCTCTCTCATAAGGAAAAAAGAAGAAAACATGTTTTTTTCGTTTTCGATAGGCACGGTCGTGCCCCTCGCGAAAGCAAATCCGTGCCTTTCGCGGAAGGAGAAAAAAGAAAGCCTTTTTTTCCATTTTCGAGAGGCACGACCATGCCTCTCGCGGAAGCAAAGCCGTTCCTCTCACGGAAGGAACAAGAAAAAGAAAGCGCCTCTTTTTCCATTTCTATGAGGCACGGATGTGCCTTTCGCGGAAGCAAATCAGTGCCTCTCGGGGATGGGGAAAAAAAGAAAACATGCGTTTTTTGTCGTTTCGGAGAGCCTCTCGCGGAAGCAAATCTGTGCCTCTTGCGGAGACAACAAGAAAAACAAAACGTGTTTTTTCGTGCAAATTTTTTTTTTACTTTTTTGTCCAAAAGCTAAGAAAGACATGTGGAAAACCGAAAAGCCAAAAAAACTGAAAAAAAACATCAAAAAAGCTGAAAAACGCGTGTGAAAAAATAGAAAAACAAAAATCGAAGGAAGCACCCAGAGTGCAACACGTGATGATGGCTGAGAGCGCCCCAGATGGCGCGCTCTCAGCCCACTCTAGGTGACCCTTGCGGGGGCTCCCGAAGAAGTACTCCTTCATTAGTTGCTCCCATTCAAATAATAGACAATCACGCCTATGTGGATGACATGCTCATGTGTCAAACTGTAGCACATCAGGTGTACCCATCTAGCGATCAGAGGCCCATTTTCTCCGTGTTTTCTGTCGTTATGTTCTGGCCTTTTCTCCGTTATTTCAGTTATCGATTCAACTCCGATTCTTTTATATTTTGAGTTTTTCTCATGTGGTTTCTTCTTTTCCTTCTGTTTTCATTTTTTATTTCTGTTTTTATTCCATTTATCTTGATTGTTTTGGTGTCCTTTTTCTCTTCAGTTGTTTTCTATACTATTTCATTCAGTTTTCATTTTTACATTTTGGGGTTTTTTTTTAAAATCTCATAATTTTTTAAATTCGTTCACAGAAATAAAAAAATTCAATGGAATTTTTCAAAATGTTCAAACAAATTATTATTTTTCTCTATTTTCTTTAAATCACACCGAATTTTCAGGAGTATTAAAAAATGTTCACAATTATTGTTAAAAAATGTTCAAAACTTTCATCTAGTGTGGATGAACGTATTGCAACAGCTATGTGTGCGATGTCGACAGTACAACAAACAGAACATCATATATGGGATCTCATACTCTTGCTTCTTGCCTTTATCTGTCTTCCTCCTCCCGACGCTCAGCAGTAGGGATGGATAGGGCGGCTGGGGGTGCTGGCGTGTAGAGTCAAGTTGAGAGGAGGCAAATAACAGAAAGTTCCTCATGGAAACCGAAATGGGAACATAACAACATTTTCTAGTGTAACACTCATAAACAAATTTTCCGTATACGCATGGCGACAAGAGGAAAGCAGAGATAGAGCTAGGATTTGAGCATAGGGAGTGGCTAAGAAGACAAAAATCACACATGACAAAACCTCAAATGTAACATAACACACGTTTATACCATACGGTGTGCTTTCGGTTTTAGCTTATTCGAAATTTTTACCCATATTAGATCTGGAGTTTGCATGTCAGCCGAAATCAAATTGTCTCCTTAGTTATATTTCCTTTTCCAAAGGTTGAGGGGTACTTAATTATTTCTCCTTCATTCTTGAAGCATGACGAACTTCAGAAAAATAACAGGACTTCCAACTAATATATGAGCTTTTACCTTGTGCTATTCTATGTTAGTATATGGGGACTATACGAAAAGCTCCTAACAAATAGTTTGGATCCATATATCAGCAATACTAACGACCATCTAATCTATAATTGATCTAACAAAAGTATATTAGTCGGTAATTGTAAAAATAATGATAATATTGTTCGATGTCACTCCTCAGTGCACTACTTATGACTCTCCTTGGTGCCGTAAGACATAGACTCCGACCTTTTAGAGCTTCGTGAGCTGCACTTGTCGTCTTCCTTTTCTTTTCAGTTTGTTCTCCCTTTTTGGTTGTTGAGTTTTTTTGTTATATTTGATGCTTACATCACCTAATGTATCCTGATCAATAATGTGGAAGGTTAGGAGCCTAGTGTAGTAACACCTTCGAGCAATACATTCAGATGGGCATGCTGTCTCGTGACCATTCCAAAAACAAATATGCATTGTTCGAGACGTGAGTCATGCCGATAGGTTTCAAATTCTGAGGACTATGGTCCCATGGATAGTGACCATGTCGCAATCAAGTTATTGTAGTGACCAATGCTCGATGGAGTAGCCAAAGCTCCTATTGGCAGTTGGTGCCCACGCCCTAGGTCGACCATGGCAATCAAGTCAAAACGAAACAGGTAAAGCAATTGATTGAGAAATCATTTTATGCCTTAAGTGTAGGATAGGATCCCAAATCGCATCAGGTGGCGATGGCGCAAATGGATCGGCCGATTTATGTGTGTTAGTGGTACGTTTTTTGTTTCTCCTGGTTTCATGCTAGTTTTTTGGGTTTCTTTCGATTTTGGTTTCTCCTTCTAGTTTTCAGCTCGTTTTGATCCATTTTATTTTTCTTTTTCTTTTTCCTATTCCATGCATGAACATTTAAAACACAAAGCAAAATAATCCAGCTAAGTGAAAATCTTTTTCATCTTTTGTGCTATATTGCTTTATTTATATTTTTACCAATTTTGTAACAAGAACATTTTCCTGATTAAATAGACAAAATATAAATATAGTGAACTAACGGGCCATCATACTGACATCCCATGTGATATCCTTTGAGGCAATTCGCCTCCTATGCTTGGGCCTTGCTTTGTCTCACTTATAGTGAGGCAGGGTTGTCTAAAAAAACCTTATAGTGAGGCTGGGCGCTTCCTCGCATCAGCGCGGTCCTAAATGGGTCAGCCCATCACTAGTAGAAAAATGGACATTAGTCCCGGTTCCTAAGGGCCTTTAATCCCGGTTGGGCAACCGGGACTAAGGAATCGGGACTAAAGACCCCCGTTTTTAGTCCCGGTAGTGTTACGAACCGGGACTAAAGGGGCTCTACGTGGCCGCTGCGTAGCGCTCAGGCAGGAGGACCTTTAGTCCCGATTAGTAACATCAACCGGGACAAAAGGGGCACCACGTGGCCGCTGCGTAGCGCTCAGGCAGGAGGACCTTTAGTCCTGGTTGGTAACACCAACCGGGACTAAAGTCCGCCACGCGTCAGGAGCTGGGTTTAGGGTTTTGGAGGGTTTTGTAGGGGTTTAGGGGTTTCATTTTGTGTTTTCCTTTTCTTTTTGTGTTTACCATTCAATTTTTTTTCATTTAGGGTTTTCATTTTTATTTTATGTTTTCCATTCAACTCGACGCCACTACATATATAGCAATGAAGGAACCATTACACAACATCGTCATGAATATAGAGAAGTGACCTCTTTCTCCGTGCTTGGACGAACAACAAGTTTTCGTATATATATTCGACGCTACTACATATAGTACACGTTCATGCATATATACAATATAATATCTCTTACGATCCCTAATATCTAATTACCAAAATCCCCTACCAATTCCCGATGGTATTCTCCGGTTTTAGATATGACCTCTTCAAGTAAGAATCCCGCCAATTCCTCTTGAATTGCTCGTACGCGATCCTTTGGTAGGAGATCGTCCCGCATCCGTTGGATCTAATTTAAAGAAGGGGGTCAATTTATATGAATGAAACTCAACACAATTGATGGTAATAAAATAAAATTATGAATATTGTTTACGTACTTCAAGTTATTGTAAAATTCTGCCCTTCTCACAGGTCGTCTGGCGAATGAACTCGCAAACATAGTATCCACATAAATTATTCCCGTCTCCCTGCCTCGAGCACTTTACTAGAATAGAGTTCAATCAAAATAATAATCAAGCATAATAATGGTATTGAAACTAGCTAGAATCAAAGAGATGCGCGGACCTAGCTAGTACGACTTACATTGAGTTGTCGAAATTGCAGCTCCTCTTTCCATTCACCCCTAACCTTCTTGGTGAACCGTTTCCAAACCCTGCCCGGCAAAGAAAATGAATAAAGGAGTTATTAATTACTTGATATCAGAAAATGAAGGAAAGTTGCCAGTATAGTGCGATAATGATTGAAATTACCTCTGGAGCATTTCACTCAGGTCCGCCCACATCTTAGGGACTTTACGTTTCGAGTGCATGACAAGTACTTTTCCTGCGTCAAACTGAATGACTAGCAGAATAAAGTGGAACCTGCGCACGTATAACTCATCAATTACACTTAACATCGAGTAAGCGAAACAGAATGTGTACAAGACAGTAACACTCACTTGAAGTTGTAAGGAAATAGTATTTCCCTTTTGGTTTCTTGTTCAATTAACGCCTTTAGCAAGTTATCCTCTGTTTCCTTGGCGTTGTTTTGTACCATATATTCATTTATGTTATTTGGGTTAATGAACCCAATGTCATAGATTTGTCCTCTTTTTCATTCGAGGATCTTCATTCTGCATAATATAGTGAGGATAATTATACATGCAATGAACGAGCTGAGCTAGAGACTTAATTCCAGAAATAATACTTACAGACAATAGCAACTGATGATAGATTTGTCGAGGGCATCTTGATTGTATAACTGAAATAATTCCTCAAATTCAATGTACATCTCCTCGTCTCCACTGAAGTAATGCTCATCTCTAATTCCCACCATGAGTGAGTCTTTCCCTTCCTTTGAGGCTTCCATGTACCACTCATGCAATCTTTGCATTTGTGTTGGTAGAAGCCGGACCTCCTCAGGTCTAACGAGAGGCTTCCCGTGCTGGTATCTGTATGCTAACTCAGCCGTGGGGAACTCTACCCCGCTTAAGAATTGAGCAAGAGTGGCCGCTACCTCCGGATCATAATCCTTATCGGAAAACACGTTGAGCGGGGGGCACGATTGGTTTTTCTGTTCTCCGAGCTGGGGAATTGTTTTCCCCCTTGCACTACTACTACTTCCCGACCACTGCTGTTTATGTGACTTCATAATAGAGCGGTGATAGTTTGACGGCAGCGGAGGGGGTGGTGGTCGCTTAAGGTTTTCCAGAAACTACTTCGCTTTTGTCGGATCTATTTTCTCCTTTGGCTCGGGCCGTTTCGGTGCAAGCTGGCGTTTCACATCGTCATCCATGAGCTTCTTGACTTCCTCATCACTCATTTCGTATGGTGACTTGGCAGGAGCCTCCTTGACGCTATACCTTGTACCTGCTCTAGATTTCTTCGCAGTTGTAATACTAGCCGCCGGAGCGGCGGTTCTCTTCCGCTTATCCACCCAGTGCTGAGGCGACGGAGGCGGCGGAGTTTGCTGACGTGGCGAAGACGGCTGTGGCGGCGGAGTCTGCTGAGGTGGCGGAGGCGGCGTAGTCTGCTGAGGCGGCGGAGAAGGCTGGGGCGACGAAGATAGAGCTGGATTGCTACTCTGAGGAGTCGATAGCCTTGGCGTCCAATGTGGAAGCATGATGTGTTCCTTTTTCATTAGAATGGTAGTTTTTCTGGCATCTCCTAGTTCAGTCTCCCCTTCACCTGTAGGGAAGTCAAGCTCCACCTGCTCAAATCCCTTGATAACTTCATCCACCCCGACAATAGCATAGCCATCTGGAATCGGAGAGCAATGGTAAGTTCCATTACCAGAAGGTAAGGCAAAGCCGACCGCCACCTTCACGGATATGTTCATGCATTTCACATGTAGCTCACAATTTTTCCTCTGCATGATATCATCCACGGGGTAGCGAGGAGCCGTGATATCATCTATGGGCCGAACGAGCTCCGTGGAAGCCACGCTGCTTTTCCGCTGAGATGATGGGCCGGCAGTATCGAATGCAGGATCTTCGTGCCGCTGAGATGGGCCGGTAGCTTGCTGGCTGGTAAGTGCCTCTATTTGCTTCTGCTGCTGCTCTAATTTTTCTTCTATCTTCTGCATCCGGTCTGCATGCTGTTTCTTTTTTCTCCATCGGCTTCTATAAGTCTCACTGCTGTTGGGAAACCCAATCTTCCACGGAATGGAGCTTGATGTGCCTCATGTTCGTCCACTGTGTTCAGCATTCCCGAGGGCGCGTGTCAGCTCATCGTTCTCTCTGTCGGGATTGAACTTCCCGTCCTGCACATCCTTCATTGCAGCTTTAAGGGCTTTGAGGGGTGTTGCAAGTTGATCTTTTGTAAAAATACACTTCCCTGTTTCTGGGTCCAACTTTCCCCCATGCCCGTAGAACCAAGACTTTGCCCGTTCGGCCCACTCCAATGTCTCTGGATCGATCCCTTTATCAATCAGGTCGTTCTCAGTTTTCTCCCACTTAGGCCTGGCAACCTTGTAGCCACCTGACCCCATAACATGGTGATATTCCTTCTTTGCAGCATTTTGCTTATTTATTTTTGACCTTTTCTTAGCTTCATCCGATGTCTTGTACTCCACAAATGCGTCCCAGTGATCTTTTATCTTCTCATATGCTTCGGTGAATGCTGGAGTCTTGTCTTTCAGGACATAGTCTTGGTGCAATCTTTTCTTCCAGTTGCGGAATTGTGCGGCCATCTTCTTAAGAGCCCACGCCTTGACTTTTGGCTCTATAACTTTGTTATTTGGATCCACCTCTGGCGGTAGGGTAAAAATTTGTCATAGGTGTATTCCAAAGCGTTTCTTTGGATCTATCGTCGACATAAGTAACTCCATCCGCCTTTGGCTTATTCCATTCTCGAATGGTGATCGGGATGCTGTCCCTAACAATAACTCCGCACTGACTTACAAATCGGTTTGCGTTCCGCGCGGGACCAGTCGGTTTGCCATCTTCACGGACTTCTTCGATCTTGAACCTTTCATTTTCGCCCAACCTTTTTTTGGGCCCCGTTTCTTTATAGAAGATTGGCTCGATCCGGAGGGCTAAAAGAAGAAGGAAGCGTTAATATATGTATATACAAATCAATTAATGCATCTAGTCAGCAGAGGCTTAATTAATATACCTCGCCGGATTTGTAATAATTAAGGTTCCAACACTGGAGCCATCATCTTCTCCCTCCATTCCCTCACCGGAGCCATCATCTCCTCCCTCTATTCCCTCACCGGAGTCGTTCAGAAACTATGAGGTGGTATCATCATCTCCGTCGCGGATTATTGCCCCCAACATGTCTTCTTGTTCTTTGTCTCTGCCGTGTTCCATAGTTTCTGCAAAGACTTGCATGTTATTTCAATGCTATAAACAAATTATTAAAACAAATTCACATTTCCATATCTATTTGCATCTCGATTAAAAAAATCACATTATTAAAACAAATTCACATAATATCACTAATACATCTCGAATAATCCAGTTAATGCAATAATATTATCATATAATATCACTAATACATCTCGAATAATCTAGTTAATGCAACAATAATATCACATAATATCACTAAACATCTCGCCCAATCAAACTGGACGTCGACTCCCAGTTCCTGAGCCGCGGGCGGTGAACATCCAAAGAGAAGGAACCATCACAGGATCATAGCTCGGGTGAGATCCCTAAAGAAACTACCAGGTATTGGAGAAGCTGTCATCCAACGCAACCATGTAGTGACGGACGTGCTCATCCTCCTCCCTGACACGGCGACGTACCACCCTCTCGGGGCCGGCTCCCTCTGCACCGATAGTGGCCCACGCGACCGCCACCAAAGAAGCTCCGGGTCAACGACGAGACCCCGATTCCTCACCAAGCTGCGCGCCCCGGAAGGTAGCACCTCCCAGTGCCAGCCCGGCGGAGCCCAGTCCCGGACATGGCGCCTCTCAAACTGGTTTTCGCCGCCAAGTCGACGACGAGGATGCGGGTCGGGCATCGTCGCCGAGAACAAATTCCTATGAAAAGAAATCAGGAATTGTAGCTCACCCTCGGATGTAGAGGATGTAGTCGATCAGCGGAGGGACGATCATGGACCAACAGCCCCAACATCGACGATCACTCCACGGAGATGCAACACCACAAATCCTGTAAATCAAAACAACATGCTACAGGAACTATGTCGTGGTGGGTGCACGGCAGATGCCATGCGATGGCTAAAGAGAGGGATAGGCTCGAGGGCACCGGTGGGCTCCAGAGGCGAGGTTGGTATGCGCGGGTGAGGGACACGAGACATACCCAGGTTTAGGGCTCTCTTGCGAGATAACACCCCTAGTCCTGCCGTGCGTGGTTTATGCATAGTAGTTACAAGCTTGCTCCTTGAGCTGTTTTGGGGAAGAAGGAAGATGGGCCAGGGCATAGGCTGATCCTCCTCCTTGTGTGTGAGTTTGTGCCGCTTGTTCTCTCGATCGCCCCGTGCATGGAGGCCTCCTGGGGGGTTATATAGGCCAACCCCCCAGGGTTACAATGGTAAAGTTACATGGCTACAAGGCCGGGATGTCAGTGTCTGAGGAGCTGGCGCTGGGACCCACCGGGTACCGGGACACATCGGGTCCCGCGGGCATGGGCCCCGCGCGCCAGGGGACGCTGTTCTCCGTCTTGTCGAGCGTCACAGAGTGGTTGGGCCGTCCTGGCTACATTGGCGCCCCGCTCAGTCACCATCAGTTGCGTCAGCGGGACGAGGGGCACACTGCAGCCATGCCGGTCTTGGTCAGCGGAGTTGGTGGGACACTGTTGCCCTGCACACCTCCTCGTGGGGGCTTGTCCCGTCGTACGCCGAGGATGGGATGGGACCTGACCCGCGACCAGGTTGAGGGGTGCCCCGGGGTCATGCTTGCTTGCTGAAGAAGTCTTTGACTTGGCTGGGCCGGCCGGCATGAGCCAGCTGGTCTGGCCGGGTTGGGGGTCTTGGCCGGGTTGAGGGTCTTGGCCGGGTCGAGGAACCCGGCCAAGGGCGAGCCGGATTGAGGGGCGACGCCGGCCCCGAAGATTTTGAAAGGGATCCGGGTTCCGTTGCCCGCCCGGGGTTCATCCCGCCGACAGTAGTCCCCGAAGCTGTGAAGGCCCGCCGGCTTTAGGTAGGAGGGTCTTCGCAGTTTCACGCCCTGAGGAGGTGGCTGACGTTGACGAGGTTGGCGGCCGTCGGGTCCGGCAACACCCGCTGTGTGCCGGCTTCCGGAAGCCGAATCGTGGCGTCCCAGCGCGAGCGGGAAACTGAAGGGTCTGCCGAATCTTGAAGGGGAGGAGTCATGCCCCCTCAGTTTCGGCACGTGCGCCACGTGGCAGGAGGTAGTTGAGGAGGCCTGACAGGTCACGCACGAGACGCAATGTAACAGCAGGCGGGGGGCCCGCCCCTCCGCGCCCTCTGGTCCCGTGCGGGGATCTGATGTGGCAGCTACGGGCGATTGCGCTTCTCACCGCAATAACTCTGTGCGTGGGGTGGGCCCACATAGTACGGGGAAGTGGAGAGGGCGGGTGCAGTCGATCCCACTTCCCCACGCTCTGTGCGTGGTTATAAATCGGGGGGAAGGGGCGGTGGAGACTGTTCACGCGCGCGCTCCCTCACTCCCTTCTTCTTCCTTCCTTCTCGTGCCCCGCTCGTAAGCAAAACACAGCTGTCACCACGCAGCACCGAGCAGCCGCTTCTATCCCCAACTCAGCCGACGCGCCTTCCCCTCCTGCCGCGCTCCAATGATGGCGAGGCCCAAGGGCTCGTGGGAGGGGTCGACGGTCGTCTCGGAGGACATCCAGTATCTCTGCGATACGCGGTGGCTGCCACCAGAGACGGAGGTGGCCGTGCGTCGGCCGGGCGGCGAGCTGGCGCCGCAACCAGAGGGAGACGAGCGCGTGGTCTTCTATAGTCATTTCAAGCACGGGTTCGGCCTCCAGCGATTTCTTCCACTCCTTCCTCGATTTCGTCGGGCTGCAGCCGCACCGCATGGGGGCAAATGCGGTGCTGAAGCTCTCCGGCTTCGTCACCCTGTGCGAGGGCTACCTGGGCGTGGAGCCCAGCATCGACCTCTGGGTCCGCTTCTTTTTTCTGAAGCAGCAGGGCCCGGCGGTGGGCGTGATGTCTACGTGCGGGGCCGCTGTCATCTCAGCCCGGCCGAACGGGGCGTGCCCCAAGATGCCGCTGGAGGATTCCGCCAAGAAGTGGCAGGACTCCTTCTTCTATGTCCGGAATCTCGGCGCGGACCGCATCAATCTGCCGCCCTTCACCGATGTGACGCCGCACGCCAAGACCCACTGGTCGTACTGCCCCAGGAACCCGACGTAGGAGGTGCTGAACCTGTGCAGCCGGGTTGTGACAATGGCGGCGTGCGAGGGGCTCACCGGGATGGACCTCATCGCCGCCTTTGTTGCGCGTCGGGTGCTGCCGCTGCAGCGCCGGATGCACATTATCGGGCTGATGACCAGCCTCCAGGACCCCAACCAGATGTCATCCCGGCGGCTGACGCAGGAGCAAGTCGCCAGCCGGGTTAATGACATCTCGAAGGCCGGGATGAAGGACGTGCGGCAGTTCGGGATGACGCCCTACAGCCCAACGAACCCGGCGCCAGCGGTGAGTCCCTGGACCCCGTATTTTGATATGAGTCATCTTTTTCTCCGTCCTGACCCGACGAGGGAGGTGCTGCTGAATGCCATCCGGCATCCGTATGACGAGGCGACGACGCAGGTGGTTCGGGCTGGCTCGGAGGAGGCGGAGGACCTCGTCGAGGACCCGGAGGCGGCCGGTGCTGAAGCCAGCGAGGCGCGACGTACGGGTAAGTCTTCGTATTTCAATCCCTTGCGAGACCGAGCGGGAGGCGATGCGACAATCCTGACGCATGCCGGTGGTGCAGTGCCACCGAGGCGGGGAGGCGGTGGCGCTGGGGCCGGGTCGTCCCGCGCGCCGGCCGGAGCCAGCCGGCCGCACGGGAAGGAGGACGCGGCGGCGCGGAAGCCGGCCGCGAAGCGCACGGCGGACCCGGCTGCTTGAGGCAAGCCAGCGGCCAAAAAGATGCGCGGTGCTATCCCGGCGCCACGGGCAAGGCCGAGCATCCCGACGGCGATAGGGTAAGCTCTTTGCTGACTTTGGCGAGTTGTTGAGTCATTCTTTTTTCTCCTTATGCTTTGGTCGTGCTCCAGTCGCCGTTGGAGCTGGCGCTGGTGGCAACGGAAGCCACGTCCGCGGGCGGCTTTGCATTCTGGAAGTCCCGGAGCAGGGCCATCGACCCGCCCGAGGGGTCGATGGAGGAGGACCTCGGCCTGGACCCGGAGGACGCAGAGCGCTGCGCCTGGCAGGACAAGAACAAGGCCCTAGAGGAGGAGGCGGCGGCCGTCAGGGCCGCGGAGGAGGCCTCGGCCCAAGCGTGGGCAAGGGCTGCCAGGACGACCGGTCGGGTTGCCACGGAGCCGGCTTGGTAGGAGATTCTGGCGGGCCCAGAACCGGTGGAGACGGTCGTCATGCCGGCGACGGAGGAGGGGCGTGACCCGGACGGCCGAGTGGCGATGGCGGTGGACGACCGGGAGGTCGTTGAGATTGCCGACGACACTACACCGCGGGCCGACGCGGTCGAGCGGGGGGAGGTGGAAGGCGGCGGGGGGAGGGCGTCCACGGAGGGGGCGACGCCGGACGAGACGCCACAGGGGGCGTCGGAGGGAACGCCGGCCAGCGCGCCAGAGCCGAGTCCGGCTGGCGAGGAGACGGCGGGCGGTGAGCGTGCCCTGGCGATCAGGCAGCCACAGCCGGCGCCGGGAAGCCATCCTGCCACCGGGTCGCGGCAGGTCCAGGTCGGGCCCAGCCGGACCGTCTTCGGGCCACTGACGCAGGAGGGGGCGTCGATGGCCGCCGTGAGCCGTCATCTTCGCGGGCGCACGGTGCGGGTTCAGGCCTTTGCCCAGGCCGAGATGGAGTGGGCGCGGGAGCTGGAGCGCTCCATGCTGGTGAGTCCTCCTTCTGGCTTCTCTTCTGCAGCCGATCAGTGGGGGCGCGCCAGCGCACCTACGGGGTGTAGCCCCCGAGATTCGGGCCAACTACGTAGTAGTTGGGTCGAATCTTAAGGTAATTCGCCTTTTGTTGACTCTTGTTTCTTCTTCAGAATCTGGACGCTCTCCGGGTCGGCATCTACAACCGGCTTCTGGAGAAGCACCAGCGAGTCTTGGCGCAGCTTGCCGCCAAGGGGGAGGCGCTCCGCCTCGCCGAAGGTACGTCCTTCGCGTTCTTTCAGTGGGGGCACGCTAGCGCACCCACTGGGTGTAGCCCCCGAGATTCGGGCCAACTATGTAGTAGTTGGGTCGAATCTTAATGCAATTTTATCTTTCCTTCCCTTGCCGCCGTCTTTACTTTTAGATCTTTTGCCGTGCAGCCGCCGCGGCCGAGCTGCCGATCCTGTGAACCCGGCTAGCCAAAGCCGGCCAGTAGCGTGATTGGGCGTGTGCCGACGCCGACCGGTTTCGAGCCGAGGTGGGGCGGCTGAGGGCGGAGGCCGCCAAGGTGGCGAAGGCCTAGCTGGCACTTGTCGAAGCCGGCCGGCAACGCGACCAGCTGGCCGACGACAAGAGCCAGCTCCGGGCCGAGGAGGAGTGCCTGAATGGGGAGGCCACCAAGACGGTGGAGGCCCATAAGGCGGAGCTCCTCCGGCTCAAGGAGGAGCACGAGAAGGCGGCTGTCGCCAAGGACAGCGAGCTGAAGGCAGTCGTCGACGGGCGTGCTGAGCTGGAGAAGGCGCTCGAAGCACGCGACCATGCCGGGACCTTGGAACGGCATGGTACGTTGCTCGAAGCGCAGCACCTGGACGAGTCCTTCGCCAGTAAGTGCTTCTCCGCTGACTTCGCCAGGTTGGGAAGCCGACTTTATATTTTTGTTGCTGATCGCCTCGCTCTTCTTGGCAGGGCAATTTCCGGAGACGCAGGCGACGGCGGACGCGGCCGTGTTCGCCCACCGGTCGGCCCAGGCAGACGCGGGCGCCCGGCTCGACCCGCATGCCGCCTGGAGCTTCCCGGAGATCATGCAGGTGGCCGAGGCCCGCCTGCAGACCCTGGGCGCGCAGATGGCGCGGATGTCTGTGGTCGGTACGGGGATGATGGTGGCCCTCTGGCCTGGTGCCGTTGCGCCCCACAGCTTCTCGCGGCTGGCGCGGTGGTTGGAGGCTGGGCTGGTGCGGCTTCACGCGTGGCGTGTCTCTGCCGCCCGCGCCGGTGCCGACATGGCGCTGTGGTTCATCATGTCGTGGTATTCGGAGGTGGCACTGGATCAGTTGGTGGCCCAGTGAGCTGGCGCGGAGCCCCAGCTGCAGGCGGCAGCGGACCGGATCGCTGCACAGGCCAGCTACCTGGCCTCGTTCGCATTCCACGACAAGTTCCAGGTGGAGCGTACCGAAGACGGCGGTGTGGTGATGCCTGAAGACTTCGGCCTGCTGCTTGACGACCCGGAAGGCAGCTCTGAGGAGACGGGCACCTACGTGGATGACGAGGCTGACGAGGCCGAGCTGGAGGATACCGGCGCCTCGATGGACCCGGAGCCCACCGCGGAGGAGCCGACAGCTGCGCAACCCGACGCGGGGACCGCCTCAAGACACCGCCTGAAGCCGCCCTATTTATTTTTTCTGCATTTTGGTTAGGTAGCAGGTGCACCCACCCACTGGGGTGTTCTGGTGAATGTAATGAACTCTGGCCTTGGGCCCATTTTCAGTGATGTAAATATTTTCGCGAGTGTTTACGCTTTTGCTCTTTGTTTTCTGAGCCCTTTTTTCCTTGCTTGCTCTTTCGTTGGGCCTCCCCCCCGCGAGTCGGACAACCGGGTTCCGGTCTGTGACAAGGAGTTCGGTCCTTGGAAAGGAGCGCGCAGTACTTGGGATCTTTGAACGTTGAGCGCGGGCGAAACACCCACTGGGCCGACTGGCGGCAACTGGTGAAGCCGGCTGGCGAGCAGCCGATCGTGCGGCAACTTAGTGCGGGGTGCCGGGTTGGCCAATCCGGTGGATCCAACTTAGCGTTTCGCGGCCTGTAGGTGCTTTGGCCCATGGTTCTTGCCGGCCAACAGCCGAAGCCGGACTGTGACGCTGGGCGAAGTGGAGGGCCTCGGCTACCCGAACACGTCGGGATGTGCTAAGGGAGATAGCGGGTTGTGGCCAAGCTGGCCTGGCGGCAGCTGGTGAAGCCGGCTGGTGAGCAGCCGTTCGTGCGGCAACTTATGCGTGGTGGCCGGGTCGGCCAATCCGGCGGATCCAACTTAGTGTTTCACGGCGTGTAGGAGCTTTGGCCCATGGTTCTTGCCGGCCAACAGCCGAAGCCGGACTGTGACGCTGGGCGAAGTGAAGGGCCTCGGCTACCCTAACACGCCAGGATGTGCTAAGGGAGACGGCGGGTTGTGGCCAAGCCGGCCTGCCTCCGAGCCCCCGGGTTGTTTGCGCTAACCCGGCGGTGGAGGTTTTTAAGAAAAAAGTTGCAAGGATGTGTGAAACACAATAGCTTGACAAGGAACGGTAGCCCCCGAGCGTCGTTCGGGGGTCCCATTGTTTTTCATAGAATTTACAAAAGGTAGTGATACATACGTGCATACAGCTAACTGTAAAAGGGGCGAAGGAGCTCTGCGTTCCAGGGCCGGCTTGTCTCTTCGCCGATGGCCTCTCTCTTGCGCTTGTTCGGCTTGCGGGCGTCGATGAGGTAGTAGGCGTTGCGGTAGCGCAAAGCTTTGCTGACGATGAAGGGGCCCTCCCATGGGGAGGCCAACTTGTGCTGGCCGGCTTGCTGCTGGACAAGCCGGAGGATGAGGTCTCCCTCGCGGAATGCGAGGGCTTGATCTTTTTGCTGTGGTAGTGCCTCAGGCCTTGTTGGTAGATGGCGGATCGACTAAGGGCCAAGAGGCGTGCCTCTTCGAGCAGGCCGATGCCGTCTTCGCGTGCTTCCTTGGCTTGTGCTTCCGTGTACATCATGACTCGTGACGAGTCGAACTCGACGTCGGTAGGGATGATGGCTTCTGCTCCGTAGACGAGGAAGAACGAGGTGAACCCGGTCGACCGGTTTGGCGTCGTTCGGAGGCTCCACATGACGGTCGGCAGCTCATCAAGCCAGCTGCCGGGTGAACGGACAAGGGGCTCGATGAGCCGCTGCTTGATGCCAGATAGGATGAGGTCGTTTGCTCGCTCAACCTGGCCGTTGGACTGAGGATGGGCTATGGAGGCCAGGTCGAGCCGGATGCCGGAGACAGAGCAGTACTGCGCCAGAGCGCCCTTGGCAAAGTTGGTGCCGTTGTCCATGATGATGCTGTGCGGGATGCCATAGCGCACCGCAATGTCTTTGATGAATCGGACGGCTATCGGCCCGTCCGACTTCTTGATCGGCTGTGCTTCGATCCACTTGGTGAATTTGTCGATCGCCACCAGCAAGTGCGTCATGTCGCCCCGAGCGGTCTTGAAGGGTCCCACCATGTCGAGCCCCCAGACCGCGAAGGGCCAGGAGATCGGGATGGTTTGTAGGGCTGAAGCCGGCTGGTGGTGGCGCTTGCCGAAGCGTTGGCAGCCTTCGCACTTGAGGACGAGCGACTCAGCGTCTTTGAGGGCCGTGGGCCAGTAGAAACCATGGCGGAAGGCCTTGGCCACCAGGGATCTGGAGGCGGCGTGATGCCCGCACTCGCCCTGATGTATGTCGAGGAGGATCTCCATGCCCTTGTCTTGCTCAACGCAGCGCTGGAATACGCCTGTTGAGCTGCGCTTGACGAGCTCGTTGTTGATGATGCTGTAGGAGGACGCCCGGCGTTGAACTTGCCGAGCCTTGGCCTCGTCCGTGGGGAGTTCCCCGCCCTCCAGAAACGCCAGGATGGGCTGAGCCCATGACGGAGCCGTCACCAGGGCAAAGACGGCCACCATGACGGGTTCTAGGGCGGAAGTCCCCGAACCAGAGGCAGCACTCCCCGAGCCAGGGGTGGCAGCCCCCAAGTCAATCGCAGCGATGGCCGTGTTGAGCACGGCAGCCTTCGGGCTGGGTTCGGCGGCCCCCGGGCCGGGATCAGCAGTCCCCGGGTCCAGGATGGGGAGGGGCACCGCGGGGTCGTCTGGGATGAAGATGGACTCGGAGTCTGGAGACGGCTTGCGCAAGTGCTCGAGGGAGACGCCGGACGGTATGGCCTGCCGAGATGAGCCAATCTTGGCTAGTGTGTCGGCGGCTTCATTTTCGGCACGCGGGATATGGAAGAACTCGTAGCCGTCGAAGGTGCCGGAGAGTTGCTGGACCAGGAAACGGTAGCTAGCCATGTTGGCATCCCGGCGTCCCACTCGCCGGAACACTGCTGTACCACCAGATCCGAGTCACCGAAGCACAGAATGCGCCGGATGCCGAGTTCCTTGGCAAGCTGGAGGCCATGCACAAGTGCCTCGTACTCGGCGACATTGTTGGAGGCGGCGAAGTGGATCTGGAGCACGTACCGTAGCCGGTCACCCTTCGCAGAAGACAGCACAATGCCGGCCCCCAAGCCGGAGCGCATCTTGGAGCCGTCAAAGTGCATGAGCCAATGCGTTGAATCCGGCAGCGGCGGCAGGTACTGGGTTTCTGTCCAGTCGACGAGGAAGTCGGCCAAGGCCTGGGACTTGATCGTGGTACGGGGCTCGTAGAGGATGGTGTGGCTGGCTAGCTCAATAGCCCACTTGGCAACCCAGCCAGAGGCATCCCGGGAGCCCATGATCTCGCCGATGGAAGTACTGCTTCAGCTTCTTGGTGGTGAAGTATACGCCGTAGCACATCTTCTGGTAGTGCGGATAGTTCTGCTTGGAGGCGGAGAGCACCTCGCTCAAATAGTAGACCGGGCGCTGGATAGACTGGATCTTTCCCGTCTCTGGTCGCTCAACCACCAGCACCGTGCTGACCGACCATGAGGTGGCGGCGATGTATAGCAACAACGGCTCCTTGTCGGCTGGCGCGGCCAGGACAGGTGCGGTGGAGAGCATGCGCTTGAGATCCCGGAACGCTTCATCCGCCTGGTCATTCCACTCGAACGGCGGCGTCTTCTTCATCAGCTGGTATAGGGGTAAGGCCCTCTCGCCCAGCCGGCTGAGGAACCGGCTGACTGAGGCCAAACAACCGGTGAATTTCTGGACATCTCACAGCTGGGTCGGCTTGCGCATGCGCTCAATGGCCTTGATCTTGTCCGGGTTCGCCTCAATGCCGCGCTCCGAGACGAGGAAGCCGAGCAGCTTCCCGGCCGGCACGCCGAAGACGCACTTCTCCGGGTTGAGCTTGACCTGGTACTCGTGTAGGTTGGCAAAGGTCTCCTTTAGGTCGTCAAGGAGCGTGAGGTGCTGCTTGGTCTTCACCACGATGTCGTCCACGTAGACGTGGATGTTGCGTCCGAGTTGCGGCAGCAGGCATTTCTGCATGCAGCGCTGGAAGGTGGCGCTGGCGTTCTTCAAGCCGAATGACATGGTGATGTAGCAGTATGCCCCGAAGGGCGTGATGAAGGATGTCTTCAGGGCGTCGGCCGGGTCCAGCTTGATCTGATGATAGCCGGAGTAGGCGTCCAAGAAGGACAGCAGCTCGCAGCCGGCCGTGGAGTCGATGACTTGATATGCCCGCGGGAGGGCGAACGGATCCTTGGGGCAGGCCTTGTTCAGGCTGGTGTAGTCTATGCACATGCGCCAGGTGTTGTTCTTCTTCAGGACGAGGACCGGGTTGGCCAGCCACTCGGGGTGAAACACTTCCATGATGAAGCCGGCCGCGAGCAGCCTGGCAACCTCTTCGCCGACGGTTCTCCTCTTCTCTTCTGAAAGGCGACATAATGGTTGACGGACAGGCTTGGCGTCCTTGCGGATGTGTAGTTTGTGCTCGGCGTACTCCCTCGGAATTCCCGGCATGTCCTTTGGGGACCATGCGAAGATATCCCGATTCTCACAGAGGAAGTCGACGAGCTCGCCTTCCTATTTGCTGTCGAGGCGAGCGCCCACGACAACGTATTTGCTGCAGCTGGGGTCCTCCAGGTTCAGCTTGACCTTCTTGGTTTCCTTGGACGGCTGGAACGAGGCCTCGCCGGCCGACTCCTCAGCTGAAGCCGGCACGGCCGGCGTCTCGTTGGCTAGCGCAACGATCTGGTCGAGCTGGCGCCGCTCCTCGGCTATGACCAGCGATTCGGCCAGTTTGGCGCCGGCTTGAGTGCACTCGATGGATCTCCTGTAGTCGCCGGCGACGGTGATGAGACCCTTGGGACCCGGCAGCTTCATTTTTAGGTAGGCGTAGTGGGGGACCGCCATGAACTTGGTGAGCGCAGGCCGGCTCAGCAGCGCGTGGTACGCGCTGGACAGATCCACCACCTCGAACCAGATGGGCTCGCATCGGAAGTGATCGTGAGTACCGAAGAGGATGTCGAGCCGGATCCGGCCGATGGGGGAGCAGGAGAGGCCTTGCACGATGCTGTGGAACACCGTCCGGGATGGCTCCAGGTCCTTGGCCTCGAGGCCAAGCTTGGTCATGGTGTCGCGGTAGAGGATGTTGATGCTGCTGCCGCCATCAATGAGGACTCGCGAGAATTTGTAGGTGCGTCTGGCAGCGACTATGGTGGGGTCAAGGACGAGGGCGTAGCCACCTGGGTTCGGCATGACGGCCGGGTGGTCCTCCCTGGACCAGCTGACCGGGCGCTCCGACCAGTGCATGTATTTTGGCACGGCCTGGATGACGGTGTTCACCTCCTGCCGGTGCAGGCGCTCGCTATGCTTGTCGTCACCGAGGCTGGTGAAGACGACATAGCACGCGTTTTGGTTGGGGTAGGCTTCATCACGCATGGCACCGTTGGCCGGGGGCGGGGGAGGAGGCGGCGGAGGCGGCTGCCCCGCACCCAGAGCCGGAGCAGGAGGTGGCGTGATGTCGCCCCTCATGATGCGCTTGGTGATGGCGCACTGTCGGAGTGTGTGCGTGGATGGCCTTGCGCCGCTGTGGTGCTTGCAGGGAGCGTCGAGCATCTACTCGAAGCTCATGGCGGGTTGCCATGCTATCTTGCCGGTCTACCGGCGCTTGTCGGCTGGTCCGGCCGCGGGCGCCTGCTTGGCGGCCGCGACGAGACGGTTGTCGTAGCATGGGGCCAGCTGGTCGGCCTTGCGCTTGTTGTTCTGTTGGTTATTCTGCTGGCGGCTGCTCTCGCCAGCCGGCTTGGGAGGAGGTGCCGGCATCGCCTTGCCGGCATCATCCAGCATTACCTGGATCTTCATGGTGAAGTCAGCGTTGGCGTACTTGTCCGTGATGACCATGAGCACGGCCATGGTGGCTGGCTCGGAGCGCAGGAGCTTGTGCTTGAGGAGGGTGCCGTCCTGGCAGCCGCTCATGAAGTATTGAATGGCTTGGACCTCATGGACGCCCTCGCAGCTGTTCCGGAGATCGGTCCAGCGTGCGAGGTATTCGCGGCCGGTTTCGGCCAATCCCTGCACGCACATGGCGAGCTAGCTGGGACGACCGGGACGCCTGTAGGTGCCGGTGAAGTTGCGGACGAAGGCCTGCTCGAAGTCGACCCACGCGTTGATGCTGCCGATCGGCAGGCTGTTCAACCATGTGAGGGCCGATCCTTGGAGCATGAGCGGGGTGTAGCGCACGGCAAGGCGGCGATTGCCGCCCGCGATGCCGATGGCGGTGGTGTAGTCGATGAGCCAGTCCTCCGGCTTGACGGTGCCGTTGTACTTGGGGGTATCACGAGGCAGCGTGAACCCTTTGTGGAAAAGCTCATCCCGGATGCGTGGGCTGAAACAAGCCGGTCCGACGGCGTTGTCTTCCTCCAGCTCGAAGGAAAGGGCGAGCTGGTCGAGACGATGGCGAGCGTCGGCGTTGTCGATGGCGCACGGGCCCAGCCGGCTTGCGACGGGACCGCGAGGCGCCGGGGTGGCCGAAGCCGGGTCGCCACGCTGGCCGGGTGGCGGAGGAGGGTCTTGTCGTGGGAACGAGCCTGACAGTAGAAGTTAGGGGTACGTAAGGAGAGGGCAGAATCTTAGCTACAGCGAGGTTGTACACACGGATGTATGAGTTCAGGCCCCTCTCGTGGAGGTAACAGCCCTACGTCTCAGTGCTGCGGGAGCTTTTCTGTCATGTGGAGTATGAAAGTTACAGGGGGTGCGTACCCTTGTGCCAGAGGGGAGGGGCGGCTTATATAGAGTGCACTGCCCCTCATAAACACCGGGCATCCAAGGGTTCGATCGTGGGTATAAAGGGGAACGTTACTGATAACGCATGCAATTAATGCTAATTATGGTGAGGAGTCGTCCGCCTATCTTTTGCTCTTCTTAGATTGACTTTAGATCTTCAGCGGTCGATTGGCTTCGAATTCCTCCAAGTGAAATGTAGCCTGTCGAGTGGATGTAGAATCTTCCGAGTGAGCTGGTTGTCGAGTGGCCCATAAGCTATGCTTACTCCAGTCGGAATCTTCCTTGTAAACTTGTAATCTTGCATGTGGTGTCTTTAGGTGGGGTATGTAGGCCATGCTTAGGACCCTACCCCTAATACATATCCACATCATTAGCCCCCGAATGGATCAGGGTTCGAGTGGGAATGGGACAGTGCAGGTTCCGCCAAACTCAACATTCCGAATGAGCTTCGAGATTTTGCTGATGCCTGTGACGACTGGGCCTTCTAGCATTCGCCTTGATCTATTCAGCTTATCAGTTCTTCAGAGTGAATTTGGATGCAGGTTCAAGTCCGAGTGACTAGCAGGATCTTTAGATGTGACGGGACGCCTCGCCCGGTCCAGATTTCACGGGATTTGAAATTTTGGAGAGCGCGCACTGAGCGGGGATGACGCAACAAGCGGGTCAAGTGGGGGCATGACCCCTTGATCCTCGCACCGCTTTAGCGCCACGTACTGCGTTCCCTCTGTCAACGGGATAAATAGGGATTCGGCGGGCCCACGAGTTAGTGACTCGGGTTGACGGATATAAGACACGAGAGCGGAGGGGGTTTGCAACAGTGCGCCCATTTTCCCCCGTCTCCCCCGCTTCCTCCGCTACACCACCGCGCCGCTCGCCTCGACTTTGCCAACCGCTGCGGTGATGGCGAAGGACAAGACGGCGAAGATGGAGCAGGCCAGGAAGACGGCGAAGGGGAAGAAGCCCTTGGGCGCTCGTGCCTCAGCGCCGCACAGATGGATCCAGGGCAAATTCTTGCCCTCGACGGTCACGGCGGCGGACGTCGAGAAGCTCGTCGCCGATGGCCTGGTGGCGGCTGGGTCATGGAGGTTGCCGGGGACTAAAGCTAAGCCGGAGCCACGCGAAGGCGAGCGAGTCCTCCTCACTACACATCTGGAGCGAGGTTTCTCTCTGCCTCCGCACTCATTCTTCCGTGGTTTCTTGAAGTTTTTCGGGGCGCAGCTCCATCACTTTCCTCCCAACGCCATCGCTTATCTCTCTGCGTTCGTGACAATGTGTGAGTGCTTCCTGGGATGTCCTCCTCATTGGGGTTTGTTTAAACACATTTTTCACAATCCAATCTCAGTCGATCAAAAAAGCCCACACGAGTGATAGTAGGACCAATGTCATTCAGCTCTGCGGGGGCTTGGGTCTCTAGAAGAGGACGGGTAGTGCCTTTCCCGTGTTAACCTTTCTGGACTCGGTATGGGGCTGGCAGTCAACTTGGTTCTATTGTAACGATGTCGCGTCCTCGAATATGTCGAGTGGACTTCCCCCTTTCACACTGGCTCGACCCACCACACCCAAATCCCTGGTCGTGACCGAGGAAGAGAAGGCCAATGTAGGAATCTTGACAAACGGTGTCGTAGATCTGATTCGCGGTGAAGTGACCGGTTTGGACCTGCTGGAGGTGTTCCTTGGTCGACGGATCCAGCCGCTTCAAGCGCGAGACCACCCCATGTGGCACTACTCGGGGGCTGATGACAGCACTCGAACCCATCCGGAGGAGGTCTCAGAAGAAACGATCTCTCAATGGTTGCGTGGCATCACTGGAGCGCGCGACAACCCTCGATGATCCAAGAGAATCTTGCCTTTCTCAGCCGAGCGCCCACCGAATGTGGTGAGTCATGAGTTTGTCGAGTGCTTTCATACCTTGTCGAGTGAATCGGTCTTCAACTGACTGACTTGAATCTTTGCAGGAGTTCACAAACATGTATTCACCTATGCCGAATGGAGAACAGAACGTTGAAGGGGTAGAGAGTGAGGGCGACAACACCAACATCAGTTACGCCGAGGATAGTGAAGGTAGCGATGATGACTCGGAAGAGAGCGAGGAAGTCGAAGTTCAACCTCCTCCGCATACCGAGGGACGTAGCAAGCAGCATCAAGATCCTGCAATCGACCAAGGTCGGAGCGTGGGGTCGACCACCAGGAGCTCGAAGCGCAATCGAACGTCGACGCCGGAGCCGACTGAGAATGTCGCAAAACAGCACAAGGTTGCCCCTGCAAAGCCTGGGAAGGATCTTCCCAGGATAAAGGTTGCCGTGCTGATTGCTTCGACGTAAGTATTCTTGCTCCTTGCTTAACTTGTTGCAGAACTTCATATTTTTGCTGATCGAGTGAAACTTGAATGTTAGGGCTGCTACCTCGGTGACGTCGCCGGTGCGGGCTGAGGAAGATCTCACGGAGAAGGATACGTCTGACGCAGCTACTTCCCGCCGAGGTATGACATATTGCCATTCGACATTGTTGATGACATATTGCCATTCTCAAACCACTCGACAGTCGAGTGAAATGTTGTCTGGTGACTGCAAAGCCAAGGAATGTCATCCAGATCGCTGATGATGGTGAGGATGAGCTTCAGAGGAGTGTCAATCCCGCAGCTCCTCCTCCGACTGAACCAGTTTCGGCGCCGGATCTGATGACCATGGAGCTCGCCAATCCGCCTCAAGCGCCGGTCTCTCACGTGCCAGTCTCTCAAGCGCCAGTCCTTCCGGTTGTATCACCGCTCCCTCCACAATCTACATTTTCCCTGTATCATGTTCTAGAAGATCAGACTAGAGCTGCAAAGGAGGCGATGATCCAAGCCGAGCACATGATGCGGCACACGAAGGAGGCGTACGAGGCCAGCAAGTTGGATTACGACGCCAGCTCGGTGCTTCGAGCGAATGTTCGAGTAAGTGCGCTTGTAAGTTCGTTTTTGAATGTGTCGTTTTTCCGTTTATCTTGACCTGACTCTACACCCACTGGGTGTTTCTGTCTGTCGATGTGTAGTTCCTTGTCACTCACTCGGCCAGGACTGACCTGGTCGAGTGGACATTTGTCCAGTGGGGGCACGCTGAGTGCACCCACTCGGTGTAGTCCCCGAGACCGCTGTCGAATGTTGATGACATCGGCGAGGGTCTTTTATGTATTTTGCTGTTCATTTGTCACTCGGACAGGCCGGACCTGGTCGAGTGATAGTAGGTCCAATGGGGGCATGTAACACCCCCTTGTAATAAGCTCTGTGACACTCTGTTAATCTTGCCAGGTCATGATCATTTGCAGTGCCAAGTCATATGGGTTAATGATCCAATTCAAATTCACATCTGAAAATCAACTCAAATTCAAAAGTAACATATAAAGTTAGTTAAACTCTGTTGGGAAAATGTTCATTAAATGGCAAATAATCCAGGAACATTTCTAAAACCAATATCAAAATATTTGGAGTTGGACAAGTGACTCAAACAAGATGAAACAGTCCCAAAACAGCAATATTTAATATATTTAAAATCATATCAAATTCCAATAAACTTCTTTTCTGTCCAAACCACTTTTTGGTGAGAGATAATATTGCACTGCAATATTTGGGCCAACTTCCACATTTTTCAAAAGAGCACAAGTGGCCTAATCATTTTGAAACAGAAAAAGAATAAAAGAAAAAGAGAAACAAAAACAGAAAAATAAAAACGAGGCACTGTGCACTGGGTCTTAGTGCACAGTGCCCCGCCAGCCGGCCCAGCCCATCCCGCGCACAGTCATCGTCCTTTTCGTCGCCGTGTCGCCTCGTCCGTGGTCACCCGCGCGCGCGCCGCTCCGGCGTCGTCACCGCGACGCCGCAGGTCGGGCGAGAGGATAAGGAGGAGCTCCCTTGGCCTCCTCTCCGTCCCTATCCACTTCCCCCTCACCCGCTCGCCCTCTCCCTCCTTCCTTCCCCTCAGATCCACGCGAGGCCGAGCGCCGTCGTCGCCGCACTTCGCCATTTGCCGTGGCCACCGGCAGCCCCGCGCTCGTCCACCGAGTCGGTCAGCTCCGCCGTCTTCTTCTTCATCTAATGGAGGATATGGGTGGAGCCGAGGGGCCCCGCTGACGCTGCACGACGCCGCCCCCTTCCGCTTCGGCTCCGGTGATCCCCTTCCATCTCCGGCCACCGCCTGCTGCTACAAAGCTGTCGAAGGCTTTTCATAGCCACGAGGTGAGCTGCTGCTTCTTCCATGCCCTCTCTCACCGCCGCTAGAAGGCCGTAGCCACCACTCCACGCACGCCTGAGCTCACCTCCGTGAAGCTCGTCGCCGGCAAGTCTCCGGTGACCCAGCGGACAAGAGGCCATGTCCATCACATTCGCAGCGACGCGTGGAACACGACCATCCCTCTGGTTCGAGCCGCAGTTCACCACAGCCTCGATTCCATCGAGCTCCCGAATACGCCGTCGCTTTTGCTCGTCGCCGGCGCCGTTTCCGGCCAAGTCCGGCTGGGCCACCGCCACGGTTGGACGCGGCGTAGAACGCCCGTTCGAAAGAACCTAACCACGGCTCGAACCGAGCTCCGTAGCGCAAATCCGAGCAACTCTGACGACGGGCCGCCGCGTTTTTGGTCGCCGGCGCAACTCCGGCGCCGACCGCCGACGTGGCTGCCACGTGGGTCGCCCCTGGGTCACTGCCAGTGGGTCCCACGGGCCCAGTTGACCGCGCTGACCAGTCAACGCGCTGACGTGGCAGCACAGTGCCACTGACGTGTGGGCCCCAGCGGCTAATTAGACTAATTAAACAGTTAATTAAATAAAATTAATTAGATTAGCCTAATGTCTCACTGAGAAGTGGGGCCCAACCCCTAATTAACCCTGTGGATTAAGTTAATTCACTGTTAAGATAAACAGAGACTGACATGTGGGTCCCACATGTCATATTTGACTCTGGTCAGCGCCTGTTGACCGCTGATGTCACAGTGACATCATGCTGACGTCATAATCCATTTTCTGCTAAATAGATAAATTCTAGAAATTCAAATAATCTTTGAAAATCATAACTTTTAAACCGTAGCTCGGATCGAAAAAGTTAAAACATGAAAGTTGCTCAGAACGATGAGCCGAGTCTGATCGTGCCGTCTGTTTCTTCATCGGAACCCCCTACATAGAAGAACTCGTAACTCCGGATCCGAATCCGGCAGATGAATAGTGCACACACATCGGATATTAAATCCCAGAATAATTCTAAAAATATCTAAAATGACTTAGATGCATATTTAGGCAACCCTGCACTGCATCATAGCATCACACGCACCGTATTGCATTTGTTTGCATTATGTTTACCTGTTTCTTCCCCCTCTTCTCTCTCAGTAGACCCCGACGTTGACGTAGCTCCCGAGACAGACGCAGCTCAGGAGTACGACTACGTCCCCGCCGACACCACCGACGACCTTGCCCTTGCCCCAGAGCAAACAGGCAAGCACCCCCATTTTGAGCATGCCTATATCACCTATTCTCTTCTCTCTTATGCTTGCATTAGAACTGCTACTGCTACTGTTTTCCTATATCTGCTGCATAGCCTGATTATTGTACCCTGCCTTGTTACCTTTCTGGTTATCCTAGACTGATTAGTATAGGCTGGGTAGAGACACGACAGAGACCCCCACTTGATCCCGACTGCCCTGCTGGATATCAGAAGACCCGATCTTCGGGATTGAAGACTAGACCCTGGCACAGCACATCACTTCCCCCTTAGTTGCCGACAATGCTGGGTTACCGTCGAGTGCCGAGGGTGATACCTCGTCAGCACTTCTGATGTTAACCTTGTAGGTTAGTTACTCGGTCGTGGTAAGCGAGGGTGATTCCTCCTACACCACCCCCGATAACGACGTCGTCGTGCAACACCTCAAGTGTGGACCTCGAGGGTGATTCCTCCTTCGTTCACCTTGACTTTAACATCAGGTGGGGTTCCATCGAGGGTGATTCCTCAGGGCTCCCCTGGTGTCAGACACACAGATACTATGGATTGAGTTGACTTGCACTAAACTATGTTACTAAAGACGGGTCGGCCCTGAGGGGTACCCGTGCGAGCTTATTGCGAAGTGATGTGGAGTCGGGTTGACTTGAGAGGTGCCCGCGAGATAACTACGAGGCGTGGCCGGGCATTCTTAGCCCTTGCCGCAAGTCCTCGAGACGGGGCGACGGGGTCACATCGATCGTGAGTCTCTGCTCATTTCCACGCGCTCCTAATCCACTACGGTTTGGATATTTGATCCGAGGGGCCTCTGGCCTGATAGCACTAACCATCACGTGGGCATAGTATGGGCGTTCTGCGTCGTATACTTCAGCCGAAGCTTAATGGACGTCAGCGACTGATGCGGCACACGCTGGGATGGACTGGGAACGCAACCGCGCTTGTATAAGGGGTTGCTAGGTCTGCTCACCGGCGGTGCACGTAACATGTAGGACTTCCCGGGGTGATGGCCCAAGACCCCTGGGGGCATAGGTTAGTCCGGCGTGCTGACCTCTCTGTTAGGTATTTGGTCGGGTTGCGGCGTGTTGCTTAGCCGAGGCCGGGCATGACCCAGTAAAGTGAATCCGGCCGGAGTTAAGCGAGCGTGGTGGGTAACTTGGTGCACCCCTGTAGGGAAGAAACTTCTATCGATAGCCTGTCCTACGGTAACGGACACTCGGAGTTGTATCCCGATCGGTACAACTAGAACATGTGATGAGAACTGGATAGTACGGCTCTGGGATTGCTTTCTCGCAGGGAGTCGAGAAAGGATCTCAGGTCGAGGTTGATGATACTACTACTACTTTACATTATGTTCATCTGTTCTCTTCTATTGCTGCAAGACTGTCGAAGATTGTTGAAGATGCTAGTCTTCGATAGGACTAGGCTTTCCCCCTCTATTCTGGCATTTCTGCAGCCCAGTCCACATATACAGCCATTCCTTTGACAATGTTGAATATGTAGTGTAGATCCTTGCTTGCTGAGTACTTCGGATGAGTACTCACGTTTGCTTTACTTTCCTTTTCCCCCATATTCCATTGATGCCACCAGACAACGGAGCCCCTGAGCCAGATGCCCCAGCCGACTACCAGTACTACTACCCGCCTGGCGAGTACTACTACTACGAGGAGCCATTTGACGACCAGGAGTAGGATCGGAGGGTCCAGGGCAGGAGGCCTACGCCTTTCGATCGTAGTATTTTATTTTACCCCGCCTCTGTGAAGGCTTATCTCTCTCTCTCTCTCTGTATTATATCTGTACTCAGATATCTGATGCTTCCGCTGACGCTTGTATGCCATCGAGCTATGTATTCGAGCCCTCGAGGCCCTGGCTTGTAATATAAAGCTTGTATGACTTTATTTATGTTTTAGAGTTGTGTTGTGATTTCTTCAAGTGAGTTCTTAGGCTTGATCGTGCGCATTTGCGTGTATGGTTAGTGCATGATTAAGCCGGGGTCGTCACAGGGCACGCTGAGTGCACCCACTGGGTGTAGTCGCCGTCGGATGTTTGCATCGGCTGGGGTCTGAAAGAGACATTGTAGATTGTTTTTTTTTGACTCAGCCAGGTCGGGCCTGGTCGAGTGAGGTTGAGTCCACTGGGGGCACACTGAGTGCACCCACTGGGTGTAGTCCCTGAGGCTACTGTCGATCATTTAAGATCGGTAGTAGTCTTAAGAACTTGGACTCTGAGCCAAATTTTGTGTTTGAAACACACTCTCCACTCGGCATGCCGAGCGGATGTCTTGTCTTAGTGCCTTCCCTCCTAAATGCTTGATGTAGAAATGGAAATGATGTCCATGAAACCAGCAGAGTAGGTCTTGTCAGTTCGGACCTTTCCATCAACCATGATATGACGCTGCATAAGGGTGGGTGGGTGTTGTGCTTCCACTCGGGCGCGGAAGAATATTTCTGTCAACTAAATTGTGTTTGTTGTTGATCTCAGAAGACTTGTGAACTCGGGACTCAATATGTCAATTTGGAGAAAGAGAAGAACCAGCTTCAGCTGGACCTGGAGGTGGCCAAGAAGGACCTGGAGCGCGTGCAGGCTGACCTGAAGGCTTCGGGAGGTAAACTTCGTCGACCGAATGCACCATTACTTTTTTCTTCTATCTTTGAACTGAGTGACTTCACTCGAGCAGACATGCGTGGTGAGAATCGTCGACTCCAAGCGTGACTCAACAATGTTGTTTCTTTAGATACTATGAAGAAGGCACTTGAAGACAAAGACAAAGCACTCGCCGACACTCAGAAAGTGGCGAGGGAGAAAACCGAAGCTACGGAGAAGAAACTTGCCGCAGCTAGCAAACTGGAAGAGGAGAACTCTAACCTCAAGAAGGAGCAGGTCGAATGGGCCAAAAATTTGGTCAGCTGAACAAGAGAAGGGATGGTTTGGAGAAGTACTTGGGAGACTTTGCGTAGAAGATGCATGGCATGCTTGAAGGTAACTTCCTCCCGTCGAGTGACTCCTCTTGAACTCAAAAGGACAGTGATGTAATCAGTCTTTTCTTTCTTGCATAATTCTGTCAGGATTTTGACAAGGAAACTGATGAGATCGAGACTGGTCTGGATCCCTCTAAGTCGCCTGTCGGGGACGCCGTGGCTTTGAACATGCTTCGACTCGACGCCCATCTTGGAAAAGTTCGGTGGTATATCACTCGACTGAAGGCGGCACTGGCGAAAATTGATATGGAGTTATGGCCAGAAGACACTCTCCAGACTGATCTTGAGTCGATGATGACCCACTTCGAAGAAATCCCTGGTCGAGTGCAAGCGTGGAAGAAATCTGCTGCTCGCTGCGGTGCTGATGTGGCGATTTTACTCGTCCATATTCATTGTAAGGAGGTCAGGGAGGACAAACTGAAGGCTCTCCAAGTGGCCAACATGAAGAAACTCCAGTTTGAAGACTTCATGGAGACCTTCATCGAAGCAGCCACTCGGAACGCAGATGGGATTGATCTGGATACCTTCGTCGAGCCCGCGAGTCCCACTGGTGCTTGAGAAACAAACTTTATTTGCAATCGAAACTTTTATTTGCCTTGGTATGCCGAGTGGTGATGTAACCATTGGAAACTTGTTCGAGCCTTAAGCTCGAGTACTTCTATTTGCGTAGGCAAACTTTTATCCGCGCGTAGAACTATGGATTTATCCGAATGCTTATATCCAATTCTTTGCTTGGTTTATTTGACTTAAGCGAAAACTGATTCGCAGCTAAGCTTCCAAGTGAAAGCATTGGTCATCACTCAAAACGGTTTTTAGCTTAGGCGAGGACTGACTCGCAGCTGAGCCCCCCGAGTGGTAAGATCGCTCGCTACTCGGAGAATTTTTTAACTTAGACGAAAAACTGGTTCGCAGCTAAGTTTCCGAGTGAGAGGATTGCTTGCCACTCGGAGATATTTTTAACTTAGATGAAAACTAGTTCGCAGCTAAGTTTCCGAGTGAGAGGATCGCTCGCCACTTGGAGATGTTTTTAACTTAGACGAAAAACTGGTTCGCAGCTAAGTTTCCGAGTGATAACATTGGTTATCACTCGGAACGGTTTTTTAGTTTAGGCGAGGACTGACTCGCAGCTAAGCCCCCGAGTGAGAGGATCGCTCGCCACTCGGAGAAGTTTTTAACTTAGATGAAAATTGGTTCGCAGCTAAGTTTCCGAGTAAAAACATTGGTTATCACTCGGAACGGTTTTTAGCTTAGGCGAGGACTGACTCGCAGCTAAGCCCCCCGAGTGAGAGGATCACTCGTCACTCGGAGATGTTTTTAACTTAGACGAAAACTGGTTCGCAGCTAAGTTTCCGAGTGAAAACATTGGTTATCACTCGGAACGGTTTTTAGCATAGGCGAGGACTGACTCGTAGCTATGCCCTCGAGTGAGAGGATCGCTCGTCACTCGGAGATGTTTTTAACTTAGACGAAAACTGGTTCGCAGCTAAGTTTCCGAGAGAAAACATTGGTTATCACTCGGAACAGTTTTTAGCTTAGGCGAGGACTGACTCGCAGCTAAGCCCCCGAGTGAGAGGATCGCTCATCACTCGGAGATGTTTTTAACTTAGACAAAAACTGGTTCGCAGCTAAGTTTCCGAGTGAAAACATTAGTTATCACTCGGAACGGTTTTTAGCTTAGACAAGGACTGGCTCGCAGCTAAGCCCCCGGGTGAGAGGATCGCTCGTCACTCGGAGATGTTTTTAACTTAGACGAAAACTGTTTCGCAGCTAAGTTTTCGAGTGAAAACATTTGTTATCACTCGGAATGGTTTTTAGCCTAGGCGAGGACTGACTCGCAGCTAAGCCCCGAGTGAGAGGAACGCTCGTCACTCGGGGGAGGTTTTTACTTAGGCGAGAACTGGCTCACAGCTAAGCCCCTGAGTGAGAGGAACGCCCGTCACTCGGAAGAGGTTTTAACTTAGGCGAGAACTGGCTCGCGGCTAAGCCTCCGAGTGAGAGGAACGCTCGCACTCGGAAGAGATTTGTTATATGCACTTGTGCAACTGAAATCATCAGAAAACCACAGGGGTTATATTTTTGATAAGCAAATATCTCTTAAAATACTCTTATTACATCCTGACGGTTCGATCGTCAAGTATAGAATCGGTGAAGTAGGTCCGCGTTCCAGGCGCGCGGCTCATCAATCTTCTTCGCGAGGTTGTAGAGGTGGTAGGCTCCATTGTTTAGCACCTTGGTGACGATGAAGGGACCTTGCCATGCGGGAGCGAGCTTGTGAGGGCGCTGCTGATCCACTCGGAGGACGAGATCTCCTTCCTGGAAGGTCCGACTTCTGACGTGTCTTGCATGGAAGCGATGAAGATTCTGCTGATAAACAGTCGACCGAGTCAGGGCCATCTCCCGCTCTTCTTCCAGTAGGTCTACAGCGTCCTGACGTGCCTGTTCTGCTTTGGCCTCCGAGTAAAGTTCCACTCGGGGGGAATTGTGGAGGAGATCACTCGGCAGCACAGCTTCAGCTCCATACACCATGAAGAAAGGGGTGCGGTCAGTCGACCGATTAGGAGTCGTCCTTAATCCCCAAAAAATGGATGGTAGTTTAGTCACCTAGGCTCCAGCCGCATGATCAAGGTCTCTCATGAGTTGTGGCTTCAATCCTTGGAGGATAAGACCATTTGGCCTCTCAACCTGACCATTCGACTGTGGGTGAGCAACGGCTGCGTAGTCCACTCGAGTGCCTTGGCTAGCACAGAACCGTCTAAACTCATCCGAGTCAAAGTTCGAACCATTGTCCGTGATGACACTGTGTGGGACTCCATATCTGAATATCAACTCTCTTATGAATTTGATGGTCGTGCGCGTGTCTAACTTCTTGATAGGTTTAGCTTCAATCCACTTGGTGAACTTGTCGGCTGCTACGAGCAAATGAGTGAACCCACTCGCACCTGTCCTGAGAGGACCGATCATATCCAAACCCCATACTACAAACGGCCAGACGAGGGGGATGGTCTTCAGAGCGGATGCAGGCTTGTATGACAAGTTCGCATAGAATTGGCACCATTCACAATGTTGAACCATCTCTTTGGCCATTTCATTAGCGCGTGGCCAAAAGAAACCAGCTCGGTATGCCTTGGCGACAATCGTCCGAGAGGACGCATGGTGACAGCAAGTCCCCGATTGTATTTCCTCCAGAATCAGTCGACCCTCCTCGGGGGAGATGCACCGCTGAGCTACGCCAGTTACACTTTCTCTGTAGAGCTGTCCATCCATCACAGTAAAGGCTTTGGACCTGCAGACGATCTGTCGAGCTTCAACCTCATCTTCGGGTAGTTCTTGTCTAAGTATGTATGCAATATATGGCACCGTCCAATCGGGTGTGATCACCAGAATCTCCATGACCAAGTCTATGACTGCTGGAATATCAACTTCAGTCGGATTGGAGGCGCTTACTGCTTGCGGGGCCTCTTAAGTGAAGGGATCTTCCTGCACCAAAGGAGAATGTAGGTGTTCTAGGAACACATTGCTGGGAACAACTTTCCGAGTGGAGCCTATCTTTGCCAAATCATCAGCTACTTGATTCTTCACTCGAGGGATATGATGGAGTTCCAAACCTTCAAATTTCTTCTCTAGTTTTCTCACTGCATTGCAGTAACCAGTCATGATGGGATTCGAGACATCCCACTCCTTCATCACCAGATTGACCACCAAATATGAGTCGCCGTAAACCATCAGAGGACGAACGCCGAGTGAGATGGCCATACGCAACCCGTAAAGGAGTGCCTCGTATTCAGCTTCATTATTGGAGGAATCAAAGTGAATCTGGGGGACATAACTGAGCTAATCACCTTTCGGGGACACCAAAACCACACCAGCACCAGAACCATTTAGCATTTTAGAGCCGTCAAAGAACATGGTCCAATGTGCCGAGTGGATTTGAGTTGGCTGTTGCTGTTCTATCCATTCAGCCACGAAGTCAGCAAGCACTTGAGACTTGATAGCTTTCTTTGCTTCAAACTTGATATCAAAGTGAAGGAGCTCAATAGCCCACTTGGCCACTCGACCAGTTGCGTCATGATTGTTGAGGATCTCAGACAATGGAGCATCACTGACGACTGAAACCGAGTGATCTTGGAAATAATGCGCAACTTTCTTCGCTGACAGATATATGCCGTAAACGAGCTTCTGATAATGAGGATACCTTTGCTTTGAAGGAGTCAGCACTTCAGAAATGTAGTACACTGCGCATTGAACTTTGTAAGCCTTTCCCTCTTCTTCTCGCTCGACAACAAGAACTGTACTGACGACCTGGGAAGTGGCTGCAATGTATAAAAGCAGGGGTTCTTTGCTATGCGGAGCAGCAAGCACCGGCTGGGTGGAGAGCAGGGCTTTGAGTTCGACAAACACTGCTTCTGCTTCAGGGGTCCACTCAAACGTGTCAGATTCCTTCATCAGTCGGTATAATGGCAATGCCTTTTCTCCGAGATGAGAGATAAACCTACTCAACGCTGTGAGGCAACCAGTGAGTTTCTGGATGTCGTGAACACGCTCGGGGCATTTCATACGAACGATGGCATTAATTTTTTCAGGATTGACGTCGATTCCTCATTCGAAAACGAGAAAACCGAGTAACTTGCCACCAGGAACTCCAAAAGTGCACTTAGATGGGTTAAGCTTGATATCATATTTCCTCAAGTTGGCAAATGTTTCTGCAAGGTCAGTCAGCAGGTCAGAACCTTTGCGAGACTTTACCATAATATCATCCATGTATGCCTCAACATTCCGACTGATCTTCTTGAGCAGGCATTTCTGAATCATTCGCATAAAAGTAGCGCCCGCGTTTTTGAGACCAAAAGGCATGGTGATATAACAGAAACACCCAGTGGGTGATGAATGCCATTTTTATTTCATCAGGACCAAACAGACGGATCTGATGGTAACCAGAGTAAGCATCGAGAAAAGATAAACGCTCGCACCCCGCAGTCGAGTCCACAATCTGGTCGATGCGAGGGAGCGGAAAATGATCTTTCGGGCAGGCCCGATTGATATGTTTAAAGTCAATACACATGCAATGTGACTTTTCCTTCTTGGGGACCATGACGACGTTTGCGAGCCACTCGGAGTGGTAAATTTCACATATGAATCCAGCCGCCAGGAGTCGAGCCACCTCTTCACCGATTGCCTTTCGCTTCTCTGCCGCTGACCGGCGCAAGTGTTCTTTGATGGGCTTGAACTTTGGGTCAACTCTTAGTCGGTGCTCAGCCAGTTCCCTGGGTACACCCGGCATGTCAGAAGGTTTCCATGCAAAGATGTCCCAGTTCTCACGGAGGAACTGGATGAGCACGGCTTCCTATTTGCTGTCGAGTGTCGTCGAAATGTTGGTTGAAGCTGCATTGGGATCTATCGGGTGAATGGGAACTTGCTTCACATCGCCTGCCGACTGAAAAGCAGATTAAGAGGTGGGCTTCTTGGAACGCAGCAGATCAGCAGGATCAGTATTCTTCGTGTACTCTTCCAACTCGACCACAGCCATTTGCTGATCGGCAATCTTGGAGCCTTGCTGGAAGCACTCCTCAGCCCTCTGTCGATTTCCCGTGACTGTGATCACACCTTTGGGCCCCAGCATCTTCAGTTTGAGATACACGTAACATGGACGGGCCATGAAACGGGCATAAGTAGGCCGACCAAGGATGGCATGACATGCACTTTGGAAATCCACTACTTCAAACGTCAACTTTTCTTTTCGCCAATTCTTGTTGTCACCGAAAACCACATCCAATGCGATTTGACCGGGTGACTTGGACTTCTTCCCTAGAATGACTCCGTGAAATTGCATATTGCTCCCACTGAGTCTGGACATCGGAATGCCCATCCCTTTGAGAGTCTCTGCATACAAAATGTTCAAGCCACTCCCACCGTCCATAAGAACCTTACGGAGTCGAGTGCCTCCCACCACAGGATCCACCACCAGTGCCTGCTGCCCTGGGGTGGCAACATGAGCAGGGTGGTTCGACTGATCAAAGGTGATAGGAGTTCGAGACCACTTGAGGTATGTTGGGGTGGCTGGAGCCACCATGTTGACTTCCCTGTTGATGACCTTCAGTCGACTTTTGCTCTCTACATCAGCAAAAATCATCAGAGTGGCGTTGACTTCTGGAAAATCTTCGCCCTTCTCTTCATCTTCATCTTTTTCGGGTGTCTTTCCACTCGACTGACCCTCCTTAAACTGCTGAATCAACAATCTGCACTGTCGAGTGGTATGTTTGGGCAATATCAGATTCCCTTCCTCATCTTTCTTCGTGTGGATGGCACACGGCATGTCCAGAACATCTGTTCCTGACTGACTCGGGTGAACTGCCCTTCGGGTTTTCCCTTGTTTTTTCCTTGCACCGCCAGAGCGGCCGCTTCTGCCTGAGCAGACCCATCGGCTTTGCGCTTCTACTTTCGATTGGAATTTCCACCGCCGCCATCATTGTCGACTACCTTTCCTTTGCCGCTACGGAGGCGGTCTTCCTCTTCGCCATTGGCATACCGAGTGGCGATCTCCATCATCTTGTTCAAGGACATATCTCTAGTCCCACCAAACTTTAGATAGAGCTCTCTGTACCTAACACCAGCCTTGAAGGCACAGACGGCTTGGTGTTCGGTAACATTTTCTACTGTGTGATGAAGAGTGGTCCAGCGCTGAATGTAATCTCTCAATGTTTCATTCGACTTCTGCACACAATGCTGTAATTCAGACAAACCAGCAGGACGCTTGGAGGTACCTTCAAAAGTTCTGATGAACACTCGAGCGAGATCCTCCCAGCAATAGATGCTAGAAGGAGCCAACTGATTTAACCATGCTCGGGCTGAACCATCCAACATCAAAGACAGATGCTTCATGGCAATATTGTCATTCCCTCCACCGAGCTGCACCGCCACTCGATAATCATCTAACCAAGTTTCAGGCTTTGATTCACCAGAGAACTTACTAACTCCCGCGGCCAACTTGAAGTTGGGGGGAATCTCAGCAGATCGAATAGCTCTGCTAAAACATTCGGGTCCGGAGACCACCACACCACTCGGATGATCTCTGTCATAACCATCTCTGTGAAATCTGCCCCTGTCGACTCGATTCTGCACAAGGACGGACCTTGCATCGAACCCAGGAATCCACTCGTTGCCGTATGGGCGCCGATCATCATAGCGCCGGGGCCCGTACGAACCTCCCCTCGGAGGGGTGGTCATTCGACGACGGTCATCACGGTGGTAACAAGGAGCAAACTGATCGCGGCCTTGATCTTCATACTGATTGTCACGGAAACCTTGATCCCTGCGATGCAGAGGTGATCCAGGGCTATGAGCCGACTGGATTGTGTCTCCTCTGGAAGACTGACTGTGCAACCTGTTGCACAACTGAGAAGCAGCTGAATTCTGCTGCTGAGCCGCCCCAAGCAGTGCTCGGATCTACTGAATTCCTCTGCCAGCCTCTGAACCGGATGGCTGGATCGACTCTGCAATTTGCCGCTGCTGCAACATTCTGAATCGGAGTACGAAATACCTGAACATTGTTTGGAGATCCACTCGGAAACAGTTGACGTTGAGTGGCAGCCGGTGGTTGTTGGCGAGTGCGGCCGTCGAGTGTTCTCTGCATCTCCTCGAGCCGAATACGCGTGGCCTCCAAAGCTTGGGCCTCAGCAGTCGTGCCAAGGATGGGCGTACGGAGAACCTCCTCATCTCTGTGTTGCTGATCACTCGACGGTCCGCCAATCTCACCCCCGCCTAGGTCAAAACCAGGCGGGCCATGAGGAGAATCCGCCATGAAAACTTCAGCCGTCGGATCACAGCTCTCGCACTCGGAAGGAACATCAGACTGATCTGACGCCGAGTCGAACACGCCGTGAAGTGACTCGGCGGACTCGATAGCTACAACCTACTAAATCGACGATTGACGAGCCGCCGCATGACGCACCCAACGCTAGAACCGTGAGCGACCTGACCACCTGCGACGACGAACAGCGGAGAGTGCGCATGATGCCGGAATCGACAGATATGGAGTCGACGGCTGTCAAAGAAGAAAGCCGCGGGAGCTTGCACGAAAGTGCGTCGCCCCGCGGATTGGGAGAGACTCTATGTCCAGAAGCGCCTCCTGAAGCCATGCCGAGTCGTTGGCGACGAAGGTGAACACGCCGAGACGAATCTCGCGACCCATGAACGATCCGCCACCGGTAGACATGGTGAAGAAGAAAAACTCAAACTCATCGAAAGTCGCTTAGACGCCTGCCCCACGGTGGGCGCCAACTGTCGTGGCAACGAGCCTGATAGTAGAAGTTAGGGGTATGTAAGGAGAGGGCAGAATCTTAGCTATGGCGAGGTTGTACAGACAGATGTATGAGTTCAGGCCCCTCTTGTGGAGGTAACAGCCCTACGTCTCAGCGCTGCGGGAGCTTTTCTGTCATGTGGAGTATGAAAGTTACAGGGGGTGCGAACCCTTGTGACAGAGGGGAGGGGCGGCTTATATAGAGTGCGCTGCCCCTCATAAACACCGGGCATCCAAGGGTTCGATCTTGGGAATAAAGGGGAACGTTACTAATAACGCATGCAATTAATGCTAATTATGGTGAGGAGTCGTCCGCCTGTCTGTTGCTCTTCTTAGATTGACTTTAGATCTTTAGCGGTCGAGTGGCTTCCAATTCCTCCGAGTGAAATGTAGCCTGTCGAGTGGATGTAGAATCTTCCGAGTGAGCTGGTTGTCGAGTGGCCCATAAGCTATGCTTACTCTAGTCGGAATCTTCCTTGTAATCTTGTAATCTTGCATGTGGTGTCTTTAGGTGGGGTATGTAGGCCATGCTTAGGACCCTACCCCTAATACATATCCACATCAGGTCTTGCTGGCGCCGGGTCCCAGCGGCCGGCTCGTCACCCAAGCCGTCTCCAGTTGTTAGGGCGCGGTTGCGCCGTGTTCGGGTTCGGCCGGAGTGGGCCTCGCCGGGTGGTGAAGACGCCAAGTTCTCCTGGCTGGGGTCCTTGGAGTTGTGCGAGACGGATCTTGTGGGATGGTTGAGGCAGTCCTGCTGCGCATTCGCAACGCCGAGAAGCTCGGTCATGCGCTGCAGGCGCTCCTGCAGCTCTCCGCCTTGCAGCTGCTCCAAGCAGACGGCGGCCGCCTACGCGGCACGCATATTCTTGACGGGGGTGTCGTAGACGGGCGGGACCGCCCCCAGCGCGCGGTCGATGGCGGCGCCACAGGCCCGCACTTCGTCGATCCGGCTAGGCTCGGCCACGGCCGTCGTGAGGCCGTACGCGGCGTTGCGCTCCCGCTGAATGGACTCCAGACGGCGTTGCATGGCAGCGAGCGTCATGGCCTCGTCCCGCAGGCGCTTGCGCTCTCTGTCGAGCTGGGCCCGGGCTTGGGCGGTGTCGGTGGCATTGACGTCGGCGGTGATGGGGATGCTGAGATTCTGTATTGCGGCGGGCAGCGGGTCGGACATGCTGGCGCGCTCCACTGCAGCCTTGGCGAGGGCGGCCTTCTTCGCGGTGCTAGACGAAGTGGAGCCGGAGCCGGTGGCGAATACTTCCACCCGGACGCAGAGGTCCGCCGCCCCGACGGAGACAGCGTCGCCGAGGAGGACGGGCGGGTCGGAGACGTAGAGCACCCCGCTGGGGTACTCATCGGCCACGGGTGCATCAGAGATGCGCAGTGCGGCGAAGGAGGCGACGAGCGGGGAGACAGCGTTGGTCATCGGTGCGCCGAGCGCGGGAACACGCAGTATGTAAAGTGCTCGCCGAAGTCAATGAAGGGCCCCGTCTGGAACATGTCTTCGGCCGGGACCTCGAGTTGCCCCACGGTGGGCGCCAACTGTCGTGGTGGGTGCACAGCAGATGCCATGAGATGGCTAAAGAGACGGATAGGCTCGAGGGCACCGGTGGGCTCCAGAGGTGAGGTTGGTATGCGCGGGCGAGGGACGTGAGACATACCCAGGTTCAGGGCTCTCTTGCGAGATAACACCCCTAGTCCTGCCGGGCGTGGTTTACGCATAGTAGTTACAAGCTTGCTCCTTGAGCTGTTTTGGGGAAGAAGGAAGATGGGCCAGGGCGTAGGCTGAACCTCCTCCGTGTGTGTGAGTGTGTGCCGCTAGTTCTCTCGATCGCCCCGTGCATGGAGGCCTCCTGGGGGGTTTTATAGGCCAACCCCCCAGGGTTACAATGGTAAAGTTACATGGCTGCGGGGCCAGGATGTCAGTGTCTAAGGAGCCGGCGCTGGGACCCACCGGGTACCGGGACACGCCGGGTCCCACGGACGTGGGCCCTGTGCGCTAGGGGACACTGTTCTCCATCTTGTCGAGTGTCACAGAGTGGTTGGGCCATCCTGGCTACAGTGGCGCCCCGCTCGGTCACCATCAGTTGCGTCAGTGGGACGAGGGGCACACTACAGCCATGCCGGTCTTGGTCAGCGGAGTTGGTGGGCCACTGTTGCCTTGCGCATCTCCTCGTGGGGGCTTGTCCCGTCGTACGCCGAGGATGGGAGAGGACCTGACCCGCGGCCGGGTTGAGGGGTGCCCCGGGGTCGTGCTTGCTTGCTGAAGAAGTCTTTGACTTGGCTGGGCCGGCCGGCATGAGCCAGCAGGTCTGGCCGGTTTGGGGTCTTGGCCGGGTTGAGGGTCTTGGCCGGGTCGAGGAACCCGGCCAAGAGCGAGCCGGATTGAGGGGCGACGCCGGCCCCGAAGTTTTTGAAAGGGATCCGGGTTCCGTTGCCCGCCCGGGGTTCATCCCCCCGACAAACTATATGGGCACAAACTTGATATGCACTTAAAGTAGAGATGACATACTTCAATTCATCTTTACGGTCCAGGTTCATAAACATCATGGTTAATTGACTATGATCCATGCAAAATGCAACATTCTGAAACAGATCATGACTTAGTGAAAAACTGGGCATATGCATGAGCAGAGTTAAAATGATGGCATCAAAAGGTTCATGTACATATCATGGAGCCCAAATATTACAACATGGCATAAACATAGGAGTAACAGGTTCATGGGAATCATCAAGACAATATACAACCCTGAGATAAGCTGTTTTTCAGACTTAATAAAATCTGGGAATACAAAACAGTAACATTATGATGACAACTTGAGAGCAAGATTGAGTCATGCTACAGAAACTTTACATGGCAACCAAGGGCATGGCATCAAAGTACACATTACATAGACCAAATCACAAGAAAGAATCACATGCATATGAGAAATGGATTAGTGGCAAACATCATGCAAAGTTGACAAGTTTTATAACAGACAGTTTCAGACTCGGCAGTTTTTCAGCAAGTGTAAAACAGCAACAGTATCATAGCATGTTTGCAAGCTTGTTACAATGCCTAAACATGTTTACCATGGCATGGGAAAAATACCAGTAGCAAGTAGACATGAAAATGCACCAAACACATGTACAATGTCTATTCATATGATGCTTGCATTAAATCACACAAAAATAACAAAATGGCAAGTTTTATCAGTTTCAGCACTTAAAATCAGGATGCACTTTTGCAACGTAGATTAACACATCAAGATGAACTCTATTATGCATGCAAATGACACCATCATGTAGAGCACGAAGAGTAGCACAATTTACATATATAAATCATGTTCATAGGACCAACATGCACAAAGTTACACACACCAAAAGAATGCAATATGATATTTGGAATCTCAGGGACTTAGCAAAAATGTAGGTAACTAAAAGCAAATGCTTGAGGGACGGAGAGGCGAACCTGGACGCCGGACGTCGGGGCAGCCTGATGTCGGAGCCGGATTTCCGGGACATGACATCCCAGAAATTAACCCCTCGTGTCGTCACCAGCCCCAGGATTACTGTTACTGGTGGACACGTCCTTGTTACAGAATTACCAAGCAATTACAAGAATTGGATACAAGACCATAAAGGTCTAATGATATAACAATGATTTCTAGTGATGGGTGACGGAAGCGACTCGTGGTTCTTCAACGTCGATGGGCTCCATTCCCACAGGAACGGCTGACCTGGATAATTCCTATCCCGCGTGGCTGCTATCCTAGGCTCCGCACGGACGTCGCTGTGGTACTCCTCGTAGAAATCCTGACCTGACAAAGTAAATAGCCAGGGACAAGCCTGTGAGTACGTTGAAATGTACTTGCAAACATCATGAACAAAAGATATACCGAATGCAACAGATAATATATGATCATGATGAACTATACTATATGCGTATGCTCATGCTGCACTATATTAAATGCATGCAGACAGGAATTAAATCATGGCGCCATAAAAATATTAGCATGTGCAGAACAATGAGAATATAAAATATTAGTGACAAACAAAGAAAGTTAATGGAGAATCGGGCAAGACAGGACCGCCCGAGAATCTAGAAGAAAATAAAAGAAATGCTAGTCGGGTGTCTAAAAGTGACGCCACAGTCGGTCTTGAAGAGAAATGCCAAACGGGTGTCTAAAAGGAAATTCGGGCGAGACAGGACCACCCGAGAATCCAAGCGACACCACGAGAGGTCTTGAAAAGAAATGCCAAACGGGTATATACAAGAGAGTCGGGCGAGACAGGACCGCCCGAGAACTCGAGAGACGCCTCGTAAGGTCTTGAAAATAAAACTGAATGCCCGGGGTAGTCTAGCCAGCCCCTGAGACACTCAGAAAATAAAATAAGAGAAACGGTTAGTCCACAATCATATGCACAATAACAGTAACATTCATGGCGACATCAGTAGTGGCAATAATCATCCTGCAAAAATGAATCATGATCAATTTAATTATTTCCTCCGGAGACCGACACTAAGACCGACACTTGGCCAACCCAGACTGTAGTCCTTAACCGCGGACACGGCTATTCGAATAGGTATAACTCTGCAGAGGGTGTACTCTTTACCCACGAGTAAAGGATTTCTTTAGCCAGCACCAAGACGCTGACTAATTCCCATTACGGCCTTTGGGTTGAAAACACACCTAACCAGCACACACCAGTTTAACTTTCCTGATGCCAGGAGTCACCCAAAACACTAGTTAAGTTAAACTCTAAGTGGGAAGGCTACAATCTCCAATAACATGGGATCACAATATTTATATCGGCACGCAAAACAGGGGTGCTACCCCTCTCTGGCTACAACCGAAGACACCCATGCCCCCGGACCAAGTGACATGCCTGCCAGTGATCAATGGTATCTTTCTCTATGGCCTCTCTGTATGGTGTGTGCACGGAAATGGGTTATCAACTTACTAAACCATACCCTACCGGTAGCAGGGACAAGTGGCAGTTACTGGAACAAGACTCGATCTACGGTCGACTCAGGAGCTTAAGTATTTCCTGCAGTGGTTCGCACAATATAATTTTTCGGTAGTACCCAACAGGGTCACCACCTGACATGTCCCGACATGCCCTTACTGATCATTCTCGTCACAACGAGATTTCTGTCTCATGGTCACCTTTCTCGTGACTGTTTTTTTCCTGCAGATTACTCCGGATCACATAGACATATGTGACATGTGAAAGTGACCATCCTTATTCATGCTTCATGCAGATGCAATATTATCAAGGAATCATGCATTCATAACTAGCTATATGCAAAATTTATTCGAATTCAACATACTCATGATTTAATTATTCTTGCAAATAATCAACCATGCAGTCACCATATCAAGTGTTCGAGATGCTTGCCTTGAGCATGCAGAAGTGTGGGGTGCACTCCAAAAGTTTGCAAATTTTATCTTCCCTCCATTTCCTATTTTCAAAAATATTGCAATTATCATTTAATTTTAAAACAGTATCAAAAAGTGCTTCAAATATTTTTGAAATAAATACTAAAATAAACTAGATGAGAAATGATGAATAACAGAAAAAGAATCAATTTATTTGGAGTTCATATGATTTTACTATAGAATTTCTAAGTTGAAATAAATGACTAAATGGATTATTTAATAGACCCAACAAAAACTAAGCTTAGCAAAAATGTTCACCCTAGCTAGATTAATAGAGCATGATTTTAGAAGTCTACAGAAATTTGAATTTGAATTGGCTGCTGTGGAAATATTTGAGAATTGCTGGAAAAAGAAAAAGAGAAAGAGCTGAATGGCGCCCTAAGCCCAGCCGCTCTGCTGCGCGGGAGGCGGTTGACGTCGAAGGCGTATTTGGAAAATACGCTTCCACTTACAGATGCGGGTCTCGACCCCAGTCACTGACGGTGGGTCCCGCGGGCCCACCAGTCAGGTTTGACTGGTTAGCCCCGTGCCTTCCCTTCCATGGCAGAACAGAGGAGGCCGTTGCCGGCGGCGACTCTTGGTGATCTGAGCCCACCGACGTGCTCAGGTGGTCCGGGCGGTCCCTCCGGTACCCGACACGGTCGGGGAGAGGGATGGAGTCGCCGGCGGCGAGGTTCCCTGAAAGGTTCCGGCGGCGGCGATTTGGGGCTTCCTCTCACGGTCGATCTCAGGCAGAATTTAGTGGTGGAATGGGATCGTGGGGTCTAGGGGAGCTACTAGAGGAGAGTATGAGACGGGAGAGGCTCTGGTTTCGCCGGAATCATCGGCGGAGTGATGGCGGAGGTCTTGGCCGGAGACGAGGAAGACAGCTTCTCCGGTTGATTGGGTGCTCGGGAAGGCTCACAGGAGGGAGTAGGAGAAGTGGTGGAGAGTGCGGCGAGCTCGAGGCGGCTTATATAGCATGGGGTGGCCGTGCCCGTGGCTTCTAGAGGGAGGCACGATGGCTGGCGGCCATTCATGGCGCCGCTGAGGCCGGTGAGGCCGTTGCGTGGTTGGTGGGGTTAGGTGTGGGCGGCGGCCGTCCATATTTAAGCCAGGGACGCGCTGGCGAGGTCGGGCGGCTCGGGCGGTGCCGTGCCCGAGTGAAAGATGGCGGCGACGACTCGGAATGGCGGCTGGCCGGCGCTAGCGGACGAGAGGAGGTGTCGACGGGGTCGGTGGTTGTATGGCGGTGCTACCTGAGCTGTTGAGAGGACCGAAGAGGGAGCAAGGAGCCGCGGCGGCTCGGTGCCACTGACTGCAAAACGAGCGCTCTGGTCACGCTCTGGATATGCACGTCAGGTGCTTGACGAAATGCCACTGGGACCCACAGGGCTCTTCTGAGGATGAATTTTGATAGGGTGATGCTTCTGGGAATTCTAGAGATAAGGGACATGATGGTTTGTCCAGATGATCAAGTGTCCAATATGGTTTAGGAAGAGGCAAGATTTTTGTCATGCACATGAGGTGTTCGACAGAGTGCTAGGGCTAGCTAGGAGATTCTTCTGGATGGGAGATTTGGGCGTATGATGTCTCATTAGATGACAGAGCTGACTATGGAGTTAGTTTGGAAAAAAGAGAAACTAGTTAGTGCAAGTTTTACAAAACTTCAGTACTGGACAGAAACTACAGGGGTATATTTGGTGGACTTGCAAGATGAGATTGAGGCTGCCCTTCTGGAATTAATTAAGGTACTAGTTGGAAGGACTACAAGATGGAAAAGTTTCAGAATTAATAGAGCTATGGAAATTAGGGTTGTAGTTATAACTCAAGAATGGGACAGATTTGAAGAAAGGGTGTTTCACTCAAAATTTTCAAAAGACTAAGGTAGGTTTTTGCATAAAAGTGATATGTACGCATCACATGACCTCTCATAATTTTTGTGGAATTTTTAGAGAATTATTTAAAATAGTTGTAGTGCAACAGAGACATTTCAAAGATTGAAAATGCTATTAAAAGTATTATCTAGGGCAAAATTTTATTATGAAAATAATTCCTAATGTTATTGAAAATATAAATGAAATGATTAAGACAACTACCAAAGGCCACAATAATTTACAAAAATTTCTATATGGAGGGAAGAATTTTGAAAGTCAGAAACAGAAAAGCTCTAAAATTATTAAAGGGCCTATTATAAATCAAAATTTTATTTCTAGCTAAAATTTACTTAATAAAAACATGGTTAAATTTTTGGGGTGTTACACCTGACGGCGCGCGCGTGGAGGAGGGCCGGCACGGGCTTGGGCGCGCGGCACGTGGAGGAGAGCGGCGACGTCGAGGGGGCGTGCGCACGTGGAGGAGTAGCGGCGGGCAGCCTGACGTCGCCGGCGCGTGGAGGAAATCGGTGGGCAGCCTGACGGCGTCGCGTGGAGGCCGGCCGCGGGAGCTAGCGGACGCGTCGAGGGCGCGAACGGGCGAGGGAATGGAGGAAGATTGGGGGAGGGAGAAGGGGCGGTTTAAATACTGCCAGGCCTTTAGTCCCGGTTGGTGCCACCAACCAGGACTAAACATCCAAATTATTTTAGTTTTGTTTTAAACAGATTAAAAAACTTTTGATTTAATTCTTTTTGCTATTAAACATGCCTAGTTTTGATTTAATTCTTTTTGCTATTAAAGTTTTTAACAAAAAATACTGTATGAAAATTTTAGTTGATTCTTTTTGCTATTGAAAAATATTATAAAATACTTTTTGTTAACCTAATAATGTTATATTTTCTTTTCTGCTAAGTTATTAGTTTAGTATTTTTCTTTGCTGCTAAGTTTTATTTAGGACAAAAACTATTTTTGTTATTTGTAGTTAAGTCCTACAGTTCCCTTAGGAGTTTTTATTTGGATTTCCTTGAAGTTTTGTTTTTCTTTCTATTTGCTTTTTCTTATTGTTTTCTTTATTGCTTTATTCATTGATTGTATTTTGATTGCTATAATGCTTGGTAGAGTGAATGCTTATATGAATGATGCGGCTTATCTGGAATGCTCAGAAGACATTCATATTTTGTTTGGACATAATTGCATTGATTAACTCCTCTGTATAATTAAAATACTAAAAGGACAGGAATAATTGAAAATTCATAACTTAATAAATAATTATTCAAAAATTATGTTTCAAATGCCAAAATGCCCTAGCTTTTTGGTTCAATTCCGACGTTCCGGAGTCCACCTAGGACACCCAAAACACATATATGCCCTAACTCTTACAAAGATGACGGTGAAGCCGGTCACATCCCAGAGTGGGATCTTGGGGTATAAAACTTTTTCTTCGCGTGTGTCCCTTGCTTATGATTGCGCCGTAACCATGGAGAATCTTCATCATTTAACAGGATGCTTGGGTCAGTCTTCACTGTGAAGGGAGGAATTTCATGAAACTTTTCATAATCTTCTGACATGTCTGTCTTGTCCTCCACTCCCACGATATTTCTTTTCCCTGAAAGAACTATGTGGCACTTTGGCTCATCGTATGATGTATTCGCTTCCTTATCTTTTCTTTTTCTTGGTTTGGTAGACATGTCCTTCACATAGAAAACCTGAGCCACATCATTCACTAGGACGAATGGTTCATCTGTGTACCCAAGATTGTTGAGATCCACTGTTGTCATTCCGTACTGCGGGTCTACCCTTACCCCGCCTCCTGTCAGATTGACCCATTTGCACCGAAACAAAGGGACCTTAAAATCACGTCCATAGTCAAGTTCCCATATCTCCTCTATGTAACCATAATATGTGTCCTTTTCTCTATTGGTTTTTGTTGCATCAAAGCGGACACCACTGTTTTGGTTGGTGCTCTTTTTATCTTGGGCGATCATGTAAAATGTATTACCATTTATCTCGTACCCTTGGAAAGTTAATACAGTCGAAGATGGTGTCCTGGCCAACAAGTACAGTTGATCTACAACAATGGTGTTATTCATGAGATGTGTTTGCAACCAACCGCCGAAAGTCGCCATGTGTGCATGTGTAATCCAGTCGTCAGATTGCCCCGGGTGTTGGGAGCGTACAATATTCTTGTGTTCATTGATATACGGGGCCACCAAGATAGAATTTTGTAGAATTGTGTAGTGTGCTTGAGTGAAAGAATGCCTGTCCCTACATATTATTGCTTTCGGTCCTAGTGTGCCTTTTCCACTCAGTCTCCCCTCCTGCCACGATTGAGGAACACCAATCGGCTTAAGGTCAGGAATAAAGTCCACACAAAACTCAATAACCTCCTCTGTTCCATAGCCCTTGCAGATGCTTCCTTCTGGCCTAGCACGGTTATGAACATATTTCTTTAAGACTCCCATGAACCTCTCAAAGGGGAACATATTGTGTAGAAATACAGGACCCAGAATGGCAATCTCTTCGACTAGGTGAACTAGGACGTGCGTCATAATATTGAAGAAGGATGGTGGGAACACCAACTCGAAACTGACAAGACATTGGACCAAATCATTTTGTAACCTTGGTAGGATTTCTGAATCGATTACCTTATGAGAAATTGCATTGAGGAATGCACATAGCTTCACAATGGCTAATCGAACATTTTCTGGTAGAAGCCCCATCAATGCAACCGGAAGCAATTGCATCATAATCACGTGGCAGTCATGAGACTTTAGGTATTGGAATTTTTTTCTCTGCCATATTTATTATTCCCTTTATATTCGACGACAAGCCAGATTGGACCTTGATACAGATCAGACATTCAAAAAAGATTTCCTTCTCTGCTTTGGTAAGAGCGTAGCTGGCAGGACCTTGATACTGCTTTGGATGTATGCCGTCTTTTTCGTGCATACGTTGCTGGTCCTCCCGTGCCTCCGGTATATCTTTTGTCTTCCCATACACACCCAAGAAGCCTAGCAGGTTCACGCAAAGATTCTTCGTCACGTGCATCACGTCAATTGCAGAGCGGACCTCTAGGACTTTCCAATAGGGTAGCTCCCAAAATATAGATTTCTTCTTCCACATGGGTGCGTGTCCGTTAGCGTCATTCGGAACAGATTGACCACCAGGACCCTTTCCAAAGATTACTTTTAAATCCTTGACCATATCAAATATATCATCACCAGTATGGTGGGCAGGCTTCTTCCGGTGATCTGCCTCACCTTTGAAATGCTTGCCTTTCTTTCTTAAGGGATGCTTGATCAGAAGAAATCGACGATGTCCCGGGTACACATTCTTCTTACATTTATCCAAATATATACTTTCAGTCTCATCTAAACAGTGCATGCATGCATTGTATCCCTTGTTTGTCTGTCCTGAAAGGTTACTAAGAGCAGGCCAATCATTGATGGTTACAAACAGCAACGCTCGTAGGTCAAATTCCTGCTGTTTGTGCTCATCCCACACACGTACACCTTTTATATCCCACAACTGTAAAAGTTCTTCAACTAATGGCCTTAGGTACACATCAATGTCGTTGCCGGGTTGCTTAGGGCCTTGGATGAGCACTGGCATCATAATGAACTTTCGCTTCATGCACAACCAAGGAGGAAGGTTATAGATACATAGAGTCATAGGCCAGGTGCTATGACTGCTGCTCTGCTCCCCAAAAGGATTCATGCCATCTGTACTTATACCAAATGATAAGTTCCTTGCGTCATCTGCAAACTCCGGGAACTCTCTCTCGATTTTTCTCCACTGCGACCCATCAGCGGGTACTCTCAACATCCCGTCTTTCTTACGGTCTTCTTTGTGCCATCGCAACAACTTGGCATGCTTTTTGTTTCTGAACAGACGTTTCAACCGTGGTATTATAGGAGCATACCACATCACCTTGGCAGGAACCCCCTTCCTGGGGTGCTCGCCCTCAACATCACCAGGGTCATCTCGTCTGATCTTATACCGCAATGCACCGCATACCGGGCATGCATTCAAATTCTCGTACTCCTCATCGCAGTAGAGGATGCAGTCATTAGGGCATGCATGTATCGTCTGCACCTCTAATCCTAGAGGGCAGAGAATCTTCTTTGCTTCGTACGTACTGTCAGGCAATTCGTTATCCTTTGGAAGCTTCTTCTTCATTATTTTCAGTAACTTCTCAAATCCCTTATCAGATAAACCATTATCTGCCTTCCATTGCACCAATTCCAGTGTGGTACCGAGCTTTGTGTTGCCATCTTCGCAATTTGGGTACAACAATTTTTTGTGATCCTCTAACATGCGCTCAAACTTCAACTTCTCCTTTTCACTTTCGCATTCTCTCTGTGCATCAACAATGGCCCGGCGAAGATAATCAGCGGACACATCTGGTGCCTCTTGATCTTCAGCTTCCCCCGTTGCAGTATCACCGTATTCAGGGAACATAGGATAGTTGTCATCATCCTCTTCTTCTTCATTGTCTTCCATCATAACCCCTCTTTCTCCGTGCTTGGTCCAACAATTATAGCTGGGCATGAAACCGGACTTTAGCAGGTGGGTATGAAGGATTTTCGAGGAAGAGTAATCCTTGTCATTCCGACAGACAACACATGGACAACACATAAAACCATTCACACTGTTTGCCTGAGCCACACCGATAAAATTTTGTAGGCCCGTAATGTACTCGGCAGTGCGTCGGTCACCGTACATCCATTGCCGGTTCATCTACAGTATATAATTAAGTATATCAAAAACCATTACAGAACGTCATGAATAGAGAAATGACCAAATTAATACAAGTTCATCACATTAAAACCAAATTACAGTAGTGATCAAATGTTATTACTGCAAAAATAAATACATAAAGTTCATACATAGTTCTCATAAAACAACATACAACTATCTAGAACATCTAAAACATACATTGAAACTAACATACAACTATGTAAAACATTTAAATGCAACAACAAATGCGATCAAAATCGCAACTAAGATAACAATTGATCTAACAGCATAATGATATCAAGCATATTGATATCAAGCCTCTTTATCAATGACATATTTTCTAATCTTTCTAATCTTCAAGCGCATTGCATCCATCTGGATCTTGTGTAGATCGACGACATCGGCAACATGCAACTCCAATTTCATCTTCTCTTCTTCAATTCTTTTCAATTTTTCTTTCAAATAATTGTTTTCTTTTTCAACTAAATTTAACCTCTCGACAAGAGGGTCGGTTGGAATTTCCGGTTCACATACCTCCTAGATAAAAATATCTATGTCAAGTTGGTCGGCATAATTGTCATAAACACTAAATGAAACAAATAGTTATAAAAGATAATATACCACATCCGAATCATAGAACGGACGAGAGCCGACGGGGGCGGATATCAAAACCATGGCACTATATAATAACAAACAATAATACTAGTACAAAAATTATACAAGTAACTATCTAAATCATACAAGTAAGAATTTTTTTTTTAAAAAAAGATAAGAACAAGTGGCTCACCACGGTGGTGCCGACGACGAGATCGGTGCGGGCGATCGACGGCGGTGAGGACAGGGACGGGGACGGGACGGCTCTCTACACATTTGCAAACTAAGAAATTAATTTGAGCTCAAATTGCATCTAAATCAAATAAACTCCCACGTACACTCCTCCACCAAAACCCACAAATCACTCTACTTCTAGAGTATGAAATGAGCTAAACTAGCAATGAGAGATGAAAGGATGAAGTTGCTAACCTTTTAGAACACTTGGATAGTTGGTGCACCGCCAAATCTAGACAAATCTTGGGGAAAATAGAGCTTGGAGGAAGAACAGAGGAGAAGAATGGATTGTGTGGCTCGGGCAAGAAAGAGGAGAAAGCTTAAGTGTGGCTCGGGCATCTCATATCATGTTTGTTTTGTGTGAACTCAAGTGGCATCATGCTCTCGGGCATTTCATCGAACACCTCTTGTGCATAGGAAGGGAAAACAAACTAGCACACACCTCCCACCTTCTATGAGCAAAAAACAGAGGAGAGGGCGGGCAGGGGCGAGGGTATATATAGGCAAACTTTTAGTCCCGGTTGGGGTCTAAAACCGGGACTAAAGACATACCTTTAGTCCCGGTTGAAGACACCAACCGGGACTAAAGGGGCCGAACCCTTTAGTCCCGGTTGGTGTCTCCAACCGGGACTAAAGGTCCCAATCGAACCGGGACTGATGCCTGTCGAGCCCCGGCCGGCGTCCTAGCCACTCGAACCGGGACTAATGCTCACATTAGTCCTGGTTCGTAACGCGACCGGGACTATTGTTACGAACCGGGACTATTGCTTCGATCCGGCTAGAACGAAAGCCCTGTTTTCTACTAGTGCATAACCGCGGACAAACACATAGTCACGTACGTAGGTACATGCACTAGTTTTTTATATGTTTCTGAAAAATCTTATACGATGTATAAAAATGTTTGCAAAGTTCAAAAAAATATATGAGATATTTAAAAAAATGTTCACCCATTCCAGAAAAGATATTTGTGACATTCTGCAGAAATAATTAATCCAATGTAGAAAAAAATTCACATAGTTAAAAAAAGTTTGGCCTATATTTGAAAATGTTTAACATGTATTCAAAAACATGTATCTGAAAAAATTACACCATGTAATTGAAAAATGTTCAATGTGTATGAAAAAAATGTTACATGTGTACTGGAAAAAGCAGACATCTGTTGAACAAGAAAAAAAAGGAAAAACAATGAAAACAAAATAAATAAAAGAAAGAAAACCAAAGAAATGAACCCGAGAAAACCACTAATGAAAACACAGAAACTAAAAAAAGAAAGAAAAAACGTTAAAATGAAGACAAGAAACAGACAAAAAAATCCTATTCCCAGAAAACTGCTCCCGCTGGAACCCGAATTGGGCCAGCCCATAATGCGCTCACCTATTGCGAGATGGAGTACCGTCTCGCAATAGTTGGGATATAGCTCCCGCGCTTGTGCTACGCTTCTGGCATAAAATAGCAGCAGTCCAGTCGATCATATCCATCCTCTAATTCTTCTCATGGCATGCCATAGTTTGGGTTGTATTCTTGGGCTTGGCCAGTTACTCATTCAGCCAGCTTAAAATTATGCATTACCGCTAATCCTAGTTGGAATTCTGAGTTATAATGAACTTTCGCTCCATATTTGTGTCCAGTTCGTGTTCGCTATATATTCATTTTCGATGGTATCTATTTGCTTCCACATTCGTTTTCAGAATTTCCATATTCGTTGCCAAGCTGTTGAGCTGCTGGACTGAGGAGTAAGTAGTTGGATGAGACAGGGTCCATTTTACAAAACCAAACAGTTTTTTTTTTTTGCGGGGTAAAACCAAACAGTACTTGAAGGTGGGAGTGGTATATTAATCCTTGGAGTTCATGTTAGAAATTTCAAATTTTCTGAAAGTAATGCATTTGCACGTGATAGGTCCCCCGAGAGGATAAATAAATGTCTTATGCGCGTGGACAGAGTGTATAGTTGGACTTACCTAGGGGACGTACGTATGTATAGTGTTAATATGTGTTAAAGTTGCTCTGAAAAGGTTAAGTAAAGCAAAATATGGTTCGTTGGAATCTTTTATGTGGGATATAATAAAATAACCTACGCTATACGAGGATACATCAGGTTGGCATGATACTTTTGGATAAACATATGAACGTGCGGGTTTATCGACAAGCGTCATGTGCTGCATGGAATTTTTGTCTGTTGAGCATCACATGCATGCAAATGTTTTATTAGCCATACTGAACATGGACCCTGTTGAGATTCACATAGAGAGGCCTTTTTCTACCGAGGAATCTCTTTACGAATCTGCATGGACTACTCGACACCGAGGTAGAACATGCCAAAAAAGTTAATAAACGTTGAAGTAGGAACTTGCATCGAATGTCACTCTCGAGGAGCTTTAGTACAGGCCTAGAGAAAATAACGAAAACGTTAAAAGTAGGAACTTGCATCATTTTCAAAAGTTAACGTAGGAACTTGCATGGAATATCACTGAAGGAGCTATAGTACTGAGCATGCCTAGAAAAATAATTAAAATGTCAAATACAAAACTTGTATTGAATGTCATCCAAAGAAGCTGCAGTACTGCACAGTCCCATGAAAAAATAAAAATAAAATGATAAAAGTTGGAACTAGCGTCGAATGTCACCTAAGGAGCTTTAGTGCCTCAAAATAAAATGTTAATGTTGGAGCTTCCATCGAAATGTCACCCAATGAGCTACCTCTTCAATTTCAAAATATGGTGCATATTAGCTTGTCCTAAGTCAAACTTCACAAACTTCTATCAACTTGATAAAGAAATATTTACAACACGAACTAATATCATTGGATCTATCATAAATATAAATTGATTTTGTTGATTTTAGATAAATAGTCGATGAAAGTTAAAATTTGGGAAATATCCATGTCCTATATCAAGAATGGAGGCAGGCAGAGGTATATACCAGTTCCAAGTCCAAGCACCGCAGGATGTTGAAACTCCCAAGATTCCTTGTCAGTTGTAAATCTAAATTTCTAACTAAAAGCTGGGCGTATGCCCTCATTTTATCCTAAATAGTTGTTTGAACGGTTCTAAATGGAGGAGGGAGAATGACAATCTTATAAGAGACAACTAAGCGGTTAGTTGTCAGTCTAAATTATGCGACGGTGCTATGAAAAGTTTATGTAAAGTAGATGGGAGAGAGTGACGCGGTCCTTGCCGTGTCCATGCTAGTCACCTTCGCATCTTCCGACGTCATGCCCCGCCTCCATCGCGCGCTGGAGTCCGGCGGTGCTAGCACCGAGCAGGTGTGCGTGACGCTGGAGCCGCTCACCGCAATGTGGTCGTTTCGTGCATTCTGCAATTTTCGCCTACAATGTCGCGTTTTTCTGCAATTTCGCCTACCATGTGGTTGTTTTCTGCTTTTTACTCGGAACTAGCTAACGTTAAAATTATGAAACAGTGCCCCTACTGATCATCTATCATTCGTTCAAGGAAGAAAAAAGACTCAACAAATCCCAGTGTTCGTCATTGGGAGCCATCGCAACTTTAGGTTATGGAGGGAGTGGGATGTCAGCCGTTGGAACATAATCCAACCATTCAGGTTAACATTTTTAGATTGGCAGAAAGTAAGGCATTTGCACGTGATGCCTACAGTACTCCCAGAGGATAAATGACTTATGCGTCTAGACAGGCTGGAGTTGGACTTGCCAAGTGGAGGGACGTACATAGTGCAGTCTTTTTTTTTTAACACAGTACAGACACAAGCGCTCATACATACGTGCATACACTCACCCCTATAAACGCACACACGTACACCCTACCCCTATGAGCACCTCCGAGAGACTGAGCCGGCATATCATTTAAGATTTACGATCGTCGTGCAGGGTCACCAATTCTTGCTGGAACGCTTGCTTTTGATACATTCTTCATGGCCAACACACTTGCCTTTGCTTTCTCAATCACAGCTACAATTTTTCTCATGTTTTCTGGAGATCCCACCCTACCCATTGGGATCCGGAAAGTGCTATTTCGAAGGTCCATCCCCATCATATTGATTTCAGTGTCGAGCATGATTATTGCTTTGCAGTTGCTGCATTTATGATGTTAGCTCCAGTTGCTCCTATGTCTACATGTGCAGTTCTCCTCAGCATTATTCTCGTAATGGTGTTTAACTATTGGGAAGCAGCAGTCAACTCTATTTTTCTGTTCGCAGCACTCTGTAAGAGAAAGGGGATATGGTACGGGATAGTCTGGGCATGGCCATTTGCAGCATTCTTATTCATGTTACCTATTTCTGGGGTCTGTTCGTTTGCCCTGGTGAGTCACGTCGGTGGCAAAGTGGAACCACCGGCACAACCACCGACACCATTTGCTTGAAGAGGGTCAAATACCAGTGGAGCATACTATCTCTTGTAACAGTGGCTGTTCTCACACTACCAGGTGGAAATTTAGACATTTCCTTTTCAACAGTTTACGTGCTTGTACCTGTGTAAACAACGATTGATGTATTTACCTGCAACTGCATTTTGTCTCGTCCGGATGATATTTACAACTCGTCTAAAGTAAATTTAAGGAGCTGTATTATTTTCTGTTATGAATTGATCTTTTAACAGTATTTTTAGTATACATTTTTCTAAACTGCTTGCAAAGCCTTGAAATTGTGGTCATGCCGGCTCAGCGCACATGTACATGCCAACTTGTAAAATTTGCCATGCCACCTATGACGCAAGGGAAAGACTGGAAGTTGAAACCGATCTCGGATCGTTGGTTTCTTCAAAATACAAGGTTAAAGCTTTGAATAAACTCACAAACATTACGAACCAGGACAAATTTTACATGTCCAAACCTGTGCTACAGCAGCAGTCCTCTAGCGACGATGCATGATCTATCAAGTTGACTCACGGTTATGTATGACATTTGAACAAACACCCATCAGCATGGGGTGCAACGGATTCGGATTGAAGCCAGAGCTGCAACCACACCGCTGTTTGCAACTTCTACGCAGGTGTGTCAGCTCGCTGTCTCCGCTGAGTGCTGTCTTTGCCGCTTCTCTTGCGCTTCCTAACCCTCTTCCTCTTCGCCTCGCCATCAGCCTTCGGACCCTGAAGGGAACATGTACTCATTAGTGCTCGTGCTTGTTAGATACATGTGCTTCCGGTGTAGAGTCATGCACATCCCAGTACAACTGAAATCAGGAGCTACAGCACAACAAAAAATGTGCAATGGGCTTCAGTAGCCTATCTAAGATTTAAGTTGCTGCATTATCTCTTGGAGTTGCATGTGCGCAAAGCCTTGAGTTGCATGGCTTATGTTGAATCTCCAAGCTTGCTGTTGAAACATTGCATTAGGCATGTACAATCTGCGTGTTTCAAGTATTACATACAGCTTACAGATGTAACTGCTGTCTAGCGATGATTAATTACCTGATTTTGAGCAGCTGACGGTTGGGGCTTTGGTTTCTTTTTCTTGCAAGAGAGTGGATTTGGGCCCTGCAGAAGGACACACATCAGCATCTCATAACTCCAAATATTAGTGATGCCCACTAAACGTGCATGTGACGAATATCTGGAAAAACAGTAATGTAAATATGACCTTTGCTCTGTTCCTTTTAAACATGCTTTTCTCTGCAACTACTCCGGGTATGTTTCCGTCGACAGATGTCTTTCCTTCTGATGAAGCTTTTAGTAGCTTCTTAAACTCTGATTTTTCCATATGTATACGCTTCTCCTCATCCAACTGAGCAAACTTGCGTTGCTGCACAGAGGGTTGCTCAATAAACAGGGAGTTCTTCAGAGAGTATATCACAGGAACACAAGGAACCTACAGCCAATGAAAAGTTGAAAACAGACATGAGCACGTTGCAGCAGAAGCAGTTTTCAATATGTCATAATACATTTTGCTAGTTCTTAAGTAGATACTACGATACTTGTGGGCTGTATTATTGACCCTGAGCAGATTCTTTCACAATCAGAATATAAAATGGTAAAACTAGAATGCTAGATAAGTGCAGCAAATCTTCATACCTCCCGTAGCTTAGCCCGGAGACCAGAATCCTGGGTGGCGACAAAGTAGTGCTCTGCATTCTTATCGCCAACCAGTGACAGAATACAATCAACTGCACTGACCACTTTTTCATGCTCGCAACTGGAAACGCCAACAAGTCCATTGAACAAACAATCATCAGTTCCTCAAACTCATCAAGTCACAATACTTCAAGACTATCCGCACTGGATGTAGTAGCAGTAGTAGTACCAGAAATTCATACGATCAAACTGCCAAAACAAAACTAATTTGATCCAAAATCCCGTATGTGATTTCAGAGTTGGCAAAGAAGTTTTATACTGTACTTGGGTTTAATGTAACCAGACTAACCAGTGGCAAGCTACAGAACCAACAGTGAGGCCTCGAGTTATTACTCCCTCCGTCCCATAATATAAGAGCATTTTTGACACTAGTGTAGATATTGCACCTAGGTTTCCAGATAGCCCAGAACAAAATTGGCTGTATCCCCTATCAGTAGGTAATTAACATGCCAGAAGGACGTATTCGATATTGGAAGCTGCATATAAACTACCAATGCACCTAGGTTTTCAGGTAACTAATATGACAGCACAAAGTGATTCATATTCGAAATTTCATCAACGACCAATGCAATTTCATAGAGTTTCAAGACTGTAAATAAAATAAATAAAAACAGGAGAATATAAGAGACAAGAAGGGAAGGGGACCTGGCGGTGGCGAGGAGCTGGGTGGCGTCGAGTGCCTAGGAGTTGGACTTGCCGAGGCGGCGGAGCTCGGCCTGGACGCACTTGGAGGTGAAGAGCGGGGGCGCCCGGGCGGCGGAGAGGAGCTCGCGGAGGGCGTCGTCGGCGGGGAGGAGGCCGTGGACGAGGAGGTGGTGCACGAAGGTGCCGTCGACGAGCAACTTGTAGGGCTCGCGAAAGCCGAAGCAGGTGGAGTAGAACTTGACCAACTTGCGGTGCCGCGACCGCCTCTTCACCCTCATCGCCGGCCGGCGGGCAGGCGGCGGCCGGAGGTGGCTGCTGCGCGTCGGGTGGAGCTGGAGGAGGCGGCGAGGGCTAGGGGTTTCGTCTTCACCGCGTGCGTGCTGGGCCGGACGAAATCTGTTGTGGGCTGTGGGCTGAGCCCTCTAATACAGCCCGTGTTCGTCATTCTCGCCTGAAGGATTTCCTGCCAGCTACATTATTGGGCAGTCCATATTCGTGCAAACCACGCTCGCTCGCCGATGTTTGCTATCCGCTTCAGTTTCCTCGTGAGCCGTCGAGACCCACTCATCTTTTGGCTCGACGCGAGACCGGCTCGAAAAGAAATGAGTTGAATAATAGCACTTTATGTTGCTCGGTCAAGAAATGAGTTGATCTTGAGACAACACTAGCTCGTTCGATTTTAGCTCGATGTGATATAATAACATTTTAAATAATCCTGATATATATTAGAAGGAAACAGAATAATTATGTTGTGTACACTTTTTATCCATTTTATCTACTAGCAAAATCAAAGCTTAATTAAGTGAGGAGAAAATTTATGCCTTCCTCAATATGGTACGTGGTCAACAGTTTAATAAACATATGTTGTTTTCTTTTTCAAGTTTGAGCGCAGACGCACTTTCATTTTCTGCCCTTGATAGTTCATCCAGGGATTATTGGTATAAATTAATCGTCTTTAGTGAAAGAAAATAACTCAAACTACCTTGACTTTTTATATTACCATCATTTTGGTTGGAATAATATTTCATAAGAGCAATGCCATGTGTACGACCCTTCCTCATACGACTTTCATATGATGCAACGATCGTTGCATCACATTAATGTGTGACAATCATAGTATTATAGGCAAATCAGACGTCAATCTATGGTACGCACAATCATTCTGATTTTATAAGGGTTTCATATATCGTGTTCTGGCATGTCATGTCAATTACAAGCTCAGCACGAGCCACTTTACTATGAGTTGTGCTGAGCCTAGTTCAACTCGTTTGAACTCGACTCATTTGCAGCCCTAGATATAATATTTGGACGATGACGAGCAATCAAACATGATACACAACATGGTTCAGAGTATGCATTAATTACGTCAAAGAGACTACACTTGACCAGGCTTGTAAGGTAACGCGAAGAGTCTGCAAGGAACCGAACACGTCCACACACGTTCCTCAATCTGCACGGCCAGGCTGCTAGCGCTCGCCCCTACGTCTGTCACATGGAGTGACCTTTTTTTCATCGAGTCAAACATGGAGTAGTTTTCTCTTTTCTCTCCTCCAATCAAAGGCGCCTAGGGTTTTTGCCTTTCGTCAGCGGAGCCGCCGATCTGCCACGTCTCCTATGGCCTTACGTTCATGGATGCGCGGTGGATCCCAACCATTGCCGGCGGGAGGGTTCCGTTTTTAGGTGGTTCTTTAAGTTTTGTTAGGATTTGTGTCTTGCTCGGGAAAACGAGACGACGACGGCTTTCTTGAAGATGGAATAACGTTCTCCCCACCTTGCCCCCGTCCCGATGATGTGTCCAGTATCATCAGAGGGCGTGAGGAGGTGTGTCTCCGGTGGATCTCATGGGATTTGTTTGGTGATTGTCTTTGGTGGATCCGCTCGGATCCAATCTTTGTTCGTCTTTGTTTATGTCTTTTCAGGTTGGATCCTTCCGATCTAAACTTCTCTTCATTGGCGGCAGTTTTTGTTCTAGTGCGTTGGTCCTACGGAGGCTTAGCACGGCGACTTCTTGACTGTCTAATACAACAAGTTGTGTCTGGCTCCGGCGAGGGAGGGCGATGACGACGGCACGCCTTCGGCTCACTTCAGTGCTTCTAGTCGGCGTTAGGTGGTCTACCAATTTAGATGTAATTTTTATTATTTCTTGTGTTCGCTGTACTGCCATAATTGGATATGAATAGATTGAAAGTTTCTTGAAAAAAAACATGGACTTGCTAGAGTTGTTGATTGTTTTTTGATGTAGCTACCCGCTTATTCCAAACGATACATGGACTTCCAAACGATACATGGACTTGCTAGAGTATTTCCTAAAAAAAAAAATGGATTTGCTAGAGAGTGTAAGCGTGCACATCATCACCAACGGCGCTGAAATGGGCCTGGGCCTCGGTCACGTGGCAGGTCAGCCAGTATTTCTTTCTATATAGAGGCTCGCAACCCTAACCCTGTTCGTTTCCAAATCCAAAAGAGAGAGAAAAAAAAAACCCTAACCCTGTCCTCTTTCCGCCATCGCCCGTCGCCGCCGCCGTCCGTCAACATGGATCGCTGCTACCTCATGTGGGCGAATCCGTATACTCTCATGTCCAACCTTCTCCCTGGCTCTCCTTACCTTTCATGGGAGGATCTTGATATTTCCATGGCGAACACTCTCCCTGGCAGGCCACGAAGGTGTGGATTGCCCACGCCGACCGGTCGCGGGAGGAGAGGAACAAAGCTGTAATCAGGTTCCTCAAAGCGAAGGAGCAAGAGCTGATTGCAATGGAAGATGATGGAGGACTGTGTGAGCCACAGAAAGAAGGGGCGGCAGATGGCTCAAGTCGCTGCCATGTCACCACAGAGAACTTGGTGAAGGCAGCTCGGAAAATCCGGCAGGAGCTCAAGGAAAGCCGTCGCAAGGACATAGCATATTATTTGTCTCTTTTTCAGTCAGATGGTTACAAGGAAGAAGAAACTGGAGAGACAAGGGAACTGCTTGGCCATGAAAAGATTAAAGCATGCTTGTAAAAGAGAAGAACAAGAGGTGGCATAAGGAGGCGAGCAGCAGGAACGAAAGAAGGCAAGAATGGCAGGAAACTCACGGTAATCAATCAGCATCAAAAGAAATTACATGTGCTGCAGTTGTTATTTTATATTACAGGGACTGAACCTGTTCATGGTTCTTGTTCTTGCTTGACATGACCTTTGTGGAGTGTCTTACTACAGAACTGGCAAGCACGACCAATATATTCCGGCTATGTTTCGTACTGGTCGCATTTTATCAACATTTCTGCTGTGTTTTGGTGTCAAAATAAAGTAAAATAAAATAGAGATTGTTTATTCAGGTGGGAGAACACCCCACTCCCCGGCCCTGATGATTCCTCAAAAAAAAAAAAAAGCTAGCTTGTAGCCTAGTACCCGAAAGTGGTATTCAGGGAAAAAATTCCCGCCTAGCTTGGGATGTTTAGTAAAGTCCTTTGTTATAGGGGATTTCATATTAACATTAAGGATGCAGTATCAAGTTGACCCACAAATTAATTTATGCTCCTTAATGTTGTATTATATGTTGGTTGTGTTCGTACGTGTACTTACCATAGTATCCTTAATTATCTGCATAACTTGCTTGAGTACTTAGTTGATTGTACTATGCATTAAGTTTAGGTGTAACTATAAATTCATGATTCTAGAGTGTATGAGATGTCCACAAGTAATATATCCTTGAATACTGCTCTCCCTTTGCTTTCGCTTGTTGTATGCGCTCGTTTCTTGGTCAAGTATGCACTTATATTGATCTTTGGAATCAGTAGTTCACCATCGACATATATACGTGAATGTGCTTGTACTTGGTATCAAAATCATTTTGCTCGTAAGAGTTTATATTTTAAAGAGAAGTGTAGTGTCATTAGTTTTTCTTTCCATATTCATCATTTCTATGGAAGTAAATTAGCATAACATTACTAACCGAATTGTGATATTTTTTTGTTTGTTGCTATTTACTCATCTCCCGCCTATAAATAAAGTGGAGACACGTGCAACCTTAACCCCATCCCCTCCCCTGGCTGGTGCGGTTCGTCGACATGGCTCCTCCTCACCCGTCCTTCGAGAATGTGGATCTTTCCATGATATCTCATTACTTGTCCTTCGACAATCTAGTACTTTCGACGAGCATCTTTGACCAAGCTAGCCCCCATTCTTCCTTGCTCCGTCCATTCTGAGGCCACAGAGGTGTCGGTAGCCAATGCTGGCCGACCGCCAGAGGTGGGGGACAAAGCTGCCATTAGGTTCTTCAAAGAGGAGAAAGAGATGATGGCGCTGGATCGCTCTAAAGTCATTGCCAACAAGGAGGAAGACAAATGGACGAATGTGTGAGCCAGAGAAAGAAGGGACGACACATGGCTCAGCTTGAAACGGCGTCAAGGAAGGCTGCACCGTCCATGTCACTGCAAAGTACTCGGTGGAGGTATGTCGAAAGATCTAGGAGGAGGTGGAGGAAGGTTGTGCCGTTGTGGCAAGGACATAGGAAATCAGTTGTTTTACCTTGCGGAAAGGGAAAGCTGAGGAATACGGGAGCTGCTAGGCGGTGAGAAGATTACGCATAGGGCTGGACGTACCGCTGGTGGACCGCTCTGGCCCGGACCGATTGGTCCGGCCCGCTGGAAATAATGGCCGGTCCGAGCCATGAATTTCGGCCCGAAAATCGACCGGTCCAGCCCGGTCTTAGCCCGGTTAACTCGTTGGATCGGAATGAACACATCCGTTTCTCTCTCAGGTAGCCTTCCAGCGACTTGAACCGGCGGTGCGATCTGAATCCGATGTGGGTAATAACGCGAGACATTACATGTCCGAGCGACTGGACATGGCAATGAGGCGGTTCCCTTTCCTTCCCTTTCATGCGGCGTTGCAGGAACAGAAAGAACTAGAAGGACGAGCTACATCTGATACGGCCGTGCCACGACTAGCGAAATTGATCCGGTCTCTGCGTCCACTACGCCCACGATTATTGACTCAGGCGCGTCTCAAGGCTGATCCACTAATCACGGAAGTCTAGCACACAAAATTTATGGCCTCATGCACGTCTTACCATATTTGATTGCGGCCAAGAAAACACTTACGGAAAAAGAACAAAGATGTGCACAGGATATGCCCATGGTCCGGCACCGGACACATAGCCCACGTCGTTGGCTTCTGCCACTAGTAAAAGAACGGCCTTTAGTCCTGGTTGGGAAATGTCTTTAGTCCCGGTTCATCAACCGGGACAAATAAGTTGGGACTAAAGGCCCCCACCTTTTAGTCTCGGTTGGCCACGACCCGAGACTAAATCCCTTCCACGTGGCGGGCAGCGCGGGTCGGGGCTGGGGACATTTAGTCGCGGTTGGTGACACCAACCGGGACTAAAGGTTTAGGGGTTTAGGGGTTTAGTGTTTATCGTTTATTTTTCCTTTTCATTTTATGTTTTTCATTTAAATTTTTTCTTTTCAAACATATTTTACGCTACTACATACTGTACATGTCATGCATATATAATAGAATTTCTCGTACGACCAATCATATATCATCGAATTTCTCGTATGATCATGCATACAAACACACACACACACACATATATATATATATACAATTTCTTCTACAATTTGCAGATCATTACATGCAGGCATTAGGTGAAATGGTATTCTCCGTTGGGATCTATGACCTGCTCAAGCAAAAATCTCGCAATTTCCTCTTAAAGTGCTCGTATGCGGTCCTTTGGTAGGAGCCTATCCCACTTCGCCACCATCTTTAATTAAAGAAGGAGATCAATATGAATATATTAGTTGTGTGTGTATATATTAGATGTGATAAAAAAAATGTGAATAGTGTTTACGTACCGAAAGATGTCTTGCTTCTCTGCTCCTTTCGGTCATAAAGCGAATGTTCTGGCAAACGTAGTATGCACATAAATTATTCCCCCTTTCCTGCTTCATGCACTTTACGAGAATAGAATTCAATCAGATAATAATCAAGCATGATAATGGTATTGAAATTAGGATTAAAGAGATGCGCGGACGTAGCTAGTACTACTTAAATACCTTCGACTGTCGCCAGTTCAGCTTTGGTTTTCATTCACCGACAACCTCTTTGATGAACTTCCTCCAAACCCTGCCCGGCAAAGAAAATGAATAAAGGAATTATTAATTAATTGATATTAGGAAATGAACTAAAGAGGCCGACATAGTGCGATAATGATTCAAATTACCTTTCGAGCATCAAAAACTGGTTGGAGTATTCTTTAGGGTCTTTACTTAGTGAGTCCAGTGCTTCAACAGTTCCCTCGTCAACTCTAATGATTAGCAGGATCCCGTGCAAACTGCGCATGTTTGTATAAGCGGGCATGCATAACTCATCAACTACACTTAACATCGAGTAAGCAAAATAGAATTTGTAGTACAAGACAGTAACACTCACTTGAAGTTGTAAGAAAATAGTATTTCTGGTCTGCTATTTAGTTCCTTAAAAAACATTAGCAAGTTATGCTCTGTGTCTTCTTTATGGTTTATTAACATAGCTTCATTAACGGTATTTGGGTCAATGAATCCAATGCCATAGACTTCATCTTTTTTCATTTCAAAAATCTTCATTCTGCATAATACCACACAAAAGAATATAGTGAGAATAATTACAGGCAATGAACGAGCTGAGCTAGAGACTTAAATTACAGAAAGAAATCACTTACAGACAATAGCAACTGGCGATAGATTTGTCGAGTGCGTCTTGATTGAATAACTGAAAATTTTCTGAAAACTCAATCCACACATCGTTTCCATGGAAGTAATGCTCTGGCTTGACTTTCACGTAAAAGCTCACTCGCCCGGGCTTAAATTCTCTCAGGTATCAGTCATGCAATCTGCGCATTTGCGTTGATAGAAGCGGGACCTCCTCAGTCCTGACCAGAGGGTTCCCGGGGACAAATTTCCATGCAAATGATGTAGCCATGGGGATTTCCTCGGTGTCTAGGAGTTGCTCAACACTGAGACCAAATTCTTTAGCAAGAGTGCCAGTTACCGCCTTATCGGTATTCACCTTGAGCGGGGGGATCGATTGCAACAACAAATGCGATCAAGATCGCAACTAAGGTAATAATTGATCCAACAGCATAATGATACCAAGCCTCTTTATTAACGGCATATTTTCTAATCTTTCTAATCTTCAAGCGCATTGCATCCATCTTGATCTTGTGATCATCGACAACATCGGCAACATACAACTCCAATTTCATCTTCTCTTCTTCAATTCTTTTCAATTTTTCTTTCAAGGGACAATTACATTTGTGCTCTTAATTGGAACCCGCTACTCAAATTTGCCCCTAATTCCGAAGGACTTTGACCGGACGGAAAATGTACTTTAATCTAACGGTCAAAGGACAAATTTGAGTTCTAAAGATGTACGGAAGGGCATTTCTATAACCGCACTTAACGGAAGAGGGGCAAATTTGAGCACACTTCGGAATTAGGGGTAAATGTGAGTAGGTGGTTCCAGTTAGGGGCTGAAATGTAAATGACCCTATCAAATACTCGTTTTCTTTTTCAACTAAATTTAACTTCTCGACAAGACGGTCAGTTGCAATTTCCGGTTCACATACCTCCTAGATAAAAATATCTATGTCAACTTGATGGGCATAATTGTCATAAACACGAAATGCAATAAATAGTTATAAAAGAGAATATACCACATCCGAATCATAAACCGGACGAGGGCCGATGGGGACGGATATCAAAACGATGTCACTATGTATAACAAACAATCATACAAGTAAAAAAATTATACAAGTAACTATCTAAATCATACAAATAAGATTTTTTTTACAGAAAGGGTAAGAACAAGAGGCTCACCAAGGTGGTGCCGGCGACGGGACGGTGCGGGCGATCGACGGTGGTTAGGACGGGGACGGGAAGGAACTAAGTAAACCACACCTACACATATGCAAACTAAGAAGTTAATTTGAGCTCAAATTGCATATAAATCAAATAAACTCCCACATAATTACTCCCAAACTAAAACCGACAAATCACTATACTTATAGAGCATTGCACGAGTTAAACTAGCAATGAGAGATGAAAGGAAAAAGTTGCTAACCTTTGTGAACACTTGGATAGATGGGGTGCCTCAAATCTTGACAAATCTTGGCAAAAATGGAGGATGAGCTTGAGCAAGGGGAAGAGAATAGAGGAGAGAAAGGAGAAAACAGAGAAAGGAGAGCTTGGGCTCGGGCTGGATGAAGCACTATATATAGTGATATCTTTAGTCCCGGTTTGTATCACCAACCGGGACTAAAGGTCAACCTCTAGTCCCGGTTGGTGATACAAACCGGGACTAAAGGGGCTCGCAGGGGCCCCAGCCTGACGCCAGTCTGCCACCACCCCTTTAGTCCCGGTTGGTATCACCAACCGGGAACAGAGGTCACTAACGAACCGGGCCTAATGGTGGCCGGCTCGGACCGGGACTAATGTGATCATTAGTCCCGGGCCCAAACCAGGCCGGGCTTATTGCTCCGGACGAAAGGTCTGTTTTCTACTAGTGTGCCCTCCGGAGGACCCCAATGCACATGCGTTGCTGTTAGTGCACGAGCACTTTGCCGACAGCATGTGGAGGGACCCCGCACGCGCGTCGCTGCTGCCGCCTGTGTGCTGTTCGTGGCCGCGGTGACTTGCTTCCATGCCTTCCGGCATCCATGGTTGACGCGCAGAATCTCACGACCACCACCTCCACGTCTCGACATCGCCGCCATGGTCGTCACCACATCGGTCCCTTGCCATCGTTGCCGACACCATGGTCACCATATATCGTCATGGTCGAACCCGGGCTTCGTCCTCACTTCCACCCTGAATTACGCATGCTTGTGACAGAGGAGGTCATGTTGGAGTAGATGAAGGGGGGTGGAGGGAGCGCAAGTGTGACGCCGGGAGTCCCGTATGTTGGGTATCCCGTATATCATTACATTGTACCACATACATAATGGATGGAGATACATATAAATACTGACAATCATATCATTAATACAACAAAACATATCAAACATCATACAGAAGAAGCAGCATCCGACTACGGATGAAATCAAATGAAAGACGAACAACATCCACCCTGCTAGCCCAGGCTGCTGACCAAGAACCTATCCCGAGATCGACGAAGAAGTAGAAGCAGAAGAAGAACTCCAAAAGCAAACACATCGCTCTCACGTCACGTCATCGCATTACCTGTACCTGCAGCTATTGTTGTAGTAATCTATGAGCCACGAGGACTCAGCAATCCCATAACCATGGGTATCAAGACTAGCAAAGCTTAAATGGGTGTGGAAGGGGTAAGGTGTTGAGGTTGCAGAAGCACTATGCATTATATGGTGTCTAACTTACGAGTACAAGAATAAGAAGAGCATCTACGCAAAACGTTCGCAAACTACAAATGATCACTAAGTGATCCTGAACACCAACTTACGAGTCAAACATAACCCCACCGTGTTCTCTTCTCGAACTTCCTCGAAAAGAGACGGTCACGATTACACACGCGGTTGGTGTATTTTAATTAGGATTTAGTGTCAAGTTATCTACAACCGGAGGTTATAAATATCCAAGTACCACATAACTGCGGGCACGTCTTCGCATCAGATTTAACCATGCAGGGGTGTTCCAACCTGACCCATCATAAGTCAACAAAAGCTGCGTTGAGAATACCTCAACCTCAAGAAAACCCGATCAACCTCGAGTCAGCCGAAGTATCCTCGAAATCCCGGTGCACAAGACATTTCGACAATGGTAACACAAGTCCAGCAAGACCTCCCGATGTGTCGACACCCTGATAGGAGCCACGTGTATCTCGTTCTCAGGACACTACCGGATGGGCTTGACGTCGGGTTAGCAAATACCCTGGTTGCCCAGGGGGCGCCAGACATTGCCCTGTTTGGACCAACACCATCAGCACTGGCCCCCCTGTATTATGTTGAATTAAAAGAATCCACGGGTTCATGATGCCCTATGCCAATTAATTATTTAGTTCAGTATTATTATGTTGGCAAATGGTAAAACCAAAGTTGGGCCTTGCTGGAAGCGGTTATTCAAAGCAAACTGTCAAGAGGGTCCCATTCCCCTGAGCATGTTAGGAACGATAAACAAGGATCATAACACCAGTATTACGGAAACTAGGGCGGCTTGAGTGGAACAAAACACCTAGCAAAAGGCTAAGCCTTCCACCCAAAACCAAGTATATAGATGCATTAATTAAATAATAGATATTGTGATATCCCATGATATCCATGTCCCAACATGGAACAAACTGCAACTGCACCTGCAACTAGCAACGCTATAAGAAAAAGGGCTGAGCAAGCGGTAACATAGCCAAACAACGGTTTGCTGGGATGTGGAGGTTAGAGACTGTATCATGGCATATGGGAGGCTGACATATTTGTGGTAGGAAGCGCGACATAACGATAGCAACGAGACAACTAGCTAGCAAAGATAGTAGAGATATCCAAGGTTATGGTCATCTTGCCTGAAATCCCGCTCGGAAGAAGATCGAGTCCATGGAGAAGACGATCCAATCATAGTCAAACGAATCCTCACAATCGCAACGATACCGAACTATCGAGAAGAAGCACAACCGGAAAGGAGCAAACAATATGGTAAACACACAAGCATAAACATGACATATGCACAACCAAGTATGATGCATGTCCGGTGTAATGAGGCACGTCATGGCAAGATGCAACAAACAAACAAATACTACATATTAAGTGAAGCTCAAACGAAACTCCACAACAATTATTTAGTTCACTCTCGTTTATGCTACTCATCAATATTAAATGTTGGTTAACATGCAAGAGGTGAAGCATGATTAAACTACACACCGAGGCAGTTTAAATGAGGCCGGAAACAACAAACAATAATTCCGGAAAATCCCCATATGCAATTTTTGAATTTGGTACTGTTCTTCCTAAACATGATTTTAATGTTGTTAAACAGCAAAAGTAAGTGCGCAATGTTAATCTACACATTTTTCCACCCTATTTACATATAAAGTTTATTTAATTCGGAGTTACGGTTATTTAGTTATGAAATAAATCATTTTAGCAAGTCAAATATGCAAATTAAATGCAAACATTATTTTAAATGTGTTTAACATGGATGAAAGTTGCATATTATGAAACTACGCAAAATTCTAAGCATTTACATATATAAAGTTTTTACATACGATGCACGGTTGATGAGTTATAATATGCATGAAGATGGAGGGCTTTCTGCAAATCTACAAATCTCTGGATAACAGGGAAATTGCATAACTGGTAAAAAAATGTATCCTGGGCCGAAACAGGAGCAACTTAGCAAATCTCGCACCGGGCGAGGAATATGGGCTGCTCACCATGTGGGCTGGGGCGCGGTGCTGGGCTGCGGCTAAGGCCGAGGCTGGCGATGCTGGGCCTTGGCGGAAGCAGGCCGGCTCGCGTCGGGCGCACGTGGCTGGGCTTGGGCGCTGAGCAGGCCGGCTAGAGGAGCGGGCGCTGGGCCGAGAGGCGCGCTGGGCCAAGCGGCAGAGGAGGCGAGGTAGGCCGGCCCAGGCGCTGGATCGAGAGGCTGGGCTCGAGCACATCGACCAGTTTCGGTCAACGCCGGCGCGCGGGGATGGCTCACGAGGGAGAGCTCGCCGGATCCGCCTGATCCGGGCGAGGCAGCGGCAGGGAGGCCGGCGGACAATGGCGAGGGGCTCCGGGACAACGCGGAGGTTGCAGATCCGGGCGCGGGGAGCCCGTTCCCGGCGGCAGAGACGTTGGGCGGCGCCGGCGGCGACGTCCTCGAGCGGCGGCATCCTCTGCGGGGACACAGGGAAAATGTGAGGGAGAGGGAGCGGGAAGGAGAGAGGAAAAGGGTGTAGGGTGCGGGCCTGGCAGGGAAGAACTCCGGCGTGGCCGCGGTCGCCGGCGGCAGTGGACCCCGGCGAGGCGGTGCGCTCCGACGCGGGTAGCAGGCTGCAGGGTCGAGGCGGCGCTGGTGAAGGCTTGGGAGGAGCGGGCGAGTTCGGGGAGGAGCCGCGGTTGCGGGCGGCGGCGCGCGGTCGGTCCCAGATGGGCTCGGTGGGCTGCTTTCGGGCTTGGCGGGCCTGCGGCGGGGAGGAGGAGAGAGGGGCTGGAGGGTGTGAGGTGGCGCGCTCCCGTTGGTGGAGGTGCGACTGGGTGGCGATGGCGGCCTCTCGGGTGGCGCCAAGTGGCGGCGGTGGATTAGGCTGGCGCGGAAAACGAGGGGAGGGGAGGCGGCTGCGAGGTGGGAGGAGCCTAGGGGTGTAGGGGTTTCCGAAAATGGACAGGGTAGCCTTCTTAAATAGGCAGGGGCTAGGGTTTGAGCTTAGGGAGGGGTTTTCGGACCCTCCGATGACGATCGGACGGCTCCGGGCGGAGGAGGGGGGTAGCTGGGCCTAGTGGGCCTAGTGGGCTGGTTGTGGCTGTGTGGAGAGGGGGTTGGACCGAGAAGAGAGGGATGAAAAGCAGCCCGGCAACTGTTTCGAAACACCGAAACGTCCGACGTTTTGTCCGGCTATAGTGGCGCTATATTTAACGGTTGGGCTAACAAATGACCTCCGATTGGGACGAAATTTGGCAGGCGGTCTACCTATGCTATACTGAGACCGCATGCCAACTTTCAACCCATTCCGTGAACATTTTTATCCCACCTATAATATAATATTTTGATGGTGCCGCGGGCGCGTGCGAGTGTGTCGGGACTCCGGACGGATAATGGAAAGGACGGGGAGGAACCGGCAATGACGAGCGAATGCAAGTTTTGAAAAAACATGCGGATGAAATGCACATGATGACATGGCCAAGGTGCAACACGCAAGCGGATGACATGGCAACGACGGCGAATAACTGGAAGACATCTGGCGCATCGGTCTCGGGGCGTCACAACTCTCCTCCACTAACAGAAGATCTCGACCTAAGATCTTAGGAAGGCAACGGGAGAGGAAGAGGAAGGGAAAAACAAGAGGGAGAGGTAAACAAAGTTGCTTCTTAGATAAATGAGTGAAACCAACAAACGTCAAGTTGTTGAGCAATTTCTAAGAAAGAATACGATGAAGATGAATGAAGTAGAAAGCACTTCATAGAAACGAGAAGAAGGAACACCATGAGAATCTTGAAGGTTACAAAGGCATGAATGAAGAGCTCAAGGGACAAAGAAGGACATGTAACCACTCCGGTTGAAACGATATAGGCAAGGAATAAGAACGAAAGAATACGGCAGCACTCCGGTAGAAAAGAGAAGCAAAGCTTAATAAGATGGGAAGAACTTGACAAGAGGACACAACACTCTGGTTAATTGGATAAGCGAGGAAATAATATGATCTTGGTGAAGCAAGAAAACACCACATACATAATGGATGGAGATACATATAAATACTGACAATCATCTCATTAATACATGTAACACCCAACATACGGGACTATACTAGTGGGTCTCGACGACCCCACTTGGTATAGAAGCGTATGTCAGAGTTGTACACATGATAGTTCTCAATCACACATACAACGTAAAATGGATAAACTCCAGAATAACAATAAATATATATAATACGATACAATCATCCATACATAATAATATGACCAGCTACGGTCCTACTGAAACATGAAAACCACCATGCGCAAATCCCGGATCACACCGACTAAGGTCTTCTACTGATCTTCCGGAAGCGTCACGTACATACGACCACGCTCGTCATTGTACTCCCACTGAAGGGACTCGGGCTCAACGTAGTCAACACCTGAATCACCTGCATATGTTTTTGTAGTAATCTGTGAGCCACTAAGGACTCATCAATCTCAACCCAATTCGTATCACAAGGCTATTTGAGCTTAAGTGGGTAGGAAGGGGTATGTAAGTGGGGTTGCAGCAGCACTAGCATTCAATTAACTAACTTACGAGTACAAGATTAGAAGAGTAGTCTACGCATAGCGATCGCAACTAGAATGATCAAGATGTGATCCTGAACACCTACCTACGAGTTCAATCAAAACTCCACCGTGTTCTCTTCTCGAACTTCCTCGAAAAGAGACCGTCACGGTTACGCACTCAGTTGGTGTCTTTTAATTGGAGCTTTAGTGTCAAGTTATCTACAACCAGAGGTTAAAATATCCACTTGCCACATAACCGCGGGCACGGCTTCGCGTAAGATTTAACCCTATAGGGGGGTTCCAACCTGGCCCATCACAAGCCAACACAAGCTGCGGTGAGAGTACCTCAACCTCGGGATAGCCCAAATTATCCTCGGAGTCTCGGTGCACAAGACATTTCGACAATGGTAACACAAGTCCAGCAAGACCTCCCGACGTGCCAACACCTCGATAGGAGCCGCGCGTATCTCATATTCGGGCGACGATCGGATTATCCAAACTTCCGGTAGGCCAGCGCCAGAGTTGCCCCTGGTGGCCACCGGCGATTGATAGGTTGGACCAACACTCATGAGGAGCACTGGCCCGGGGTTGTTGATTAAGAATCCACGGGTTAATTAATCCCTATGCAAATTTTAGTTGTTATTAGGCAAATGGTAAAACCAAGGTTGGGCCTTGCTGGAAGCGGTTATTCAAAGAGAAACATCAAGAGGGTCCCATTCCCCTAAGCGTGTTAGGAACGATATAACATGGATCATAACACCAGCATTACGGAAATTAAGACGGCTTGAGTGGAACAAAACACTAAGCATAAGGCTAAGCCTTCCACCCAATACCAAATATATAGATGCATCAAATCAAGTAGAGATATTGTGATATCCCAAACAATTTCATGTCCCAACATGGAACAACTGCAACTGCACCTGCAACTAGCAATGCTATAAGAAAAGAGGCTGAGCAAGCGGTAACATAGCCAATCAATGGTTTGCCAGGAAGGGTGGTTAGAAGTTTCATGGCATAAGGGGAGGCTGATCATATATGTGGTAGGTAGCACGACATAGCAATAGCAACGAATAACTAACAAGCAGAAATAACAATGTCATCAAAGAGGGTTGATCATCTTGCCTGAAAGCTCTTCGGTAGGCTGGTAAGACTGCTCCTCAAAAACGGACTCGTCAGGATCCTCGAACTCCGAATCATCTCCCGGTACTACCCAAAGCAAGAACACAAACATCGGAACAACAATCAATTATGATCCAATGCACAAGCAACATGATGCAAGACATGGTATGGAATGCAAGACTTGATGTGCATATGCATATGGGGTGCTTCGGAAGGGGTGCATTCGAGACGGAAGGAGAAACAATGAATATGGCACAATCTTGGTCACCCAAGCATGCCACTGGATAGAATGGAAGATTACGATGAAAAACGATATAAAGAACTAAAGGAACGGATGCACACATCTCAATCGGTGAGCAAAACAAGATGCAATGCAAACAGGAAATTAACAGCAACTTAGCCACTTCACACTAGCAAAATAGAGAGCTACAGGGCATGTAAAATCCCAAACAAGGCATGTATGTGAAGTTCATAACATGCTTAACATTTCATTATTTTGGTTCAACTTCATTAGCATCACAGGTTAAAAGATATGGAGCCAACAAGATGCACAAACAATGTTACAGATTCCTGAGTGAAAAACTGGGATCACAGAAAAACTACAGCAATATAGCAACTGGACAAGCTTAGAACAGAGATAATATTATGTCCAAAATTATCAAACTTGACATGTATACAAGGTACACATAGCATACATCAATTAATTTATTTGGAGCATCATCAAAAGAGGCATAGATCACTTAAAATCAAGCTCACAACATGGCATCATGAAGTTAATAGAAAACTGGAACATCGTTTAGGCATGTTCAGAGCAATGAAACAATATGCGAACGGACTTGTACATGGCATCAAATGGCATGCTATGCTAGTATACAACATATACAATAATCACACAACATGGCATGCGAAATTGAGCAATATATTCATGGCAACCATCAAGACAAGAAGCTAATGTGAAATAACAGATTTCTCAGACTTGGAGAAATCTGGGCATGCTAAAAATAATATCAGGTTGCCCACTTGAGAGGCACAAAACAGTAGGCATAGCATTTTACTAATTGAATAAAAAGGCATGAGCATATAGAAGACATAACCCTCTACAATTGAAATACTTACACAAGTTCATAGGGAGCACAGAACTTTAACTATGCATTTTACAAAATTGAACTTTCTGTTAACAGACTGACAGATTATATTTTTAAGCAAATTGAGATCATCAAAACAACAAGCTACAGCAGGCTATAATTGAACCACAGGCAGGGATGGATAGACCACAACATGGACATCAAAACATGTTTACTAAACATCTCCAGATTATGCATGGATTTGATGATAGCATCAAGTGAACATGACATAAAAATATAACAGGTTCGGACTTGGCAGATTTTCGCTCTGAAAACAGAAACAGCGAGTAGCCCACTTTGGGAGCTCGTGCTAGTAACCACAGGGCATATCATGATAAGTGGGCTACACCATTGCAACGATGACATGATTGTGCTCCTAAAACATGTAGACATGTTGCTCAAAAGAAAATCACACAAAAAGATATGAAAAAGACAAAATTGCATGTTTCAACAGTTTTCAGCAGTTTATATCACTTAGCACTTTTGAAAGGATGATTATGACAACAAGATGAATCCTAATATGCATGCAACAGCCACCATCAGGTAGAGCACAGAGAGTAGATCATTTCACATATAAACTTCTTCACCAACGGAGCAACATGCACGAAGTTATGCACCTCATAAAATGCAACAGAAACACTGAAACTCCCAGACTTGGCAGAAAAACTACCTCCCGGGAAATCGGGATGGGGTGATGCGGGATGACGTGATCCGGGGCACGGGGGTTGTTTGGATCGGAGGACGAGAGAGATCCGGGGACGGTGACGTGCAGTTAGCCGGATCCGGCCGGGAACTCGTCGGAGATGGCGGGACGGGGCGGGGAGGGACGAGGACGGCTGGAGACGGCCGCGGAGGAGCTCGCCGGCGCGGGGCGAGGCGGATCCGGGCGATGGCCGGGAACCGTGACGGCGCGGCGGCTAGGCGGGGCGGCGGCGCGGCGGCGAGCAGCGGCGCAAGGCGAGGGTGGCAGTAGAGGGTTGGCGCGCGGGACCGGCTGGGCGGCTAGGCGACGGCGTTGTGGCGACGGTTAGGGTTGCGGGGAGAGGGGCGCGGGCGCGCGGGCCTCCAATATGCGGTTCTACTCTTGGTAGGGCCTTCGAGCCCCTCGAGAATAGGATCGCATATTGGGCGTGACAGCAAGAAAGCCAAAATGGTGGGAAGCTCAGGGTAATCAGCGTGCTTCAACAGAAAACATGATAATTTGTATTGAGAAATAAGTAACAGAAACTCATCCGCTGGAGGGGATTGTGAGAACTTAACATTGTTCGTCGTTCCTTCCTGATTTGGTCTTTTTGTAGTTCCTTGTAGAATCAGCAAGCCTGAATAAAATTAGTGCTTATGTTTTGCACTGGTGGCATTTTTAATAACATTTTTGCATGTTTTGATGTGAATTAAGAGAGGGAAAAAAGACCCACCTTTCGCTATGGACAACGACGGTAGGTATGGAGGCACTAGTAGAAAAAGGCCCATTTGTCCCGGTTCATAAGGCCCATTTGTCCCGGTTCGGGAACCGGGACTAAAGGGTCGGGACTAAAGCCCAACACCTTTAGTCCCAGTTCTTATACGAACCGGGACAGATGGGGCTCCACGTGGCCGCTGCGGCGAGCCCAGAGAGGAGGGCCTTTAGTCCCGGTTGGTAACACCAACCGGGACCAAAGATCATCCACGTGTCAGCACTCAGGAGCTGGATTTTTGTTTTTTTTGAAAGGGGGGGGGGTGGGTTGGGGGTTTGGGGGTTTTGTAGGGTTAATTTAGGGGTTTCATATATTGTGTTAGCTAGCTAATAGCTAAGAGAAGTTCCCTCTTTATCTCCTGCTTGGTCGACCTACGTACTATACGTATAGAGAGGACCTCCGACACGCTAGCTAGTAAGCAAATGAAGGAAACCATTAAGTACACAAGATCATCATGAACATATACAGAGAGAAGTGATCGACCTCCTCCTTCTCCGAGAGATTGGTCGAACAACAAGTTTTCGTATATCTATCCGACGCTACTATCTACATATATACAATATAAGATCTCTTACAATCCATAACATTTGATGTCAAGTTCCACATGGTATTCTCCGGCTGGATTGATGACGTGGTCAAGAAAGAATCCCGCCAATTCCTCTTGAATTGCTTTTATGCGATCTTGTGGTAGGAGTTCATCCCACATCTGCCAAATCTAATTTGAAGAAGGGGGTCAATACATATATATGAATGAAACTCAACACAAATGATGGTAATAAAATAAAATTGTGAATATTATTGCTTACGCACTTCATATTGTTTTTCAGAGTAGCCCCGCTTAGAGGTCGTCGCGTTGTAGATGTACTCGCAAATGTAGTATCCACAAAAATTATTCCCGCCTTCCTGCCACAACCACTTTACGAGAAATAAAGGTCAATCAAACTGATAATCAAGCATTATAAATGGTATTGATGAAACTAGCTAGAATCAATGGGAGATGCGCGGAACTAGCTAGTAGTACTTACTTTCGGGTGTGTAAATCGTAGCTCCCCCGGCAGTCCCGGAGCTTCTGTGGTGAACACTTTCCAAACCCTGCGAGACAAAGAAAATAATTACTTGATATTAGGAAATGACCAAAGTTGCCGATATGGTGCGATAATGATCGATTGAACTTACTTCTGGAGCATTTCAGTCATGGCCGCATACTCCTTGGGATCTTTTCGTCTTGAGTCTAAGACGGTTACTAGTCCCTGCTCAAGCTTAATCTCTAGGAGAATAAAGTGGAAGCTGCGCACGCATGCATAACTCATCAATTACATTACTATAACCTCGAGTAATAAGGGAAACCGAATATGCAGAAGACAGTAACACTCACTTGAAGTTGTAAGGAAAGAGTATTTTATCTTTGTTTTGATTTTTAAGCAACGATTGTAGCAAGTTGGCCTCGGTTTCTTTCGCATGATATGTAACCGTCCATTCATCTATGAGATTTGTGTTAAGCAACCCAATATCATAGATTTGTGCATTTCTGCATTCGACGATCTTCAATCTGCATAATATAGTGAGGATAATTATATATACATGCAATGAAAGAGCTGAGCTATATATAGAGACTTAATTACAGAAGTATAGTACTTACAAACAGTAGCAAGTGATGATTATTTTATCGAGGTCCTTTTGATTGAAAAACTGGAAGAACTCCTCAAATGGAACAGACAACAGATCAATTCCAACGAGGTCGTGCTCCTCTTTAACTCTCAGCGTCAAAATATCCTTCTCAGACTTGCAGGTGTCCATGTACCACTTATGGAATCTTCGCATCATCGTTGTTAGAGGAGGATCACCAGGTCTGACGACAGGCTTCCCGTACTGGTATTTGTGTCCGTCCACCTCCATTGTATCAAAATGTGCATCGTCGGGCAGGTAATCACCAGGATTGGTACCGGGCAGCATCCCCGGCAGATTTGCGACGATATCGCTAGACACCTTGAGCGGGGGGCACGATTGGTTTGCCTGTTCGCTGAGCTGGGGAATTTTGTTCCCTCTTCTTCATTCTTGTAACCTTTTGTCACTTGAAGTAGTTCCCGACCGGCACGCTCTTTCCACTGCCTTTTTCAGAGTACGGACATGGTTGTCATCCGGCGGAGGCGGTGGTGGTCGCTTCAGGTTCTTCAAAGTGCGCTTCAATTTCACCGGATCCATCTTCTCCTCCGAAGGTGGATTTTTCTTTGCAAAAAAGTCCTTCACTTGGGCTGGACAGATCTCCGCGTCTTCCTCCTCAGTCATCTCGTATGGTAACTTCTCTAGAGACTTGAGAGATGGACCGAATTTGTATTGCCTCCCGCCTCTGGCTGTATTGCTAGATGCCGGAGCAGCCGGAGCGGCTGCGGCTGTCTTCCTTCGTTGCTTATGAGGCGGAGTGCTACGATGTGCCGGAGTAGCCGGAGCGGCGGCGGCTGTCTTCTGCTGTTGTTGACGAGGCGGAGAAGGAGGCGGGCTGCTTGGACGCGCCGGCGCAGGCGAAGAAGGAGGCGGAGTGCCGCCACGCGCCGGAGCAGCTGGAGAAGGAGGCGGAGTGCCGCCACGCACCGGAGCAGCCTGAGAAGGAGGCGGAGTGCCCTGATCACTTGCCAGAGGAGGCGGAGTGCCCTGACTCGCCGGAGGAGGAGGCGGAGGCGACCAGTTCGGAAGGTTGATGAGCTCCTTCCGCTATAGACATGGAGTCTTCAGAGCAAGACCCAGCTGAGTCTCCCCTTCACCGGTAGGCTGGTCAAGCTTGAGCTCCTCAAATCCCTCCGTTATTTCATCGACCATCACAATAGCATAGCCTTCTAGAATCGGAAGGCAATGAAAAGTTGCGCCGGGTTGAGGAGGTGCAACAGAGCCGACAGCCACCTTGACTTTGAGGTGCTGCCATTACGCCATAAGGTGGCAATCTTGAGCCTCCGTGATAGCATCCACGGGGTAGCTGGGAGCCGTGAAGTGAGGCTGCTGAAGGAGCTCGGTGGAAGCCACGCTGTTCTCCGCTGAGATGGCGGGGTAGCTTCGGCAGGTCGCTGCCTCTGAACTAGTGCTTGTTCCTCTAGCGCTCGTACCCTTGCATTCAGCTTCTGCAGTTCGGTCTGCTCCACTTTCCTCCTCCTCTCCCGGGTTTTGTAACAGCCTGCGCTGGGAAACCCTTCCTTCCACGCAACGGAGCCTGTCGTGCCTCGTGTTCGTCCTGGGTGCTCAGGATTTCCGAGGGCTTGTGTGAGCTCGTCGTTCTCTCTGTCGGGAACGAACGTCCCTTGCTGCGCTGCGGGGATATACTTCTGAAGCTTCTTGACGGGTATTTCAAGTTGCTCCTTTGTCCAACGGCACTTCCCTATTTCAGGGTCCAAGGTTCCCCCAACCCCGAAGAACCAAGTCCTTGAACGGTCTGGCCAGTTCAATGTCTCTAGTTCGACCCCTTTATCAAGCAGGTCCTTCTCATCCTTGTCCCACAACGGCCGGGCTTTGAGGTAGCCACCTGACCCCGTGCGATGGTGATACTCCTTCTTTGCAGCATTTTTCTTGTTTGTCGCTGACATCTTCTTACTCTTCTCCGATGTCTTGTGGGCCACAAATGCGGGCCAGTGATCTCTTATCTTCTCAAATCGGCCGGTGAATTCTGGAGTCTTCCCTTTGTTGACAAACGTTGATTTCAACTCATTCTTCCACCTCCTGAATAGATCTGCCATCTTCTTAAGAGCGTGATCCTTGACCAATGGCTCTATAACTGGCTTATCCGGATCCTCCTCTGGCGGTAGGGTGAAATTTTCCTTCAGCGCGGTCCAAAGATCATCTTTCTGTCTATCGTTGACAAAAGACACTTGAGGGTCTTCGCTCTTAGGCTTATTCCATTGGTGGATGCTGATCGGGATCATGTCCCTAACAAGAACCCTGCACTTAGCAGAAAATGCTTCCTTGGTCCGGCTGGGTTCAATCGGTTGGCCATCGCCCTTGATTGCTGTGATCGTGAACCTTTCATCCTGGCGCAACCTTTTCTTCAGGCCTCGTCTCGTTACCGAAGTTTGGCTCGATCCGGAGGGCTAGAAAAGAAGAAAGAAGAGAGTTAATATGTGTACATACCAAAACAATTAAAGCATCAATTAGCTAGTCAGCACAGGCTTAATTAATATATATACCTCGCCGGACTTTGCAACATCTCCTTCCTCCGTTCGCTCACCGGAGCAGTCATCACGGTCTCCTTCTTCCACCGGCATTCCGTCACCGGAGCCATCATAATCATGTCCTTCCACCTCCATTGTTCGATCACCGGAGCCTGCTTCACCCTCTCCTTCGAGACCATCGGTGTTGTTGAGAAACGACAAGACATCACCTCCGCCGAGGATTATGTCCCCCAACAACTGTTCTGCTTCGATGTCTCGGTGCTCCATAGTTTCTGCAAATATTACAACATGGCAATTAATATACAAACATGACAGATGGATATATTAGTGCAAACGTAGACCTAGCTAGCTCGACGCTTCTACGGTTTGGGGTGGCCTCGACAACGCTTCTAGGGTTTGGGGTGGCCTAGGCAACGCTTCTAGGGTTTGGGTCGGACCGCCTCTCTCATCAATGTCCGAAGTCCGGACCGACAAGGGATTTAACAAAATGACGCCATTCTGGATGTGCAGAAAATGGTCCATATTTTTCCTGATCTCATCTACCCTTCTATATGTCACGTTGTCTAGTGTCAATGAATTCAAGAAAACCATGACTTCATCATTAGCCGGAAATGACAGGCGTATAATGGTACGAAGCTCTTCAAAGTTGTTTTGGAACGGAGTTCCCGATAGAATAATTCGCTTTTTGGTACAAAGTTCAGCAAGAGCCTTCCGAATATCGCTATTTGGAAGGCCTTTGATGAAATTCGTACCAAAAGGCGAATTATTCTATCCGGAACTCCGTTCCAAAACAACTTTGAAGAGCTTCGTAGCATCATACGCCTGTTACTTCTGGCTGATGATGAAGCCATGTATTTCTTCAATACTTTGACAAACAATGTGACATATAGAAGAATATATATATATAGATATATAGATGAGATCAGAAAAAAATTGGATCAACTTGTGCGCATCCATAATGGGGGCATTCTTGATAAATTTGGACCCTCGACCCCTGGACGACCCTCGACCCCTCGGCGACCCTCGACCCTCTACCCTAGTTCACGACCCTCGACTGCTCGGCGATCCATGACCCTCTACCCTAGTTCCCGACCCTCGACCCCTCGGCGTTCCTCGACCCTCGACCCCTCGGCATTCCTCGACCCTCTACCCTAGTTCCCGACCCTTGACCCCTCGGCGTTCCTCGACCCTCGACCCCTCGGCAACGTGACATATAGAACGTTACGTAGATGAGATCAGAAAAAAAATGGATCAACTAGTGCACATACATGATGGGGGCATTCTTGATAAATCTCTTACAAATCTCGACCCCCCCCTCATGTCGAAGTTATCCGGGAGGGGGTATATCGACCCCCCTCCTCATGTCGAAGTTATCCGAGAGGGGGTATATCGACAATGACGACATACATACATGGAAAAAAATGTTATCGGGGAGGGGGTATATCGACCCCCCCCCCTCATGTCGAAGTTATTGGGGAGGGGGTATATCGACAACGACATACCCGATAAAAAATAACTTTTGCATATATAAAAGTTTTTCTTCTTGTTCCTTCTTCCTTCTTCCTTCTTCCTAGCTAGATATATAAAACTTTTCTAAAAATGTAACTTTTGCATATATAAAACGTTTTCTTCTTCTTCCTTCTTCCTAGATATATAAAACTTTTCTAAAAATGAAACTAACCTAAAATGCACTAAATCAGAGAACATACATAGATAATTTTCTAAAAATGTAACTTTTGCATATATGAACATATATACACAGAGAACATATATACATATATATATATTTTTCTAAAAATGCAAAAAACAAATCATCATATACATGAACAAAAAATCTGAAAAAAAAAGAGGACATATAATCATATATACACACATACATATAATCTGGAAAAAAATCATCATATATCTATAAAAAACAGAGAGGAGAAGGCCGGCCGGACCGAACGTGGCGGCGGCGTGGTCGTGGCAGGCCGGGGGCGCGGGGCAGCGTCGGGGCAGGCCGAGGGCGCAGGGCGGCGTCGGGGCAGGGCCATGGGGCGGCCGGCGTCGAGGCAGGGGCCACGGGGCGACGACGACGAGGTAGGGGGCACGGGGCGGCGCGTCGGGGCAGTGCAGGGGTGCGGGGCGATGGCGACGAGGAGCGGGCGGCGACGGCGAGCACGGGCAGCCTGGCGGCGTCGATGAGCTCGGCGTCGTCGGGGGGCAAATGGTCGATGAAAACTGAAAAATTCCTAAGTCCTGCTTATATACACATAGCATTGGTCCCGGTTCGTGGCACAAACCGGGACGAATGCCACCCTTTGGTCCCGGTTCGTGCCACCAACCGGGACCAAAGGTCTCTTTTCAGCAGCCCAATGGGCGGGAAACAGAGACCTTTGGTCCCGGTTGGTGGCAGAAACCGGGACCAAAGGGGGGGCATTGGTCCCGGTTTGTTCCACCAACCGGGACCAATGCCCCCCCTTTCGTCCCGGTTGGTGCTACCAACCGGGACCAAAGGCCTTGCGCTGGCGCGGTGCGGTGGGATGTTTAGTCCCACCTCGCTAGTTGAGAGAGCTCGAGAGTGGTTTATAAGCGCTGCTGCGCCGACCCTCTCGAGCTCCTCTCAACTGCAGGCTTTCGGGCCTTCTCTGCTACTCTTTGCCCGTGGGCCTACTGGGCCTCTGCGGGCCTGAATCCTGGCCCATGGATGGGTTTCTAGTCGTATTCAGGCCGTGGTGGCCCAGTAGGTGGCATTTTTTTATTTTTTTCTAGTTTTTTTGTTTTCTTTTTTGCTTTATTTATTTTATTTTGTTTCTACTTACAACAAAATACAAACTGTTTTTCAGTGATTCTTTTTGCTTTTAGGTAATAAAAATTATAAACTTGCTGTTAGTGCGATTAGTTTTCCAATTTGAATAGTTTAAATTTGAATTCTTTGAAATTTGTGTGAATCACTAGTTTGTGATTAACTTTACTATAAAAATAGATTTTGGAGTGATTCTTTTTCCTGCTATTTAATATTATTTTGTTTTATCATTATATTCAAAAACAGTTTTTGTTATTTTAGTTTCTAACAAAAAAAATCTTTATGATAATTCCTTTTGCTATTAAAGTTTCTAACAAAAAAAGTTCTTTTTGAAAATTCTTTTTGCTTTTAATGTTTTGAACAGAAAATACTTTGATAATTTTAGTTGCATAAATTTTAGTTGATTCCTTTTGCTATTAGAGTTTCATTAAAGTTTTCTAGTTCATTCTTTTTTCTATTAGAGTTTCATTAAAGTTTTCTAGTTCATTCTTTTAGTTTATTACTTTTGCTATTAGAGTTTCATAAAAGTTGAGAGGGTTACGGCAAAAACTGGATGCACTTCGTGTACAAAATGGACAATCTCTTTCGAAGTATCAGGGTTTCGGACAAAAACTCATCTGTTACAAAGGGATTTCATTTTTTTGAACTTATTTGAACTCCAGACTTTTTGTGTGCTCAAAATGAACCATTCAAAGTCATATCATCAATTTTCAACCCTTTCTGGCTTCATCTGTCTTCACTTTTTCTTCGCTTGTGTCCTTTGCTTATTGCGCCGTAACCATGGATATTCTTCATCGCTTAACAGGGTGCTTGGATCAGCCTTGACTTTGAAGGGAGGAATTTCATGAAACTTTTCATAATCTTCAGACATGTTTGTCTTACCCTCCACTCCCACGATGTCTCTTTTCCCTGAAAGAACTATGTGGCGCTTTGGCTCATCTATTGATGTATTCGCTTCCTTATCTTTTCTTTTTCTCGGTTTGGTAGACATGTCCTTCACATAGAAAACCTGCGCCACATCATTGGCTAGGACGAATGGTTCGTCTGTGTACCCAAGATTGTTCAGATCCATTGTTGTCATTCCGTAATGTGGCTCTACCTGTACCCCGCCTCCTGACAGATTGACCCATTTGCACTTAAACAAAGGGACCTTAAAATCATGTCCGTAGTCAAGTTCCCATATGTCCACTATGTAACCATAATATGTGTCCTTTCCCCTCTTGGTTGCTGCATCAAAGCGGACACCGCTGTTTTGGTTGGTGCTCTTTTGATCTTGGCGATCGTGTAAAATGTATTCCCATTTATCTCGTATCCTTTGTAAGTCAATACAGTCGAAGATGGTCCCCTGGACAACGAGTACAGCTCATCAGAAACAGTGTTGTCACCTCTGAGACGTGTTTCCAACCAACTGCCGAAAGTCCTGGTGTGTTCACATGTAATCCAGTCGTCACACTGCTCCGGGTGTTTGGAGCGCAGAATGTTCTTGTGTTCATCGACATATGGGGTCACCAAGGTAGAGTTCTGTAGAACTGTGTAGTGTGCTTGAGACCAAGAATGCCCGTCCCTGCATATTATTGAGTCCCCTCCTAGCGTGCCTTTTCCAGTCAGTCTCCCCTCATACCGCGATTGAGGGAGACCAATCTTCTTAAGGTCAGGAATGAAGTCAACAATAAACCCAATGACATCCTCTATTTGATGGCCCATGGAGATGCTTCCTTCAGGCCTAGCGCGGTTACGGACATATTTCTTTAGGACTCCCATGAACCTCTCAAAGGGGAACATATTGTGTAGAAATACGGGGCCCAGAACGACAATCTCGTCGACTAGATAAACTAGGACGTGCGTCATGATATTGAAGAAGGATGGTGGGAACACCAGCTCGAAACTAACAAGACATTGCGCCACATCACTCCTTAGCCTTGGTATGATTTCTGGATCGATCACCTTCTGAGAGATTGCATTGAGGAATGCACATAGCTTCACAATGGCTAATCGAACGTTTTCCGGTAGAAGCCCCCTCAATGCAACCGGAAGCAGTTGCGTCATAATCACGTGGCAGTCATGAGACTTTAGGTTCTGGAACTTTTTCTCTGCCATATTTATTATTCCCTTTATATTCGACGAGAAGCCAGACGGGACCTTCATACTGAGCAGGCATTCAAAGAAGATTTCCTTCTCTTCTTTGGTAAGAGCGTAGCTGGCAGGACCTTCATACTGCTTTGGAGGCATGCCGTCTTTTTTGTGCCAACGTTGCAGGTCCTCCCGTGCCTCCGGTGTATCTTTTGTCTTTCCATACACGCCCAAGAAGCCTAGCAGGTTCACGCAAAGGTTCTTTGTCACGTGCATCACGTCGATTGAAGAGCGGACCTCTATGTCTTTCCAGTAGGGTAGGCCCCAAAATATAGATTTCTTCTTCCACATGGGAGCGCGTCCCTCAGCGTCATTCGGAACAGATAGTCCGCCGGGACCCTTTCCAAAGATTACGTGTAAATCATTGACCATAGCAAGTACGTGATCACCGGTACGCATGGCGGGCTTCTTCCGGTGATCTGCCTCGTCTTTGAAATGCTTGCCTTTCTTTTGACATTGATGGTTGGTCGGAAGAAATCGATGATGCCCCAGGTACACATTCTTCCTGCATTTTTCCAGGTATATACTTTTGGTGTCAGCTAAATAGCGCGTGCATGCGTGGTATCCCTTGTTTGTCTGTCCTGAAAGGTTACTGAGAGCAGGCCAATCATTGATGGTTACAAACAGCAATGCATGCAGGTCAAATTCCTCCTGTCTGTGCTCATCCCACACATGTACACCATTTCCATTCCACAGCTGTAAAAGTTCTTCAACTAATGGCCTTAGGTACACATCAATGTCGTTGCCGGGTTGCTTAGGGCCTTGGATGAGTACTGGCATCATAATGAACTTCCGCTTCATGCACAGCCAAGGAGGAAGGTTATAGATACATAGAGTCACGGGCCAGGTGCTGTGATTGCTGCTCTGCTCCCCAAAAGGATTAATTCCATGCGCGCTTAAACCAAACCATACGTTTCTTGCGTCACCTGCAAACTCCTCCCAGTACTTTCTCTCGATTTTTCTCCACTGCGACCCATCAGCGGGTGCTCTCAACTTCCCGTCTTTCTTACGGTCCTCTCTGTCCCATCGCATCAACTTGACATGCTCTTTGTTTCTGAACAGACGTTTCAACCGTGGTATTATAGGAGCATACCACATCACCTTCGCAGGAACCCTCTTCCTGGGGGGCTCGCCGTCAACATCACCAGGGTCATCTCGTCTGATCTTATACCGCAATGCACCGCATACCGGGCATGCATTCAAATCCTCGTACGCACCACGGTACAGGATGCAGTCATTAGGGCATGCATGTATCTTCTCCACCTCCAATCCTAGAGGGCATACGACCTTCTTTGCTGCGTACGTACTGTCGGGCAATTCGTTATCCTTTGGAAGCTTCTTCTTCAATATTTTCAGTAGCTTCTCAAATCCTTTGTCAGGCACAGTATTCTCTGCCTTCCACTGCAGCAATTCCAGTATGGTACCGAGCTTTGTGTTACCATCTTCGCAATTGGGGTACAACCCTTTTTGGTGATCCTCTAACATGCGATCAAACTTCAGCTTCTCCTTTTCACTTTCGCACTGTCTCCTTGCATCTACATTGACCCGGCGGAGATCATCATCGGGCACATCGTCCGGTTCCTCTTGATCTTCAGCTTCCCCCGTTGCAGCATCACCGTATTCAGGGGGCACATAGTTGTCATCGTCCTCTTCTTCTTCGCTGTCTTCCATCATAACCCCTATTTCTCCGTGCCTGGTCCAAACATTATAGTGTGGCATGAAACCCTTCTCAAGCAGGTGGGTGTGAAGGATTTTCCGGTCAGAGTAAGACTTCGTATTCCCACATATAGGGCATGGACAACACATAAAACCATTCTGCTTGTTTGCCTCAGCCACTTCGAGAAAATTATGCACGCCCTTAATGTACTCGGAGGTGCGTCTGTCACCGTACATCCATTGCCGGTTCATCTGCGTGCATTATATATAATTAAGTGTGTAAAAAACCATTACAAAACATCATGAATAGATAAGTGACCAAATTAATAGAAGTTCATCATCACATTAAAACCAAAGTACATACATAGTTCTCATTGAACAACATATAGCTCTCCAGAGCATCTAATTAAAACCATACATTGAAACTATGTAAAACATTTCAATGCAACAACAAATGCGATCATAATCGCAACCAAGGTAACAATTGATCCAACGGCATAATGATACCAAGCCTCGGTATGAATGACATATTTTCTATACTTTCTAATCTTGAAGCGCATTGCATCCATCTTGATCTTGTGATCATCGACGACATCCGCAACATGCAACTCCAATATCATCTTCTCCTCCTCAATTTTTTTCAATTTTTCCTTCAAGTAATTGTTTTCTTCTTCAACTAAATTTAACCTCTCGACAATAGGGTCGGTTGGAATTTCCGGTTCACATACCTCCTAGATAAAAAAATCTATGTCACGTTGGTCGGCATAATTGTCATAAACAATAAATGAACCAAATAGTTATAAAATATAATATATACCACATCCGAATCATAGATAGGACGAGGGCCGACAGGGGCGGATACCAAAACCATCGCACTATATAATAACAAACAATAATAAAAGTAAGAAAATTAGACAAGTATCTATCTAAATCATACAAGTAAGAATTTTTTTCTTTTTGAAAGAAGATAAGAACAAGAGGCTCACCACGGTTATGCCGGCGACGAGATCGACGCGGGTGATCGACGGCGGTGAAGATGGGGACGGGACATAACGGACCGCTAAACCTAGACAAATCTTGAGGAAAATGGAGCTTGAAGGTCGAGCTTCGAGAGGAGAAAACTTAACTAGTGTGGCTCGGGCATTTCATCAAACACCTCATGTGCATAGGAGGTGAGCTAGAGCACCACAAAGCTCTCCCCTCGCCGGCCAGAAAAAACAGAGCAGTGTGGAGTGCTCTGCTCGCCGGCGATGGGGTATATATAGCCACCTCATTGGTCCCGGTTCGCGCGTGGAACCGGGACTAAAGGCCCCCCTTCTGTCCCGGTTCAAGCCACGAACCGGGACCAATGGATGTGGGCCAGGAGCAAGGCCCATTGGTCCCGGTTCGTGCCAGGAACCGGGACAAATGGGTCCAGACGAACCGGGACCAATGCCCACGAGGCCCCGGCCGGCCCCCTGGGCGCATGAACCGGGACGTATGCCCCCCATGGGTCCCTGTTCGTGACTGAACCGGGACTAATGAGCTGGGCTGGCCCGAACCAAAGCCCTATTTTCTACTAGTGAGGGCGCTTTCCTTGGCTATTGATTCGATCCTTGATATCAGCGCACATAAGAAGAAAATTAAGCCGATCAATGGTTTTGTCATTGCCGAGGAGGATTGAGAGCAACATCAACCTCGAGGCCTTCCTCCACGCCATGGCGCTCCGCGACCATGTACTTAGAGCAAGTACAATAATGGGCTTATAGCCCGTTTACATGGCAATTTTTGCTAATGTGGAGGAGAGAGACATTGAAAAATGGTGAGAGTGAGCTCTCATGCAAAAGCCTAGCTATACGCGTGCTTCTAGGCAAATGCAATAAATATGAAGGAAAAGATAGAGAGAAACTGAAAAAAAATTATACTCTTATAGCCAATCTTAGGGCTCATTCGTTTACATGATTCTTAAATTGTAGGAATCATGGTTTTGGGTACCGCCCGAGAAAAACGGATACTGGGCGGTTACTGAGCTTCTCATTGCCCCACGAAAAAGACGCATCCCGAGCAAAAAAATTCGATATTTTTGAATTTTTACGTCCAATGTATACTACAACATCTTACCATCTCTGTATTATTACCAAACGTTGCTGTGGCGTGGTGGTAGCCTTCTACTTCCCTTTTTGAGAGGACGCTGGTTCGAGTCCTCTCTTTTGCGCAACTTTTTTTGTTTATTTTTCAGAATACGTACATGATAAAAAACAAGGTCGCGGCAGGAACCGAACTCGCGACCTCCTCGCTTAGCATGTGCACGACGTTCCACTGCGATGCTATCGACTTTGTGCTCTATATAGGTTCAAACCCTATCTATATCTACTTTAAAAGAATTCAAAATTCAGTTTAAAATTTCGTCCGAAATATGTTCGGTATTTCTCGGTAACCGAGAATCTCGCCCCCCACGAGAAAATTCTTCCATTTGGAATCCAAAACCTTGGTAGGAATAGGAAAAGTAAAGGATTAGAATGTCATGTCCACTCCAATCCTTAGAAATTTTTCATAAGGTCTCACCTAATGCAAAAAATCCTTATGAATTAGACCAATATGGGCACAATCCTTAGGAATATAGCACCTCTATTCCTATGAAACGAATGCTCAACGTAGGAAAGAATCCCATGGGAAAAAATCCTGTATGAATCCTCCAAAATTCCTCCAAACTGAATAAGCCCTTATACCTAACCTTGTTGTACGATTGAATATATATGACATGGCAACATCATAGAGCCAGCAGTTGGATATACTATTAACCATGTTCTTATATGATCCATCTATCAATCCATACATGTTTCCTCCCCTTTACCCCTTTTATCTTCTTTTTCACCAAACGATGATGGCTTTCAATGGCAACTGGCTATTTCCAGATCCATACCATTGACGTGTTTCTGGTCAAGATCTACGCCAAAAGTAAAAAAAGATAGAAAGGTCTAAAATACATTCAAAATATAAACACACACCCTCTACATGCAGGTGGGGTCCTCAAGTGCCTTTTGGCCGAGAGTTTTGGTCAACCCCCACCCCTTGTCAAAGCTATTTAGAGAAGGTGAGCAGTTAAATATCAAGAAAACTCTCATCACAAAAAAAATCAAGAAAAATCCACATTACGCTTCACCCATTTCGGATGAACCTCACACATTTGGATCAGGAATCTTCTCAAATTCCTCAACTGTAAGCATGTCACCAACCAACTTGTGGAACTCTGTTCTGAACTCACTTTCCTTTGTGTAATGGACCTACACTACTGTAGGAATGTCTAGCAGTGGCGGGTGGGAAAAGCCTAGCAGTGGCGGGCAAGGTGCTCAGGGGCGCCCGCCACTGACCTTCTACCACTGCTATAACCCTATCAGTGGCGGGCAGGCCTATAACCCTATCAGTGGCGGGCGCCTGCCCGCCACTGTTACGTAGCTTCCTGTGGCGAGCGACAGTTTCTGCCCACCACAGAAACAGATGTAGCAGTGGCGGTTATCTCATAGCACCCGCCACTGGATAAATAGGCTACAATATGCAAATTACTCGCATTGCGGGTTGACAGACAATTCTCCAAAGGGCGTAATCATATGATTCTCAATATAACTGAACCAGATTGTATCAGTTTGGAAACAAACGACCAAATAATTAAGTATCACATCCATCTTAACATTCTAATTAACACTAACAGTTCAGCTGCTAATATATTCATGACTTGGTCCATATTTCTAAACATGGACGATGACAACCATCATCTGAAAGTTGTTGCAGTTGCTCTTCTTTATGGTGAGTATCACAAGGGTGTTCGGACTTAGCTCTCTCTTTCCCGTCAAGAACTCCCGCCAGCCGGACTCATTGAAGGATATGCGTCCGTCTGATTCTGTCTTGTAGTGAACGCTGGTGACACGCCCTGCTGGTCCATGGTGTACTCCAGCGATGCCGACGGCGGGGATGTCCACTCTAGAAAACATCTTCATAGGTAACTTATGAACTCCCCATCATTAATAGCAAATAGAGAGCACGCAATGTTAGACATATCAACATATATAGTTGGTTATGAACAAAAAACCATGAAAGAGTACAAAACATCTCACCGTGAATTTTTCGATGATGTTAGTTTTTGTTAAACGGTGCACAAAGGCCTTCCCAACGAAGGCCTCACTCGATGATAACATCACGGTAACATTCAGGGTCTCATCCCGAGTAAGCTTCCTCATTCTTTGAGAGAAAATTGTTGAACTGAATGGACCATCGTCAACATCTTCCTCATCATCATCATCTTGCTCATCCTCGTCATTCTGGCTGTCATCATCATCATCTTGCTCATCCTCGTCATTCTGGCTGTCATCATCATCCGGTCTATCCTCATCTTCATGGATGCCCTCGTCATCTTGGCTGTCTCCATCATCCTGGCTATCATCATGATCGTGGTCGTCGTCATCGTCATCACTGCAGAAATATATTGTCCTTAACATATTGACCTCTTCATTCACGGAAAAGGATATGTACTCTCCTCTGATGAAATTATTCTGTGCAATGTACTGCTCCCATCCATCGTCATATATGATGGTTCTATCCTTCCGTTTATGCACATCCTGTTCGAATGTACACCCCATATCATCGTCAAAGTACATAATGTTACCGTATAAATTGTTGAAGTCAACCCTTATGTTGCATGGGATACACTATGTAGCAGGTCATCATTAACAATAAAGTTAGTACAATAATTATACAAATGGTTTGAACAGAATACCAGTTGTGGTTAAAGACTGTTACCACTGATTTTTTAAATCCGTTCGTCAAGAAGAGTCCGAAATTTACAGCAGTATCCACACTGTCCATACATGGACATTTCAAGATATGGCAGATCTTACGCCACATGGTCCCTAATAATCATTATGAAGCACTTATTAATTGTAGTTTTGAGACCAGAAAGTGACTAAGAAGGGTCCAAGAAAATTTGGCATGACCTTTGCTGAATATTGAACATATTTTGAGTACCAAAAATTTGATGAAACAGAACTTAATCAACGTTTCATCAAAACATTGGCATTCATTTTCAAAACCCATGCACTTGTCATATGTAAATTAGGCATGAACTTTGCTTACAAAGCTAATCAATATTGTCATAGCAAAAGAAATTCCCCACGAACTTTGCTTACATAATTGACATATGGAGTGACAGAAATTTGGCGAAACGGAACTGAATCAACGTTTCGCAAAAACTTTGTCACTCCTTTTAGCCACTTGTCATATTTAGCAATCTTCCAAATATTCAGACACCTACTGCTCCTGCCGATGTGCTGCTCGCTCGCTTGTATGATGTACAACCAGTTAATCTACCAATTAATAAGATGCAAATTCAAAACCCTAGAGCATAATTTAGTCACGGAGATGTAGTATACCGTTGGCCGCTTTTCCGGCCGCAGCGGCTGCAGACGTGATGACAGTCGAGGCGGATGGCGGCGGCCGCGGTCAAGGTGGACGGCGGTGGCGGCGGTCGAGGGCGGCGGTCCAGGCGGCGGTCGAGGGCGGCGGTCCAGGCGGAGGATGGGGGCTGCGCGCGATCGACGGCAGGCGACGCAACAGCGAGCAGATCCGGCGGTGCTCATGGCGTTGGACGCATGGAAGGCGCCGCTGGCTGGTCGGAGGCACGGCGGTGGTGGCGGTCGAGGTGCCCAACGGCGAGGAAGGGGACGAGGGAGAGGACATGGTAGAGAGAAAGACGAAACGGAGGAAATAAGAGGTTTCGGGATGGTTGCTGGGCGGGCGCGGAAAGGGAACTATCCATTGTGAGCAGTGGCGGGCGGGCACGGGCACCCACCATAGAAGACGTTTCCAAAATTTGATTTAGTTGTTGCGCTTGCGAAATTATAGTTGTGGCGAGCGCCTACCATCGCCTGCCACTGCGTGGCTACAAGATAGTGGTGGGCGCTAGGTGGGCGCTCGCCACTGATGATTCCATCCAGCGGGCATACTTAGCTGTGGCAGGCGAACGCAGGCGCCCGCCACAGGTATGCCTGTAACTGTGACAGGCCAGTTCTGTAACCCCGCCACTGCTATTTTTGAAAAGTAGTAGCGGCGGGTGACATGCCCCGCCCACCACTATTTACAGTTCACCTATAAGCCCTTTTCCAGTAGTGCTAAACTCTCTTTCGCCTTGTTCAATGCATGCCACTTACACAAGCGATGCGTTGCTTTAGGCCAGACACTTTTAATTGCCACCTCCATGGTACTTGCTTGATCTAACAAAAAGTTAGGATAGGAAACTAATAAGGTATCAAGTAAAAGGATTTTGCAGACATTTGATGCTGGTGCCTGAAAAATACCAGCTAGTATTGTTGCTGGCTCTTTACTGCACATCAACTTTCCAGATTCTCTGAAAATCCATTCAAAGCTCTCAATCTTCTTGTTGCGCATGAGCACTACGGCAAAAATAGTGCATTGGAAATGATTATTAACCCTAACAAACCAAATTGAAAGGCATGTCATACATGTTCATTTTATAAGTTGTGTCAAATGTGACAGTGTCACAGAAATGATGGTACTGCAACTTGCTACACCCGTTCGACCATAAAAGTGCTTGCTCTCATCATCCACTTGGAGATGTAAGAGAAGTCACTGTCTCTTTCCTTCATTTCTGAAAACACGTCTACGGTTTTCCTAATATCATCATCAGCTTGCTCTCTGCATAATTTACCGCAGAAAGAACGCAAGCATCTCTTGGTGAATGGTACATTTTAAATCCTTCCAAAAATTTAGCAACTATACTATAGGCCATACAAAGCTTAACATTTTTTTGCCTAAGGAGAGGCATTAGTTCTCTAGTTTGTACATCAATGTGCTTGTGAGATGGGAAATGCAATTTAGATGCACACGTACTAAGAAGGGTATGATTGCGTAGCGTCCTGCTCTCGCATACCACACTTGATCTTCTGTTCAAAGCAATCTTATTATTGTTGCGCATAGCATCACTACTGAAAAAAGTGCTAGCCACAACTTCTGTTGGTGTCGCGCCATTTTCCAGGAACGACTGCACTATTTTTTTTCAAATAGTGCTGGTGCCCGCATATTTGGTACGACATTGATATGACCATACCGTTGGTGTAGAAGTTTTCTTTCACGACATAGATATTCTCTGATTTTTTTTTCTGTTTGCTACCGTTTTCTATGGCGTAGCCCATTAGGCCCACGCCAGCACTATCCATGTTCTAACTTCCCTGCCCAGTAAAAAAACACTATGTTCGATTCACCACTTTGCAACTTCTTGAGCTTGCGTTGATTTTTCCGTTGAAGAGGAAAGGGTGATGCAGCACAGTAGAGATAAGTATTTCCCTCAGTTAAGAACCATGGTATCAATCCAGTAGGAGGCACAAGCAAGTCTCCAATAGATGCACCTGCACAAACTAACAAACACTTGCACACAACGCGAAAAAGGGATTGTCAATCCCTCCACGGTCACTAGCAAGAGTGAGTTCTAATAAAGATAGATTTAAAATATAAGTAAAAGGTAAAATAAAGTAAACACAAATAAATTGCAGCAAGGTATTTTTGGGTTTTTTGTTTTATAGATCTGAAAATAAATGATAAGGAATAGACCCGGGGGCCATAGGTTTCACTAGAGGCTTCTCTCTTGAAGAAAGCATACGGTGGGTAAACATATTACTGTTGAGCAATTGATAGAAAAGCGCAAAGTTATGACGGTATCTAAGGCAATGATCATGAATATAGGCATCACGTCCGTGACAAGTAGACCGAAACGATTCTGCATCTACTACTATTACTCCACACATTGACCGACTGCTGCCTGCATCTAGTGTATTAAGTTCATAAGAACAGAGCAACGCTTTAAGCAAGATGACATGATGTATAGGGATAAACTCAAGCAATATGATATAAACCCCATCTTTTTATCCTTAATGGCAACAATACAATACGTGCCTCGCTACCCTTTCTGTCACTGGGTGAGGACACTGTAAGATTGAACCCATCACAAAGCACCTCTCCCATTGCATGAAAAACCAATCTAGTTGGCCAAACCAAATCGATAGATCGGAGAGAAATACAAAGCTATCTTAATCATGCATATAAGAGTTCAGAGAAGACTCAAATAATATTCATAGATAATCAGATCATAAATCAACAATTCATCAGATCTCAACAAACACACCGCAAAAGAAGATTACATCAAATAGACCTCCAAGAACATCGAGGAGAACATTGTATTCAAGATCAAAGAGAGAGAAAAAGCCATCTAGCTACTAGCTATGGACCCGTAGGTCTGTGGTAAACTACTCACAAATCATCGATAGGGCAGCAAGGTTGATGTAGAGGCCCTCCTTGATCGAATCCCCCTCCGGCGGAGTACCGGAAAAGGTCCCCAGATGGGATCTCACGAAGACAGAAACTTGCGGCGGTGGAAAAGTTTTTTTGATGTGCCCTCTGATGTAGGGGGAATATTTGGGTATTTATAGAGCTGAGATTAGGGTTAGGGAAGCTACGAGGGGCCCACAATCTATAGGGGCGCCCCCCTAGGGCACGCCCTGGTGGCTTATGGCCGCCTCATGGCTCTCCTGGCCTCTTCCCGAAGCTTCCTGGTTGTCTTTTTGTCCAAGAAAAATCCTCAAAAAGTTTCGTTCCGTTTGGACTCCGTTTGGTATTGATTTTCTGTAAAAGACAAAAACAAGGAAAAAACAGAAACTGACAGTAGGCACTAGGTTAATAGGTTAGTCCCAAAAATGATATGAAATAGCATATTAATGCATATAAACATCCAAAGTAGATAATATAATAGCATGGAACAATAAAAAATTATAGATACGTTGGAGACATATCAAGCATCCCCAAGCTTAATTCCTGCTCGTCCTCGAGTAGGTAAATGATAAAAACAGAATTTTTGTTGTGGAATGCTACCTAACATATTTATCAATGTATTTTTTCTTATTATGGCATGAATGTTCAGATCCATAAGATTCAAAACAAAAATTTAATATTGACATAAGAACAATAATACTTCAAGCATACTAATAAAGCAATCATGTCTTCTCAAAATATCATGGATAAAGAAAAAGTTATCCCTACAAAATCATATAATCTTGTCATGCTCTATCTTCATCACATAAAGTATTTATCATGCACAACCCCGGTATTAGCCAAGCAATTGTTTCATACTTTTGATGTTCTCAAACTTTTTCAACTTTCACGCAATACATGAGCGTGAGCCATGGAGATAGCACTATAGGTGGAATAGAATATGGTGGAGGTTGTGAGGAGAAGACAAAAAGGAAGATAGTCTCATATCAACTAGGCAAAATAATGGACTATGAAGATGCCCATCAATTGATATCGATGCAAGTGAGTTGGGATTGCCATGCATCAGATGCACTAGAGCTATAAGTGTATGAAAGTTCAAAAGGAAACTAAGTGGGTGTGCATCCAACTCGCTTGCTCACAAATACCTAGGGAAATTTGAGGAAGCCCATCATTGGAATATACAAGCCAAGTTCTATAATGAAAAATTCCCACAAGTATATGAAAGTGATAAAATAGGAGACTCTCTATCATGAAGAACATGGTGCTATTTTGAAGCACAAGTGTGGCAAAAGGATAGTAACATTGTCCCTTCTCTCTTTTTCTCTCATATATTTTTTTTATATTTTTTATTTTTTCTCTCTCTTTTTTTTTCTTTTGGGCACTTTGGCCTCTTTTTTTTATTTGGGCTCTTTGGCCTCTTTTTATTTTAAGTCCAGACTCGCATCCCGACTTGTGGGAGAATCATAGCCTCCATCATTCTTTCCTCACATGGTAAAATGCTCTAATAATGATGATCACCACACTTTTATTTACTTACAACTCAAGAATTACATAAGAAAATGGAACGGTGGAAGTTGCATGGCAATATATCTCGGAATGGCTATGGAAATGCCATAATAGGTAGGTATGGTGGCTGTTTTGAGGAAGGGTAAATGGTGGGTTTAATGCACCGGTGAAAGTTGCGCGGTACTAGAGAGGCTAGCAATGGTGGAAGGGTGAGAGTGTGTATGATCCATGGACTCAACATTAGTCATAAAGAACTCACATACTTATTGCAAAAGTTTATTAGCCATCAAAACAAAGTACTAATATGCATGCTCCTAGGGGAGAGGTTGGTAGGAGTTAACTATCGCGCGCTCCCGACCTCCACACAAAGGATGACAATCAATAAAAAAATCATGCTCTAACTTCATTGCATAACGATAGACCATACGTGCATGCTTCGGGAATCACAAACTTTAACACAAGTATTTTACTAATCCACAATTACTCTCTAACATGACTCTAATATCACCATCTGTATATCTCAAAACAAATGCAAGGAATCAAACTTCTCATATATTCAATGCTCTTTATGAAAGTTTATATTATATCCCCCTTGGATGCCCATCATATTAGGACCAAATTCATAACCTAAGAAAATTACCATGCTGTTTTCAAGACTCTCAAAATAATATAAGTGAAGCATGAGAGTTCATCAATTTCTACAAAATACAACCACCACCGTGCTCTAAAAAGATATTAGTGAAGTACTAAAGCAACTACTTAGCTCAAAAGATATAAGTGAAGCACATAGAGTATTCTAATAAATTCACTATTAATGTGTGTGCCTCTCAAAAGGTGTGTACAGCAAGGATGATTGTGGCAAAATAAAAAGCAAACACTCTTATCTTACAAGACGCTCCAAGCAAAACACATATCATGTGGTGAATAAAAATATAGCCTCAAGTAAATTTACCGATGGATTGAAGACAAAAGAGGGGATGCCATCTGGGGCATCCCCAAGCTGAGATGCTTGGTTGTCCTTGAATATTACCTTGGGGTGCCTTGGGCATCCCCAAGCCTAGGATCTTACCACTCCTTATTCCGTAGTCCATCAAATCTTCACCCAAAACTTGAAAACTTCACAACACAAAACTCAACAGAAAACTCCTGAGATCCGTTAGTATAATAAAGCAAATCACCACTTTAGGTACTGTTGTGAAATCATTCTAAATTTATATTGGTGTTATATATACTGTATTCCAACTTCTCCCTGGTTCATACCCCCTGATACTACCCATAGATTTATCAAAATAAGCAAACAACACAATGAAAACAGAATCTGCCAAAAACAGAATAGTCTGTAGAAATCTGGAAATTTCGTATACTTCTGCAACTATAAAAATTCTGAAAACTTAGAACAACGTGGAAAATTTGTATATCAATCTTGTGTAAAAATTTCAGAGAATTATCACGCTCCAGTGAATTTTAGAATTTTCTGTACTGGGCGCAAAAGTTTCTGTTTTCTTACAGAATCGAATCAACAATCTTCCAAATCATCCCAAAGGTCTTACTTGGCACAAACACTAATTAATATCGTAAAAACACCTCTAACCAGAGGCTAGAATATATATTTATTGCAAAACAGAAGAAAAGGTAAAAACAAAAATAAAATTAGGTTGCCTCCCAACAAGCGCTATTGTTTAACGCCCCTTGCTTGGCATATTGCAAAGATCTAGGTATTGTCATCTTTGGTTTTTAATCCATAAGTAGCCCTCATAATAGATTCATATGGTAACTTAATTTTCCTTTTTGGGAAGTGTCGCATGCCTTTCCTTAACGGAAATTGAAATCTAATGTTTCCTTCTTTCATATCAATAATTACACCAATCATTCTAAGGAAAGGTCTACCAAGAATAATAGGGCATGACTGATTGCAATCTATGTCAAGTACAATAAAATCTATGGGCACATAATTCCTATTTGCAACAATAATAACATAATTAATCCTTCCCATAGGTTTTTTAATAGTGGAATCCGCGGGATGCAAATTCAAAGAACAATCATCAAATTTATGGAAACCTAGCACATCACGTAGAGTTTTTGGAATAGTTGAAACACTAGCACCCAAATCACACAAAAGCATTGCACTCATAATCTTTAATCTTAATTTTGATAGTAGGTTCCCATTCATCATAGAGCTTTCTAGGGATTGAAACTTCCAACTCAAGTTTTTCTTCAAAAGATTTCATCATAGCATCGACAATATGTTTAGTAAAAGCCTTATTTTGATTATAAGCATGAGGTGAATTAAGCGTGGATTGCAACAAGGAAATACAATCTATCACAGAACAATAATCATAATTAAAGTCCTTGAAATCCAAAAGAGTGGGTTCATCACTAGTTAAAGTTTTGACCTCTCCAATCCCACTTTTATCAATTTTTTCATTAAGATCTTCACCCTCCAAATTATTGGGCGCCATCTAGCTAAAGTTGACTCATCTCCAGTCACTTATCTATCAAGATTTATATTAGCAAACAAATATTAAATAGGAGTCAAGCCTATCACTTTAAGATCTTCATCATTATTATCGCAAAAACTCGAAGAACAACTTTTTTCTAGCCATTCTCTCTTAGCACGCATCCTAGCGGTTCTCTCCTTACTCTCATTAATAGAAATTTGAATAGCTTTCAGAGACTGATTAATATCAAGCTTTGGTGGCATAGATTTAATCTTAAAATAATCAATCTCATGGGAAATTCTATCAATGTTCCTAGCCAAATCATCAATCTTAAGCAATTTTTCTTCTACCATAGCGTTGAAAATCTTTTGGGAGTTTATAAAATCTTTAATATTATTCTCAAGATCAGAAGGCATATTATTACAATTTTCATAAGAATTGTTGTAGGAATTACCTTAATTATTAGAGGAATTACTAGGAAACAGCCTAGGGTTGAAATTTCCTCTATACATGTTATTACCAAAATTGTTCCTACCACAAAATTCACATTCATAGATTCATTATTATTCTTAATCAAAGTGGAAAAAGGCATATCATTAGGATCAATAGGAGCACTCTTGCTAGCAATCAATTTCATAAGTTCATCCATCTTTCCGTTCAAAGTATTAATTTCTTCAATCGCATGCCTTTTTTACTAGTAGACATAATATTATCTAGGAGTTTAGTATCTTCTCCTAATGTGATTTCCATAAAAGTACCACCCACGGTAGAATCTAAAAGATTTCTAGATGCAAAATTCAATCCGGCATAAAAAAATTGTATGATCGTCCATAAACTTAAACCATGAGTAGGGCAATTTCTTATCATCAATTTCATCCTTTCCCAAGATTGTGCAATGTGTTCATGATCTAGTTGCTTAAAATTCATTATATTGTTCCTAAGGGAGATGATCTTAGCGGGAGGAAAATACTTGGAAATAAAAGCATCCTTACACTTATTACATGAATCAATACTATTTTTAGGCAAGGAAGAAAACCAAGTTTTAGCACGATCTCGAAGTGAGAACGGAAATAGCTTCAATTTAATAATATCATTATCCACATCTTTTTTCTTTTGCATATCACACAACTCAACGAAAGTATTTAGATGGGATGAAGCATCTTCATTAGGACTACCAGAAAATTGTTCAATCATAACAAGATTCAACAGAGTGGCATTGATTTCATAAGATTCTGCACTTGTGGCGGGAGCAATCGGAGTACTAATAAAATCATTATTATTAGTGTTGGAAAAGTCACAGAGCTTAGTATTCTCTTGAGTCATTGTGACAAAGCAAACGATCAAGCACACAAGCAAGCAAACAAAAGATGAACGGAAAGAAGGCGAATAAAAAGGCAAATATTTTTGTGTTTTTCTGAAAACATTTTAGAAGTGGGGGAGATGAAAACGAGAGGCAAATGGCAAATAATGTAGGTGCAAGTGATGAGAGTTTATGATAGGTACTTGGTAGGCTTGATGTAGAACCCCCCCCCCCCCCCCCGGCAACGGCGCCAGAAATTCTTCCTGCTACTTCTTGAGCTTGCGTTGATTTTTCCCTTGAAGAGGAAAGGGTGATGTAGCACAGTAGAGATAAGTATTTCCCTCAGTTAAGAACCAAGGTATCAATCCAGTAGGAGGCACAAGCAAGTCCCCAATAGATACACCTGCACAAACTAACAAACACTTGCACACAACGCGAAAAAGGGATTGTCAATCCCTTCACGGTCACTAGCAAGAGTGAGATCTAATAGAGTTAGATTTAAAATATAAGTAAAAGGTAAAATAAAGTAAACACAAATAAATTGCATCAAAGTATTTTTGGGTTTTTGGTTTTATAGATCAGAAAATATATGATAAGGAATAGACCCAGGGGCCATAGGTTTAACTAGAGGCTTCTCTCTTCAAGAAAGCATACGGTGGGTAAACAAATTACTGTTGAGCAATTGATAGAAAAGCGCAAAGTTATGAAGATATCTAAGGCAATGATCATGAATATAGGCATCACGTCCGTGAGAAGTAGACTGAAACGATTCTGCATCTACTACTATTACTCCACACATCGACCGACTCCTGCTTGCATCTAGTGTATTAAGTTCATAAGAACAGATCAACGCTTTAAGCAAGATGACATGATGTAGAGGGATAAACTCAAGCAATATGATATAAACCCCATCTTTTTATCCTTAATGACAACAATACAATATGTGCCTCGCTACCCTTTCTGTCACTGGGTGAGGTCACCGCAAGATTGAACCCATCACAAAGCACCTCTCCCATTGCAAGAAAAACCAATCTAGTTGGCCAAACCAAATCGATAGATCGGAGAGAAATAAAAAGCTATCTTAATCATGCATATAAGAGTTCATAGAAGACTCAAATAATATTCATAGATAATCTGATCATAAATCCACAATTCATCGGATCTCAACAAACACACCGCAAAAGAAGATTACATCAAATAGATCTCCAAGAACATCGAGGAGGACATTGTATTGAAGATCAAAGAGAGAAAAGAAGCCATCTAGCTACTAGCTATGGACCCGTAGGTCTGTGGTAAACTACTCACACATCATCGGTAGGGCAGCAAGGTTGATGTAGAAGCCCTCCGTGATCGAATCCCCCTCCGGCGGAGTACCAAAAAAGGTCCCCAGATGGGATCTCATGAAGACAGAAACTTGCGGAGGTGGAAAAGTATTTTTGGTGTGCCCTCTAACATAGGGGGAATATTTTGGTATTTATAGAGCTGAGATTAGGGTTAGGCGAGCTACGAGGGGCCCACAAGCCATAGGGGCGCCCTCCTAGGGCGTGCCCTGGCGGCTTGTGGCCGCCTTGTGGATCTCCTGGCCTCTTCCCGAAGGTTCGTGGTTGTCTTCTGGTCCTAGAAAAATCCTCAAAAAGTTTCGTTCCGTTTGGTATTGATTTTCTGTAAAAGACAAAAACATGGAAAAAAAACAGAAACTGGCACTGGGCACTAGGTTAATAGGTTAGTCCCAAAAATGATATGAAATAGCATATTAATGCATATAAAACATCCAAAGTAGATAATATAATAGCACGGAACAATCAAAAATTATAGATATGTTGGAGACGTATCACACTTCAAATTGTTTTCACCTTCTTCGCCCCCCATCTCGACAAGCGCCGCCGCTGCCACCTCCCGACCACGCCGCTCTTCACCGCCGGAACTGTGTGGCCGCTGCCAACTCCGGCCAGGAGGTGAGATCTCCCCTCTTCCCCTCATGAACTTCTTCCCCTCCCGAAGCGTCTCCCACCGGTGGCAGATCTGTGGCAGAAAATTTCTTTTGAGAGATGGAGTAGATGATTGGTTCATATATGAATGGATATGATGGTTCTTTGATAGATGGATGGATGAATGGATAGTGCTAGTTTTTTTATATTAGTACAGTGATATTTAGTAGAAATTGATTTATTTGTACAAATTGATATATTAGGTAGATGATATTGGCATTGGTTTTAGTCGATGCATATTTTTACATGTTACCACTATGATTTATTATGTGTATGATCTTTATAATGTACTATGTTAGTGCACAATTTAACTTAGTGTTCAATATGTTTTGTGTATAATGGGAGTTTTGCTTGGTAGTTTCTTTAGAAATGTGCACTGAAAAAATCAGGGCAAGTCCTCATGTTCCAAAAAAGTTTGGCTGATAATTTATTATAACTTTCATCCGGTTCCAGAAGAAAGAGAAAATAGCATTGGAAGTTAAATGTGACCAATAATATTGTTTGTAGCTACGTTGCTCATTTTTTAGATTACCATAATGTGGCATATGAATCTGGCACTTGTCGGGCTTTTCTATCGATTGATCCTCTACTTCATGCTTCATGACCAGTCGAACACATGTGAGAATGCTTCAACATCCACAAAAAGTAGTTGAACTTGGACAGAATACACCATCTTGCTCTTTTTTTCTCCGTTTATTATCTATATGTTGGTTGTCTCACGAATCATTGTACACATAATTGTTTGGAAGGTCTGTTTACAAAGGCTTATTCCTTAATGACCCACTCAAGCAGGATCATCGTCGTTCATATTGTACAATTTCTATAGACCAACATGTTGTTAAATCTCAATAAAAAACCCTGCAAAATATGATCTACCTATCATCAAGTACTCCTTTTAATAGGCATGCTTAATTGCAAAATTCAACTTGATAGATTAGAAAAATTAGGCAGTGGCAATTTACTGTTGTAGGTCACCAATTTCTGTATTAGCACTAAGGCCCACATGCTATCTAGTTTGCTATAGGTCAACCCTCGACATTGAGATGCTATCTAGTTTGATTAGTTCTATACATTGCAATATTTTAAATACTTTTTGTCGTGGATCAACACGATCACCTATGGGGTCTTTCAGCCACTTTGTGGTTCGGCAAGGGGGAGGTCACATTGCACAAAGAGCGGAGGCCATGGAGCAGCACGACGTTGGCGACATAGGTGATTTTTACCCAAGTTTGGGCCACTGTGAAGCGTAAAACCCTACTCCTGCTTTGGTAGATTGAGTGGAAGAAGCCCACGGGTGCGAGATGCTGATCCCCGGCAAGACGGCCTCGGGAAAGCAACCGCGTGCGTACAGGTATGTGACGGTTCGAAGTGGCCGAATCCTTTCCTAGGTTGCCTTGGACCTCCTTTTATAGCCCAAGGGGTGACCACAATGGCAAAATAGTCATTATCCTGTGATTAGATAGCAAATAGTGCTATCATACCTAACTCTAGCAGTTAGGACAAAATGCATTAAATGCACTGCTATGTGTCCAGCTGTGGACGAAGCCCGGCAAGCCTTCCGCGCCGCCTAATCCAGCTTTTGCTTATTGTCTTGACACGTCTCTGGACGGGTGTCAAGAGGAGGTGATCTGTCTTCCATCTGGCCGCCACGCGTCTTGCGGTGGCCACTTAATCACTTAGGGCTTCGACACCGCACTGATAAGTGACTGGCGTCACCGTTCAAGAGAGGCAGTGGAGCTGTGAGGCTTTGGCGAGGGTCTCGCACTAAGTTATCCCGGCAAGCCTGCCGAGATTGATCTTGAACTTGCCCCAGGGGGCGGCCTCGACGTGACCAGGCTCTCCTGCCCGGCAAGGGAGGCTTCCTCCTGGGTTTGTCTCGCAGTCTTGGTTCTCTTGATGCGCTCCTTGATCTCCAGAAGAATGCCTCTTCTGGCTTGGTCTTGAAATGTAGACTATCGTTGGAGATACGACCTCTGGTTCATCTGTGCATAAGTCTAGTCAACGAACGCAGGTGTTTGTTGCACCGACAGAAGCCCCCGGGCCTGGCTCATACATGCTGCCGAGCATCATTGGGGCAGGCCCTAATAATGCACAGGCGAGCACCAGAGCCGCGCCACGGTGGGATCCTTCTCTCTTGAGACCTTCTTTGCTTCTTCATTAACCTTGAACTTGGATAAGTTATCGGCCTTCCTGTGGATCGGGTGGCGCCAAACGTGGTAGGGCCGCCTCTGTAATGGCTCATGAATGGCCTTTATTCATGGGCTGGTAACTGCCATTTCACGCCTCCCACTATGCCCGTCTCTCCCGCCACGTACGCCGCATGCATAGTGCGGGGTAGTTAACGGAGGTGCAGGACGTGGAAAGAGGTGCCATGGCAGAAAACCATGCGCCCTGGATTGGCGCAGGGAGGGGCGGCCGACGAATCCAGCCGTTGTCAATTGCATTGACGAGCCGGATTCAAAGGAGCCCCCCCAGAGGAGGTGGAGAATCAGCCCCCAGTCCCCCGCGCTTGGCTATAAAAGGGGAGCGCGAGGGGGAGTGGAGGCATCCATTCATGCACCTTATTTTCTTCCTTGTTTTCCTTCCTTCCGCCATGCTGAGGGGGAGAGGTCTGGGGGTGACCCCGGTCCCCGGCCCAGGAACGGCGATTTTGAGGGCTTGTGCTGGTGCTAGGGGAGTGAGTCTGGTCCGAGGCTGCGAGGAAAGAGGTGGTCGTAGTTGGCGATAGCACAGCCGCTGTCGTTGTGTCGGTGGTGGCTCCAGAGGCACCTTGCTCTTCCCCAATGGCGGCGCGTCCGCACCTCCCCGATGAGCTCGCCGTCTGGGGCGAGGGGGCTGCCTCTGCTCCGAATTGTGAAAGCCTGATAGGTCGGCGGTGGAGTCTTCAGGGCTTCTGACACCTGCTGGAGACGTCACGTCCGGGGCTCCGGGTCACCCCGGCGTTGCTTTCTCTGGCGAGAGCGGGGATGACGCTGAAGATGAAGGCGTCATTCTGCCCGCCAAGGTGGGGGGCAGTGTTCCCAGCGCTCCTTGGGCACTGCCACCACCACATCTGCCTCTCCGGGGAGGGTGATGGGCTGGAGGTCCGCCGCTCCCCAGGAGCGACAGTGACAAGGAGGAAACCCGTGAAGACGAGGAAGGCGGGTGGCAGGCCGTCAGGTCAGAGTACGATGGCATCGACGCCTTCGTCTCCTACTGCCGGCCTGCTGCGTCATCTTCTGGCTGTTCCCCCAGCACCATCATCACCAGCCCCTTCTGGACGGTTGCTGGGGGATGTTCTCTTGGTGTCTTCTGCCGCGCACGCCTCGCCTTGGTGCCCCTTTTGCCCTCCTCGCACTCGAGGTGAACCCTGGAAAGGGGAGGAAAATAGGGCATCACAAGGCACTTATCTTTTTTAGATCTTAAAACTTGTAGGCGCTTGCCAACTTTTATCTTAAATTATGTAATCCCCCCGCCCATGCTTGTACTCTGTATGATTTGTACTTGTTAATCGACGTATTAATGAAAAAGAGTGTATGCCGGGTTCTTCGCGCATGTGAAAGGTCCATGCTAAGGGACGAGCCCTTATTACTTTCAAGTAAACGACATTCCCCGGCAGCACATCTTGTCGTTTCCCTTCTTTCTGCTACGACTACGTCCTTGCCTTGGTGAGGGTAGGAGTGAAAGTAGGAGCAGGCCCTTCGTCCACCTCCTACAAACTACAACTGCGACCAACTTCCAACCAAAGGGGCTTTGGTATAGGAAGAAGGGAGCACAGTAGTATAGGAGCGACCAAGGTTTCACACGTTCAAGTTTTTTTTCATACAGAAGTGCATCATGAAGGGCGAGGGGAACTTATCTGAGCTCACTGTTCCTGTAGGGTAATGCGACAGAAAACGAAAATTTTCGGTATAGCGAGCACGCCCAGGACCACTATGGAGACTGCATACAAGGTTTGATCTGATCCGTACCGACTTGAAGCGCAGCGAAAGAAGAGTCGGTGGAGATCGTTGGTGCAGATCCCCGTAGCTAGGATTTACAACCTCCCAACCACGAGGATGTACTCCCTCGTTGGACAGCCCTTCGGGAGGCGGTCGGACAGTCCCCCGGACGATGTCATGGACAGCCCTTCGGGAGGACCCTCGAAACTCGAACAGAGACTCGGACAGCCCTTCAGGAGGACACTCAAACAGCCCCTCGGGCAAAAGATCAGAACTACGACCTCTCTGCAGGGTTGCACACATACGCTGTCAGCTATCCGGCAGGGCTTCGCCGTCCAGAACTAGTTCCTGCCGGAACCCAGACAGCCTTTCGGCTCTACGAAACTATTTCGCGAGGAGGGAGAGAGAAGCCAGACAAGTCTATGGCATGTGTATGAGAGCAAGGATGAAGAGATGGCAGCCCTCTCCTCCTCTATTTATAGGAAAGCCAAGGGGTAGGATGGACATTCAAAATACCAAAGTACCCCCACTTTATGTCACACACAAAGGGCATAAGAGGGAAATGGGGTGCCATGTGGAGCTCCAAGGAGGAGCACCACCCTTGGCCGGCCACCCCCTTGGGGGCCCCCCATGAGGGGCTCTCAAGGCCCCCCAAGTTCTTCTATAAGCCTTTTGGAAATATCCCAAAAGGTGACTCACCAAAAAATATCCTAAAAAGCACTTTCACTATTCATGACAACATTTTTCATCGTCCGTTCGAACTGAAAATATTTATGTGGGCTTAGAACATTTCCAGTACCCAGAACAAATTTCAATGTGTTCCAAAACAATTTTGGATTAGTGATTTTCATCTGCGAAAAGCATCTGATGTGGTTCCGGCAGCTCCAGAACATTTCCGGTTTTTATCCCGGAAAATTCCCAGAAGTTTCAAGAATGATTCTGGCACCCTCCAAGAATTATCAGGGGTGTCCCGAAACCATTTTGACTTAATGGTATATCCCGAAACAACTTTTTTGGTTTCACCGAAACTCATCCGGTGACCTCTCTCTTCGGAACTTTTCCGCTGTCTCCGAAAACTTTTTTCGGAAACTTTCTCTCAGACTCCCTGTCTATTATTCAGCAGATAGATGACCCTTAAGCATGTGACCCTATAGGTTCGGTGAAGTATAGACATGACCCGGAACCCCTTCCGATCAATGATCAACATCGGAGCCGTGGACACCCATATTGACCCCGTATACCCACACGAATGAATATTTGAGTGAACCTCCAGTTGCCGTGAGCTATTCCTGTTACTTCGCGATATGTCACAAACACCCGAGGTGAGATTTATTGCATCCCCGTGGATCAACAATTTGTCCACCATGCAAGTTACTTTGTTACCGGTTTTGTTCTCTTTTCTCGTTTTCGTGTTCCGGCATCCCAGTGATCAAATCACGAGGTATCTGGCCAGACGATGATGGATACCGTTACACCGAGAGGGCCCGAGTATATCTCTCCATCGTCGGAGGAGCAAATCCCAATCTTGAGCTATCTCGTTACTTGCCATACTTTTTCGTGAACCCGTAAGCCGCCGTAATAGCCACCCAGTTACGGATGACGTTTAACAAACCCCAAAGTTCACGAAGTAAGTACGAAGGAACTCGATACTCTCATGGTCTAAGGAATTATGCAAACATTAACTATCTCTGTGTTATTAACCATAAACTTGTGATGAATGTATCTCATAGCATAACATCAAATCAGGTCGATTCAACACAACTATTCTTCTAACATTGTGCCCTCAAAATTGCCAGCATAGACATGCCCATGATCAGGAAAATAGGACCATCATGCAATACTTGAGCCAGTCTTAGAGGCATGACCGGGAATACATTTTACCGTTTATTATACCACATGTGCACATGAGTTTCCCTTCAAGTCTCGTGGTTATTGTAGACTCGAGAATCATTGCAGTTATAGCATGGAACATAAACATTCATTACAAACTCAGAGATACAAAATAACTGATATTACTACCTCTAGGGCATATCTCCTACAGACTCCCACTTGCACTAGAGTCATAATCCAGTTACATGGCTTCCCTAACACCAATGGCTATCCGGTGCTGCTCATGCTTTGTTCGTGGTAGAGGCTTTGTCATCGGGTCTGACACATTCAGATCCGTGTGAACTTTGCGTACTTTTACTAAACCCTCTTCGACATGATGTCAAATGAGTTTATATTTGCGTTGAATATGTCTTGTCTTACGTTGTGAACTTGGCTCCCTTGCCTGAGCCACGGCACCACTATTATCACAATAGATCTCCACCGGGTCCAGAGCACTTGGAACCACACCAAGTTCTTCAAGAAATTGCTTGATCCATACCGCCTCCTTGGAGGCTTCTGAAGCTGCAACATACTCCGCCTCCGTCGTAGAATCCGCCACAGTCTTTTGCTTGGAACTTTTCCAATCAACTGCGCCACCGTTCAATATGAAAACATAGCCTGATTGAGATTTGAAGTCATCTGGGTCAGTCATGAAGCCTGCATCAGTGTAACCACTTACACTGAGCTCTTCATCACCTCCGTACACAAGGAGTAAATCCTTGGTCCTTCTGAGGTACTTAAGAATACCCTTGACTACGGCCCAGTGTTCCAATCCTGGATCACTTTGGTACCGGCTGCTAACACTTAGCACATAGGAAACATCCGGTCTTGTACATAGCATGGCATACATAATAGATCCAACTGCCAAGGCATATGGAACATCATTCATTTGTACTCGCTCATCGAGAGTCCGAGGACACTGATTCTTGCAAAGTACTGTGCCAGGTGACATGGGGAGTTGGCCTTTCTTGGAGTTCTCCATGTTGAACCTTTTCAACACCTTGTCAATGTACGTGCTTTGGCTAAGCGCTATCAGGCGTTTTGATCTATCTCTATAGATTCTGATGCCCAATACATATGCCGCTTCGCCTAAGTCTTTCATTGAAAAACTTTTCTTCAATGAGTCTTTTATTTTGCTAGGAAAATTCACGTCATTTCCAATCAACAATATGTCATCCACATACAAGATTAGAAATGCTTTTGCCCTCCCACTAAACTTCTTGTAAACACAAGATTCTTCGTCATTCCTGATGAAGCCAAACTCTTTGACCACTTCATCAAAATGAATGTTCCAGCTCCTTGATGCTTGCTTCAGACCATAAATGTCTTTTTGAAGTTTGCATACCTTTCCAGCATCCTCATGGATGACAAAGCCTTCTGGCTGTATCATGTATACATCCTCTTTGAGGTTTCCATTTAGGAAAGCCATTTTGACATCCATCTGCCATATTTCATAATCGAAACAAGCAGCAATTGCTAGTAATATCCGAACAGACCTAAGCATAGCTACGAGCGAGAAAGTCTCATCATAGTCCACTCCTAGAACTTGCGTGAACCCTTTCGCGACAAGTCTAGCTTTGTGGATAGTAATGTTACCATCCGCGTCCGTGTTTCTTTTGAAAATCCATTTACAACCAATCGGCTTTACGCCTTCTGGATGTTCTTCCAAGTTCCAAACTTGGTTTTCGTACATGGATTCCATTTCGGATTTCATGGCCTTGTGCCATTCCTTTAAGCTGGGCCCCGCCATCGCTTCCTTGTAGTGTGCAGGTTCATCATCTTCAAGAATGAAGGTTTCATTATGAAACCACTCAGGTGGCTGGATAGCCCTACCTGATCTGCGCGGTTCAGTTACAACATTGTCTGAAGTCTTCGCATCACATGCGACAACTTCCGGCTCGGTTGTAAGGATAATTAGCAGAATTTCTTCCGGTTCCTTAGCCATATCAACGGTTGCCGAAGATTCACTAATCTCATTAAATTGTACTGTCCTCCCACTCACTTCTTTAGCGAGAAACTCTTTCTCGAGAAAGATTCTGGTTTTTGCGACAAACACTTTGCCCTCGGATGGGTGGTAGAAGGAATACCCAAAGGTTTCCTTGGGATAACCTACAAAGTTACATTTGTCTGATCTGGGATCGAGTTTGCTCGGTTGTAAACGTTTTACGTAAGCTTCACAACCCCAAACTTTGAGATGCGACAAATTGGGTTTCTTCCCATGCCATAACTCATATGGTGTCGTCTCAACAGACTTAGATGGTGCTCTGTTAAGTGTGTGAGCGGCAATAAGTACTGCGTGACCCCAAAAAGATATTGGTAGATCTGTAAGAGACATCATCGACCTTACCATGTCTAACAAGGTTCGATTACATCTTTCCGACACTCCGTTTCGCTGTGGAGTTCCGGGAGGCGTAAGCTATGAAACGATTCCACGGTCACTCAGATGTTGGCCAAACTCATAACTAAGATATTCGCCCCCGCGATCAGACCGCAGAAACTTAATCCTTTTGTTACGATGGTTTTCTACCTCATTCTGAAATTCTTTGAACTTTTCAAAGGTTTCCGACTTATGCTTCATTAAGTAGATATAGCCATACCAACTTAAATCATCAGTAAAAGTCACGAAGTAGAAATACCCACCTCGTGCGGCTGTGTTCATTGGACCACATACATCACTATGTATTATTTCCAATAATTCACCCGCCCGTTGAGGATGACTCGTGAACGGCATCTTGGTCATTTTCCCCGTCAAGCAAGCTTCACATGTGTCAAATGATTCAAAATCAAAAGATGGTAAAACTCCATCTTTATGGAGTCTTTGCATGCGTTTCTTTCCGAGGTGGCCAAGCCGACAGTGCCACAAGAAAGTGGTGGTGGTATCAGCCTTCTTAAGGCATTTAGCATTCATGTTAAGGACATCATTTCCACATTCAAGGTTTAGAATGAAAAGGCCCCCAACAATGGGTGCAAATCCATAAAACATATCCTTACAATAAAGTGAACAACCATTGTTCTCTGACTTGTACGAATACCCATCGTGTACTAAACATGATCCAGAGATAATGTTTCTACACAACAGTGGAACAAAATAACAATTACTTAGTTCCAAAATAAATCCTGAAGGGAGACATAGAGGCATAATGCCGACGGCTTGAGCGGCGATCCCAGCACCGTTCCCGACACGCATCACGACCTCATTCTTTGCCAGCTTGCGCACCTTCTGAAGTCTCTGTATCGAGTTGCAAATGTGAGCAACCAATCCGGTATCAAATACCCAAGACTTAGAATTTTCGCTAGCAAGCAAAACGTCAATGACATTAACTTGTATAACAATTATACCTTTTCTGGTTTTCCCGGACTTCTTATCTTCCAGATACTTGCTGCAGTTTCTCTTCCAGTGTCCTGTGCCCTTGCAGTAGAAGCACTCAGTTCCATCCTTGGCTCCGCCCTTAGATTTGCTTTGGGAGCTGGTCTTACCGGCGCCCTTGCCCTTCTTTGGCTTGCCTTTCTTTTTGAAACTTGCGGTTTTATTCACAAGCAACACTTGCTTGCAATTTTTCCGCAGTCTTGCTTCTGTCTTTTTCAGCATGGTGAGCACCTCTTTCGGTTCTTTCTCCATCCCTTTCATGTTGTAGTTCATGACAAAACCGTCGTAAGACGAGGGGAGTGAAGAAAGCAACATGTCCATCATATGGCCAGGTGGAAGTGGAAATGCCAGGGTTTTAAGCCTTTCAGCATAGCTGATCATTTTGACCACGTGCTCGCCAACTGAACTACCCTCAGCCATCTTGCATTCCATCAAAGCCTTAGTGATATCAAATCGTTCAGACTTTGCGGATTCCTTGTATAGAGCATCCAACTCCCGGATCATATCACGGGGTTTGTGGAATTCAAAATGTTTTTGAAGCTCTGGACTCATGCAAGCTAGCATGAGGCACTGCACTAAGTTGTGATCATCATCCTTAGTGGCCCAGACATTTTGTTCATCTTCCGGGGCCTGTGCCGCCGGTTTAGCTGGAAGATCATTTTCAAGCACATACAATTTCTTAGCGCTCCTGAGGACAATCCTCAGGTTGTGGACCCAGTCCGCATAGTTTTTCCCAGTCGCAGCTAACTTCTCTTTCTCTAACATCGGGCCTAAGTTGAACGTGGTATTGCGAGCCATTTGATCTACAATGGAAAACACAAGTTTCACTTAGACTTTGTTCATAATGATATTTGCACTAGTGAATAAACAATTTTATTCTAAAGGTGCTCCCACTCAAATCAATATCTCTCAAAATTGATTATGAGTGATTCAAGACACGAATTTCAATTCAACACCATTGATGGCGAGCATCACTGATGATGAGAACTTCAATCGTTAGTCAAACTTGCCGATCACATCTCTATGTGACTCTTGTTCATCTTTCAATGTGTGTGTTCCGAGCTCATGACTTTCATGCCTAAACGTCAAGACAACCAAGTGATCTCGCTGCGAGGTCTCAACTCACCCGCCTCACACTTCTCTAATCGTTCGTACCCATGTCAGCATGGCGCACCCCGAAAAGTTACGTGCCGTGATGGTGCTACACTTGGGAGAACACTAACTACTTGATATTTTAAGTGAGAGATCACCCTAATAAAAAGCGACTACCGCGCAATCAAGAAGGGTGCATCATAAGGGATAAACATCTCAGGCAATTCATAATTAGCATGATATGGTATAGCCCTTTCTGACGGAGAAGTCAAGTATTTCTTCTTCTTCGGCATTCGCGTCGGTGTTCACCTTCGCGAAGATTGCCACCACCTTGTCGATGCACCAGATAATATTGCTATCTCCATAGCGGATAAAATAAATGCATCACATAAGGTTGACACGTAGGTCATTAAAGTGCAATCATATGGCTCCAGCCATCATGCCGAATCATGACACGCAGGTCATGTTAAATACATCATATAGTCATCTCATACATAATCAAATTGAATGTGAGCATTGCTATACCACATCACATGCAAACCATCCTGCAAAACCAAGTTAGACGCCTCTAATCGGTTTATGCAAAATTTTATTTTACGTGGCTTCTAAGGTTTTGATTCAAACCGCAGCTACCAACGTTTATCATCAAGTATGATTATTCAAGTCACTAGATTAACTTTCCAGGGTGTATCAAACACGAGATAATAAAATCTCGAGCCCCATACTAAACTTCATCATACGCATGACCCCCGTGCAGATCATATCTGCATTGACCTTTCATCTGTGAAATTTCATCTTTCCTTTAAATACGGTGGAACCCAAAGAACTGATAGCGCTTCGTTGATCAATCAGGATCATGGATTGCCAGAACTTTGTGAAATTCCACCATGTCGTTTCAGCGTCAGAAATATGCAAATTCTAGGAAAACAACAAGAACATCGGGTAACAAATTTCATCTGCCACCCGCATAAATAATTTTCAGCAATAGATCTTATCTACTACCTAATTATATTATGCAATACCCATACATCTCCATGTATTCTAGATCGTAACATGCATCTACGCATAGCACGGCTCTTGATGCCACTGTAGGGGAACGCGACAGAAAACAAAAAAAATTGGTATAGCGAGCATGCCCAGGACCACTATGGAGACTGCATACAAGGTTTGATCTGATCCGTACCGACTCGAAGCGCAGCGGAATAAGAGTCGGTGGCGATCGTTGGTGCAGATCGCCGCAGCTAGGATTTACAACCTCCCAACCGCGAGGATGTACTCCCTCGTCGGACAGCCATTCGGGAGGATGTCGGACAGTCCCCCGGACGATGTCACGGACAGCCCTTCGGGAGGACCCTCGAAATTCGAATGGAGACTCGGATAGCCCTTAGGGAGGACACTCGAACAGCCCCTCGGGAAAAAGATCAGAACTACGACCTCTCTACGGGGTTGCACACATACAGTGTCAGCTATCCGGTAGGGCTTCGCCATCCAGAACTAGTTCCTGCCAGAACCCAGACAGCCTTTCGGCTCTACGAAACTATTTTGCGAGGAGGGAGAGAGAAGCCAGACAAGTCTATGGCATGTGTATGAGAGCAAGGATGAAGAGATGGCAGCCCTCTCCTCCTCTATTTATAGGAAAGCCAAGGGGTAGGATGGACATTCAAAATACCAAAGTACCCCCACTTTATGTCACACACAAAGGGCATAAGAGGGAAATGGGGTGCCATGTGGAGCTCCAAGGAGGAGCACCACCCTTGGCCGGCCACCCCCTTGGGGGCCCCCATGAGGGGCTCTCATGGCCCCCCAAGTCCTTCTAGAAGCCTTTCGGAAATATCCCAAAAGGTGACTCACCAAAAAATATCCTAAAAAGCACTTTCACTATTCACAACGACATTTTTCAGAGTCCGTTCGAACTGAAAATATTTATGTGGGCTTAGAACATTTCCAGTACCGACTAAAAAAATTTCAATGTGTTCCAAAACAATTTTGGATTAGTGATTTTCATCTGCGAAAAGCATCTGATGTGGTTCCGGCAGCTCCAGAACATTTCCGGTTTTTATCCCGGAAAATTCCCAGAAGTTTCCAGAATGATTCTGGCACGCTCCAAGAATTATCACGGGTGTCCCGAAACCATTTTGACTTAATGGTATACCCTGAAACAACTTTTTTGGTTTCACCGAAACTCATCCGGTGACCTCTCTCTTCGGAACTTTTCCGCTGTCTCCGAAAACTTTTCTCGAAAACTTTCTCTCAGACTCCCTGTCTATTATTCAGCAGATAGATGACCCTTAAGCGTGTGACCCTATAGGTTCAGTGAAGTATAGACATGACCCGGAACCCCTTCCGATCAATGATCAACATCGGAGCCGTGGACACCCATATTGAACCCCTATACCCACACGAATGAATATTTGAGTGAACCTTCAATTGCCGTGAGCTATTCCTGTTGCTTCGTGATATGTCACAAACACCCGAGGTGAGATTTATTGCATCCCCATGGATCAACAATTTGTCCACCATGCAAGTTACCACGTTACCGGTTTTGTTCTCTTTTCTCGTTTCCGTGTTCCGGCATCCCAGTGATCAAATCACAAGGTGTCTGGCCAGACGATGATGGATACCATTACACCGAGAGGGCCTGAGTATATCTCTCCATCATCGGAGGAGCAAATCCCAATCTTGAGCTATCTCGTTACTTGACATACTTTTCCATGAACCCGTAAGCCGCCGTAATAGCCACCCAGTTACGGATGACGTTTAACAAACCCCAAAGTTCACGAAGCAAGTACGAAGGAACTCGATACTCTCATGGTCTAAGGAATTATGCAAACATTAACTATATCTATGTTATTAACCATTAACTTGTGACGAATGTATCTCATAGCATAACATCAAATCAGGTCGATTCAACACAAATGTTCTTCTAACATTGTGCCCTCAAAATTGCCAGCATAGACATGCCCATGATCAGGAAAACAGGATCATCATGCAATACTTGAGCCAGTCTTAGAGGCATGACCGGGAATACATTTTACCATTTATTATATCACACGTGCATATGAGTTTCCCTTCAAGTCTCGTGGTTATTGTAGACTCGAGAATCATTGCAATTATATCATGGAACATAAACATTCATTACAAACTCGGAGATACAAAATAACTGATGTTACTGCCTCTAGGGCATATCTCCTACAGTTCCCTGCAGCTTCGGACTGCCGAGGTCGATGCGCTAGTTCGCCCCCTTCTCCTTCTGGGAAGTTCCACCGTGGCAGAGGCGCAGCTGTGAACCAAAGAAGCACGAGGGAGGAAATAGCAGCATATGATCTCTATGTTAAGGGTTAGATGCTTACATCAAGCATGACTGTAGTCCTATCAAAGATATGCTCAATCTAACATGCATGTTAGTTCCTAGGGCGCCAGCGCTTCGTTTTATTATCTGTGCACAGGGTCTTCGCCTGGCTTTGTACAAAGGGTTACATGCAACATCGGCAAGGCTTGTACAAATGGTGACTGCCAGGGCTGGGCCCGGCAGCCGCGCCTTACGGGTAGAACTTACGAGATGCTCAATGTTCCATGAGTTTTGCACCTTAGTGCCATCTTCGGTCTCCAGACGGACTGAGCCGGGTCTGGTGACTTGTACTACCCGGTAAGGGCCTTCCCACTTCGGCGTCAGCTTGTTGGAACCCTTGGCGGACTAAACACGCCTCAGGACAAGGTCACCTTCCTCAAGGCTCCGGGCGCGCACACTGCGGCTATGGTAGCGGCGCAGGGTTTGCTGGTATCGTGCAGCATGTATAGCCGCCCGGAGACGATCTTCCTCGGGGAGCACGGCATCGTCATGCCATAGCTGCATCTGCGCTACTTCATCATAGGCAAGTACTCGAGGTGACCCGTATATGAGTTCCGTGGGGAGCACTACTTCTGCCCCGTATACGAGGGAGAAGGGGGTCTGTCCGGTGGCTCGATTTAGTGTCGTACGGAGGGACCAAAGAACCACTGGAAGCTCATCGATCCAGTGTTTTCCACACTTTAGCAGCTTGTCGAAAGTTCTTGTCTTGAGTCCTCTCAGCACTTCAGCATTCATCCTTTCTGCTTGACCATTGCTCCGGGGATGAGCAACGGAAATGAAAGAGACCTTGCTTCCAAGGCTTTGAATGTATTGGGTGAAGGTGCGACTCATGAATTGGGTGCCGTTGTCAGTGATCTCCTTGGCAGGTACTCCAAAACGGCACACCAACCCTTTCAAGAATTTGACAGCTGCTTGTGCGGTCACCTTTCTCACTGGCTCTACTTCCGGCCACTTTGTAAACTTGTCGATTGCCACGAACAAGAATTCAAAGCCCCCGGTAGCTTGGGGGAAGGGGCCCAAGATGTCGAGCCCCCAAACCGAAAACGGCCAGGATAGAGGGATCATCTGGAGAGCTTGAGCTGGCTGATGAATGTTTTTGGAGTGGAACTGGCAGGCTTCACATCGGGCGACAAGCTCAGTTGCGTCTTGGAGGGCCGTGGGCCAGTAGAAACCCTGCCGGAAAGCTTTTCCGACCAGGGCTCTGGATCCAAGGTGAGAGCCGCACATGCCCTTGTGTATCTCTGCCAGCAACTCCTGTCCAACTTCCCGGCAGATGCATTTCAATTTCACATCGTTCGGCCTTCTTCTGTATAGAGTGTCATCGACAAACTGATACATACTTGACCTCCGAGCTACTCTTTCAGCTTCTTCTTGTTCTTCGGGGAGTTCTCCTGTTTGAAGGTAGTGGACTATGTGCCATGCCCAAGTTGGAGCCTCGGGCACGACAACAAGGATCAATGGCATCTCTCCGTCCGTGGGAGCACTCATGTCGACCGCGAGAACCTATGGTTCAGCAGAAGGCGGATGCTCACCATCCGAAACAGAGCAGTTCCAGGCAACATCTCTACCGGTGGCTTTTGGAAGCTCTGCTGGGAGATACATGTCGGAGTTCAACTTCCTCCTTTTTTAGGCCATCATCGAAGGGGATACTGAAGGTTGGGTCAGGTGGAGGACAAAAATCCCTAGTTCCACAGGGAGCTTTTGTGCAGCGCACTTTGACAGGTGATCAGCAATGCTGTTTTCCGCACGTGGTACATGCTCTGTTTGCAAACCGTCAAAGCACTCTTCCAGCTTCCTCACTTCCTCCAGGTACGCCTCCATCAACGGGCTCTGGTAATCCTTATTGACTTGCCATACCACAAGCTGTGAATCATTGCGGATGATCAGTTTCTTGATTCCCAACTCCACCGTGATTCTGAGTCCGGCAAGGAGCCCCTCATACTCAGCGGTGTTGTTGGTGGCTTCCTCCCGGGGAAAGTGCATCTGGATCACATATTTGAGGTGCTCTCCGGTGGGCGCGATGAGGAGCACGCCTGCTCTGGCGCCCTGTAGTGAGAAAGCACCGTCGAAATACATGACCCATTCCTGGGGCACTTCCTTGCCGGGGAGAATTGTTTCTGGTACTTCTTCATCCGGGGTGGGCGTCCATTCCGCAATGAACTCTGCCAATGCTCTGCTCTGAATAGTTGAAGTGCTCTCGTACTTCAAACCGAAGCTTGACAATTCCAGTGCCCATTCAACTATCCTGCTGGTGGCTTCTGGGTTCCTTAATATGCGCTGTAATGGAAAGCGAGTGACCACCGTGATCTCGTGTGCTTGGAAGTAATGGCGCAGCTTCCTTGAGGCCATGACGAGGCCGAAGATCAGTTTATGGACCCCAGAATACCTCGTCCGAGCTCCTTGGAGTAGCGAGCTGACGAAGTAGACTAGTCGCTGCACAACCTTTTTCCTTGTCGTGACAGTTTCAGTTCTCTCTCCCGGAAGGACAGTTACCGCAGCTGCTTCACCCTCCATCTCCCGCTGCGCCAGCAGCGCTGCACTAACCACTTGATTTGTTGCTGCCAAGTATAGCAACAACGGCTCTTGTGGCCTAGGAGTGACCAAGGTGGGAGCAGAGGAGAGGTAGGTTTTTAGGTCTTGCAGCGCTGCTTCTGCTTCCGAGGTCCACTTCACTGGCCCTGCCTTCTTTAAGATCTTGAAGAAGGGCAGGGTGCGTTCGGTAGACCTGGAGATGAACCTACTCATCGCAGCAACACACCCAGTCAGGCGTCTCATATCTTTGACCGTCCTTGGGGCCCAAATCTGCTCAATTGCTTTGATCTTGTCGGGGTTGGCTTCTATCCCTCGGTGAGACACAAAGTATCCAAGAAGTTTGCCGGAGGGCACGCCAAACACAAACTTCTCTGGATTCAACTTCAGATTGATCTTGCGCAGGTTTGCAAAGGTTTCTTCTAGGTCTTGAACAAGTGTTGATCTATCCCTAGTTTTGACCACTATGTCATCCATGTAAGCTTCAACATTCCTGTGTAGCTGAGGGCCAAAACCAATCTGCACTGCTCTTGCAAAAGTGGATCCAGCACTCTTCAACCTGAAGGGCATACGTATGAAGCAGTATGTGCCACATGGGGTTATGAACGCTGTTTTCTCCTCATCTTCCTTGGACATGAATATCTGGTGGTACCCGGAGTAAGCATCCAGAAAGGGAAGCAGGTCACACCCGGAGGTAGAATCCACAATCTGGTCGATGCGCGGCAAGGGGAAGGGGTCCTTTGGGTAGGCCTTGTTTAAGTCTGTGAAATCAATGCACAGCCTCCACTTCCCATTTGCCTTGCGCACTACCACCGGGTTGGCCAACCAGGTTGGGTGCAGTACTCCTCTGACCAATCCAGCTGCTTCAAGTTTCTTGATCTCCTCGGCAATGAACTGCTGCCGCTCCAAGGCTTGCTTCCTAACCTTCTGTTTCACAGGCCGGGCGTGAGGGCAAACAGCTAGGTGGTGCTCGATTACCTCCCTGGGAACACCAGGGATGTCAAACGGTTGCCAAGCAAACACGTCGACATTCGCCCGTAGGAAGGTAACGAGCGCGCTTTCCTATTTGTCGCTGAGGGCGGAACTGATGGTGAAGGTGCCATCAGTGCTGTCCTGCCATGCCGGGACCTTTTTTACAGCAGGCGAAGCAACCTTAGGCCTCTTGCTGGTGGAACTCTCCGGCAGATCCTCAACAGCCGCAGCGCACTCCAAAGAGGCGCGCTTCCCGGAGTCCTTGCCGGCGTCCCAGCCAGCCTCCTTCTTTTTCTTTGTATCTTCAGCGGGAGCAATGGCTTCTGCTGCCTCAGCTGCTACCGCGTCTCGATACATCTTGTCCACGCAAATGATTGCATCCTTCTTGTCTGATGGGACGGAAATGATGCCCATCGGCCCTGGCATCTTCAAAGTGTTGTAGGCATAGTGGGATGCCGCCATGAACTTTGCCAGGGCTGGACGACCAAGAATCCCATTATACAGCAGGGGGAGCTCGACAACGTCGAACACCACCTTCTCAGTCTGGTAGTTTAGCTCCCCGCCGAATGTTACCGTCAGCGTGATCTTCCCCTTAGGACGACGCCTGCCGGGGTTGATTCCCTGGAATGTGCCGGTTGCCTCAAGCTCTTCTTCGGGAATCTGGAGTTTGCTGACCACTTTTGGGGAGATAAGGTTCAACCCGGCCCCGTCATCAACCAGCATCTTGGTGACTTTGAGGTTGCGAATCGTTGGGGAAACCAACAATGGAAAACATCCAATCGATGTGGTGCGATCTGGATGATCCTCTTCGTCGAAGATGATGGGCGTGCGGGACAACTTCAGCGGCCTCCGGGAGTCGGCGGCTGGTTCCACGGCATTGACCTCTCGCGCCCATTGCTTGAGTTGGCGATGAGAGGAGTGCAAAGAGGCACATCCGTCAATGCACATGGCCTCAGTTGCTTTCTGGAACTCCTGCTCGCTGGTTTCTTCTCCATCTCCCCCGTCACTCTCATCTTCTTCCTCTTTCTTCTCGCGACCCCTGGCGGGCCTATCGTTCTGCTGTGGAGCCTTGTCGCGGCATCCTCCTCTATTGCCGTGGCCCTTCCCACCATTGTCTTCTCGATCTCTTTCCTTGTCGTGCTTCTCATATTCTGCCCTCTGCTTCTTGACAAGCTGCTCAACCTGGTGGCATTCTTGCAGGTCGTGTCCTTTCATGCGGTGGATCTTACAGTATGGCCCATCGGATTTCCCAGCTTTCTCCGCGGCCACAGCCTCCCGGCAATCAGCGCACGCGGCAGCTTCCTTGCCGGGGGCTTCGATCTTGGCCTTCTTGCCAGAGCTAAGATTGCCGGTTCCTCCCCTTTGAGTTGGAGGCCTCGTTGTCATCCTCAGAGTTGACTTCGGCACCCTCCTCCTCGCCAAGGAGTCGCCTTCCTTCCTTAGCTCGAGCACACTTATCCACCAGGGTATATAACTCATTGACGGTCTTGGGCAGCCGAACGCTCATCTTAGAGCGAATCCTTCTGTTGCGCACGTTCGAGTGGAACGCGGCAATCACAGCTGCCGGATGTATCTCGGGGATGTTGCAGTGCACTCGGCTGAATCTCTGCATGTACTTCCGCAGACTTTCCCCTTCTTTCTGCGGCAGGACTTGCAAGTCACTGGGTCTCCCGGGCTCTTGTTGGCCACCCGTGAAGGCGCCCACGAACTCGTTACACAAGTCAGCCCAGGATGAGATAGAATTTTCTGGCAGGTGCATCAGCCAAGCCCTCACGTTTGGCTTGAGCGCCAAAGGGAAGTAGTTGGCGAACACCTTCTCATCCCTGGCCCCAGTAGCATGAATAGTGATTGTGTAGATGCTCAAGAACTCTACCGGGTTCAACTTTCCATCGTATTTCTCGGGCAGCTCTGGTTTGAACACGCGGGCAGACGGCCAGTGGACTTGTTGCAGCTCGCGAGTGAAGGCGGGGCACCCAACCTCATAAGGTAAGTACCCGCCATCACTGGGCGCGGGTTCATCAACGACCGGACCGTTGCGCCTGTCCGATGCGCGACGCGTCTCACAGCGCCGCTCTATGGTGACACGCGCGTCTTCTGTCCGCCGGTCTTCAAAAACTTGCCGCTGATCTTGGTGAGCACGCGGGCCAGACGAAGCCATCGACGTTTCGTCGAGCTCGTTGGCACGCTGCCCCCGCTGCGTCTGCCGCTGGGCCTGCGGCGGTGGAGGGGAGTGCACGCTCAGCGTGGCCCTTCCGTCATGGCCATCCATCCTGGCCACCACGACTGTCTGTTGGCACTGCGACGGCTCCGCTTGCCGCTGCCCTCCGGTCTCAGCAAAGCCGATCAGACTCTGGATAGTGGCCCTCCACTCATCCATCCGATCAGCCGCCGGAGGGAATCTTAGCAGGAGTTGAGCCCGCGCCATAGCTTCCGTTGCTGTGCTTGGTAACGCTGACGAGGCGGACCGCGACATCGCTCGACTCCTGATGGAACCAGCAGGAGCTTCACTGCGTTCGCGCCACCACGAGCCAGCCGCCATGGCAGGTTGATGGAGAGCGGGCCGCGCTTGGGGGTTAGCGACCCCGTTCTGGCCGCTCTGCCCAGGACGACGCACGGGCCCAGCGGCCGCGCCGATAGTGGGCGCCGCCGGAGGGTCCCGGCTCGCGCCAGAGCGGGCGTCGTTGCTGCGAGTGTGCCCACTGGCGCGACGAGAAGGTTGAGATTGGGCGCCTCCTCCTCTCGCGGTTGGTGGGTCGCGGCTATTGGCTTGTTGCTGATGTTGTCCTCCTCCGGCGCCCTCCGCTCCAGCTCCGGCCGCGGGCGACACGGCGATGGCACCGCCTGCGCCAGCCAAGTCGCCCGCAACCACCCCCTCTCCCGACGCAGCCGCGGCGTTTGCAATGTCCACGGCCGCATGCGAGGGAGCCTTCGAAGTGGAAGGATGTGCGGTCGCGCTGGACTTTTTCTTGGGCGTCATGGACGAGGATAGCGACGAAGATGATGACGAATGCGCGCTTCACAACCTCCGACTCGCGCAAGCGACTCCCCCTACCTGGTGCGCCAAAGATGTCGTGGATCAACACGATCACCTATGGGGTCTTTCGGCCCCTTTGTGGTTCGGCAAGGGGGAGGTCACATTGCACAAAGAGCGGAGGCCATGGAGCAGCACGACGATGGCGACATGGGCGATTTTTACCTAGGTTCGGGCCGCCGTGAAGCGTAAAACCCTACTCCTGCTTTGGTGGATGGAGTGGAAGAAGCCCACGGGCGCGAGATGCTGATCCCCGGCAAGATGGCCTCGGGAAAGCAACCGCGTGCGTACAGGTATGTGAGGGTTCGAAGTGGCCGAATCCTTTCCTAGGTTGCCTTGGACCTCCTTTTATAGCCCAAGGGGTGACCACAATGGCAAAACAGTCATTACCCTGTGATTAGATAGCAAACAGTGCTATCATACCTAACTCTGGCAGTTAGGACAAAATGCATTAAATGCACTGCTATGTGTCCAGCTGTGGACGAAGCCCGGCAAGCCTGCCGCGCCGCCTAATCCAGCTTTTGCTTATTGTCTTCACACGTCTCTGGACGGGTGTCAAGAGGAGGTGATATGTCTTCCATATGGCCGCCACGCGTCTTGCGGTGGCCACTTAATCACTTGGGGCTTCGACACCGCACTGATAAGTGACTGGCGTCACCGTTCAGAGAGGCGGTGGAGCTGTGAGGCTTTGGCGAGGGTCTCGCACTAAGTTATCCCGGCAAGCCTGTCGGGATTGATCTTGAACTTGCCCCAGGGGGCGGCCTCGACCTGACCAGGCTCTCCTGCCTGGCAAGGGAGGCTTCCTCCTGGGTGTGTCTCGCAATCTTGGTTCTCTTGATGCGCTCCTTGATGTCCAGAAGAATGGCTCTTCTGGCTTGGTCTTGAAATGTAGACTATCGTTGGAGATGCGACCTCTGGTTCGTCTGTGCATAAGTCTGGTCAACAAACGCAGGTGTTTGTTGCACCGACACTGTTTATTGGTGCCAATATTCAGTGATATGAAATTGCATATTATCTTGATCGTATACGATGTGTTTGTAAGTCATGGCCAATTCTGGAGGCAACAACGAGTCGGTGTACGATGTGGACATGGTTAACAATGATTTCTTAGACGCTTATGAGTATAACATCAAGAGCCTGCAAGGGGCAAATGACGAGCTAAAGGTGGAGATTAAAGAGCTACACAAGGAGACTATTTGGCTCATTAAGGAGACTAATGAGCTGAGGGACGAGAGGGATAAGCTCGTCGAGGATCGGGATAAACTGAAGGGGGAGAGAAAACTCCTCGGGGCTGAGAGGATTGACCTCAAGATGGACATAGATCATTTCAAAAGAGATGGAGAGGGGAATAGAAAGAAGCTTTGCTAGTTGAGTGTGCTCCTTGATGAAGATTAGTTTTTTAACTAGCTAGATACATCTCGCTAGTTGAGTGTGCTCCTTGATGAAGATTAGTTTTTTAACTAGCTAGATACATCTCGCTAGTTGAGTGTGCTCCTTGATGAAGATTAGTTTTTTAACTAGCTAGATACATCTTATTAGTTGATGATGATCGAGTAACTAGAGTACTAGCTTGCTGAGCAACTTCTGTGAAGTTTACTTAACTTGTTAAGTTCATGAGCCTCTTCTGTTAATGATTATCTATTAAGTAAGTAGCTAATGTTGATGAATATATTGTGTTAATGAATATCTATTCAGTACGTAGCTAGTGATGATGAGCAATTTTTTATTAACAAAAAACCATTTGCTGGCATTGGCCAAGGAGGCACGTCAGAGTTAGATGAACTTACTACTGGCGTTGGACAGGTGACACGCCAGCACCGTGTAGGATACTGCTGACGTGCTCTCCAACGCCACCACTAGTTTTTAGCAATGGTGCCATATTAGCAGTGTCGTGTGTCTACGCCAGCAAGGCAGTTTTTGGCACGCCATAGCTAGGCTTTTCTGCACTAGTGTGTTATGCATGATGAGCTGTTCTCCTTAGTTGGTTTGCCCTGCTCGAACAATGACAAACAGGAAATACTGGTACTAATGTACAACAATGGCTTGCAATGAATAAAAACTCTACGGAGAATCACTTGCTGAGCAACAGTAGACAAATTCTTGCATACATATCACTCCTCTAAAGGTTGATCTGCTCTTACCATAAGAATACCAAATCCACACTCCCAAGAAATCAGATTGTAGTAGTCGTAAGCTTCTGTCAACGAATCAAAAGTTAAACCAACAGTTGGTTCAAATACAGAATCGGTTCTCCTTTCAGCGAACCCTTTCAACGAGTTCCCCATTGGAGTAACTCGAACTTCTATGCTGCTGCGTGACGAAGATGCACCCAAGCAAAAAAGAAAACAGGGCCGGGATGGAGCCCAGCGTTTTTCACTCAGCAATTAATGCAAGATAAGTGCAGGCGCGGCCCCGCTAGAGAAAAAATATATTATGTTCTACCCTGTGCCTGCCACATATGCACCATCCGTTCCTTATATACGAGCTCAATCAATCAGATTGTTTCCCTGCTAGCATAGAGAGAAATATAGAATCCCACGCGAATCACAGGGAAGATTCGGTGAGAGCGGTGCAGATTCCCCGGGCATTTACCACCATGTCCCAAACGTCCGCCTCCATCACATGATGTGCTTTGTCAAACAACAGACTGTGACAATACTTACTAGTAGTCCGTCCCTAGCGTGACGGTGGGGTCCTCGTCTTGGCGACGTGCGAGGCGAGTTGGGAGACTGTGGTCTCTGACGCCGTCCCTCGTCGGCGGCAGCTAGATCTGGTTCGAGTCCCCGCCCCTCTCTACTTCGTCTCCCTTCCGAGGTTGCTGCCCCACATCAGTTTTCCAATCCACCCCCCCCCCCCCCCCCCCCTCCGTGAGGCTAGGGCTCACGGTCGTACACCACCCACGAACCCTAGTCTTTTTCTCTCGATCTTCAGTCCTTGATTTGGTGCGGAGGAGGCTGTGCGAGATCCATGGAAGGAGTGGAGGACAAGTTGAAGCGGATGAACCTCTCTGAGGCGGAAAGGAAGGGGGTGAAGATCGGCTGGAGGAGGGCAGCGGAGAAGAATGGCAGTGTCGCAAAGGCGATGGGGAAATTGTTCTCGGACAGGCCGGGGTATGCGGATGGGATGGCAGTGGCGCTAGGGAAACTCTGGTGCCCGATGAGGAGGCTGGAAGTAAAGGAGATGGGGGAGAATCGGTTCCTGTTTTTGTTTCATCAGGAAGGTGGCGCGTCGGGCTGGCGGCGGCTTGGGGTGGCTCCGAGGGGCGGCGCCGGTGCTCTGCTGCACCGGGCGGTGCGAGGCGACCTTGGCGGCTGCGGTCGGGCTCGAGCTGGCCGCGTCGGGCGGCTGAGGGTGGGGCGCCGGGGCGGCGGCCTCGGTCCGGGCTCCCGGTGGCCTGGGCGTGGACGGCGTACGTGCGCGCGGCGGCTCTTGGCTCCGGATGTGCGCGCGGGGCGCGGATCGACAGCTGGGCGCGGCAGCGGCAGGCGTACGTCGGGCGCGGGAACCAGCCGGGCATGGCGGGTGCTGCTCTGGAGCGCGAGGTGTGCTGCGGGCGGTGGACCTGCTCGTCTGCTCTGCTGCTTCGCATTTTACCTATACCACCATCCCCCCGTGTCGCTGCCCCAGGCGACACCAGGGGCGACTCCACCTCCGCCGGAAGCTCTCTCCCGCCGCCTCTTTGCTCACCGCCGCTGCCGCCGGCCGCGCGCCGCGGTGGCGGCGGGCCCCCTGCTGCCGAAGGTTCCAGGGGGGTCTGGTCTGCTGGTGGCGCTGGGGAGGTCGTCGGGTGCTTTGGGGTAGTGGCCGGCGGCTCGCCGGCGCGGGATGCCGGGGCGGCGGCCCCGGGAGGTGGTGGCTGCGATTTTGTTGCGGGCCGTGTTGTTGGGAGAGGGCCGTGGACGGCGCGGTGGTGGCTGCATCTCGGCGCGGCGGCCGCAGGATCTCGATCCAGTTTTTGCGGGCCGGCGCCTGTGGCGCGCGGCTGCGCGGGTCTTCGAGCGGGGTGGCGGCGCCGGTTCTGGTGCTCTGCACCGGGTGTGGCGCGGAGGGCGCGGTGGTGGCGCTGGTCTGCTCGGCGGCGGAGCTCTTCTGCTCGCTCCAGCTTGGGCCAGGTCGCCGGGGCCCGTGGCTGCGTGCTACGGGGTGTGGGTGCCGGGGCGGCGGCCCCGGGAGGTTGGCTGCGACGGCATGGGCCTTTGCAGTGGCTGGGGAGTGCGGTGGGTTCGGTGCGTTCTGGTCGGATCTGACCCTGGCGGGCGCGATGCTGCATCGTGGAAGGAGGGGCTGCGGTGGATCATTGCGTGGAGGTTCGGCAGCTGGCGATGGTGGATGTGCTGCACGGCGGGCCACCGACGGGAGAGGAGGATCTCAGGCGAAAGCCTTTTTGCAGCGGCGGCGCCTGTGGGCGTCGTTACCTCCTTGGGGGCGTTGCCCCGGAGATCCTTTCCTCTCCCTCCTCGTGTCGTGCTTGGACTCTCCGGGTGAAAATTCAAACTCCGTTTCTTCGGAGTGGGCGGCGGCGGCGTCTACATCGTGACCTCCTTGGAGGCGTCGCCTTGGAGGGTTGGCCTATGGCAGTCGTGTGGTGTTCTCCCATCATCATGGGTGGGGTACGCCGGGGCAGCGGCCCCGCATCCTTGTTGTGCGCCGAGACGACGGTCTCGGGCAGCGGTGCGGCGGCAACTCCATGAGGTAGGGTTGCTGTTCGGCATGGCTTGGGTGGCAACCTTCGGCTGCATGGGCAGTAGGGTGGTCGGCTCGGTCGACGCGTCCTAGCGGGGACGGTTGGATGGTATGTCGGGGCGGCGGCCCCGGATGTGGTGCGACGTCCGTGGTCTGCGAGCGGTTACTCTGAGAAGCGTGGGCTGCGGGCAGCTGGGTCGTGCAGCATTGCGGCTCGAGGCGAGCGGTGGCATGTCGGGGCGGCGGCCCCGGAAGGCGGTGCCGGTTGAGTGCGCCGGGCGCGACGGAGCGGTGGATGTCGGGGCGGCGGCCTCGAGAGCTTGGCAGCTTCGACTGCATTAACCTTGGGTCGTGTGGGTGGCGAGGTTGCCGTTGCAGTTGGTCGTCGACATGTCGTCTGCTGTAACCAGCGCATGGCTTTGTGGGTGCTTGACTCTTCACCTCTGCGGGAGAGTCCCGGTCTGCTCCTCCCATAGCAGTCTCGACTTCTTCTTTCCGGCAGTGGTGGGAGGCGGGCTAGCTTGGCGGTGCGGGGCCTCCCGTTGTTGTGTGTTTGTTTTGGTTGGCGTTTGTTGTGGTGTGCGACACGCCATGGGTTTGTTGTGGTGTGCGACACGCCGTGGGCAAGTGTGGGTTTGTCCCAGTGTGTCCTAATGCTGGGCTTTCGGCCCTTTGTATCTGGTTTTCGCCCGGTTTTCCCTAATTAACCGGGCAACCTTTTCTTCTTAATGAATGCAGAGAATTCTGCCATTTCGAAAAAAAGGAAGGGGGGAAAAAGAAGGCGCTGGAGAATGGCCCATGGACTTTTGGCAAGGAGCTGTTGGTTATGGAAGATTTCGACCCACGGAAACCCTTGATGAGTACACCTTTGCCACAGTGCCGATCTGGGTGAGGATCTACAATATCCCGCTGGGAATGATGTGCAAGGAGTTAGGGGAGGACCTGGCGGCAGAGATAGGAGAACTGATGGAAGTCGATGGCGGAGAAGATGGTACGGCGTTGGGGAAATGTTTGAGGGTGAAGGTGAGGATCAAGGTTGCAGAACCTCTTATGAGGGGCCTTTATCTGGATGTGGAGCCGGAGGAGGGTGGTTGTCAGAGAGATACAGGAAGTGAGATGGAAGTGATTATGGTTGGAGACGAGAAGGGGGAAAAGAAAAAGGAAAAAAGAATATGGTGCTACTTCGAGTATGAATACCTGCCGGACTTCTGCTACATCTGTGGGAGGCTGGGACATCTGGATAGAGACTGCAAAATCAAGCCAAAAAGGGGTCAGAATGCTGAGTTTGGGAGATGGCTAAGGTATGTATCAGAAAGAGCTCATGTAAGTGATGTGGGAAGAGAAAATTGGAAGGAGAACAGTGGCGGCAGTTCAGGCAGGAGATATGGGTGGCCGAGTAATGAGGGAAGGTCAAGGAGTGATGTGGATTCCTGGAAGAAATCTGCGGGGAGCGAGGGGAATGAGGGAAAGAAGAACACGACCGAGACCGAGGTAACTAGCCCGCTGAAGATCACGTTACCTGAGGAACAGCAGGGGAATGATACGGGCGAGGGAAAGTGCAAGAAAAACCTGAATTTTGGGGTTTCGGGAATGAAGTAAGGTACGACGGCTGTTGCAGCGAGCGAACCGACGGGTGGCAAAACTGGGGAGCTGCCAAATGTGACGGGAGGGGTAGGAAAAGTCCAAGAAGGTGATGGGAGGGATGGGCAACAAGGTGAATATGTGGTGAGCGAGAAACCACAGGTAAACAAGCAGGACAACAAGAAGGGAAGGAATGGCAAGTTCAAGAGGCTGCCACGGGAGAGCGCGGGTGCAGCTACAACAATAGTTACTGGTGAGAAGAGGAAGGGAGAGGACATGGACATTGACGGGCAGGGGGAATTAAAGAAGATTAAGGGAGATGGAAGCAACAAGGATGGAGTCGAAACCGTACAAAATGTTGAGAACGCGGGGCTGCCGGGACAGCCCTGCGAGAACCAATGAAGATCATCACATGGAATTGTCGGGGATTGGGGAACGGCCCGGCAATTCGAAGTCTTCTGGAGTTCCAGAAGAAGGAGGACCCCGACATACTTTTTTTGTCTGAAGCAAAGATGGTGCGTGGTAGGCTGGAATGGATGAGATGGAAGATGGGAATAACCAACATGATAGTAAAAGACTGAGGGACAGAGCGGTGGCTTGGCACTATTTTGGAAAAATGAAGTGAATCTCAAATTAGTTGGTTTTATTTCACGATATCATATTGACACGGAAATTACGGAATCCGATGGCTTTGTATGGCGTTTCACCGGAATATATGGAGAACCGAAGCATGATGAAAAGGAAAAAACTTGGAAGTTATTGAGAAATCTGAAACATCTTGGGAGAAGGAAGGCGGGGCACCACGATCACAAGCTTGCATGGACCGTTTTAAGGCCGCTCTGGAGGTGTGTGAGCTGCGAGACTTGGGCTTTGTGGGGGATGTTTTCACTTGGCGCAACCACAACCATGATGCTACCCGGTATATAAGGGGGAGGCTGGATAGGGCAGTTGCTATGCAGGCATGGTGTAACAGAATTCCAGCGTTCCGGGTGATTAATGGTGACCCCCACCATTCAGACCATCGCCCTGTCATCATTGAGCTCCAGGGGGCTGCTCGACTGAAGCGGAGCTTGGCTCGGAACTTGGAGCCTCGGTTTGAGGCAAGATGGCTCGAGGAGGAGAACTGCAGAGAGCTAGTTCGGAATGAATGGGAGAGAGAAATGACGGGAGATGGCAAGAAGGTAGCAGATGCAACTAGAGGTGTTATGAGAGAACTAGTGCACTGGAGTAGAAATGTCCTGGGTGACTTGTAAAAGAGAATATGTTGGACAAAGAAGGAGCTGGAGAAGTGTAGACGAGGTAACATTGGGCAGGATCAAGTTAGGAGGGAGGAAGTGTTGAGGTTCAAGCTTGGTCGGTTAGAGGAACAGAGAGAAACATATTGAAGGCAGAGGGCACATATACACTGGCTGAGATGTGGAGATAGAAACACAAAATTCTTTCATGCAGCGGCTTCGGAGAGGAAGAGAAGAAATAGAATTAAGAGATTGAGGGAGGATGGTAGAGTGGTGGAGGAAGAGGGGGCCATGAAAGAAGTGGTAACTAACTACTTTTTAAATCTTTTCACTTCCCATGCAGGCACGAGGACGGAGGAGCTCTTGGGTCATATCGCCCCCCGAGTTACTCCACAAATGAATGGCCTACTCACTGAGGAGTTCACGGAGAGGGAGGTCTTCGAGGCCTTGCAGAGTATTGGAGACCTTAAAGCCCCGGGACCGGATGGTATGCCGTCCATCTTTTATAAAAGATGTTGGGACATTGTGGGGGAAAAAGTGATTTCAGTAGTCTTGAATGTGCTAAATGGGGGTCCTATGCCTGAAGGTTGGAATGACACATGCGTGGTTCTCATACCAAAGGTGCAAAACCCGGAGAGCATGAAGGACCTGAGGCCAATCAGCCTATGTAATGTCGTTTATAAGCTCGTCTCCAAGGTACTCTCCAACCGGCTGAAGCAAATACTTCCTGACATTATTTCACCCAACCAAAGTGCCTTTGTACCGGGTCGGTTGATTACGGATAATATTCTTCTTGCTTATGAATGCACTCATTACATGCAGAACAGGAGAAAGGGAAAAGAGGGCTATGCAGCTGTTAAATTGGACATGAGCAAAGCGTATGATAGGGTGGAATGGGGCTTCTTGGAAAAGATGATGTACAAGCTTGGCTTTGGAGGTGGATCAAGCTGATCATGTTATGTATCTCCACAGTGTCATATAGATTTAAGGTGAATGGTGAATGCACGGATGTGGTGATGCCCCAAAGAGGCCTTCGGCAAGGTGATCCCCTATCGCCGTACCTCTTCTTGATTGTTGCTGAAGGTTTCTCTTCTTTACTTAATAAGGCGGATGCAGAGGGGACATTGAGTGGGATCCGTATTTGCAATGGAGCGCCGAGTTTAAACCACTTATTGTTTGCAGATGACAGCTTGGTACTTATGAAAGCTTCACGTGAGAGTGCCATACATCTGCAGAATGTGCTACAACTTTATGAGGTCTGTTCGGGGCAAATTGTGAATTATGACAAGTCATCAATCATGTTCAGCAAGAACACAAGGGCGGCGCAGAAGCAACAAGTGCTAACAGAGTTGCGCATTGGGAATGTGACCAGATCAGAGAGGTACTTAGGACTACCTGTGTATGTGGGGACCAACAGAACCAAATTTTTTGATTACTTGAAGGATCGTATGTGGCAACGAATTCAAGGCTGGTTGGAGAGGCTAATGTCGAAGGCAGCAAAAGATGTGCTTATTAAAGCTTGTGCCCAAGCAATCCCCACTTTCGCGATGTCATGCTTTGATCTTACCAAAACTTTGTGTGAGCAGATGGGAGCGATGATATGTCGATTCTGGTGGGCAAAGCAAGAGATGACCAACACTATGCACTGGTTAAGTTGGGAACTCATGACAAAATCGAAAAGGGATGGAGGGCTCGGGTTCAGGGATTTGTATGGTTTCAACCTTTCCATGCTTGCGAAGCAGGCGTGGAGGCTCCTCACAGAACCTGAATCTCTTTGTGCACGGGTTCTGAAGGCTAGGTACTTCCCAAACTCGTCGATTCTTGAGGCGCAAGCTAGCCTAGGCATCTCATATACATGGAGAAGCATCCTGAAGGGGATTGATCTGCTGAAAGAGGGACTTATCTACAGAGTTGGAGATGGAGCAAAAATCAAGATATGGTCTGATCCATGGCTTAATAGGGAGGGCTCTCGGCTGCCGAAGACGCAACGAGGAAGATGCCTGCTGACTAGAGTTTGTGAGCTTATCGATCCGGACACAACAACGTGGGATGAACAGTTGGTGCGGAATATTTTTGTTGAAGAGGATGCAAAGGTGATCTTGGCCACACCTATTCGAGAGGACTTTGATGATTTCTATGCTTGGTTCTTTGACAGCAAGGGCATTTTTTCAGTTAAATCTGCATACAAGTTATACATCAGAAGAAGAGATGCGGATCAGGCTTCCTCCTCGTACGTTGCTCAAGGGGATCTGGACTGGAGGAAAATTTGGGACATTACATGCCAGCCAAAAATGCAGCAGTTTGTCTGGAGACTTGCCCACAATAGCCTGCCTTTGTTGATGGGACTGAAAAGAAGGGGCATTGAGTCTGATACACTTTGTGTTTGCTCCAAACGGCTTGATGAAGATGGGGCGCACTTGTTTTTAAGATGCAAGGAAGTGAAACAGGTATGGCGCCGTGTGCAACTGGAAGATATCCGGCTTCGTATGTGTGCAGGCACTGATGCAAAGGAAGTGACTAAGATCCTTTTAGAGCTGGACGAGAACAGAAGGGTGCAGGTTGTATGCATGTTGTGGTGTTGGTGGACTAGGCGAAACAAAATAAATGCAAAAGAGCATGGTGAGTCGATTGATAGTCTGCTAACCAGAATTCGAACCTGCGTTTCTGACTGCCTGCACCTGGGCGCGAGCAAAGGAAGACCAAACCCAGCCAGAGAGGAGCATAGCTGGAGCAGGCCAGAGGGTGACAAGCTTAAATTCAATATTGATGGGTCTTTTGTCTCTGCAACTGGTAATGGTGGCTGGGGATTTGTGGTACGTGATAGTCAGGGTGTTGTGAGAGGCTCAGGCGCTGGTTGCCTCACCCATCTGGCAAGTCCGATGCAGGCGGAAGCGACAGCGTGCTCTGAGGCCTTACAAGCTGCAGCTGATTGGGGTATGGTGGACATTACTATTGAATCAGACTGCCAACCTTTGGTGCGGGCGGTGCAGAGCAGCGACTTTGACCTTGCACCCGAAGGAGTTATCTTCAAGGATATTCGCCTCTTTGCCAGGCTTCATTTTAATTCTGTAACTTTTTCTTTTGCTCCAAGGGGCTGTAATATTCTCGCCCATGTACTAGCTTCTATGGGTGCACAAAGGCAATCTCCTAAACAGTTGTGGTCTGAGGAATTGCCGGATGATGTAAACGTCAGGAGGGCCAGCGGTTCTGCTGCGCCAGTGGGTTAATGGAATCGGGTGTTCCATCTCAAAAAAAAAAAAACAGACTGTGACACAATTGAAGATGCAAGGTGTGAATACTGCTTTGTACTACAGGAACAAAGAGATGGAACATACATTTAGCATCGTGCCTACCAGTCCAGTAAGGCAGGACCGACCATTAATCTTATTGGTTCATTTATTCAGATATCTGACAGCAAGTACGATATTACTAACATCTTTTCCTTGACACATAATGCACTTCTCTCTAAAGTGGTGGAGGCATTCCTGATCTGCTTCTACTATTGGTGCAATGGGCACACAAAACGATGGAAGAAAAGCTTACTTTTGTTGATGAAGTCCAGGTACTGTGCATATATGAGTTTATTACTGGTTATTGTAGAAGAATGCACTTGTATGATCTTATATTATTCCGTTTCAGTGTACCTTGCATAAATATACTTGTCTTTGTAGAAGATGCAGTCTTATGATCTTGTCTTATTGTCTATCAGTGTACTGTCCTCGAAGTCAAGGTCATCGAAGCTCATGGCACTGCAGTTGATGTTGTGCTAATCAAAGGTATGCTCCACGAAGGAGATCAAATAGTCGTGTGTGTCATGCAGGTAAAATTCACTTTGTTGTGTAGTTGCAATTCCCACTGCAAGTACTACATCACTAGCATATGTAAAATCGGTTATGTTCTCACAGTATCTCTATTTACGGACCCATTTTGACAACCATCAGAGCTTTGTTAATACCACACCTGATGAAGGAGCTTCGAGTCAAGGTATGTGTCTCATTATGCAGTACCTTCGTTTAATTTCTTACTTTAGATCCAACATAGTGATGTTCAACTAGGCTATCACCTTGAAGATTCATTCCCTTTCAGTGCTTTGATGACCAGGGACCTATTAATAGCTTTTACTAAAACATTTACATACTGGGATGCACACTTTGTTCAAAAGATCTGTGTTATCTTGTCATTTTTGTACCTACTTGGAATAGTGAATTAGTGTCATGCTAACCCTACCAAGAAAGGTTCAGGGCATGCTTGGTTTGCAGCCAAACACCGAAGTTAGGCAGAAACGTGTGGCATGTGTTTGGATGCAGTCGCAGGTATCATGCCACACTTTCTTAGTCAGTCACCCGACATGTCATAGACTCGGTTGCTAGCCGAATTTTGGCACAGGTGTGGTGACCAATTTGTCCACCACAATGAAACTGTTAAGGGCAACCAGCCATATCCTAAATACTTTCCATTTGGGCCTTTTCTTTCTTCGCTAAGCTGGTTTTGGCTCGAGTTTTGTCACTCACCAGCATGAATTTTTCCCTTCTTTATATTAATTAATATATTTCAATGGCAGGTAGTAGCTATATCTGTATTTCTTCCTCTTAGGCACCAGTGCACCACCATGCTTAGGCCTTAACAAGAGGCTTAAACGGTTGCATATTATGATTCTTTTCTTGCTTTTGCACAAAGATGACTGAGTTCTTGAAGAGCTCTGCTGTGAATATCCCCTTCTGTGATTTCAGCATAGGCCCAGTGCACAAGAAAGATGTTGTGAAGGCCAGTGTTATGCTTGAGAGGAAGAAGGAATATGCAACTATCTTGGCGTTTGATGTCAAAGTCATGCCTGATGCACGTGATCTTGCATTGGTTGTCGATATCCTTGAAGGAATAGCCAAGGTCTTTTGTACGATTAGTGAAAATATGTATTTTCTCAACCCATAGCCGAACTGTTTAGAATACTAGTTGTTAACTGGCCTAGATGAGCAAATGCATGTAGAAATTAGAAAGAAACTCCGTAGACATGAATGTTGATCGTTGATGTTAACAACTAACTGCCTAGTACATACATATGTGATCTGTCATATGTGAAACACTCTTCATGGTCTTTCTCAAGATGTATGACTCCTCATTTGCCCTTGTCATGTTGTCCTGTGTACGGAAAGTAACAGAAACTGGAGAGAAACCCAAAACTCCATCAACCGAATTAACAACCTACTTAGAGAATTAAAGGCAAAGAGCGCTTTACAAACAATATCCGGAGGAAAATAGCCAAAACTCCTGATAAGATGAATCCAAGACTTGTCTTCTCCACGAAAATCACACAACATGACACACAGGAAGTGTACATAAAAGCTAGGGCAATTCTCTAGCATGGATTAGAGTGCAAAGCCGCCACTTCTTGGAGTCGCCGCCTGGGCCATCGTTCTTCGAGTCGCCGCCTGGGCCATCGTTCTTCGAGTCACCGCCTAGGCCTTCATTCTTCGAGTCAGACTGCGACGACTTAGCCTTCCTCGTAGCGGCCACAGCGGCAGCCTGCTCACTTGCCTTGGCCTTCCTAGCTGCGGTGGCCTGATCTGCCTTGACCTTCAACTCCGCGGCGGCCCGATCTATCTTGGCCTTCATCGCCGCAGTGGCCTCCTTCCTAGCGGCATTCGCCTGCTTCCAGTCAGCCAACCTTGATGCGTGAGCCTCTTTCGCCTTTGTCTTCCGCTCAGCATCAGCCTTGTCCGAATTGGACTTCCTCTCAACACTGGCCTGTTGCGGCTTGGCCATCCACGAGGGCGCAGCCTCCGCCTCCTAGGACTTCTTCTCGGCGACAGCCTCATTCATCGCCTTCTTCACCGTTGTAGCCTTCGCCGCCTTGGTGATCTCCTTCCCATCCCTGCTCTCCTTCTCTTTCTTGTAATGTTCAATACGCCTTTGCAGTGCTTGGACACGAACTGAATTTAGTAGATGGTAGTAATCCCTGATAGGAATGTCATTCTCTGTAACTGTCATCAGTCCAAAGAAGACGAGGGAACCTTCTCCATGAGGAAACAGTGTATGCGTTTTCCATCCTACCAATATGTGCCTTTGAAAGTTAAAATGTATCCTTCGCTGTGTCAGACACCCACTTCTGAACAAGGTCGCTCTACTGAACCTTCTCCATGACCACATCAACTTCATCCTTGAGGACATACAACAGTGAAACGTTGTGATCAAGTCCTCCAACCACATAGACACGATCTTTCTGGTACAGTTTCTCAAACTCTTCAAACTTGCCAAATCGCCCTTAGCCTGCACATTTATAAGAATGTAAGAAAGGAAGCAGAAAAAACTTAAGAATACAATCAATAAAATCATTATTACCACATCATATCATGAAATTATAAGTATAACGGTACAAAAGTGATAAACAAGAGTAAGCAACAGAGAATAATACAAGTGACCTATGACACACAACATCAATCAAATTCATGTTAATACATCAGATCAGAAGAAGTATGGTATTGACACTTAACCAACACATATTAGCAACAGGGCAAGAAAATAACATCTTAAGTGTGCAGAGTGGCAACAATACAAACAGAAAAGATCATTCTTAAAAAATTTAACAAACATCTAAGTTTACCTTTAAGTGCGCACACTACAAAATTTAATAGTGGTTGCATGCTTAACACCACAAGACAATTACAATATAAAGTGATTCAATGTATTAGCATACTATGATGACATGAGCATATCAAATGCAGAACAAATGGCAACGGTTGATACCTGTCTAGTGCATAGCATTTGCTGTCCAACAAAGATTGGTAAAGATTTGAAACCATGCGAACATGCAAGACGTGAGACCATGCAAATGCCTCTTGATTGGAACTTAATATTAGCTCTGGTGCCATAGGAATGGGAGGGTAGCACTGAAACCGGGCCAAACATCACAGACCTGCCATCACTCAAGATTGTTGGTCATCAAAGCCTACGTTGTTTGTATTTCTTAGTTCATTGATCACTCTATTGACATTTTGTGTGTATTTTTCTACTAGTTAATTTACTTATATTATTCAGCTTCGTCATATTCAGTTGTTGGCATTTGGAGCTATTTCTTTAATGTTGAAAATATTTTAGTAATGTTGTGTGAGCATGGAATACACTTATGTTTGTTGTTAAGCTGGGGAAAATCTTTTTAGAATATTATATGCTTTTGTAGATAACTAATCAGAAATGTTGTCTGCTAAGTTGAATTGCCTAATCGCTCTTTGAAATGCCAATTACATTGTAGGACAACAAAACTGATTATATGCTTTTTTAGAATATTATATACAAGTTGATTGAGCAATATTGTGCTGATAGTCCTTGCATTATTTTGTTGTTGGCTATTCAGTTATACTAAACTTTTTTACTTCATCATAACTAGTTCGTGACGCATAAATATATATTACCCTTATTGTTATATTTAGTGATATACTTTGTTATAATTGTACTTTTTGGTATGTATTACTAGTGAAATTGACAAGGACATCCCACTCATACACATTAAGTTAAATAAATTTGAATATATTCATTTTATGCTAACCCAAAGCAATATATTTTGCCATTTAATTATTTTTGTGGTTTAATTTGGGTTGTTTATAAAAAATATTATAGAGATTTTCACCATAAATTAAGGATAGCAAAAATATTACAGAAGTCCACAAGTTAATGTATACACCTTAATATACTATGTTGTGCTTGTATGTGTCCTTTCCACAATATTCATAGTTATCTGTAGAACTTGTTGGCTGCTATTGATTGTATATATCAGGTTTAGGCATAACTAAACACACTATTCTAGAGTGTATGTGATGCCAATAAGTAGTTTATTGTTGAATATCTTCTCCCTATTCTTGCCAGTGATGGGTACTTGTTTCTTTGTCAAATATGCATGTATTTATCTTAGGAATAATTAGTTAGGCATCGAAATATAAGCGCTTTGTACTATATTGTTTATAGCATATCAAATTCAATGTTTGTAATGTTGTTGTTTTGAATAGTTTTTCGAAAAACATAAAGATATGATGTTAGCGTATTGGTCACCACACCATGACACAATTTAGTTCGTGCAAGAACATTCTAATATGCATTTCTATGTGCACACAACAAGAGATAAGTGAGATAACAAAGTGCACAAGGAAAGTCACAAGCATGATGAGAACATTGGATTAAAAGTTGATTCACGAATAAAAACTTTTCGGAGCCTAAACATTTATGACATTCACAGTCCATTTTTATTGTAGGCTTCATATCAGTGTGGCCTTCAAACTAGACCCAATCTACATAGTTTGACAAGCTTTTCTCACGCTCTTTTGTTGGTCGATGGTAACGTATTAGTTGTAAACCATTTATAACAAATTACCACGTGATAACCTTAGTACCAATATAGTGGCAAATTCCTAAATCACCAGGTGGTAAGACATGAGAAACTAGTATATCATGCTTGCACTATGGACCAAACTTCGAGACACGACACTAGTAACATAATTGATATCTTTCAAGCCTGGCCAAGAGCAATTTATTTTTTAACCAAGTCTAAACTAACTTGATGGCCCCCAAACCAACTCAGTCCAAAACATTATTCACGAGCTATTTGGAGAATTACATCGGCAGAAACCTTGGATGTACAACATAGCTACAATGTTGCGTAGACTAACCTGGGAGCAAGGAAGGAGGATGGGATTTCTCCCGTTGTTCCGTCCCCACCTCTTGTTAAGTAATTAGGCATAATTTCCATGATTAATTCCAGAATATTAAACATGACAATTGCAACTACTGACATGTGAATCTCAAGCATACTAGAAGCACTAAACAGCATGAACAGTAGCAACACAACATCGCAAAACATGAACTGGCAAACATGCTTAACCAACGAGATGGGACACTACAGTTATACTGATCGTTTGCATATGAGTTAGCCGTTGGTGCAGCGATGTTGTTGATGACGACGTTGGTGAAGACCGATCACAGAAGACGACGTTGTAGATGACGACGAGTAAGATCGTCCGACCTGGACGGTAGGCGAGCCGTGATGAAGACAGCGAGCAGTCGCGCGCGTGGCGCTTCCCAAAAACCTAATTCGCCCTCTCCCGTACAGGATCACAAAGGCGAGTGCTTCCGGAGACCTGCTCTCCCGTTCGCCGGTGCACGTCGGCGCTCGGGATGGAGTGGACTACGGTGGCGGTGCAAGGAACGAGGTGTTGGCAAAACCTAGATTGGTTTCGGTGTGTATTGCGGCGCCCGCAACATGTCCTCATATAGCGTTTGGAAAACCCTAATGGGTGCAACGTGGGAGGCCCACGTCACACATTTGCGTCAACTGCGGGAGCGACCCGAATCAACTAAGTTGTGACGCGTCCGTCACGACTCCAGACTTAGTTTTCCAAAACAGCAAAAATACAGAAAAAAAATTCTCGGCTCCAGGCTCGAATTCACAAAACGCGATCGCGATGTGTCGAGACGAGACGAGATGAGCGAGAGACTCTCTTATTCTCACTCACTTACAAGTGCTACAACACTCCGCCTTATAAGGTGGTGTGCAACTCCTCCAACTTTCGGGGTGGGACTAAACTTCCCACTCCCACCACTTGCTCACACACATGGGCCTTTGAGATTTCAGAAATTGCCTATTGGGCTGCCCTATAAATGGGCCCAATATTCTAACAATCCCCCACCAGATCTCAAACGCCCATTTGAAGATTTGCCAATCCTCGCTACTTGTTTATATACCAATGTTTCAGCAGAGGCTGTTAAGTTGAACTTTCGCCTAGAGCCTTAAGCTACATCTATTGGCAACTTGAACAATGGACTATGCCTTGAATTGCAAGTTTTGTGCCAACAGACTTCACTCAAAGTCATAACCAGTACCTGGCTGCCAGTAGTCTACCCCGCGGATGGAGCATATACGTCGTACTCCCTGGTCTCTTCATGAGTTTACTAGAGATCACCCAAATCTCATAGACTGCGACGTTTTACAGTCGGACTCATATAGGTGTGTTTTTTCAAGAATGCTCTGTAGGACAGCATCTTTGCAATAAATAGCCGTCATAAACACATTAAGGCATGTTGCCAACCTGCCTTACAGCTCTTTGAGAGTTGTGCATCTTCACTTAGAGAGGGCTTACTAGATACTCTCTTCAGTCAAACCACTAGCTTGTTCTTCCTAGGTCCTAATTCACGGGATCTTTGATCACATAGGTTGGGTTACCACTATGGTGTGACACTCACGGGTCTCATACCCATCTCCCTCGATGCATTTTCTATCACATTATGTGATAGTCCCTTCGTAAAGGGATCTGCCAGGTTTTTGTTTGTTTGAATATACGTAATAGTAATTACTCCGGAGTTTCTCAATTTCCTGACAGACTTCAATCGTCTTTTAACGTGTCTTGATGACTTCACGTTATACTTAGAACTATTCACTTTGGTAATCACTGTTTGATTGTCACAGTTCATGAGGATGGCTGGTATAGGTTTCTCAACCAACTGTAAGTCCATCAAGAGCTCACGCAGCCATTCTGCTTCAACAGTGGTTGTATCTAAAGCAGTAAGTTCTGGTTACATGGTTGACCTCGTCAATATGGTCTGTTTACAAGACCTCCATGACACTGCGCCACCTCGAAGAAGAAATGCATATCCACTTGTGGTGTAGAGCTCATCAACGTCTGATATCCAGTTCGAGTCACTATATCCTTCAAGCAGAGCAGGATTCCTTGAATAGTGAATCCCATAGCTCATCGTACCATTCAGATAGTGCATGACCCTTTCAAGTGCATGCCAATGATCATTACCCGGGTTTGACATGAACCTAATTAACTTGCTCACAGCAAAAGAGATATCAGGCCTCGTTGAGCTCGCAAGGTACATGAGTGATCCGACAATTTGAGAGTACCTCAATTGATCTCTCGCTATTTTCTTGTTCTTTCGCAGAGTCACGCTAGGATCATAAGGTGTTGAAGCCTTGCTATCAATAAAGCCGAAACGGCTCAAGATCTTCTCAACAAAGTGTGATTGCGTTAGCGTAATCCCACTCTCATCCTTAATGAGCTTAATGTTCAGGATCACATCAGCTTCTCCCAGATCTTTCATATCAAAACAATTTGATAGAAAAGACTTAACCTAATTTATCACAATCATGCTTGTACCAAAAATCAGTATGTCGTCAATATACAAGCACAAATTGACACTCTCGCCCCCACCATGGCGGTAGTACACGCACCTATCGGCCTCATTAATGACAAAGCCCGCAGAAGTCAGAGTTCTGTCGAACTTATCATGCCATTGCTTAGGTGCTTGTTTCAGCCCATACAAAGATTTTAACAGTTTGCACACCTTTGTCTCTTCACCTTTTACCACGAATCCATCAGGCTGATCCATATAGATTTCCTCTTCCAACTCTCCGCTAAGGAAAGCTGTCTTCACATCCATTTGATGAACGATAAGACCATAGGATGCAGCCAAGGAAAGTAGTAAACGAATGGTGGTCAGTCTAGCAACAGGTGAATAGGTGTCAAAGTAATCTTCGACTTCTCGCTGGGTGTAGCCTTTGGCTACAAGCCATGCCCTGTACTTCTCAATAGTACCATCAGGCCTTAGTTTCTTCTTGAACACCCACTTACAGCCAACTGGCTTACAACCATATGGTCTCTCAGATAATTCCCACGTTCCATTTGAGCGAATCGAGTCCATCTCATTTTGGACAGCTTCTTTCCAGTCATCTGCAACAGGAGATGCAAATGCCTCTGTAATGGTCGTAGGGGTATTGTCCACAAGGTACACAATGAAATCATCACCAAAGGATTTTTCAATCCTCCGTCTCTTACTCCGTTTAGGAGCTTCATTGTCATCCTTCTCAAGGACTATATCACGTGGTTTTCATGTGGTTGTTCAGAGTAATCACTTGATGTACTAGATTCAGGAATTATCTCAGAAGATATTCTAGCAGTGCTATGCATATGTTTCATAGGAAACATATTCTCAAAAAATGTTGCGTCACGAGATTCCATAATAGTATCAACATGCATATCAGGTACCTCGGATTTAACCAATAAAAATCTATAACCAACGCTACGCTGAGCATAGCCTAGAAAGATACAATCTACTGTCTTTGGTCCCAGTTTGCGTTTCTTCGGAATTGGAACATTGACCTTCGCCAAACATCCCCAAGTGCGCAAATACGAAAGTGATGGTTTTCTCCCAACCCACTCCTCATAAGGAGTTTTTTCCTTATTCTTGTTCGGAATTCTATTCAGCACATGACACGAAGTCAACAAAGCCTCCCCCACCATGCCTTAGATAAACCAGTAGTGTCCAACATGGCATTCACCAAGTCGGTCAGCGTGCGATTTTTCCTCTCAGCAACCCCGTTTGATTGGGGTGAGTAGGGAGGTGTCCTCTTGTGAATAATACCATGTTCCTCACAGAATTCGTCAAATATTTTGGGAAAATACTCCCCACCACGATCCGACCTAAAACGTTTGATCTTTCTCTCTAATTGATTTTCAACTTCAGCCTTATAAATTTTAAAGTAATCTAAAGCTTCATCTTTAGTTTGCAACAAGTAAACATAGCAGAACCTAGTAGTATCATCAATTAAAGTCATGAAATATCTCTTTCCACCTTTTGTCAACACACCATTCATCTCGCATAGATCAGAATGTATGAGTTTTAGAGGTGCCAAGTTTCTCTCCTCGGGTGCCTTGTGAGGCTTTCGAGGTTGCTTAGATTGCACGCAACTAGGGCACTTAGAACCTTTGGCAATGGTGAAATTTGGAATTAAACTCAAACTGGATAGCCCAGACAATAAACCAAAATTAACATGACATAAACGAGAGTGCCAAACATCAGCCTCTGAATCAACATTGCCACAAATATGGTTTACTGACTTATTGCAAAAATCGAAAAGTGAAAAGCGGAACAAGCCTCCGCACTCATAGCCTTTACCAATAAATTATCCAACTCTCGACACAACTACTTTATTGGACTCAAACACTACTTTAAACCCATCTCTGCAAAGAAGGGAGCCGCTAACGAGATTCTTGTTCATAGTAGGGACATGCTGCACGTTCCTCAGCTGCACGATCTTCCCCGAAGTAAACTTCAGATCTACCGTGCCAACACCACGAACAGTAGCATGTGATCCATTCCCCATTAGGACGGGAGAATCCCGAGCGACCTGATAAGAAGTGAACATAGAGATGTCAGCACACACATGAACATTAGCACCCGTATCAATCAACCAACATGGAGATTGAAAGACTGAAAATACCATCGGAAAATTACCGTACCCATCAATATTGCTAGCGACGACGTTGACATTCTTTGCGCCGTTTGTCCCTCTCTTGTCCGCGCGATTAGGACACTCCTTGGAAAAGTGGCCGAGCGCTCCACAGGCATAGCACTCGAGCCCAGCTTTGTTCATCACCTTCTTCTTCTTATTATTCTTGAAGGAAGTAGTATTGATAGGACCATTGAACTGGGGCTTGTTGTTCCCTTTGTTCTTGCTGTTGTTCTTCACGTGGTGATTCTTCTGCATCATGTTGGCGCTAGCCTGAATCTCACCACCTTTTTCACTCGTGTCCTTTGCCCTGGCTTTCTCATCAACATCAAGAGACGCTATCAGATTTTCAACTGATATCTCCTGTCTCTTGTGTTTGAGAGATGTGGTGAAGTTCCTCCATGAAGAAAGCAACTTTGCAATAATGCAGCCAGCTACAAATCTGTCAGGCAACACAACCTTGAGGAATTCGAGCTCTTTTGCAATGCACTGTATTTCATGAGCCTGTTCAACTACAGAACGGTTATTCACCATCTTGTAATCGTGAAAGCTCTCCATGACAAACAGCTCACTGCCTGCATCAGTTGCGCCGAACTTAGTACTCAGTGCATCCCAGAGCTCCTTAGCATCTTCGATGTGCATATACACATCGCACAGACGCGCATCAAGGACACTAAGAACACAGCCTCTGAAATTAGTATTGGCTTCCTGGTGCTTTTTCTGATCTTCCTCAGATGCACCTTCAGGAAGACCATTACTAATCAGGTCCCAAACTTTCATGGAATGGAGCCAAAGTTGACATCTCACTTGCCATCTCTTAAAGTTGGTACCCTTAAAACTTTCGGGCCTCATAGCATCGGCAAAACCAGCCATGGTCAGTTCAGGAAATTGCCTACAATTAGGTTTTTGGATTGTTAAGTAATTAGGCATAATTTCCATGATTAATTCCAAAATATTAAACATGACAATTGCAACTACTGACATGTGAATCTCAAGCATACTAGAAGCACTAAACAGCATGAACAGTAGCAACACAACATCACAAAACATGAAACTGGCAGACATGTTTAACCAACGAGATGGGACACTGCAGTTATACCGATCGTTTGCAGATGAGTTAGCCGTTGGTGCAGCGATGTTGTTGATGACGACGTTGGTGAAGACCGATCGCAGAAGACGACGTTGTAGACGACGACGAGCAAGATCGCCCGACCTGGACGGTAGGCGAGCCGTGATGAAGACAGCGAGCAGTCGCGCGCGTGGCGCTTCCCAAAAACCTAATTCGCCCTCTCCCGTACAGGATCATAAAGGCGAGTGGTTTCGGAGACCTGCTCTCCCGTTCGCCGGTGCACGCCGGCGCTCGGGATGGAGTGGACTACGGTGGCGGCGCAAGGAACGAGGTGTTGGCAAAATCTAGATTGGTCTCGGTGTGTATTGCGACACCCGCAACATGTCCTTATATAGCGTTTGGAAAACCCTAACGGGTGCAACATGGGAGGCCCACGTCGCACGTCTGCGTCAACTGCGGGAGCGACCCGATTCGACTAAGCTATGACGCATCTGTCACGACTCCAGACTCAGTTTTCCAAAACAGCAAAAATAAAGACAAACTTTGTCGAGGTTCGAATTCACGCGACGCGACGAGTCGAGACGAGCGAGCGGCGGAGGAGTGCGCGAGAGACTCTCTTATTCTCACTCACTTAGAAGTGCTACAACACTCCACCTTATAAGGTGGTGTGCAACTCCTCAAACTTCCGGGGTGGGACTAAACTTCCCGCTCCCACCACTTGCTCACACACATGGGCCTTTGAGATTTTAGAAATTGCCTATTGGCTGCCCTATAAATAGGCCCAATATTCTAACACCTCTAACTTTTAACTTCCTTATCGATCATCACGATTGCCATCGCGCATCTGCTGCTTATCCAAACACGTTCCGTTTCTTTCTTTCTTTCTTAATTTCTTTCTTTCGCGGATCACACCACATCATCCATCCATTCAAGAGGGGCAGGGCGTATGTGTGGTATGCTCAACTTGAGTCATGGATCCATAGATACACAGTTACACACGGAAATTTCTTCAATCTCCACTGCTTCACATACGTGTGGGAGTTATTTGGCATGAGTTTGATATTGTTTAGAGCAATGCATATGCACAAATATGTGTGGTAAAAGTAGAAGCTGAAATTTAGGTATCTAGTTCTTAGGTCTGTTGTAAAAGCATAAATTTTTTTGGCTACGTAAATATTTTCTCTTCTCGTGTAAAAATGGATTTAGATACCCAAAGTTTTTGTTAAGCTATTTCCATGGCCACCAAAGCCACTGCCTTTGCCCACATGGCCACAAGTACTATACCGATCATTTCATTCTCTTATTTAAGTCAGGTGACTTAGCGGTCAGTGACATCTGGGTCGTCTAACAATCTAGGCCACATGTCAATTGACTGAAAGTCACATGACTTAGTCATAGGATCTAAGCCCATACTATGGAATATGCTCTGTAGCTGAAGTATACATGTGTAAAGTGTAATTGGGGATTTCTCCAGATAATAGAATGGTTTACAGACGCTCAGCGTCGGCTGTTATATAGCCCGGCAAGGAGTAGAACGGGAACAGTAACGGTAAATGGATGAAACGCCACAGAACGGCGAGGGACACTGAGCCGTTGGATCTTCTTTTAACTGGATGTTGGCGAGCCATTGGATAACTGAACTTGATTCAGCTACACTGAAGAAATAGGCAGTTCACTTCAGTCTGACAGCATGGCCAAAAATACTATACCGATCATGTCCAGATTCTCTAATTTAAGTGAGGTGACTTTAGTGGTCATTGACATCTGGGTCCTTAACAACCTAGGCCACATGTCAAGTAACTGAAAGTCACATGACTTGAGTCATAGGATCTACGCCCATACTGATCACACTCATACTCACATGCTTGGTCTTTTGTTTTGAGAGGGACATGGTTGGTCTTCTTCTTCTTCATCTTCTTCCCATACACATGCATGCATATGTTTTTTATTTTTTTAAAAAGAGGATAACTCTTGGCCTCTGAATCAAGCGATGCACACAATTAAGAGGTTGTATATCATGCCGAAATTATGGCCCCAACGATGAGATATACTAGCTACTTGATACCTCACTAACCCACTCGAAACTAAATCGGTACCACTGAAACTTACTAGACACAACACGGACTTGTGTATTCACGGGCTATTTTGAGAATTATACCCGGAATAAAAATTTGTGAGTGCACAACCTAGCCACTATGGTGACTAAATTAACTTCATACTTCCACAATGAGTGACGAAGCCAAAGCAAATGCTCAATGGTTCGCCTCTATCAAACAATTGGATCAAACGAAATAAAGGTAGCCTAAGTAATTAATATAGACCTTGATTAAAAGGTCTTATATTAGTTTACAGAGGGAATACTAGATTTGTATAGAGCATAACCCAACTCTAACATGCTGGCTCCGCCCATGTCTCCGGTCTCAAATTAAAAGGTCAAACGAAATAAAGATAGCCTAAGTATAGTGATCTAGTACTTCCTCTGTAAGCTAATTAATATAGACCTTGATTAAAAGGTTTTATATTAGTTTATAGAGGGAGTACTAAATTAGTATAGAACTATTAAAATGCTGGCTCCCCATGTCTCGTGTCTGAAACTGCTGTGAATTCTATCTTTGTCCTAAGTCAAATTCGCCGAACAAAACCTCTATTCCGGCTGCCACCGCCCGCCTATACCCAATTTTCGGTCGCTCGTAGATCATCGCCTTATCCAAAACCCTTTCCCTTTCTTACTTTCCTGGATCTCACATCACGAGCGCGCTCGATCTCTTCAAACCATCCTGCTTAATGGCATACACATCATCCATAGACCATAGCAAACGGCAGGGCATGTGGTGCGGTGTCCTCAGTACGCCTCCATCCACACGTAGAAATTCTTCCATCTCTGTTGAGTATATATGTCCTGTGTATATTTGTGTATCCGGCCCACCTCCTAGTTTCATGTATAGTTGAGGTCGTGGCCCACCGTTGTACGTCATATATACGTGCGATTGCACCAGATCAATACATCGTGCAATTCCATCATCATACATGGTATCAGAGCAAAAGGTCTTGAGTTCAAGACCGGGCTGGCGCAATTAAATTGCAGCCCACTTTCGGTCCACGTTTAGGCCTGAGGGAGCCACACGTGAGGGGGAGTATTGACGTATAAATGCATTGCCTAGTCTCTTTCATTAGATCGGTCTCTTCCTTCAATTTCCGGCTTCTAACCCTAGCTTCCGCTCGCCGCCGCCGCGCCCCACCCTTGCGCCGCTGCCGCGCTCCCTCCCCAGCGCCGCCGCCGCCGCGTCATCTCCCCGCTGCCGCCGCGCCCTTCTCTTGGCGCCGCCGCCGCCTTCCCTCTGGCCGCCGCCGCCTAGCTCCGTCGCCGCCGCGATCCTCTCACCGCCGCCACCTTCTAGCTACTGCCGCCGCCGCCCCTCAAGCCGCCACCGCCCCTCCCACCGCGGTCGCCGCCCCCTCTCCCAACCCCCGCAAGCAGCCGCCACACCCTAACCCTAGCCCTCCCATCATGTCTTCCGTCACCTCATCCGCCTCCAACCCGTTCGCCGACGCCAATCCCCCCCCCCCCCCCCCCCCCCCGATGCCACCGACATCCGCAACCTCAACATCTACGAGCGGGTTCCGGTCCGTCTTTCTCAGACGGACTCCTCCTACTACTACTCGTGGAAGACGTACTTCTCCCTCGTGTTCCGGGAGTACAACCTCCTTGACCACGTGGACGGCTCCGTCGACTCTAGCCTCGTGCCCGCGCGTCATGAGTGGTCCACCATCGACGCCACGCTCATCCGGTGGTTCTTCCTCACCATCATGCAGGACGGTGACGACGCCCTCATCGTGTGGACCAAGCTGAACGGCCTCTTCGCCGATAATCGTCTCCAACGTCGCGTTTTTTTGCAGCAAGAGTTTTTTGGGTGCCACCAAGACAACTCCTCCGTCGACGACTACTGTCGCCGGCTCAAGACTCTCGCTGACGAGCTCCGCGACATCGGCACGAAGATCGATGATGATCTCCTCCTGAGCACGCTCACTGCCGACCTCAACGAGGACTTCGGCAACGCCGCGGCGATCCTCACGCTCATCCCTGAGCCCTCCTTCGCCAAGTTTGTGGCCTATCTTCGGTAGGAGGAGTGTCGGATGAAGCAAGTGAAGTCTCGGGCCATGCACACCGCCCTTGCCACCGGCACCACCCGCGGCGGTCCTCCACCATCGCCCGCCCCTCCTCCACAGCCGCGGGGCCCCGCGCGCTATCCGCAGCAGCAGCTGCCGCTGCTGCCCCTGCCGCAGCTCCCCTATGGCGAGCCCGCCCAGCCCGCCACTCCTGCTGATCGGCGCCGGGGTGGCCGGCGTGGTGGCCAGCAGCAGCAGCAACCGCCCACGGGCCCTCCGCATCAACAGCAGCAACAGCAGACCCCTCCACCGTGGGCCGACGGGTACAACCCGTGGACCGGCGTTGTCCACGCATAGGCGCCGGCCCTGACTCTTCCAATGCCCCTCCAACCGGCGCATCAGGCATACTACGCTGCTCCGCAGCCGTACGGCGGGTACCCACCGCCGCAGCTGAGTGGCGCCTACAGTTTCCTAATACCATCTCCGTCAGCTCCGTCGGCGCTGCCTCCGGTGCCTAGGGACCCGGCGCTGCTCGCCGCGCTCCACACCGCCCCTTCACCGAACGACTACACCGGCGGCGGCGATTGGTACATGGACACACCGGGGCTACTGCTGATATGTTCGCTCATCCTGGTAATCTTACCTCCTTCTCTCCCGTCTCCACCACCACCCGCATCACTGTCGGTGACGGCTCCACCCTCCCGATCACACATGTCGGCCACACCTCGTTCCCTTCAACTTCCACGCCTTTATCTTTGTCTAACATTCTTGTTTCACCCAACCTCATTAAAAATCGTATTTCAGTTCGTTATTTCACTCGTGAAAATCCTGTTACTGTTGAGTTTGACGGACTTGGTTTTTGTGTCAAGGGCGCTCGAACCAGGATGGTACTCCACCGATGTGACAGCCCCGACGATCTCTATCCATTCTGCCCGCCCTCCTCCACCGGCACCGCCACCGCTCCAGTTGCTCTCTCCGTCGGCGTCGATCTTTGGCACGCTCGTCTGGGTCATCCCAACCCCATCACCCTTCGTCCCATTCTTAGGAGTTTCAGTTTTAGTTGTAATAAGATTAAGGATCACACCTGTCATGCATGTCGCGTGGGCAAACATGTTCGTCTTCCGTTTAATAATTCCACCACCATTGCTTCTTTTCCCTTTCAGTTAATCCATAGTGATGTGTGGACCTTTCCGGTTCCTAGTAATTCGGGCTATTTATATTATCTGGTTATCCTTGATGACTACTCTCATTATGTGTGGACTTTTCCCTTGCGGCGAAAGTCGGATGCGCTTTCCACCTTGATGGCTTTTTACTCCTATGTTAGCACGCAGTTTGGGCATCCCATTCTTGCTCTTCAGATTGATAATGGAAAAGAGTTCGACAACCTTGCCTTCCACACTTTTCTCTCGCACTATGGCACAGTTTTTCGTCTCACTTGCCCGTATACTTCACAACAAAACGGTCGAGCCGAACATGTCCTTTGCACTATCAATGACTACGTTCGCACGCTCCTGTTTCATGCCAACGTGCCGCCCCGCTTCTGGCCGGATGCACTCGCTACCGCGTCACTACTTCTTAATCTCCGGCCATGTCGCCCGCGTTGGAACTACGCACCTCATCACCTCCTCTTCGGTATGCCACGCTCATATGATGATTTGCGTATTTTTGGGTGTTTATGTTATCCTAGCACTGCCGACGCTTCTCCTCATAAACTTGCACCACGCTCTGTCGCATGCATCTTCATCGGCTACCCTCCCAACTCCAAGGGCTATCGGTGCTACGATCCTGTATCCCATCGCGTGTTCACCTCCTGGCACGTTTACTTTGATGAGCATGTGTTCCCGTTTCAGCAGGTACCTCCGGCCGCCTCTCCATCGCCGGTCGCTGATGGCGTGGGATCATCTGCCTCTCACCTGGGGCGCTCGCGTGCCGCCCTCAGCCCGTCCCCTGGCTTTGAGGCGCGTCATCCGGCCGCGGCTCCCTCCGGGTCCGGCGCTGGGCTTCCCAGCCCCACGGGCCCCTCCGCCTCGACGCCGCCTTCGCCTGTCGGCTTGGCGTCCCCTGCGGCTTCCGACGCCGGCTCGGTGTTGCCTACGGCCTCGGCTGCCTCACCGTCGTTGTCGCCCGTGGACTCGGCTCCCGCGGCGCCGCCTTCGGCCGACGCGTCAACCTCGGCTGCGGCTTCGACGCCCTCTGGTGCATCATCACCGGTGGCCGCGGGTCCTCCACCACCACCTGCGGTTGGTCCGGTCGCCTGCGCTCGTGCAGGCGTCTTTCGCCCAAGCTCGCGGTATGCTTCGGATGAGTACGCCCACACGGCATCCACCTCTACGCCATCGCCTTTGTCGTCCTCCGTTCGAGCTGCTCTTCGTGACCCACTCTGGATGGCTGCGATGCAAGAGGAGTTCGACGCCTTGCAGCGCAATCGGACGTGGTAGCTTGTTCCCCGTCCCCGGCACGCCAATATGATTACCGGGAAGTGGGTCTTCAAACACAAGCTCCGTCCTGATGGAACCCTTGACCGCTATAAGGCACGCTGGGTTGTTCGTGGATTTCGTCAACGTGCCGGCGTCGACTTCACCGACACTTTCGCTCCAGTGGTTAAGCCCGGGACGATCCGCACGGTTTTACACCTTGCGGTCTCTCGCGCCTGGCCGGTGCACCAGATGGACGTCTCCAACGCCTTCCTTCATGGTCATCTCGAGGAGCAGGTCTTCTGTCAGCAACCCACGGGGTTCGTTGATCCGACACGTCCAGACCATGTGTGCCTGCTTTCGCGGTCCTTGTATGGGCTCAAGCAGGCTCCTCGTGCCTAGTACCAGCGCATCGCGGCGTTCCTTCATCAGCTTGGGTTCCGCTCTACACGCTCCGATGCCTCGCTGTTTGTCTATCTCCAGGGCGCCGACACTGCTTATCTGCTTCTCTACGTCGACGACATCATCCTGACGGCATGCACGCCTGGCCTCCTCAGTCAGCTCACCGATCGTCTTCATGCTGAGTTTGCCATCAAGGACTTGGGTCCTTTGCACTACTTCCTCGGTGTTGAGGTGGTGCGTCGTTCGGATGGTTTCTTTCTTCACCAGCGGAAGTACGCTCATGAGCTTCTCGACCGTGCTGACATGCTTAATTGCAAGCCCGCCGCCACGCCCGTTGACACGAAGGCCAAGCTCTCTGCTACGGATGGTTCTCCTGCTTCGGATGCTGCCTTTTACCGGTCCATCGTTGGGGCTCTTCAGTACCTTACTCTCACTCCACCGGAGCTACAGTATGCCGTTCAGCAGGTGTGCCTTCATATGCACGCACCTCGGGATGTTCATTGGGCCTCTGTCAAGCAGATTCTTCGCTATATTCGTGGCACTATGGACCTCGGCATCACGTTGTGCGCCTCCACCGACACCGCCCTCACCGCATACTCTGACGCTGACAGGACCGGCTGCCCCGACACCCGTCGCTCCACTTCGGGTTACTGTGTCTTCCTTGGTCCATCACTTATTTCGTGGTCGTCCAAGCGGCAGCCTACGGTCTCTCGTTCCAGTGCTGAGGCTGAGTATCGCATTGTGGCTAATGTCGTCGCCGAGTGCTCCTGGCTTCGTCAGCTTCTGCAGGAGCTTTCGTGTCCTGTCGACAGGGCAACGGTGGTCTACTGCGACAATGTCTCGGCCGTCTACCTCTCCGCCAACCCGGTTCATCATCGTCGTACCAAGCATATTGAGCTTGATATTCATTTTGTTCGGGATCAGGTGGCTCTTGGCCATATTCGTGTTCTACACGTCCCTACATCCCAACAATTTGCCGATATCATGACCAAGGGCTTGCCTACGATGTCATTTGAGGAGTTCCGGTCCAGTCTTTGCGTCAGCGATGGCGCCGCTTCGACTGCGGGGGATGTTGAGTATATATGTTATGTGTATATTTGTGTATCCGGCCCACCTCCTAGTTCCATGTATAGTTGAGACCGTGGCCCACCGTTGTACATCATATATACGTGCGATTACAGCTGATCAATACACGCTGCAATTCCATCGTCGTACAATCTCCGCTGCCTGGCCGCTAGCTATCTAGCTAGCCAGTACCACGTCACATGGAGCAGTTAAGCTAAGCCAGTACCCCATTTGTCACGCAGCGTGTGTGGACAGCAGCGACAGCACAGTGCGTGTTGGATCTCCACCACTGCCCGCGAATCTACGCCCACAGTCCACAGCCATGAGTTGCTGGCCTTGGCACCAGTGCACCTCCATCGCCCACCAGTGATTGACATGGCCGTGCTTCTTCTTCTTCTTCCCTGCAAATCAACCGGCACCCAATTTTTCTCATCTCCTAGCTAGCCACCTACCTCTGGGTCTGCATGGATAAATCATAAATGGATTGCTGGATTCGATGCTGTGGATGAGCTTCCCCTCCCTCTATCCGATCCGTCAGACCACCGCTCCCCTAGCTTCCTTCTATCCACCGTCTCCTCCTACCTCACCTCAGCTTGCTAGCACCACTAGAAACTACTAGTATCAATTGCTATTTCAGCTGGGCGTCTCTCCCAATCTCGATCCATTCCACCGATTCTTGCCCGGTCGATCGATCGCGGGACCGTCCCGCTCGTTGATGCGTGCAAGCGATCTGGTTGCTAAAGATGAAGAAGAACAGTAATCTCGAGGCCTTCCTCCACGCCGCCACGCCCCTGCTCCCATGGCGCTCCGCCACAATGGTACGTGATCGATCCATCTATCCTTACAAACCGATCATGGCAGGTCCTCTGCTTTTACCAGCATGAACGGCTCTGTTTTGCTCTGTTCTGAACAGTTTCAGTCTTGTCTCTGCACGGCAGGAACGCTTCCAGGGGGCGCCGAGCAGCGTGTGGCAACAGCCGGATGGCAAGAACAAGGACGCGGTGGAGTACTTTGCCCTGTCCGACCTCTGGGAGCACTACGCCGAGAGCAGTGCCTACGGCCTCGCCGTGCCCGTCCGGGACGCCCGTGACCGCGCCGTGGTCACCACCCAGCACTTCGTCCCCTACCTCTCCGCCGTGCAGCTGTACACCGCCACAAAACCCACCTCGCACACCCTCGGCGCCACCTCGAGGTAAATAATTTATCCGTCCATCATAGTTCCTTCTTGGGGGGCCGGCCATTGATTCATTTCTTGCTGCGCAGGAGCACGGGAAGTGAGACGGATTCGTGGAGTGACGACAGTGTGGGCGACCGGTTCGCCAGCTCCGGGTCCTCCTCGTGGGACGCGGCGTCAGACGAAGACGATTCTTCTTCCACCTATGACGGCAACGGCTCCGCCGGCGTTTCCAAGAAGCAGAGCGGGTACCTGAATTTTCAGTACAGGGAGTGGGATTCGCCCTACGAGAGAGTGCCGCTGGCTCACAAGGTACATCTTGGTCATCATTCATCGTCATCATCAGTATGCAGAAACATTATGCAGTTGTTGGGTAAATCTAGGTTGGGAGTTAGTGTCCTGTTGTTTTCTCAAGTGTTCTTTGTGTTGCTCGAGCAGGTGGCGGAGCTGGCTCAGGATTACCCATGCCTGACGTCCCTCAGCAGCGCGGAGCTCTCGCCGTCCAGTTGGATGTCCGTGGCATGGTACTTAATTAACTAACCCACTTGGATTTCCAACATCACTCCACTGTTCTCTACTTATTTGCTGGTCGGTCGAGACATCATTTTGTTAGCATTATCTTGCTGAGGCATGAATGGTGCGGTTTAACAAATCAACATTGACTTATCTATGGTCATTAGGTACCCAATCTATCACATCCCTGCTCATGTCAACCTGAAGGGTACATCTGCCTGCTTCCTCACCTACCATTCCATCTCATCGGTCTTCCAAGGTACCATATATTTAACATCTGCCACGTACATTGGTTGTGAAGAACAACAAATTTCTTCCACCATGTCAATGTAGTAGGAAGCAGGTAATTTGCAGTCACTGCTGATGCTAACAAGCGCCGTTGTTTCTTCACCTCCAGACAACATACACAGCGGACCGGAGCACGACGATGGTGAGATCGTCGCGCTCTCGCCGTTCGGGCTGACCACGTACCGGATGCAAGGGGATTTGTGGAGGAGGCCAGGGTCATTGGAACCCAGGAGGCTGTCTGAGCTCCATTGGGCGGCGTCCTCCTGGCTGAAGCAAGTCGGCGCGCACCACCCCGACTTCACCTTCTTCACGTCGTCTCACCGTCGATGACATGGCACCTTGTTGATTCCGCGTGTGTTTCGGTGCATTGCACAGGAGACAGGACAATGTGAAGATATGACACAAAGAATTGCATGTAGGATTTGATAGAACAACACGCAATGGGTTTTTGTTCTTCATCTTCTTTCTGAACTTGCAGGAAGATACAGTAACTTGTCGAACTGGTCTATGTGGAATTGAGTGTCTAGGCGAATGGCCTCTGTTTTCTTCATTGACGGGCATGCATCATGGAGGTTCAGACATAACATTCTCAAGAATTTGCAGTTCATGAAATGTGGCCAAGGTGGATACAGTTAGTGTAATCCACCTAGTTTTACATTGTTGGATTCACTGTATCACCGCCTTACGACATTCTCTGTCATGTACCCTGCCTCCTATTTGGAGTATAAAGATGGAGGATAAATACATGATCTTTGGCGATGCTGTTAGGAGAATTATTGTTTTGAATTCACTTTATTTTTCAGTTGGATTTCGCATATGACAAGATATCTATACTCTATACCAATACATAAAGCATTTTTTCACAAAGGGGTAATTCCGGCCTATGCATTATCATGATGCACAAAATCATAATTTATTTAAGTGCAAATATCTTACAAAAAAGTCTCAGTAGCAATAATATAAAAAAAGAAAAAGATAGGACCACAACCGGTCAGCAAAAGGATTACATGACTCAATCATATGATCTATTAGTGACACGCCATCCAAACCGGTGGTTGCACCCAAAGGCCATATTATCCTAGGCATCCACACGCTGAAGTGATGAACACAAATGGATCAACCCAATGGCCCTGTAGATAAATTAAAAAAAAATGGAGACTGTGATCTATTGAAAACATAGTCATCCTGACATTTCCATATTGCCATAGTAAGGTAGAAACCCCCACTAGGATCTGTTCCTTAAGCTAGTGGTGGTTACCAACCAACCAGTTCCCAAAAAAATTGCGATACTGGTTGGCGATACTAGGTTAAATGCTACATGAACCATGCGCCATACCAAAGCAGTGAATGTACAGGAGATAAAAAAAATAGGATTGTTGCCTCTTGATCACAAAAGAAATAAGTTCTACGTCCCTGCCAATTTTTCTTTGCCAAATTATCCTTAATAAGAATTACCTCCATTTGAACAAACCACATGAATATTCTAATTCTGATTGGAACAATAATCTTCCAAATATGTTTTCTACGAAATATCAACATAGGTGGCATACCTTTGAACTCAATCATCTGATTGATCTTGTCATAGACCAAATAGCAATTATGAGATTTTTGGCTCTATCCTCTCTTCTGTCTTTTTTCTCGATTTTTGGCTCTATCTCTCTTCCGTAATTTTTGGCTCTTTGTTCGGAATTTCATTGCCATGTAACTAAAAAAGATCCAAATTCTAAAACAATGTTCATGAATTTAAAAATTAATAATGATTATAATATATATGAAATAAAAAATGTTTGTGAATTCAATAAATGATCACGTATTTCATTAAATATTCACCACTTCAAAAAATTATTCATGGATCACAAAAAAGGTACATGAACTCAAAAAATATTCCCAAATTTCGAAAAATGTTCAAAATTTTAATATATGTTCACGGATGAAAAATGTACACAACTTCAAAAAATGTTCCTGAATTTGAAAAATGTTCACAAATTTAAATATTCACGAATTGAAAAAATGGTCATGAATTCTAAACTTTTCCTAAATTTCTAAAAGTAAAAAACCAAATAAATATAAATAAAGTGAAAAGTCAAAAGAAAACAAACAGAAAAGACTTAGAAAATGAAAAAAGCTAGTTTAGGGAAGGCCTTTCCCAAAGCCGGTGAAAGGAGGACATAACTGATCCCGTTAGATGGGTTGGCCCATATAACATTGCTGCGTCTAGAGGTGCCCATTTCGTCGTTATGTATAGAGGGAATAGGATTCCCTGTGGAAGATGATGAGGTTGAATAGTTCATCGGGCCCACTGACAGCGATTTAAGGTATTCTTCGGTCCAGCATGATAGCGCTTTCGCCCTCATTAGCACATCTGGCTGGAGATTAGTTATATCAGGCAGTTAGCGATATAGTGCTATCTTTCGCCTCATGATTTCTCCTAAACCACCTGTCCAAATAAATCCTTTAGAATTGCTAAATTATATTTTGAGGTGCCCTATCCAATGCACTGGTCTCATAATTTTTAGAGACAGTGATATTTTAGTTCAATAAAAATATGGATATTTGTCGAATGGATTTATCGATCATCGAGGAACCTATCATTGGAAGTTTCTTGATATTCTGCAACAAATTTTGATTTTATTTTTGTAAATAAGTTTCTAAATAGCTTGATTGACTTTTGCAATCAATTTTGAATTTTTTTAACAATTTTCTAAACCAGCACAAACAGGAAAATAACAGGGCATGAGAATCGACAAAGTAACAAGGTCAAAGCCACTGTAACTATAGTTGGTGGAAATGTCGTTATTATAAAATGTTGCTTACACGATATTAGTAGGATATAGGGTTTGCGTGATAAGATAGAGGCTAGAATTTGGCTGGTGCATTGAAGCAGATGGAAAACAGAGATGTGCCTAGAATGGGCACAGGGGGAGACTGAATTGGGACAAGGTGTTATGCTGTTCAAAGTAGAATATACTTTTTTGCTATATTGCATAACCTCTATTTCTAAATGTAAGATCTTCTGGCAGTTTAAATTGAACTATAAAAATGTGTTGTATTTAGGAACAAAGGGTGTTCCTTCTTTCAAGGTAATCCATAAAACACTATTATTCAACTATATTGTTTACATGAATGAGAGAGTAATGAAGAGCTCATTGTTCGAACTTCGGTCCTCCACTCTACAAACTATTGAAGATTCCCTAAAGAGACACTTACGTGTAGTCTCTCAACTAATATGTACGTTATACTCAACCAGCTATTTGAAATACTAAAATAATAATCAAGGAGAGATATAATTTGTGTATCTTAAATAATTCAATTCATGTATGGATCCAATTAGCAACGGACCTCTAAATTTTCCCATTAGCCTTTGTACCATAGAAAAAACATCATATGGACATTTTATTGTAGGCCCACCCTAGCCCATTGGGCTACATCTGACATTGGATCTCTCTTTGATAAACAAAGATGCTATTTCAGTACCAAGTAGACATGTGTCATCATATATTAGTCAAACAAATTGAAATATATAAATCCATTTGATTGAAGAAAATATAAAATTGGATACTAACGATTCAATTAAAATCTCGTCGTAAATAGCATATATTTTTTATTTAATAAAGCTAGTTATTATGGCCTTCCATAAAAAAACCTATATACTCTAGATTTTTCTGTTTGGGTATATATCTAGCCATAAGCTAGAAAAATATACTGAGATATTTACTATGGCATATACTTAGATCTCTACCAAGATATTTAAGAAAATACACACATAATAATGTATACTATATTCATGTAAGTGTCACGAATTAATCCGAGAAGACATGCCATTTGTATTTCTTATATGATAGTATTTAAAAGAATTTGGTTAAAACAAATTAAATTTAAATACATTCCAAATGAAAAATGAATCAAAAATTTTGAAGCCTATTGGATTTATGAGAATGTTTAAAAAATGATATCCAGAGTAGTATAAAATCTTAGTATGGATAGTGATATTTATTTAGACTTATCCTATAGTGGGAACAAGAACTATCTGAACCCTGCAAATGTAGAAAAATGCAAGATCGAGTTACTGAAGTTAATGCCCAGCTTAATTACCCTTCTTCCCAATATAATAAGCATTTAAGAAAGGATAGTGTATTCCCAGTGTCATGTAATCACTAAAACCGCATCTAAAGACTTAGAAATTTCATTAATATCATGTATATTAGAGTCTAAACATATATTCATAAGTATCATGGTGTAGTCAGCACCCTCTAATCCCATTCTACATATGTATCTCTGAGAAGTTATTTGAGAAAAAAATCCTAAGAGTTTCTGATGCTCCATAACATACATGTTTGCTCCTACAAAAATGTGACTTGGTCTGAAGTGTCAAAGCCTTAACTGCCATCTCAGTAAAACACCAAATTGGGAGAAAGTTTGGATTCGATCAATACCAGCTATACTGTATTAATAACTAATTAACATGTATGCATGATACTTTGATCGCCTCCTTCAAGTAGATTTATGTTTATTATCTCACATAGAAAATTAATTAATCTCACGTGTACAACCATAGTCTATAGCTCCCACCACCCTAAAAGGAGAAAGAAGATGACATCTTCCAAATGTTGTGGCTATACACCACCTATTTTTTTGGTGCAAGAACCTCCCGATAAAAATCAAATGTCTATAGAAAAGAGCCACGCCTGGATACGGTTTTATCGAAAATCCTTGAGGGTATGCCGCTAGCACATTGTCAATGGGTTAAGATGTCTAGTAAAATTGTGTTAGTAGAATGAATTTGAGACGAAATGAGGGAATCTCTGAAGAAAATAAACAACTCTAATATCAAAAGCTTATAACTAGAACAAGACTACCTCACTTTGTTATTTGTTATGACGTTATTCTTAAAATGTTGGATTGAAAATTTGCCAAAGCCTTGCAATTCTAACAGGAAATTATTTACATACATGAACAGTACAAATCTAGCCTGTTCTAATTCTGTACTAAACAAAATTTCACTAAATTATGGCCTGGGTTACCCCCGAAAGGCTCCTGTTATACAATTAAATGTTACCCGCTTAATTCATATAGTCAATTGGCCATATGAAGGATTGGAGTCATGTACCACTTACTGGTTATAAATATAAACTTAAAATGGCTACATATATATTATTACCAATTGACAAAAAATATGTGATGAGTCCAATTTTTGTGATAATTTCTGCCTTTAATTTTGTCTTGTAGATTAGGATTCTTCATATTTTTATCGCGTCCGTGCACCTTCTTTTGTATGATTTCACCAGGATACTTTGGAACGTCCCCCCTATCGCCTTCCAAAGGCATCGACAATTGTGTCCGCCCTGGCGAGCTTCGTCGGCCGAAATCGAGCTCTGTGAACACTATGTGTTCAGCAAAATTACTCCCAGGTATTGTTTTTGCTATTTGTTGTGAGCTAGGGCTTGTTGATAATGGAATATGTATATTGTGTAGATTAGTTGGCCTGATTCGATCTTGTACGAGGATTCCTCGGAGCAGTATTGTGTGATATGAAGATGAGGACATTACCATGATCATGTTGATCAACATGGAGAGGAACAAGCGGTTGAAGCAAGGCGGTACCATTGTCGTCCGTGAGGTAATTTGAGGTTGAGGATTGATGACCTATGTAATAATTAAGTAGTTTCTGTGTTATATTTTGTGGGATTTATTTTACATGAGTTTAATATTATGTAGAGCATTGCACGTGCACAAGTATGTATAGTAAAAGTAGAAGCTAAAATGTAGGTATCCAACTTTTAGGTCTACAGTAAAAAGAGGAATTTTTTGACTACCTAATTCTTTTCTTGCCTCCCATAAAAATTAATTTAGATAACAGAATTTTTGGTTTGTGATAGGGATGCTCTAAGCTTGTTACACAACCACCAAAAAGCCACAATAATTTCCCAGGAGTATTAGACCAATCGTGTCCACATTCTCTAACTTAAGTGAGATGACTTAGTAGTCACTGTTCTGCAAAATTAGAATAAATAAAATTTAAACAACACAACTCCCAATTGTTACCATGCACGTCCATGGTCACGGTGCATAGAATATAAATAAAATGACGTGTGTATTACCTGGTTATAATACTCTATATCTAGTGGACTCTCCCCTTTCTCATTTATTAAATTCAAGTCTACGTGCTTATTTCCAAGTAGAGAAAAAACATTTTCATACTCCTTTTCCTTACAGCTAAGTGCAGTACAGTGTTCCCATCTTTGTCTTGCACATTCAAAATCCATGATAGTGATATGTCTCTACAAGCATTGTCCACTGTCCCGGTTTCCATTTCGTCAATTGCAACATGAAGAAATGTACTTCCCCTGACATCAGACAAACCAGTGCAATCGGGCGACTTCATCAGAAAATCAATGATGGCCCATGTTGCACGAACGGATGCAGACACGTGTATTGGAAATGGCCCATTGTGGTCTGGTTGATACAGAGCATTTGGATTGGCATTCAGTACTTGTGAACAGATAGATTGGTTGTGTCTTTTTCTTTGCAATCGAGTAGCTACAATGGTAAAGTGAAGAGGTGTACTTCCATATTTATCACCTTGAATCGTCAGATCATTGGTCCATTGTAACAACATCTCCGTAAGATCTGTGAGTGGTGCATTTCCATTAAATCAATAAAAATAAGCAAGAACTGTGAAGAAAAATACTAAACTAAATTCGTCCATTAATTAGTACAAGAAGTCAAAGTGACACGCTCTAGATGTATATGCACCGGTTACTAGGCCAACCATGTTTTTTACTTTTTTATCTTTTAAGTCGAGATTATAGAGTTCACATGTTTGGCCTAGTAAGTGGTACATGCCGGCTGATACAGTAATGAATCAGTAAAACATGCCGGTTGATACAGTACATGAATCGGTAAAAAAAAATATAATCGTTACGGTTCAAGAGAAGTCGGCATGCATGTTTGGCATAGTAACCATGCTTAGTTGTTTTCTCTCTTGAGAAGATATTATAGAGTTGCAGCATGCCCTCTTACAGAAATTATTCTTGTGGGTAATGTTTGAAATACATAGTGGAAAAAGAAACGAAACTGAATCTTGTACCTTCTCCATGTTTTGTGATGGTATCAGAACTGAGTTTAGTCTAGATTAAAGGAAGAAAGTAGTTTCTTGGTTGCACACAATAAATCGCCCAGGCTAGATTGCTTGCTTATCGACTTTTATCAAAAAAATTGGATTTGGTTGACCATCACATTAAAATATTTTACCCATTTTTTTACCTGCATAATACACCAGAGACCGAATTATGGTGAAATCGTACTTGTCCTAAAGTGTGTGGAGGCAGTCAGCATTAAAATATCTAGAGAAATTTGGTTATTAATGCAAGGAACAAAATATCGACCGCAGGAACCAACAACATTCGTATGGGGAATAGAAAGATCAGCTCATTGATATAACTCAAATTGAGGGTGTGAAGTATTCCGTAAGTAAAAAATCAACATGTCGGGTGTTATTATGTGAACTGATTTACAAGAGACAGCTAAATGGTTACGATCTGGGGACAACGATAAAGAGTTCTTTCCGTCGGAAATCCTCGTAGAGAGCTAAAAACAACAATATCACTTTGCTTAAGAAGGTTTGTGGCCTCATGATGGATCGAATGGATGAACTGCCTTCTGTGACCAATATTTATTTCAGAAAGTTCATTTTTCATGATTCTGATGTGGATCCGACCTTTATTTTGTCCCTTGTGCAGTCTTCGTCAACCTTTTACTGCTTAGGAGGTTAGTGATGCTTTTTTCAAATTGGACACATTCTTTTTTCACCACATGTTTTTCGAAAAGGAGGATTACCACACGGCGTTTTGGCTCTCAGGTGCATCTGCACACGATGTGAATAGTAAATTCATTTAAAATACTCCACGCAAAAAAATCATTTAAAATAGTAAAAAATTCAAAACAATCTGAATTTTTTTGTGATGCTAGATGTTCATGTGCATGAAGTCCATGCCAAATTTCATGGAGTTCGGACATTTCAGTAGTTCTCAACAAAAAATACAAATTTTGGGGCTGTAATAAAGTTTACTGTTCATGTACTGTTTTTACCGATTTTTTCTTTTTTGCCATGAGCTCATCAGATGTCTGAACAAGCTGAAATTTGGCACGAACATCTAGCATTGGAGCATCTTCCACCTAAAAAATCAGAATTTTTTGATTTGTTTACTATTTTTTACTTTATTGTTCACTAGGTACAGATGAGACTTGGCACCGAATTGAATATCCGGATTACCCCCGGCCTCTGCATCAAGCGATGCACACAACCATTTATTAAAATGAATAAAGTATCAAAGTGCTAAGAACATCTCAAGTAGCCAAACAAAGACAATATAGAAAACAAATAGCCCACAACCGGCAAAAATGGTGTGATTTTAACAAAGGACAATTTGGCAAAACATAAGTTGGAAGGGAGTAAAATTATTGTTTTTGTGACCATGAGGAAATGGCTCAACACTTATTTCTTAAATGTCCACTAGCCAAGTTATTATGGCGGACTATACATGTCTTCTTTAATGTACTTCGACCTAATAGTATATTCAATCTATTTATCAACTGCTTAGTTGGGGTAGAGCCCAATACACTGGCACAAAATCGTGGAGTTTTCGCATTACTTTGGGCTATTTGAAATTATCGGAACGATTGTGTGTTTAACAGAACGAATATTACAAACTTTTTATGGGTTATCTACGAATCGTCTGGATGGATCCGTGTGTGGTCATTACTACACCATGCGGAAGCAGGTTAGCTGATGTTGGGTGCAACCGATAGGAAACTGTAGCATGGGCAACATACAACCGGTTTGGATGCTGGTGCAATAATAGAATAGAAGTTTAGACATGGTGTTCTATTTTTTCACCACATGTGAATTATATTGCCATCGTGTTGATACCAAAAATAGAAAACCAGATGGAGTTTTTTTTTTGGGTGAAAAGGAGTTTTTATAAATCAAACAAAGGGTAGTCCATTCTTACACAGGTCAGTCACATCACCTGGCCCTGACCTGAGCCAAACAACCGTGCGTTTCTCAGTTCTACCAAACGAAGCTAGGTAATGGCTTACACCATTTTGTTCATGCACAATATGAGCTACCTTAACTTCTCTCCCTTCCCTCATAAGCCTCCTAATCTGCTCAACTAGCATAGCAAAATGGGACATGTCCACCTCTTGAGCTTTGATCATGTTGACAGCAACAAGATAGTCGGTCTTGACTTCGATTGGTGACTGTGTCCACTACAGGGCAAGGTTAATACCCTCCATGCATGCCGAAAGCTCAGCCTCTAGAGGCTCCGCACACGCTCGTAGCTCATGGCAAGATGAGAAAATGATCTCGTCTGAGCTGTTCCGGAGAACCATCCCTGCTCCTTTTGTTCCCGTGTTTGCACAAAATGAACCATCAACATTCAGTTCGGTCCAACATGCAGCCGACAGCGTCCATTGAGCTTGCTCTCTTGGCGGCCCAACAGGAGCATGCAATATCAGTTTTTTTGAACACACCACGTCCACCACCTGCTTGCCCTTCACCGAATCAGCTTCAGGATTATTCTGAAGGCCGACAAGTGAGTCCACATAGCTGATTAGGAATCGTTTGGACACCTTGACAGGGGGTACCGGCTTACTGTGTGTCATCTTGTTCCGACCGTGCTAACAGTGCCACAACATCATCATTAGCTCCATCCGCTGCGTCTCCGGCAAGTCACATAGTGTCTGGACAAGCCATTCCGTGCCTGTCCGCTGGAAATTTTCCGCCTTGGGGATTCTCCAGTGCTCAGCCATCGCTTGCCACAGCGCGACTGCTCGCGGGCATCTACAAAAAGCATGAAATTTATCCTCCAGCTCCATAGCACAAAGTGGACATTGATCAGGTATTTCCAGCCCACGACGCTTTTTATTGACCCAAGTGGGTATGCAGTCGGTGATCAAGCGCCAAACAGAGGTGCCTACCTTGGGAGGAGCATGGCACCTCCAAATAAAACACGGTGGAGTTGAAGGCATAAAACTAAGGGAGGGTTGGTCTGTGTCGTCTAATCCTCTTGTGATGGTATAGGTCTAGATTGATTGTATAAATACTTTATCCAAATCAGGATATGTGATTTAAAAGAATACATGATGCTTTTGAAAAGGAAACAGTAGAAACATCCGATACAAAATAAATAATACAACATAAAACCATTTTACTCAAATCTTGCGTGTTAAATGTGTACACGTTAACAAGACACTAAAGCAATATTAGTTAGTATTGCTATGGGTACATATTAATGTCTTAATGGTTGAATAGCATATAGAATGTCCGAAATTTACAATTTTCCACCTTCCTTGGATTTTTTGTGTCTTTTTAATGGCAAAAGGAAGTTCACCTCCATCTCATTAATGAAAACCAAGTCACATTTGTTATGCCCTGAACAGAAAAGTGACTGAGCGTAGGACATAATTAACTATCTTTCTTACAAGTCTCATTGATATAAAATTTGAACATAAACACACAAACGGTCCTTAATAAAAATTGTAAAAATAAATAGTCAAATGGTACTATATATCTCATAAAAATGAATAAAAATGGGAGGTGAAACTGAGATTTAAAAGATAATACCTTGGCTTTGCTGAACAGCTAGGCTCTGATACCATGTGTTATGAAGCAACTTAATATTATTAGGAGGCCAAAGTTAATATATATACATGTACAAGAGGATGCCAAAAGACAAGAATACAAAAGGCCAATGGCCATAATCAATATAACTCTAACAGGTCCAGAGTATGAAAGAACCCCGCCAGTCAACCCATAGAGTGTTTTCGCAATCATTTTATTTTGGAGTAGGATGCCACTGTGACAGGAAAACTGTGGAGAGTGTTCTAATATAGAAGGACCGGACCACTGAGACGCGGGCATGTGCTTGGTTCATCTCAGAGACGGTGCATCTAGTCATCCTCCTTTCCTTCCTTACGTGCTCCAACAGCACCTATGAAAGTCTGAATTGAATTGAAGAAGATGTTCATGGCATGGCAGACAACTTGACATGGGCCTGCCCGAGCCCCAGCAACACCCTCGCTCGTTGGCTACACTCGCTTGGGCAGAAGTAGGCCAGAGACGTAGACGATGTGTTGCGGGCCACGTGCATCCATGGTTGGCTCCAACGTGGATGCAACCACATTTGTTGCCGCGGTGTGCACATGTGTGACTCCACATACATAGTACTAGCAGTAGACTAGATGACTTACTATTGCTGGTCTCCGCGTGGATCACTAACAGGCAATAGGAGCTATAGATCTTACAGACGGAGAAACCAAACCACAGACAGACCTGTGGCAGGTACATATGAAAGCAAAAGTTTCATCCCAGCTATGACAAAATAAAATGACAAGGTATGAGGATCGTGTTTTTTGAAACGTCACCAGGGGAGAGCTACCCACCTGAATTTTCAATTGCGGATAAATAGGGGAATTACAAGACAATCGTTTTCCAAGAGGAGAAGAAATCATGCCACTGACCGCCATCTTTATTTTGTTATGTTTTTAGTCTATGCGTCCAAAGGACCAGCTCGTCGAGAATGCATTTGAGTACATCAGCTGGTGAGAGTTGAGTTTTCTGAAGATCCAGGCATTCCTGGAGTCCTAGATTTTCCAGTGAACCAACAACATCATGAAGGTTTGCAGGGAAGCTGAAAGTGAGCTGAACGGTTAAACCCCCAAACATCTTTGATGTCTCTGCACTTGTGGTTGCTACCAGTGACTCTTCAGATTGCTCTAGCATTGGGGCAAAGCAAGAACAGATGAGTGCAGTGTTTGGGTGCCTGCATATACATGGGGAAGTCCGTGGATTCAACAATCTTCTTCTTGTTTTGGTTTTTGCAAGTGTTCAGTCGCTCCTGGAACAGTAACCATCCGAAAATTGTAATTTTGTTGGCAGCTTTAGAGGACCAAACTTTGGTTGTTTGGCAAGGGGTGGGTCATCCACTACTTTGTACAATGTGGAGTAGGCGTTTTTCATGGAGAAGATGTCCCCGCCTACAAGCTTTCTTTGATCAGGCTGATAATTGAGTAGAACCCCTTGCAGTAAGACACGGAGCGAAGCAAGTTCCTCTGCTGCAAGAGGGGTTATTCTATTACGCAGGGTGGAGCTGACCTCTTCATGGCAAAATTTCTTTGAGAATGGCATGATGTTGGAGGCGGTGTGAGGAAATTGAAGGGAACTCAGTGGCATGTGGAACAGGTGTACGCCATCTATCTAGCAAGAAAAAGGTGGAGGTGCCACTATTTACAGTGCATTCAATGAGTTTCCCCAGAGGTTCAAGATTTTTGTGGACTAATTTTGCTAAGTATGAAGCTCTTAAACCCATAGATACTGGGTAAAGTGACTGGAATAGGATCCACTGCTTCCAAGGTAAGTTTGTGGAATGCAAGAATTTGAAAGCAAACCTCATCATAAGGCAAAATTTTGTGTCTTAATGTTTTTAACCCCAAGAGCACCTGTAACTATAGCCGGTGGAAGTATCACTGTTACGAAATGTTGCTTACGCGACGTTATTAGGATGTATGAGCGGTAGATGGAGGCTAGAATTTGGCTGGTGTGTTGAAACAGATGAAAGACAAGGGTGGGCCTAGAATGGGACTGGAGGGAGGTTGAAGTGGGGTTGAAAGTTGATTTTTTCTCTCGTTAGATTGTACTCCCTCTGTTCCAATATAAGTATCGTGGTTTAAGTTCAAGTTTTAGCTCAAACAAACTAAAAACACGACACTTATTTTGGAACAAAAGGAGTACCTTTTCTAGGTCATCCCATAAAACTTTATTTTTTTAACAGCAATGTTTACAAGAACTGAGATAAGGTAATAGGGAGGATCTAAGGGCATCTTTCTCCCACAAAGAGGAGACAAAGGGGGGGAGGGTCCAAGAGTCCGGACAACAGCCACGAAGGACTCCGACACCACAGGCCAACTGAACCCCCCCCCCCCCTCCCGGTCACATTTTCTTCTAGTCCATCCCTTCTCCCACTCACTTTGCATCCGCACACTCCAGCTCGGCCACCACCGTTTTACCTCTCCATACACCACACAGTCATTGTTGGACGTCCGGAACCAGCACCAACGTGCCCGTTTGCCTTTTACGATGGCGTCATCCACCCTGGAGCCGTCTGTAGCCATATACACTCCACCTCACCCCCTATCGACATCGTCAATGGAGGACACTACACTGGGCAGGTGTTCGGTCAAATGCTATTTAGCTTAATTTCGGACGTCATATGATTTTTCAGAGTACGAAGGATGGCGGGGTACTCGACCATGGAGGATGAGCTGGTGTGCGATGCGTGGTTGGCCGTATCTATGGATTTCGTAGGCAGAAGCAGAGGAGGGCTCTTCTGGCAGCGCGTGCATGATTCATTTCATGCGCGAAAGCACATTGCACCCTACGATATGCACACCATTCAAGAACGCAATGTGAGGTCGTTATCGTATCGATAGTACGTCATACAAACCATCGTTACTAAGTTTTGTCACGTAGTTACTCAGCTGGAGGCAAGGTGGTCATTGCACCCGGCAGAGGAGGAGATCGTAAGTTTTGCTTCTTCTTGTTCAACTTGTTGATTGAATCGTTCATTCACTCAATATTTCTCTACACATTGTGTAGCCCGTACGCGCTGGCATGATGTACCACAAGAAAGAGGGACGGCCATTTACGTACACACTGTTATATGAAGCTGATGATGGAAATATGCCCTAAAGGCAATAATAAAGTTGTTATTATTATATTTCCTTATTCATGATAAATGTTTATTATTCATGCTAGAATTGTATTGACCGAAAACTTAGATACATGTGTGGATACATAAACAAATACTGTGTCTCTAGTAAGCCTCTACTAGACTAGCTCGTTGATCAAAGATTGTTAAGGTTTCCTAGCCATAGACATGAGTTGTCACTTGATGACGGGAATGATGTGATGGACAAGACCCATCCGTTAGCTTATCATATGATCGTTCAGTTTATTGCTACTGCTTTCTTAATGCCAAATACATGTTTCTTTGACCATGAGATCATGCAACTCCGGGATACCGGAGAAATACCTTGTATGCTATCAAACGTCACAACGTAACTGGGTGATCATAAAGATGCTCTATAGGTATCTCTGAAGGTGTCTGTTGAGTTGGCGTGAATCGAGATTGGGATTTGTCATTCCGTATGACGGAGAGGTATGTTTGTGCCCTCTCGGTAATACACATCAATAGAAGCTTGCAAGCAATGTGACTAAGGAGTTAGTTGTATGATGATGTATTACGGAACGAGTAAAGAGACTTGCCGGTAATGAGATTGAACTAGGTATAGAGATAACGATGATCGAATCTCGGGCAAGTAGCATACCAACAGACAAAGGGAATTACGTATGTTGTCATAAAGGTTCAACCGATAAAATATCTTCATGGAATGTGTAGGAATCAATATGGTCATCCAGGTCCCGCTATTGGTTATTGACCGGAGAGGTGTCTCGGTCATGACTACATAATTCCCGAACCTGCAGGGTCGCACGCTTAACGTTCGTTGACGCTAGAGTAGTATTGGGATATTTGATGAGTGGTAACCAAATGTTGTTCGGAGTCCCGGGTGAGATCCCGGACGTCACGAGGAGTCTCGGAATGGTCGAGAGGTAAAGGTTTATATATGGGAAGTCATACTTTGGGTTCCGAAAAAAAGTGCAGTTTTTTCGGTATTATACCGGGAAGCTTCCAGAAGGTTCCGGAGGATTATGGAGGGGTCCGGAAGTCCACAAGTGGGTCCACCATGACCCAAGAGCTAGCATGGGTTGCGGGGAGGCGCCCTGGCCTTATTGGGCTAGGCGCACTAAGTTCTCAAAAGCCCATGTGGCTAGGGAAGGCAAAAAAGGAAGGAGTCCTAGTAGGAATAGGATTGGACTTGGAGTCCAAGTCCTCTCCCCCTTAGCTGCGCCCTAGGGCTTGGAGGGGCTGTTTCCCACGCCCCTTCACATATATATAGAGGGGAGGGGCGCCCCAAGATGACACACCAAGCCCTTGGCGCCCCTCTCTCTCTCGTTACTCCGTAGTTCCACCGGCTCGTCCCGGCGACGCTTAGCGAAGCGCTGTCAGTGCTCCACCACCACCATCACCACCACGTCGTCGTGTTGGTTGTGATCCCATCTACTTCTCCTCTCCCGCTTGCTGGATCAAGAAGGAGGAGACGTCATCGAGCCGCACGTGTGCTAAACTCGGAGGTGCCGTCCGTTCGGCACTAGATCGGTTGGATCGTGATCGGATCGTGAAGAGGACGACTACATCAATCACGTGATAAACGCTTCCGCTTAGTGATCTACAAGGGTATGTAGATGCTCTCCCCCTCTCGTAGCTATGCATCTCCATGGATAGATCTTGCGTGTGCGTAGAATTTTTTTTATTTTTCATGCAACGTTCCCCATCAGCTGAAGGGCAGTACGTATGGGACGACATGATCCGTTAATGGAAAACTTGTTGGACAACCGGTTAATCTCGTCGAATTTGAGAATATTATTGTACTAGAATTATTTGCATGCTATGTATGGATGATTTGTGCTATTTTCTATTCGAACTTTGATGAATATCAGTCGGTTTGCATGAATTTTGTCCGCTTAGTTGAAACCCTGCTTGACATGTGTGCGGGTAGCACCTGGGCTGGGCTTGGACTTGAGCCCCTAGACCTAGCTAGCTACTCCCTCCGTTCGGAATTACTTGTCGCAGAAATGAATGTATCTAGACGTATTTTAGTTCTAGATACATCCATTTCCGAGACAAGTAATTCCGAACGGAGGGAGTAGATCCTAGAAGCTCAATCACAGGCTGGGAATGAATTAGTTAAGCGTTGGACTAACCTTAGCTGAATTTTTGTGATGCCCATTGTTTGTGGATGCTTAGACCATGTACAATGCAAGATACTAGCGAGAATTTTGAAAAATTAAACAATTTTTTCTAAGTTACCGGTGGTTATTTCTTGCCTCATGCATGACATCATCTGTCTTTTTTTTTCTCCGCACCACCCCACCGCATATGCCTGTCTCTTCGCACCGCATCCCTCATCCACTGCTGCTGGCCAGCGGTAGGCGTCGTCGTCGGGGAGGGGGAAAGAGCTCATCCTCACAACGGGGCACGAACAACCTGCTGCGAAAAGCACCTCGCCCCTCCACACACCCCAACCACCACGCGTGTCAAACGACAAGAGTCGCCATGCCAAGATGGTCCGCTACGGCGAATAGTGGCTACGACGATGAGCACACCAGAGATGCTGCGACGGGTAATGGGTAGTGACACAACCCCGGCTCCCGCGTGCTTCATCGACGACGATCATGGTGACCACGAGGTATGACATCTGATTAGGGGGCGACCCTGTGTTCTATCGGTGCTGGAACCGGCCATTGTTGGTGTTGGGACCATGTGTTGCAACTTTTGGTCGCCGTATCGCAAACTTTTTGCGAGGCAGCGACGTGTTGCATGAGATACTGCAATTGGCTATGGCGCAGATATGACCGGCACGCGATAGAGCTGCAACCAGTGACCCAATTGCTTCGGCTGGCGACATTTTTTTGCTGGAACCATAGAAAGCAGGGGTTATGACCAGCGTGCATCGGAGATGCAACCAGCAGCGTCAAATGCTACAACTGGTGGAATTTTTTGCTGTAACCAAATAAAGCAGGGGATGTGACCGGCACACGGAGGAGTTGCAACCAGCACTGCGAAATGCTACGACGACTGGCATCAGAGAAAGCTACATTTGTCTTGCGAAAAAGCTTCAACTGAAGATAGGGGAGCGAGGGGCAGCGACCGCGCAAGCGCAAAAAGCTGCAACCAATGGCCCAGAAAGCTATGACCGGCTGCTCAAAATGCTTGAACCTGGGAGACGGCAAGCTGACATTGGTGAGCGGCGAAAGACAGGAGCTGCGTGGTGGTGCATTGGGTGCTACGACAGGTGGCCGGCGTGCCACGACATCAGCTATTAGTTATGCTAGAACCCTACCCGACGATGCTGCAACCAGGTGGTGGAGGCACCACGAGTTGCAAGGGCCATTCGATGTGCTGTGGAAAGTGGTGCCTCTACTGCGAGCGACGAGCGGGCGGATGATGGGGACGGCGACGACGAACACAGTTCTAGCAACAACGTGCGAGGCGGGGCGCGCACGAGATTGAAGGTGCGAGGTGGGGGCAGAGACACACGCCGCGTGGGCGGATGGGATTTTTCTCGGTGTGCGTTGACAAAGCTAGAGGAAGAAGGTGACTCGGGAGATGCATCTAACGGTCGAATGGCTTTAATCACACGGATACGCTAGGACCTGCCGTAAATTGGGCCGGTCGGTCGGCGCTTAGCCTCGTCCATATTTTAAGAAGAAATTCATCGTGCCTAGAAAAAAAAACAGCTGCATGTATTGTCAGCAAGGCAGCAATTCCATACATCCCGTCACGTATAAAAAGGCCTGCTGACTTCGAACGGACCCGGGAGGCCACGGCACGCCACGATCCGATCTTCATGGACACAAGTACCAGGAGGAAGCGCCGCCGCGTCGACGCCGACAACCGGCTGGGCGACCTGCCGTACTGCCTCCTGCACGTCATACTCTCCTACCTCAAGTCCCAGCAGGCGATGCGGACGTGCGTGCTGTCGCGGCGGTGGAGGAACCTGTGGCGCGACGTGCCCTGCGTCGACATCGACGACCGGGACTTCACAGACGGCGGCGACAGCCGGCATTGGGAGCGCTTCGAGGACTTCAGCGACCGCCTTCTGACGTCGATCCGGCCAGGGGCGCGGCTCGATGTCTTCCGCCTGCACCTGGCCAGCCGCGTCTGCGACAACCGCACCTCCAGCAGATGGATCCGCCGCGGCCTCCGGCACCTCCCGGCCGCCGTCGACATCCGCGCCACCCACGACCACGCCGTCTCCTGGAGACCACACTTGCCGTTCCCGCGCCCCGGACCTAACGGCGACAGAGACCCGCACGCCCAATCGGCGTGTGCCGCTGGTTTCACGCGCCGCCTCACCAAGCTGCGGCTCGTCGGGGTCAACATCCTCACTGGCTTCATGGAGGACCTCGGCCGGCACTGTCCGACCATCGAGGAGCTCCACGCCGAGAGGTGCTACATGCGCATGGACGTACTCGCATCACCCACCCTCAGGCGCCTCACCGTCGTCGACAGGCGCCACCACTACCGCACCGCCGTCGCTCCCCGGCTGGTGGCTCCCCATCTCACCTCCCTCTGCCTCGAGATCGTGTACGATGGCGAGAAGCACAGCAATGTCGCCAGAGTTGGAGCGTCAGAACTGTTGACGGTGCTCACCGAGGCGTCGGTCCGGCTCAAAGCCGCGGACGAGCACATGCCGAACCGACAAGGGCGGGAGCAACGCAAGCTCAAGTTCTTCAAGTCAATGGCCAGCTTCCTAGCTCTCTTGCCTAACGTCGTGAACCTACATCTCCAGGGGTTCACCACAATGGTAACTAAGGACCTACATCTCGAGGATGGATTCTCTCGGATCCTAACATCTCGTCATGATCATGATGATAACCAAAAAAACACATTTAGAAATTTAATTGTTAGAAATATGTTCTTTAATTAGCTAAAAACGATGCAAATATCATGATTATATGTATGTTAACAGGATCTAACATGCATTTGTTCATCTTGTTATACGTGTCTTTCAATTCAGGCATTGCTTGAAAAGGAATCCCAAGAATTTCCGGTGCTACATAACTTGAGAAGCTTGCTCCTCGAAAAATGTGATGTTGGAATGAGTTTCCAGGCGTTGGCAAGCATCCTGAGGAACACACCCAACTTGGAGAAGCTTGCATTGCACCTATGCATGGCACGTCATAGTAACTAACTACATAACATGACAATTTAGTTGCCCTGCCTTCAATTAGTTTTGGGTTCGTTGCCACTCTAGCTAATCAGATAATCTCATCACATGTACAACCACAGTTTGCAGCTCCGACGATCGTGGAAAGGTGGAAGGAGATGGAATCTTCCGAAAGCCATTGCACAACTCCAGTTGCACCTGTTGGTTTTTGGGGCAAGAAGTTAACAACTATAGAAATCAAGAGCCGACAGCAAGATGATGAACACATGGCTAGAGTTTTATTAGAGATCTCTAAGGGGATGTTGCCGTCGCAATGGAGGCAGGTCAAGACGTCATGTGCAATAGTGTCAGGATGAAACTAGGGTACCCATGAAAATAGGAACAACTATGATAAAAAGATTTAAGAAGACCATGGATAGCACACCAGAAATTTGTTCAAACTAAAACTATGTATAATATGGCATTTTGTTATTTCAAATGTTGTTGTTTTTAAATATTAGATTCAAGATTTATTGGAACCATATAGAAACAACTGAATTATATATATGTTGAGGCCTCCTACTAGTGAATGAAGTTGGTTGCACCAAAATATATTATGAGGTGGACTGTCTAGAGGTAATTGAGATCATCCAGAGTGGTGGGAATTCACTTGGACCAGCAGCGGCAAAATATGAAGTATGTTCTTTCTTAGCTAGTAATTTTATTTCTATAGTTTTTAGTCATTGTCCTCGGGAAGCCAATATGACGGCGGATCTGTTGGCTAAGAACTCGGAAGTGTCTCAAACCATTGTTCAGAAATCGGAGCCTCGGGTTTCTTAGTCGATGTATTAACGAATGATGTACTCTCTTTGTAAAGAAATATAGAGCATTTAGATAACTTAAGTCGTGATCTAAACGCTCTTATATTTCTTCACGGAGGAAGTATCACTCTTTTCATATCAAATATAAACCGCCATGATGGCATTTCTCTCAAAATAATAGAAACAGCCGAATTATAGGCCGGGTGACATCTCACAAGCTGGTGTCATATAGATTCAGGTTGCTTACCACTTGTTGGTTGATATTTTAATATATTTTTCTGGGTTTATGGTTGTTATGTTTGAACTGCTTGTATCCATAATAAGATCTCATCATTCCGTTCCCCTTGGTAACCCAAGTTTCCTATCATCAAAAACCACTTGTTTGATGCCCATCCTCAGGTCGTGTGAGTTACAGTGCAGTACATGATGACGGATTTGGTTTTGTTGCCACTCTAGGTAATCAAATAATCTCACATGTAAAACCATAGTTTGTAGCTCCCCTGGTCGTGAAAATGAGAAAGAAAATACTGGCATCTTCCAAAAGCCATGGCGCAACACCACTTGCACATGTTGGTTTTTGGGTCCAAGAAGTTTACATCGATGGTAATGAAGCGCGACAGCAAGATGACCGAAACATGGCTAGAGTTCTATCAAAAATCTGTGAGGGGATGCCGCCGGCATAGTGGAGATAGGTAAGACATCAAGTACGATTATGTCGGCACAGAACTAGGGTCCCGTAAAAAATAGAACAACCATGATATACACGATTAAAAAAACTGCAGATGGCACACATAAAATTGTTCTAACTAAAACTAGCTATAATATGTCACTATAAGGATACACGCGTCTTGCCGCAACGTTTTTTATTTTATCCTTTTTCTGGTAGTTGTTTGGCAGGCGTTGGTTACATGTTCAGTGTAAAGAAACTCCTAATTCGTACAGTTCTGCTTGGGCAAAGAGGATGGTAGCTATATACAATCACCTAGGTTTACATTAGGCATCAACATCAAAATTACATAGAAACACAATAAATCAGTGCCTTTAGCTATAATTACTCACAGAACTCTTTTTTTAAACTTCCCGGACCCAGAGAACTGATGAAAAATGTGGTATCACGAAATACAGTCCACATGCAGATATCTTGACATGAAAAAAGCTTTTTAACTCCTGTTTCAAGCATGTTACGCTAGTAGAAAACAGGGCTTTGGTCCAGGCCTGCCCAGCCCATTAGTCCCGGTTCAGTCACGAACCGGGACCCATGGGGGCATACGTCCCGGTTTGTGCACCCAGGGGGCCGGCCGGGCCTCGTGGGGCATTGGTCCCGGTTCGTCTGGACCCTTTTGTCCCGGTTCCAGATACGAACCAGGACCAATGGGCCTCGCTCCTGGCCCACATCCATTGGTCCTGGTTCTTGGCTGGAACCGGGACCAAAGGGTGGCCTTTAGTCCCGGTTCCAACCACGAACCAGGACCAATGTTGTGCCTATATATATACCCCTCGCCCGCGAGCAGAGCACTCCACTACTCTGTTTTTTTCTGGCCGGCGAGGGAAGGGGTTTGTGGTGCTCTAGCTCACCTCCTATGCACATGACGTGTTCGATGAAATGCCCGAGCAACACTACTTAAGCTTTCTCCTCTCCAAACTCGACCTTCAAGCTCCATTTTCCTCAAGATTTGTCTAGGTTTAGCGGTCCGTCACGTCCCGTCCCCGTCTTCACCGCCGTCGATCGCCCGCGCAGATCTCGTCGCCGGCATAACCGTGGTGAGCCTCTTGTTCTTATCTTCTTTATAAAAGAAAAAAATTCTTGCTTGTATGATTTAGATAGATAGTTGTCTAATTTTCTTACTTTTATTATTGTTTGTTATTATATAGTGCGATGGTTTTGGTATCCGCCCCCGTCGGCCCTCGTCCTGTCTATGATTCGGATGTGGTATATATTATATTTTATAACTATTTGGTTCATTTATTGTTTATGACAATTATGCCGACCAACGTGACATAGATTTTTTTATCTAGGAGGTATGTGAACCGGAAATTCCAACCGACCATATTGTCGAGAGGTTAAATTTAGTTGAAGAAGAAAACAATGACTTGAAGGAAAAATTGAAAAAAATTGAGGAGGAGAAGATGATATTGGAGTTGCATGTTGCGGATGTCGTCGATGATCACAAGATCAAGATGGATGCAATGCGCTTCAAGATTAGAAAGTATAGAAAATATGCCATTCATACCGAGGCTTGGTATTATTATGCCGTTGGATCAATTGTTACCTTGGTTGCGATTATGATCGCATTTGTTGTTGCATTGAAATGTTTTACATAGTTTCAATGTATGGTTTAATTAGATGCTCTGGAGAGCTATATGTTGTTCAATGAGAACTATGTATGTACTTTGGTTTTAATGTGATGATGAACTTCTATTAATTTGGTCACTTATCTATTCATGATGTTTTGTAATGGTTTTTGACACACTTAATTATATATAATGCATGCAGATGAACCGGCAATGGATGTATGGTGACAGACGCACCTCCGAGTACAATAAGGGCGTGCATAATTTTCTCGAAGTGGCTGAGGCAAACAAGCAGAATGGTTTTATGTATTGTCCATGCCCTATATGTGGGAATACGAAGTCTTACTCTGACCGGAAAATCCTTCACACCCACCTGCTTTATAAGGGTTTCATGCTGTAGGGTAACGCAGCAGAAAACAAAAATTTTCCGACCTACGCACCAGCCCAGGACCAATATGGAGACTGCATACAAGGTTTGATCAGTTTCGTCACCGACTCGTAGCGCAGCGGAAGTAGAGTCGATGACGATCGGCGGTGCAGATCCCCGCAGCTAGGATTTTACAACCTCCCAACCGCGAGGATGTACTCCCTCATCCGCCACTCGGACAGCCCTCCGGGAGGCGGTCGGACAGTCCCCCGGACGGTGTCGCGGACAGCCCTTCGGGAGGACTCACAGAACTCGGACCATCACTTGGACAGCCCTTCGGGAGGCACTCACGAACAGCCCCTCGGGCACTAAGATCGAAACTACGACCTCTCTACAGAGTTGCACACATACGGTGTCATCTATCCGGCAGGGCTTCGCCGTCCAGAACTAGTTCCCACCGGAACCCAGACAGCCTTTCGGCACTACGAAACTATTTCGTGGGAGGGAGAGAGAATGCCAGATCATGCATGGCTTGTGTGAGAGAGTTGGAGTGGTGATGGAGAGCTCCTCTCCACCTCCTTATATAGTGGTGGAAGGCGTGAGGGGGGGGGGGGGGAGGCTGAAATTTCAGCCCACAAAACATGCACCCACCAAACAAGAAAAATATGTTCCCTTGTCCATGGTGTTCCCCCATGGGGCCCCACCTTCCTCCCAACACTCTCCACCATTTGTGGGGGCTGCCACCCACCATGGGGGCCCCCCCCCCAACACTTTGTCCAGCCACAAGGGGGCTGTCCCCCCAAGGGGGGGGCGCCCCCAAAACAGCCCAAAAACAGCCCCCACGATCCGTGGGATCTTGTCCCCTCACGCTGGGACAAGATGTTTTCCGCGACTATTATTTCTGAAAAATTCCAGAAGGTCCAGAACATTTCTGGCACCCTCTAAAATTATCTGGACGCGCTCTGGAACATTTCCAGTATGGTGGTTTAATTTAAAACCATCTTCATTTACCCGGTAAACAATTCCGGCAGCTCCGAAAACTTTTTTTTCGGTTTTTTCTCCAGAAAAATTCTAGAAATTACCAGACCAATCTGGCAACCTCCAAAACATTCCCGGTGCTTGCCGAAACCTTTTTGGATCAATGGTTTTATCCGAAACAACTTTTCGGTTTTAACGAAACTTTTTCGGTGTTCTCTCAGGAACTTTTCCGTTGTCTCTGAAACTTTTCCAGTGACTTTCTCTCGGACTCCTTGTCTAGTATTCAGCAGACAGATGACCCTTAAGCGTGTGACCCTATAGGTTCGGTGAAGTATAGACATGACCGGAACACCTTCCGATCAATGATCAGCATCGGAGCCGTGGACACCCATATTGACCCCTATACCCACACGAATGAATATTCGAGTGAACCTCCAGTTGCCGTGTGCTATTCCTGTTGCTTCACGATATGTTACAAATACCCGAGGTGAGACATGTTGGCATTCCCGTGGATCAACAACTTGTCCACTATGCTAGTTACCTCGTTACCGGTATTGTTCTCTTTTCTCGTTACCGTGTTCCGGCATCCCCGTGATCAAATCACAAAGTGTCGGGCCAGACGATGATGGATACCGTAACACCGAGAGGGCCCAGAGATATCTCTCCATCGTCGGAGGAGCAAATCCCAATCTTGAGCTATCAAGTTACTTGACACACTTTTCCATGAACCCGTAAGCCGCCGTAATAGCCACCCATTTACGGATGACGTTTAACAAACCCCAAAGTTCATGAATCAAGTATGAAGAAACTCGACACTCTCATGGTCTAAGGAATCATGCAAACGTTAAACATCTCTGTGTTATAAACCATTAACTTGTGACGAATGTAACTCATAGCATAACATCAATTCGGGTCGATTCAACACAAATGTTCTTCTAACACTGTGCCCTCAAAATTGTTAGCATAGACATGCCCATGATCAGGAAAACAGAACCATCATGCAATACTTGAGCTAGTCTTAGAGGCCAGACAAGGAATACATTTTACCGTTTATTATTCTACACGTGCATATGAGTCTTCCTCCGAGCCTCGTTTTATTTGCAGACTCGAGAACCATAGCAGTTATAGCATGGAACATAAACCTAATTATGAACAGGGAGATAATCAATAACATTTATTATTGCCTCTAGGGCATATCTCCTACAGACTCCCACTTGCACTAGAGTCAATAATCTAGTTAATGCTAATGCACTTTACACCTGTGGCACACTGGTGTAAATATGCTTCGCTTGTGGTATAGCCTGAATGTCCAACGGATCTGGCGACTTCAGCTCCGTGTGTATCTTTGCATATCCTTGCGTTTTTACGCTTTCACAAAATTCATATTTTGTGTGGACTTGGCTTGGTATGTATGCGAATCACAGGTCGAACCTGGATTCCCCAGATTGAGTTATGGAGCAACTACTTGCAGTAGTGTCCCATTGGCAAAAGCCATCTTGGAACCGTACTAAGTTCATGAATGAACTATATGATTCAACATCTTCTTTGTCACTTTAAAGGCGGCAACATACTTCGCCTCTGTTATAGAATTCGCCACAGTAACTTGTTTGGAACATTTTCCAACTAACTGTGCCACCACATTGTGTGTTACACAAAACCATTAATTTAAATTGAAAATTGCTTGGAGCATGGATGAAGACTGTATCGATGTAACCTTTTACAACGAACTCTTCATGATCTCCGCTTGCGAGAAAACATGTCATTAGTGCTACTATAGTACTCAATGACCCTTTTTCACTGTTGTCCCATGATCAGTACTTTTGATCACCTTGGTATCCATACTCGTAACAACTTTGGAGTATTGGACATATCTGGTTGTTTTACATACCATGGAATACATGATTAATCCAAACACGAAGGTGTGTGGAATCTCCATCATGTATTTTGCTCATCAGTGTTTTTGGGACACCGAGTCTTGCAAAAACTCTTTCCATGTGACTTCGGCAAGAATCACTCCTTGGCGTTTTAAATGCTAAAAAGTTTTAGCATATTGTCAATATGTATTTATTGCTTAGCCCCATTAGGTAAATCTATCTCCATAGATCATCATGCCTAATATAAAGGCTATTTAGCCCAAGCACTTCATCGAAAAACTATTTTCAAATGAAGTCCTAATTCGTGTCAAGAAATTTATTTCCAATTAACAATGTGTCAAGCACACAACATTGTTTAGAAATTTTATTATGCTCCCACTTACTTTCTTGAATCATAAGCATCTTCGTTACCCATTGATGAAGTCAAACCCCTTTGACTATTTCATCAAAACACGAAGATTCCAACTCCATTTTGCTCTCTTCTGTCCATTGCTGGAACTCTGAAGTTTGCATACTTAGTAGCATCCTCTGGACTGACAAAATACCTTGGACTATAACACATGCAAGTCCTTGGTTTTATTTCCATCAGATGGAAATCCTTTCGTCATCCTTGTTTCATATCTCATGATTGAAATATGTATTAATTGCTAGTTCAACCCGAACCGACTTTAAGCATCGCTACGGTGAAGCAACCTCATCGTAGTCAACTCCTTGAACTTGTATATTGCAACAAGTCGAGCTTTTAAAACATTTTTATTCGTATCAGTTATAGTTCCATAAATATTCGTCAGACTCTAAGTCTTCCGAAAGGTGTATCAAGGTTTTAATCTTGAATCACTTATATGGAAACTATCTCGGATTGTATTGGCATTTAGCCAATTCCAGAGTCAGGGCCCATCAACGCTTCCTTGTGTATCGTAGGTATACTGTTGTCTAACAACAATATCTCGTTTGCGCACCTGAGAGGTTTGCACGAGCCTTGCCTACGTGGTTCAGCTGCAAGTTCGACCGAAGTCCATACATTTTATTGTAGAGACTTCCGTATCAGTCGCAGTAGGAAACTCTGGAATTACTTCCAAGGTCTCTTTCCTTTGACCTGATGACGAAGATACAGTTTATCTCGTCGAGTTGCACTATTCTCCCACTCACCTTTTGAAAGAACCATTTTCTTCAAAAAGCATACCGTTCTTTGTGGCAAACCTTTTTGCCTCGGTATAGTGAGGGAGGAATACCCAATTGCTTGGGATAACCTACAAAGTAGCACTTGTCTGATTTGGAATAGGTTTGTAACCTTTTACACAAGCCCCATATTCCAAATGTTTAAGAAAAGATATAATATGGTTGGGCGTACCATACCATGGCGTCATTTCAACAGACCTGATGGAGCTCTTTTCAGTGTAAAAGCCGCAGTCTCTAAAGCATCACTTTAAAAGGGATAATGGCAAATTTATTTGTGTCATCTTTGATCTTACCATGTCATAAATGGTTCGATTACATCTTCACGGACTTTCCACTCACAGTGGTGTTCCGGGAGGTGTAAGTTATGAAACTCTTTTCACAACTCATCAGACATTCGCTAAACTTGTAACTCAAATATTTCTTTCTGCAATTGAATTGTAGAAACATAATTTTCTTGTTACAATAACTTCTACTTCATATTTGAAAACCTTTCGAATGATTTCAAAAGATCCAGACTTACGTCTCATCAAGTAAATATCCATATATCTACTTGAGTCATTTCTAAAGATAGATAAATCCACTACTTGCAACAACATTTATTGAACTACACACATTAAAATGTATGATCACCAATAAGTTTGTTGCTCAATCCTTATGGCCTGTGAACGGTATTTCAGTCACTTCACTTTTCGGAGGAAATTTGCAAGTGTCAGATGATTCAAAATCAAATGACTTCAAAATCCATCATAATGGAGTTTTCCATGCGGGTTTCTCCAATGTGACTAAATGCAGTACCACACTTGTGTGGTATTATTTTAGTCTTGCGACATTTAGCGTCAGTGTTATAGATGTATCATATTACCATCAATATTCATAACATACGTCCAATCTCGGATGGAAGCATGGCCCTTTATGTTATTCATAATACTGAACAACAATTGTTCTTTTATGAACAACTCTTTTGCAACAAACATTGTGCAATGGGCTAGAGTGTGTAAAACTCTAAAATGAATTATGAAAGTAAATCCAGAGGTAATATATTATTATCATTATTCATAACATACATCTCATTCTCAATGAAAGTATGGCCCTTATGTTATTCATAACATCGAACATAAAAAGTTCTCTTATGAACAACCTTCTTGCAAGATACCTTATGCAAAGGCCTAGAGTGTGAAACTCTAAAATGAATTATGAAAGTAAATACATAGGTGATACACCGATGGAAGGTATAGTAACATTTACTATGTTTCATGTGTGTATCTCAACCTCATTCCTGGCTAGTCTTTCAGGTCGTAGTAGTTCTTACATCGAGTTGCAACAGAATGCAATCGAGCGGGTATCTTTGTGATTAACTCACAATACCCAAGAATTAGTGATTAACATGTTTAACCATAATTCCCAATAACTATATCTTTGACCAGCCTTCTATACATCAAAAACTTGTATGACATTCATACATGAGCTGGATATTCCAGTCTTCTATCTTATTGCCTTTATACTTCTAACAGTTTAACTTTTAGTATTTCTCCTACTCTCAGAAGAAGCACCCAACTTAAGAGTGGCGTTAGCCCCGGACTTCCTAGGCATGAAAGTTTCACTAACACCCTTCGGACACTTCCTTTCTCTTTAAGTTGTTGTTTTATTCACCTTTTATCATATGACAGGCGTTCTTCTGGATCCCTTTCTTATCAGTCTAATGCATAGTAAACACCTTTACTAATAGTTTGCAAACAAACATTGCTTTGGATATCTCATATCTTTTAGCCTTTGTCTGTCTCTGAAAATGATTTTCAGATTCCATGAATATCACATAACTATCCAAACTTTCGAAGTTTGGGTCTCATGGAAACAAACATATTGCACTTGACTGAAACGGAATTCTATCTTTTGGATCGAAGGACGAGAGTCACATGATCCATAGCATAAGCGAGAGAATACCGAAAGTATGCGATAGGACAAAGTCCTTATCGGCACTCTTGAGGACAATCCTCACATTACGTTACCAACCGTAAAGTTTTAACCAGATATGTAACAGCTACTCAATTTTAAATAGGGAAGGTGGAAATGCGAGCCATAATTCTACAACTATTATGCAAACCACACTTAGACAGTGTTCATAATTAATTGCACTGAGAATTAAACAAGTCAATTCAAAAGTGCGCTCCCACTCAAATCAATATCTCTCAAAATTGATTGTGAGTGATTCAAGATCCATATTACAATTCAACGCCAAGGATGCATCCATCTCAAGTGACGAGAAGTGCAATCGGTAGGCCAACTTGCCAATCACATCTCTATGTGACTCTTGTTCATCTTTCGATGCGTGTGTTCCGAGCTCATGACTTTCATGCCTGAACGTCAAGACAACCAAGTGATCACGCTGCGATGTCTCAACTCACCCGACTCACACTTCCCTAATCGTTCGTACCCATGCATCCATGTGATACCCCGAAAAGTTAGGTGCCGTGACGGTGCTACACTTGGGAGAACACTAACTACTCGATATTTTTGTGAGAGATCACCCTAATAAAAGTGACTACCGCGCAATCAAGAAGGGTGCATCATAAGGGATAAACATCTCAGGCAATTCATAATAGCATGATATGGTATAGCCCTTTCTGACGGAGAAGTCTTGTATTTCTTCGTCTTTGGCATTCGCGTCGGTGTTCACCTTCGCGAAGATTGCCACCACCTTGTCGATGCACCAGATAATATTGCTATCTCTATAGCTAATAAAATAATGCATTACAACAAGATTGACACGCAGGTCATTTAAAGTGCAATCATATGGCTCCAGCCATCATGCCGAATCATGACACGCAGGTCATGTTAATTAATTTACATCATATAGTCATCTCATACATAATCAAATTATTATGAGCACTGCTATACCACATCATATGCACATGCAAACCCTCCTGCAAAACCAAGTTAGACACCTCTAATCGGTTCATGCAAAAACTTGTTTTACGTGGCTTCTAAGGTTTCGAAACAAACCGAAGCTACCAACGTCCATCATCAAGTATGATAATCCAAGTCGCTAGATTAACTTTCCAGGGTGTATGAAAACTGAGATAATAAAATCTCGAGCCCCATACTAAACTTCGTCATACGCATGACCCCCATGCAGATCATATCCGCATTGCCCTTTCGTCTGCGAAACATCCATCTTTCTTTAACTAAAGTGGAACCCAAAGAACTGTTAGCACTTCGTTGATCTGTCAATCAGCATACTCAGGAGCAGCATGAAAGGATCGCGGATTGCCAGAACTTTGTGAGATTCCACAATGCAGTCAAGATCAGGACTACGCAAATTCAAGGGAAGTAACAAGAACATCGGGTAACAGATTTCATCTGCTACCCGCACAAATAATTTTCAGTAATAGAACTCATCTACTACCTAATTATATTGTGCAACACCCATACATCTCATGTATTCTAGATCGCAACCTGCATCTACGAATAGCACGGCTCATGATGCCACTATAGGCTAACGCAGCAGAAAACAAAAAATTTCTGACCTACGCACCAGCCCAGGACCACTATGGAGACTGCATACAAGGTTTGATTAGTTTCGTTACCGACTCGTAGCGCAGCGGAAGTAGAGTCGATGATGATCGGCGGTGCAGATCCCCGCAGCTAGGATTTTACAACCTCCCAACCGCGAGGATGTACTCCCTGATCCGCCACTCGGACAGCCCTCCGGGAGGCGGTCGGACAGTCCCCTGGACGGTGTCGCGGACAGCCCTTCGGGAGGACTCACAGAACTCGGACCATCACTTGGACAGCCCTTCGGGAGGCACTCACGAACAGCCCCTCGGGCACTAAGATCGAAACTACGACCTCTCTACAGAGTTGCACACATACGGTGTCATCTATCCGGCAGGGCTTCGCCGTCCAGAACTAGTTCCCACCGGAACCCAGACAACCTTTCGGCACTACGAAACTATTTCGTGGGAGGGAGAGAGAATGCCAGATCATGCATGGCTTGTGTGAGAGAGTTGGAGTGGTGATGGAGAGCTCCTCTCCACCTCCTTATATAGTGGTGGAAGGGGTGAGGGGGGGGCTGAAATTTCAGCCCACAAAACATGCACCCACCAAACAAGGAAAACATGTTCCCTTGTCCATGGTGTTCCCCCATGGGGCCCCACCTTCCTCCCAACACTCTCCACCATTTGTGGGGGCTGCCCCCCACCATGGGGGCCCCCCCAACACTTTGTCCAGCCACAAGGGGGCTGTCCCCCCAAGGGGGGGCGCCCCCAAAACAGCCCAAAAACAGCCCCCACGATCCGTGGGATCTTGTCCCCTCACGCTGGGACAAGATGTTTTCTGCGACTATTATTTCTGAAAAATTCCGGAAGGTCCAGAACATTTCTGGCACCCTCTAAAATTATCTGGACGTGCTCTGGAACATTTCCAGTATGGTGGTTTAATTTAAAACCATCTTCGTTTACCCGGTAAACAATTCCGGCAGCTCCGAAAACTTTTTTTTCGGTTTTTTCTCCAGAAAAATTCCAGAAATTACCAGACCAATCTGGCAACCTCCAAAACATTCCCGGTGCTTGCCGAAACCTTTTTGGATCAATGGTTTTATCCGAAACAACTTTTCGGTTTTAACGAAACTTTTTCGGTGTTCTCTCAGGAACTTTTCCGTTGTCTCTGAAACTTTTCCAGTGACTTTCTCTCCGACTCCTTGTCTAATATTCAGCAGATAGATGACCCTTAAGCGTGCAACCCTATAGGTTCGGTGAAGTATAGACATGACCGGAACACCTTCCGATCAATGATCAGCATCGGAGCCGTGGACACCCATATTGACCCCTATACCCACAGGAATGAATATTCGAGTGAACCTCCAGTTGCCGTGTGCTATTCCTGTTGCTTCACGATATGTTACAAATACCCGAGGTGAGACATGTTGGCATTCCCGTGGATCAACAACTTGTCCACTATGCTAGTTACCTCGTTACCGGTATTGTTCTCTTTTCTCGTTACCGTGTTTCGGCATCCCCGTGATCAAATCACAAAGTGTCTGGCCAGACGATGATGGATACCGTAACACCGAGAGGGCCCAGAGATATCTCTCCATCGTCGGAGGAGCAAATCCCAATCTTGAGCTATCAAGTTACTTGACACACTTTTCCATGAACCCGTAAGCCGCCGTAATAGCCACCCATTTACGGATGACGTTTAACAAACCCCAAAGTTCATGAATCAAGCATGAAGAAACTCGACACTCTCATGGTCTAAGGAATCATGCAAACGTTAAACATCTCTGTGTTATAAACCATTAACTTGTGACGAATGTAACTCATAGCATAACATCAATTCGGGTCGATTCAACACAAATGTTCTTCTAACACTGTGCCCTCAAAATTGCTGGCATAGACATGCCCACGATCAGGAAAACAGAACCATCATGCAATACTTGAGCTAGTCTTAGAGGCCAGACTAGGAATACATTTTACCGTTTATTATTCCACACGTGCATATGAGTCTTCCTCCGAGCCTCGTTTTATTTGCAGACTCGAGAACCATAGCAGTTATAGCATGGAACATAAACCTAATTATGAACAGGGAGATAATCAATAACATTTATTATTGCCTCTAGGGCATATCTCCTACACATACCACACTATAATGTTTGGACCAGGCACGGAGAAATAGGGGTTATGATGGAAGACAGCGAAGAAGAAGAGGACGATGACAACTATGTGCCCCATGAATACGATGATGCTGCAACGGGGGAAGCTGAAGATCAAGAGGAACCAGACGATGTGCCCGATGATGATCTCCGCCGGGTCATTGTTGATGCAAGGAGACAGTGCGAAAGTGAAAAGGAGAAGCTGAAATTCGATCGCATGTTAGAGGATCACCAAAAAGGGTTGTACCCCAATTGCGAAGATGGCAACACAAAGCTCGGTACCGTATTGGAATTGCTGCAGTGGAAGGCAGAGAATGCTGTGTCTGACAAAGGATTTGAGAAGCTACTGAAAATATTGAAGAAGAAGCTTCCAAAGGATAACGAATTGCCCGACAGTACGTACGAAGCAAAGAAGGTCGTATGCCCTCTAGGATTGGAGGTGCAGAAGATACATGCATGCCCTAATGACTGCATCCTGTACCGCGGTGCGTACGAGGATTTGAACGCATGCCCGGTATGCGGTGCATTGCGGTATAAGATCAGACGAGATGACCCTGGTGATGTTGACGGCGAGCCCCCCAGGAAGAGGGTTCCTGCCAAGGTGATGTGGTATGCTCCTATAATACCACGGTTGAAACGTCTGTTCAGAAACAAAGAGCATGCCAAGTTGATGCGATGGCACAGAGAGGACCGTAAGAAAGACGGGAAGTTGAGAGCACCCACTGACGGGTCGCAGTGGAGAAAAATCGAGAGAAAGTACCAGACTGAGTTTGCAGGTGACCCAAGGAACGTATGGTTTGGTTTAAGCGCGGATGGCATTAATCCTTTCGGGGAATCACAGCACCTGGCCCGTGACTCTATGTATCTATAACCTTCCTCCTTGGCTGTGCATGAAGCGGATGTTCATTATGATGCCAGTACTCATCCAAGGCCCTAAGCAACCCGGCAACGACATTGATGTGTACCTAAGGCCATTAGTTGAAGAACTTTTACAGCTGTGGAATGGAAACGGTGTACGTGTGTGGGATGAGCACAGACAGGAGGAATTTGACCTGCATGCGTTACTGTTTGTAACCATCAATGATTGGCCTGCTCTCAGTAACCTTTCAGGACAGACAAACAAGGGATACCACGCATGCACGCACTGTTTAGCTGACACCGAAAGTATATACTTGGACAAATGCAGGAAGAATGTGTACCTGGGGCATCGTCGATTTCTTCCGACCAACCATCAATGTCGAAAGAAAGGCAAGCATTTCAAAGGCGAGGCAGATCACCGGAAGAAGCCCGCCATGCGTACCGGTGATCACGTACTTGCTATGGTCAATGATTTACACGTAATCTTTGGAAAGGGTCCCGGCGGACTATCTGTTTCGAATGACGCTGAGGGAGGCGCTCCCATGTGGAAGAAGAAATCTATATTTTGGGACCTACCCTACTGGAAAGACCTAGAGGTCCGCTCTTCAATCGACGTGATGCACGTGAGAAAGAACCTTTGTGTGAACCTGCTAGGCTTCTTGGGCGTGTATGGAAAGACAAAAGATACACCGGAGGCACGGGAGGACCTGCAACATTGGCACGAAAAAGACGGCATGCCTCCAAAGCAGTATGAAGGTCCTGCCAGCTATGCTCTTACCAAAGAAGAGAAGGAAATCTTCTTTGAATGCCTGCTCAGTATGAAGGTCCCGTCTGGCTTCTCGTTGAATATAAAGGGAATAATAAATATGGCAGAGAAAAAGTTTCAGAACCTAAAGTCTCATGACTGCCACGTGATTATGACGCAACTGCTTCCGGTTGCATTGAGGGGGCTTCTACTGGAAAACGTTCGATTAGCCATTGTAAAGCTATGTGCATTCCTCAATGCAATCTCTCAGAAGGTGATCGATCCAGAAATCATACCAAGGCTAAGGAGTGATGTGGCGCAATGTCTTGTCAGTTTCGAGCTGGTGTTCCCACCATCCTTCTTCAATATCATGACGCACGTCCTAGTTCATCTAGTCGACGAGACTGTCGTTCTGGGCCCCGTATTTCTACACAATATGTTCCCCTTTGAGAGGTTCATGGGAGTCCTAAAGAAATATGTCCATAACCGCGCTAGGCCAGAAGGAAGCATCTCCATGGGCCATCAAACAGAGGATGTCATTGGGTTTTGTGTTGACTTCATTCCTGACCTTAAGAAGATTGGTCTCCCTCAATCGCGGTATGAGGTGAGACTGACTGGAATAGGCACGCTAGGAGGGACTCAATAATATGCAGGGACGGGCATTCTTGGTCTCAAGCACACTACACAGTTCTACAGAACTCTACCTTGGTGACCCCGTATGTCGATGAACACAAGAACATTCTGCGCTCCAAACACCCGGAGCAGTGTGACGACTGGATTACATGTGAACACATCAGGACTTTCGGCAGTTGGTTGGAAACACGTCTCAGAGGTGACAACACTGTTTCTGATGAGCTGTACTCGTTGTCCAGGGGACCATCTTCGACTGTATTGACTTATAAAGGAAACGAGATAAATGGGAATACATTTTACATGATCGCCCAAGATCAAAAGAGCACCAACCAAAACAGCGGTGTCCGCTTTGATGCAGCAACCAAGAGGGGAAAGGACACATATTATGGTTACATAGTGGACATATGGGAACTTGACTACGGACATGATTTTAAGGTCCCTTTGTTTAAGTGCAAATGGGTCAATATGTCAGGAGGCGGGGTACAGGTAGACCCACAGTACGGAATGACAACAATGGATCTGAACAATCTTGGGTACACAGACGAACCATTCGTCCTAGCCAATGATGTGGCGCAGGTTTTCTATGTGAAGGACATGTCTACCAAACCGAGAAAAAGAAAAGATAAGGAAGCGAATACATCATACGATGAGCCAAAGCGCCACATAGTTCTTTCAGAAAAAAGAGACATCGTGGGATTGGAGGACAAGACAGACATGTCTGAAGATTATGAAAAGTTTCATGAAATTCCTCCCTTCAAAGTCAAGGCTGACCCAAGCACCCTGTTAAGCGATGAAGAATATCCATGGTTACGGCGCAATAAGCAAAGGACACAAGCGAAGAAAAAGTGAAGACTTTCTCTCCACAACTATTATGATGATGCCTTTGATCTAGAATATCACTGCAGTTACATGTGAAGAAATGAAATGCCTTTTGTAACAGACGAGTTTCCGGAAACCCTGATACTTCGAAACAGATTGTCTGTTTTGTACACGAAGTGCATCCAGTTTTTGCCGTGACCCTCTCAACTTTTTAGCACATGCTATGTGGGTGAAATGATGATACCATGCCAATTTTTAACCTCTTCAGAGTTCATTTGAAGTGCTTTTCAATTTCAGGGTCATATAGCTCAAAAAAATCAGTAAATGCATGAAAAATAACAAATGAAGTCAGAAAGGGTTGAAAATTGATGATGTGGCTTTGAATGGTGCATTTTGAACACACAAAAAGTCTGGAGTTCAAATAATTTCAAAAAAATGAAATCCCTTTGTAACAGACGAGTTTCCGTATGAAACCCTGATACTTCGAAAGAGATTGTCCGTTTTGTACACGAAGTGCATCCAGTTTTTGCCGTAACCCTCTCAACTTTTTAGCACATGCTATGTGGGTGAAATGATGATACCATGCCAACTTTCAACCTTTTCAGAGTTCATTTGTAGTGCTTTTCAATTTCAGGGTCATATAGCTCAAAAAAATTAGTAAATGCATGAAAAATAACAAATGAAGTCAGAAAGGGTTGAAAATTGATGATGTGGCTTTGAATGGTGCATTTTGAACACACAAAAAGTTTGAAGTGCAAATAAGTTCAAAAAATGAAATCCCTTTGTAACAGACGAGTTTTCGTTCGAAACCCTGATACTTCGAAAGAGATTGCCCGTTTTGTACACGAAGTGCATCCATTTTTTGCCGTAACCCTCTCAACTTTTTAGCACATGCTATGGGGGTGAAATGATGATACCATGCCAACTTTCAACCTTTTCAGAGTTCATTTGTAGTGCTTTTCAATTTCAGGGTCATTTAGCGCAAAAAGAATGAACTAATAGCAAAAAGAATGAACTTAAAATAATCAATTAAAATATTCTATTACGATCAACTAAAACAAAACTATAATATTCTTCAATAGCAAAAAGAATCAACTAAAAAGCTTTTATAAAACTCTAATAGCAAAAGGAATCAACTAAAAAGCTTTTATAAACCTCTAGTATTTTTGAAAACTAAAATTATATAAAATTTATGCAACTAAAATTATCAAAGTATTTTCTGTTCAAAACATTAATGGCAAAATGAATTTTCATAAAGAATTTTGTTAGAAACTTAATAGCAAACTAAAATAACAAAATATGTTCTTGATTAAAACAGACATTTAAAATAACCTAAAATTACCAAAATTTAATATAATGATAAAACACAATAATATTAAATAGCAGGAAAAAGAATCACTCAAAAATCTATTTTTATAGTAAAGTTATTCACAAACTAGTGATTCACGCAAATTTAAAAGAATTCAAACTTAAACTATTCAAATTTGAAAATTAATGGCACTAACAGAAAGTCTATAATTTTTGTGACCTAACAGCAAAAAGAATCACAGGAAAACTGCAAAAAATAAAGCAAAAAAGAAAACAAAAAAAAAATGCCACCTACTGGGCCACCACGGCCTGAATACGACTAGAAACCCAGCTAATTGGGCTAGGATTCAGGCCCGCGGAAGGCCCGGCAGGCCCACAGGCATAGCAGTGTCAGATTAGGCCCATAGGCCTGCAGTTCAGAGGAGTTCAATGGGGATGAGGCAGTCGAGCTTATAAACCGGTGCGGGGCGCTCTCAACTAGCGAGATGGGACTAAACTCCCACCACCACGCCGCTGTGCAAGCCCATTGGTCCCGGTTGGTGCCACGAACCGGGACCAATGCTCACCTTTGGTCCCGGTTCGTGGCACCAACCGGGACCAATGTCCCCCTTTAGTCCCGGTTGGTGCTACCAACCGGGACCAAAGGTCCCTGTTTCCCGCCCTTTGGGCTGCTGAAAAGAGACCTTTGGTCCCGGTTGGTGGCACGAACCGGGACCAAAGGTATATAAGCCCACACTTAGCGTTTTCCAGTCCCAATTCATCTTCCCCCCAACTTCGTCGCGCCGAATAGCACGCCGCCGCCGAGCCCTCGCCGACGCGCCCTCGCCCTCGCCGCGCGCCGTCCTCATCGCCGGCCTCGAGCCTGCCGTTCTCGTCGCCGCCGCACCCTCGCGCCCTCGCCCTCGCCCGCGCCCTCGCCCTCGCCGCGCGCCGTCCTCGTCGCCGGCCTCGAGCCCGCCGCCCTTGTCGCACCCTCGCCCCCCCCGAGCCCGCCGTCCTCGTCGCCGATCAAGCCATCGCTGCGCCCCCCCACAGTGAGCCCCTCATTCCCTCCCCTGCTCCCTGTCGCCGCGTGCTCTGTTTTTTTTTGCGGGCATGTATACGTGTATATGTTCATGTATATATTCATGTATATGTTTTTTTCATGTATGAGATGTATATGTTCATGTATATATTCACGTGTATATGTTCATGTATGAGATGTATATGTGCACATTTGTATACAAACTTCGTTGTTTTCATATGTACGAAAATCTAGAGTGAAAACGAAAACAAACATATAAGAAAAAACAAAGGAAAAAAATGAAGAAGGAAAAGAAAACCGCCCGGCCCAGCCACCACCGCATTTTCATAAAGTTTTTCCAGCGAGTCCACGTCGCACCGAGCACCCGCGGCGGAGCAAGTCTTTTTTTGAAGGTAGTTTTTTTGTTAAATGAAAATGTTGGCATCGGCTCTATCATCACGTTGGCATCGGCTTCATCGTTTGCTAAGTTAAAATGATGTTAATAGAAAGTTTTCTCTCAAAACGTATCCCCGATAACTTCGACATTAGGGGGGGGACGTCGATCAACCCCCTCTCGCCCGACCAAACTCTCGAGTCCACCCAACCCCCTCTCTCGAAAGTTACTAGGTTTGATCATATGTCAAAGTTTGAATTTTGACATATGCAACATTTGATCATATATCAAAGTTTGATCATATGTCAAAGTTTGAATTTTGACAGATGCAACATTTGATCATATGTCAAAGTTTGAATTTTGACATATGCAACATTTGATCATATATCAAAGTTTGATCATATGTCAAAGTTTGAATTTTGACATATGCAACATTTGATCATATATCAAAGTTTGATCATATGTCAAAGTTTGAATTTTGACATCTGCAATATTTGATCATATGTCAAAGTTTGAATTTTGACATATGCAACAATATTTGATCATATGTCAAGTTTGACTTTTGACATAGATTTATCAAGAATGCCCCCATTATGGATGTGCACAAGTTGATCCAATTTTTTTTATGATCTCATCTATATATATATTCTTCTATATGTCACGTTGTCTGTCAAAGTATTGAAGAAATCCATGGCTTCATCATTTGCCAGAAGTAACAGGCATATGATGCTACGAAGCTCTTCAAAGTTGTTTTGGAATGGAGTTCTTGATAGAATAATTCGCTGTTTGGTACGAATTTCAGCAAAGGCCTTTCAAATAGCGATATTCGGAAGGCTCTTGCTGAACTTTGTACCAAAAAGCTAATTATCCTATCGGGAACTCCGTTCCAAAACCACTTTGAAGAGCTTCGTACCATTATACGCCTGTCATTTCCGGCTAATGATGAAGTCAAGGTTTTCTTGAATTCTTTGACACTAGACAACGTGACATATAGAAGGGTAGATGGGATCAGGAAAAATATGGACCATTTTCTGCACATCCAGAATGGCGTCATTTTGTTAAATCCCTTGTTGGTCCGGACGTCAGACATTCATGAGAGAGGCGGTCCGACCCAAACCCTAGAAGCATTGTCGAGGCCACCCCAAACCCTAGAAGCATTGTCGAGGCCACCCCAAACCCTAGAAGCGTTGCCTAGGCCACCCCAAACCCTAGAAGCGTTGCCGAGGCCACCCCAAACCGTAGAAGCATCGAGCTAGCTAGGTCTACGTTTGCACTAATATATCCATCTGTCATGTTTGTATATTAATTACCATGTTGTAATATTTGCAGAAACTATGGAGCACCGAGACATCGAAGCAGAACAGTTGTTGGGGGACATAATCCTCGGCGGAGGTGATGTCTTGTCGTTTCTCAACGACACCGATGGTCTGGAAGGAGAGGGTGAAGCAGGCTCTGGTGATCAAACAATGGAGGTGGAAGGACATGATTATGATGGCTCCGGTGACGGAATGCCGGTGGAAGAAGGAGACCGTGATGACTGCTCCGGTGAGCGAACGGAGGAAGGAGATGTTGCAAAGTCCGGCGAGGTATATATATTAATTAAGCCTGTGCTGACTAGCTAATTGGTGCATTAATTGTTTTGGTATGTACACATATTAACTCTCTTCTTTCTTCTTTTCTAGCCCTCCGGATCGAGCCAAACTTCGGTAACGAGACGAGGCCCGAAGAAAAGGTTGCGCCAGGATGAAAGGTTCACGATCACAGCAATCAAGGGCGATGGCCAACCGATTGAACCCAGCCGGACCAAGGAAGCATTTTCTGCTCAGTGCGGGGTTCTTGTTAGGGACATGATCCCGATCAGCATCCACCAATGGAATAAGCCTAAGAGCGAAGACCCTCAAGTGTCTTTTGTCAACGATAGACAGAAAGATGATCTTTGGACCGCGCTGAAGGCAAATTTCACCCTACCACCAGAGGAGGATCCGGATAAGCCAGTTATAGAGCCATTGGTCAAGGCTCATGCTCTTAAGAAGATGGCAGATCTATTCAGGAGGTGGAAGAATGAGTTGAAATCAACGTTTGTCGACAAATGGAAGACTCCAGAATTCACCGGCCGATCTGAGAAGATAAGAGATCACTGGCCCGCATTTGTGGCCCACAAGACATCGGAGAAGAGTAAGAAGATGTCAGCGACAAACAAGAAAAATGCTGCAAAGAAGGAGTTTCACCATCGCACGGGGTCAGGTGGCTACCTCAAAGCCCAGCCGTTGTGGGACAAGGCTGAGAAGGACCTGCTTGATAAAGGGGTCGAACCAGAGACATTGAACTGGCCAGACCGTTCAAGGACTTGGTTCTTCGGGGTTGGGGGAACCTTGGACCCTGAAACAGGGAAGTGCCGTTGGATGAAGGAGCAACTTGAAATACCCATCAAGAAGCTTCAGAAGTATATCGACGCAGCGCAGCAAGGGACGTTCGTTCCTGACAGAGAGAACGATGAGCTCACACAGGCCCTCGGGAATCCTGAGCACCCAGGACGAACACGAGGCACGGTAGGCTCCGTTGCGTGGAAGGTTGTGTTTCCCAGCGCAGGCGGTTACAAAACCCAGGAGAGGAGGAGGAAAGTGGAGCAGACCGAACTGCAGAAGCTGAATGCAAGGGTACGAGCGCTAGAGGAACAAGCACTACTAGTTTAGAGCCAGCGACCTGCCGGAGCTACCCCTCCATCTCAGCGGAGAAGCAGCGTGGCTTCCACCGAGCTCCTTCAGCAGCCTGACTTCACGGCTCCCAGCTACCCCGTGGATGCTATCACGGAGGCTCAAGATTGCCACCTTATGGCGCAATGGCAGCACCTCAAAGTCAAGGCGGCTGTCGGCTCTGTTGCACCTCCTCAACACGGCGCAACTTTTCACTGCCTTCCGATTCTAGAAGGCTATGTTGTTGTGATGGTCGATGAAATAACGGAGGGATTTGAGGAGCTCGAGCAAGACCACCCTACCGGTGAAGGGGAGCTCAATAAATCAAATAGTTCACCACAAAATAGCAGCCTGAATGGCTCTCATCATTCAAGGGCGGAATGTGAATGTGGGCCGTGTATGATTATTTGTTTTTGAAAGATGACTTGGCTCAACATAGAGCCAAAAACTTCATTAGTACAACAATCATATAATATATTGTCCAAAAAGATGAACAAACTTGATTCAAAGAAATAGGTATGAGTATATCTGATTCTATATCGATTGGTAGGTTGCTCCATTTCAATGCAAGTGTGAGTCCCTCCCGTATGGCAAGAATCTCAGTCTCTAGAACATCAGCACAGTCAAATAAACACCTGCACGAGATGAAGATAATACCACCTCCATCATCTCTCAAGATCATTCCTGTTCTAGCGACCCCATTTGAGACAGACCCATCATTGTTCAGCTTCACACGACCAGCCATTGGTTGTTCCCACGGGCTAAGGACCGGGCACTTAACATTGTATGTGGGCACTAACAGAGGTAAGCATACTTTAGCTGGGTACTTGCCTTTGGTGTGGTCTGCCGTCGGATCAGTAGCAATAGAATTCAGAGAGGCAATATAGCTAGTTAGGAAACGGCAAGATACAGATAGTCTGGAAGCAGTCAAGATGGTGCAAAGCAGAGATACTAATAGATCAAAATATGCCTTTCTAATAAAGGAGATCAAAGAAAGTTTGATCGAGTGCAATTCTTGTATTACTCATGTTGGCCGCACAAAAAATTATGCTAGTCATTTTTTTGGCAAATTTTGGAAGAACACAATGCCAAACTGTTGTGTGGCTTGGGTCTGGTCCAAATAAACTTCTCGATATTTTCAGTCCTGACTGTAATTCTTGATTTTGACCGTAACAGTTGTAATTCAAGTATTATCCCACACAAAAAAGGTATGAGTATATCTCAACCTTTGCACCTGCACTAAGAACTACAAAAAGTATAAATGAAATAAGAACTGACCCAAGGCAATGTATGAGTAAATCTCACATAATAAAAATGAGACTTCAATCCTTTAGTCGATCAACAATCTGCACCATTTCAACCTAATTTAGCCAACATTTCTGCCAACATTATATTCTCCCATCATTGCTCCTGATTTGGAGTTGGAGACGTAAATACAAAATATTTGGGATCTGGAATACAAAATAAAGAAGGATCATAGTTTTGATTATTTTAAAATATTATAAAGAGAATCTTCAGATTCCTCATATGCGAGTTTCACTACAAGTCTACAAGATATGTACTACAAAAATACGATCTCACCATATACTTAATGAGCTTACAAAGTAAGGTAGTGGAGTCAGGGGCGAATCTACGTACTGGGTTGTGGGGGCGAATGCCCCCACTCGTTTTTTGGGCCCTTTTATCTCAGGCCCAGTATGTCCAATATTGCCCCCGCTCAGCTCAAGGTGTTTGCCCCCTCTACTCTCAGTTTTCTGTCGTATATTTCAAGCCCACGTCCATGTATAGGAAATACTAGCTAGCCCAGCAGCCCATCTAGAAAGAATACGAGCAGGCTGCTGCCCAATTCGCTGGAAACGCACATCGCCTTGTCACCACAGCGTTCGGGGAAATCGGGAGTTCACGAGTTCGCCGCCTGCCGCCTACCGCCTTGACTGATTGACGCATCGAAGCCGCCGACGCTTGTAGTCCACGGCTGTACGCGGCACCTACACTACACGACGCCACTCCGGCGGCCATCCTCGATTCGCACGGTGCACGCCGTTCGGGTCCGGCCGTTCCGCACCGGCAGGAAAGAATCTGTGGGCGCTGATCAATCAAGGTAAGCCCTAGGTTCAGTTTTCTTGGCTTTTTCCTTCTAATTTCTATATCTTTATTTTGTTCTGATTTCCATGTTAAAAGAGTAGTAAATGTACCAAATATCCTGTGTACATATATAGATTATAATGTATGAATTGGTAATTAGTTTGACTGAACCTAGCTAAACGCATAAATCTACTAATTTTGTATGAACAAGTTTGAAGTCGTGGGAGTAGAATAAAGCCTATGGTGATATTTCACCTTCTGGTATTTTGATTTATTTACTATTCAACTATTTGGCATTGACAGGAAAGCTAATGAAGAGATTTTTTGCAAAGTCGACGACTGGTAGTATGCCTGAAATAGTTGATCTGAACAAGCTTACTCGGGATCCATCTAAATGGAAGAGACTTACAGATTTTAATGTCAATCAGCATGAGGAGATTAGGAGAAAGTACCTGGCATGGGGGGCATATCAACCTTGTCCCTCCAAGTTTAAACCGTGATGGATTGGTAAGAGTAAGCGGTATTTTAATCCCGAATGGTATGATCTGCATCGTAATTGGCTAGAGTCCAGTGAGGTAGAGGATGAGGCATATTGCTTGTACTGCTATTTGTTTAGGGACAACATTAAAGGTAACAAACCTGGCCATGATGCATTTGTGGTTGATGGCTTTGTCAACTGGAAGAAGGCAATAGAGAGATTTGCAACTCATGTGGGCGATCGTGATAGTTTTCATAACAAGGCAATAAAAATATGTGAGGATTTAATGAGAACAGAACAATCAATTCCTGTAGCCTTGCATAAACAGACCGAACTTGAGAAGAATGAGCATCTTATCCAGTTAAATGCTGCAATTGATGTATGCAGATACTTGTTGCATCAAGGACAACCTTTTTGCGGCCATGATGAGTCAAAAGAGTCTACAAATAAAGGTAACTACAGGGAGTTGATGGATTATACAATTATGCACAATGATGTTATAGCCAAAGCATTCAAAAATGCTCCAGCTAATAATCAGTTACTGTCTTCAACAATTCAGAAGGATATTACTGAGTGCTTTGCAGAAGAAGTATTGAGTTGTATTTTGAAGGAGCATGACAATGGTGTGTTCAACTTATTGGTTGATGAATGTCGTGATGTTTCCGACAAAGAGCAAATGGCGGTGGTTCTACGCTATGTTGATACATGTGGGCTATCAAATGAGAGGTTTGTTGGTGTTCTTCATGTGGAGGAAACAACATCTCCTTATCTCAAGTCTAAAATTGATTTTATAATTGCAAAGCTTGGCTTGAGTCTACAACAAGTGAGAGGACAAGGTTATGATGGGGCCAGTAATATGGCAGGTGAGTTTAATGGTTTGCAAGCAAAGATTATGAGGGAGAACAGCTCAGCTTATTACGTACATTGTTTTGCTCATAAACTTAACTTGGTTGTTGTGGCCATTGCAAAAAAGATATTTGATGTTGGAGATTTCTTTGATATGATATCATTATTGGTGAATGTCGTTGGATCATCTTGCAAGAGAAAGGATAAACTTAGAGAGAACCATCGAGAAGAAGTGAGGAAAGCGATTGGTAAGGGAGAGATTGCTACAGGGTTGGGATTAAACCAGGAGCTTTCTCTTCAAAGACCAAGAGATACAAGATGGAATTCTCATTATATCACTTTGTCGAGTTTGTCGAAGATGTTTACCTCGGTGGTAAAAGTTCTAGAGTATGTGGAGGAAGAGGGCTCAGATGCTACTAAGCAACGTCAAGCCAGTGGTCTTCTAAAATATTTCCAGTCATTTGATTCTGCATTCTTTCTACACATTATGATGATTATATTAGCTTTAACAAATGGGCTATCAAAAACATTTCAGAGAAAGGATATGGACATTGTAAATGCTATATCAGATGTGGAATCTGTTAAGCGAGAGCTAGATAAGCTTAGATCTCAGCATGGATGGAATTCTCTCCTGAGCAAGGTATGTTCTTTTTGCGACAAGAATGATATCTCAGTTGTGGACATGGAAAAGGAGTATGTAAATCCAAAGAAGCCAAGGCAGAGGACTGGCATTAATAATGAGCATCATTATAGAGTCGATTGTTTTTTTGCTGTCTTGGATTTATTGGCAGAAGAACTAAATCGCAGATTCAATGAGGTAAACAATGAGTTGCTTTGTTGTATGTCTACTTTCAACCCAAGTGGTCAGTTTAGTCACTATGATGATGAGAAGTTGTTGAAGTTGGCTAAGTTTTATCCTAATGACTTTAGTGATAATGAGTTGGACCATCTGGAGAAGGAGCTTTGCCTGTACATAGATAATGTACGCAATGATACAAGATTTGCTAGCTTGGAAACTATCAATGATCTAGCTAAACCGATGGTATCTACGAAGAAGCACTTTTCTTATCCTCTTGTCTATCGACTTTTGAAACTAGTACTGACTCTTCCTGTTGCCACTGCAACCGTTGAGAGATGCTTCTCCGCAATGAAGCTTGTGAAGAATGCTTTACTTAACAAGATGGGTGATGATTATTTGAGCCATAGCCTTATTTGCTTCGTAGAAAAGGAAATGTTAGATAATATTACTAATGAGGTGATAGTTAAACGCTTTCATGCGAAAAACCGACGTGGGATGAAACGGAAGGAAGTAATGTTCTCAAGCTTAGTTTTTTATTTATCAGTATTTACATTCTCTCAATATTTAAAGATGTTTCTTTTTCATGCAGCTTGAAGCCTAGAAATTTGGGGCGTATGAATAAAAAGGAACGACATATTGATTTCTCAAGTTTTTATGCCTTAAGTGGTTAGTTTACATTTACTTTGGGAATGAACTTTTCATAAGTATATTCGTTATGACATTAAATATATGACTTTGCTTCTTACACAATATATATGTGCTTGTGTGGTTGGGTTTTTAAGTGATCTAGCCATTAGTTCGTATATATTTCTCTGGAAAAAAATTATACTACATGTTTGCCCCCTCTCGCGTTTCATCCTGGCTCCGCCCCTGAGTGGAGCCCAAAAATTCCAACGTGCACTTGTGAGCAATTATCCGCTGTAAAAAATGCAAGAAAAAATGTACATGTAAAGTTCAAGTCACAAGGGGTGACTAATTTTAAGGGACAAGAATACCTTTTTTTGCCATTGAAATTCTGCGCTTGAATCTCTCTCTCTCTCTCTCTCTCTCTTGTGAAGCCCAACCGTCACGTCTTCACTGGGCCCGCCTGTCAGTTCTTTGCCGAGTATTTTTTCACAGGTGCTCGGCATGCACGTGCCCCTGTAATTCCATAATAAAAAAAATGAAAAAGGTTGGCAAGTTTTCGTTAGTGGAAACTCGACAAACCTAGACGGCCGTCACGTCTCCGTCGTCTGGATCATACTGACGTCAATCCGGCCGGGGACATGGCTCGACGCCTTCCGCATGCATCTGACCAGCGGCGTGCGGCTGCGACAACACCACCTCCAGCAAGTGGATCCTCCGTGGCGGAGGCCACTGTCGACATCCAAGCCACCCATGACTGCACAATCCTATGGAGACCGCACCAACCGATTTTACGCACCTATGGTGCCGGCGCCATGTCCAAGCGGCTGGGGGGGGGGGGGGGGGGGGGGGGCTATCGGCGTGCGCCGCCCACTTCACCAGTAGATTGACGACGCTGCAGCTCATCGAGGTCAGCACCATGTTCTGCAGCTTCTTGGAGGACCTCGGCCTTCACTGCCCGGCCCTTGAGGAGCTCCACGCTGAGAGGTGCAAGCTGCAATTGCGCGTCGTCGCCTCGCCCACGCTCAGGCGCCTCGCCATTATCAGCCCGTTTTGCTACAGCACCGGCCCTGTTGCTCCCAGGCTAGAGGCCCCACGACTCGCCTCGACATCCCGTACGGCTGGGTGCCTGGCCCTAGTCATCAGGCCATAGTGGAACCAGCTGTGCTAGAGCCGCCGGCGACTCTTACCGAGGCATCGGTCCGGCTGACGGACTGGAACCAGCACCGGCCGATCTTGCACCAGCTAGAATTCTTGAAGTCTGTGCGCAGCTTCGTAGCCCTTCTCTCCAACGTTGTAAATCTACATATTCAGGAGTTCGGCACCCTGGTAACTAAATATCTGAAAACAAACTTTCTCATCCTAGCATATATATCATGAACATGATATTCAAAACCATATTTAGAAACATAATATAACTTCCAGAAAACATTTAAAAACAGAAATATATTTGTTGGTAGAAATATAATGATCCTACTATAATAGCATGGATCTTGTAAGCAAAGCATACATAAGCATTTGCCCATCACAAAATGTTTCAGTTCATTGCTAGACGAGTCTTCCCCGTGCTGCATAGCTTGAAGGCCTTGCTATTGGAAAAATGTGACGTTGGAGAGAAGTTCCAGGTATTGACAGGGATACTTTGGAGCACACCTAACTTGGAGAAACTTGGATTGCACCGATGCACAGTAAGACTAGTCACAATGGGTAGTAACTGTGGGGAGTAACATATGTATGATGTCATGCAATACTTTATTTATTAGGTTGTAGACTCATCTTGTCTTGGTATGTGTGATGTTACAGTAACTACCTATGTTATCACATGCCTCTCTTTCCTTATTAATTACTCGCCACATCATCTGTTTTGCCTAGAGATGTGTGATGTTACCACCTATGTTAATCCCACTGTGAGTAGTCTAAGTTCTACTAGTAATTAATTAGTTAATTAACATGCCTACACACGACATTTTGATTATCTTGCCTCCTGGTAATTTTTGGTTTATTGCCTCTCTAGCTAACCGAATGATCTCACACATACAACCACAGTTTGTAGCTCCCACGACCCTGGAGTGGAGGATCAAGATAGCATCTGACAAACGTCGTGGCCCATCACCAGCAACACATGATATTTTATGGTGCAAGAACCGAAAATCCATAGAAATCGAGCACTGGCAGGAAGACGAAGCACACTTGGCTAGGGTTTTATCAGCAATCTCTGAGAAGATGCCGCTGGAGCAATGGCAATAAGTTAAGATGTCCAGTGGACTTGTGACACTATAGTAGACTCCGGACAAAACTAGGGGAGCTCTGAAGAACAGAAATAATTGTGATATCCAAAGATACGAAAAAGCCTGCGGACCATACCAAAATTTGTTAACTATAACTAGACTATGGACTATGGTATTTAGTAATTTGAAATCACATTGTTTTTAGAATGTTCGATTTATATTTTTTATTATATCATAACCATAGTCCACAGAGTTCTACTACTGGAAATTATTTACATACATGAACAATACAAGTCCATATGGACTGGGTCACGCCATAGAGATTTGGGTCATGCAGTTTCTTTGAAGTAACTATACAAAGAATTCAATGTTGTGGAACAATTTTATTTGATCAAAGTTAAATAAGTTTGATTTAGAATAAAACTTGGAATATATATAATTGTTGTCTTGCATGTACGCACTAGTAGAAAACGGGCCTTTAGTCCCGGTTCCAGAGGGCCTTTAGTCCCGGTTCTGAAACCGGGACTAAAGCCCAAAACCTTTAGTCCCGGTTCGCTTACGAACCGGGACAGAAAGGGCTCCATGTGGCCGCTGTCTGGAGCTCTACCTTTAGTCCTGACTAAATGAATTTTTTTGAAATTTTGTTTTTCTGAATTTTTTTGAAAAAGAAAATTTTGAATTTTTTTTTGAATTTTTTTCCCGATTTTCAATTTCTGAATTATTTGACAATTTAATCTCTAATCACCCCTCATCATTGCTCAAGTATGGACCACTCATTTCAAATCGTCTAACTTCCCGGCCGGTCACCCATCCTCTCACTACTCCAGCCCCAACACGCTTAACTTTCAGGTTCTATCACCCCTAGTTTCCAAGTCTGCACTTGTTGTTTTCCTGACAATAGTAAGCTATCAATCCTGTTAACCCTTAGGTCTTGATGTCACACATGATTTAATTTTTTGAATTCCAAATAATTATTAAAATAAACAACAATGATTAACAAACAACAATGATTAATTAAAAACTCAAAAATACTTCAAAAAAAAGAAAAAATTACAAAAAAATCAAAATTCTAAAAAAAATTAAAAAATCTAAAGTAATACAAAAAGTTCAAAATAAAATAAGTAATAATAATATTGAATTTCAATGAAAATAAAATAAGTAGTAATAATATTATTATTATTATGCCATTTATTCATTTAATATCTTTAAATCTATAAATCGAAATTCGACAAATAATATATCGATTATTATCAGAAAAATGTGACCATGATGTCACACGCTTCACCGTTTGAGTTTGAAACTATTATTATAAAAAACAATAATTATTTAGTAACACTAATATTTAGTGAATAAGTAGTTTGACCATAGTTTGACCACTGTTTGACCAGAGTTTGACCATATTTTATTTTTTTAAACTTATATGAACTGAAGAATTTTTGTGTGTTTAATATAAACCATTCAAAGCCACATCCTTAAATTTCAACCATTTTTGACTTCATTTGCTACTTTTTCATGCATTTAATGATTCTTTGAGCAAAATTAGTCTGAAATTGAAAAGCACTACAAATGAACTCTGAAAAGGTTGAAACTTGGCATGGTATCATCATTTCACCCAAATAGCTTGTGCTAAAAAGTTGAGAGGGTTATGGCAAAAACTGGATGCACTTCATGTACAAACTGGACCATCTCTTTCGAAATAACAGGGTTTCGGACGAAAACTCAGGTGTTACAAAGACATTTCATTTTTTTTATCTTATTTCAACTCCAAAAATTTTGTGTGTTCAATATGAACCATTCAAAGCCACATCCTTAAATTTCAACCCTTTTTTACTTCATTTGCTATTTTTCATGCATTTAATGATTCTTTGAGCTAAATTAGCCTGAAATTGAAAAGCACTATAAATGAACTCTCAAAACCATAAACCCGGGACTTAAAACGTCCGAAACTCTATTCTAAACAGTAAACATTAAAGATTCAAACCCTAAAACCTAACCCTAAACTTAGATATCTAAACCCTAGCCCTAAACCCTAAACTTAGAAACCTAACCCTAAAACCTACCCTAAAACGTCTAAAAAGTCCAAAAACTCTATTATCCCTTTGGAATTTGGTGATTTTAAAAAATTGTCGAAACGGAAAACTTGTTGTTTCTTCGGACAAATCTTTTTTTTTCTGTAAATTTTGATATATTAAAGGTCCCAAAATGCAGTTTTTAAAGAACAGTCCCCAATCCAAATGTCATGCCAGAAGGCAATGTTCTTGCCATTTCCAGGGATCCACCTATAAAAGGTTTTTGCTGCTGCAAGGGCCCAAGAGATGCTTTTCAGGAAATGAGAGCCCAGGGCAGCCCTATTATTAAAGAAATTGGGGTTGTTAGTATTATATTTGAAAGCCGTAATCTTCTTCCAATCACTATCTCTCCCATCATAGAATCTTTTCCCCCAAGAAGCCAAAAGGGCCATGTTAAAATCCCTAAGATTGGGAACCCCCAAACCACCAAATTCTTTCTTTCTAGAAATCAGTCCCCAATTAGCAAGATGGTACTTATGGTTTTCCCCCACATTGCTCCAGAAGAAGTGGGACATTTGAGAGGTAATCATATCAATGGCCCATTTGGGAAATTTCACAATAGACATCAAGTAGGCAGGGATGCTGGCAATGCAGGTAGTAAGAAGGATCAATTTGCCCCTGTAGGAGAGGTATCTCCCCAGCCATCCAGCTATATTCTTAAATGTCTCCACCCGCTCGTGAAACTCTTCCCTCCCGCGCCGCCACCCGCGAGGCGGCCGGGGAGGGCGCCCAGATCCTCCCGCCACCGGCCTCCCCTCCTCCTCCCTCCTCCCTCGCCGCCGCCAGGGGGCGCGGCCGAGCGAAGCCCGTCCGGCGGCGGCGGCGGCGGGGCTTGTTCTTCCTCCGCGCGATGGGGCGGCGCGGGCTCCTTCATCGAGTGCGGGCGCGGTGCGGGCGTGGGGCGCCGCGGTGTGGCGGCGCGCGGCCCCCTAGCGGGCGTGGCGCTGCGTGGCCGGCTGCGCGGTGGAGCGCGCCTCGCCGTGACTGCCGGATCCGTTCGGCAGGCGGCGCGGCCTGCAGCTGGGGTCCGGCTTCGGGCTGCTGGCGGCTGAGTTGGTTCTTCTCCATCACGGGCGTGCGGCGGTGGTACGGCTGGGCCGGTGGCGGTCCGGCGACCTGGTGGTGGTGGCCGGCGGTGCGCGTGGTGGTGGTGCTTCCAATTGGTGGCTCTCTGTGCGGGGAGGCAGGGGAGCGGCTTGGATAGGGGTAGCGGCGCCGACGGCGTGCCGGCTGCAGCGCGAAGGCGGGAACTTTACGGGCCTCAGAGATCCCGACCGGGCCTGTGCGGCCACGGGCCTGGTATGTTCCTGCTATTGCGTCCGGTCAGCTACCGTCTTCGACGGTGGAGGTGGGGCCCTCCCGCGTGCCGACGATGCTGCTGCCCTCCCGGCTCCTCTTCTTCATTGTGCAGGCCATGCTTCACGGTGTCATGGTGAGACAGCGTGGGAAGCTTCGTGACCGGGTTGGCGCAGGGTGGGGGTCTGTTTGGTGGCGAGCTCTGGAGTGCCTGAGGTGGAGGTTGGGATCGGGAGAAATCCCTGTTGGCTTGGCCGACACCGACGCGGTGGCGCATGTGGGTGCCGCCGGACCTTCCTGGAGGGCGTCGGGGCTACCCTTCCTCTCTCCTCACCGCGTACCGGGGGAAACCCTTGGCAGCAGCGTCGGCATCGTCGCGTCCCTTCTGGGAGGTGTTGATTGGTACCGGTGCTTCGGAGGCTTGGAGCTTGGTGGGCGATCTCCGGTGGGTGCAGCGGCCACGAGGCTTCTTCATTTTTGTCGATCCGCCGTTGTCGGCATTTGTTTCTCTTGTATTTTCTCTTTCATTTCTTTTGGGCGTGACTGTGCTGCTTCCGCCCCAGCACCTATCGTTGGATGTCTCGGTTGGTTGCTTTGTATACAAAGCGGGGGGAAACCCTTTTTCGGTATATTCTTAATAATTCTATCTATAATGGGTTGAAGATCCTCTCTTCTAAGCTTTTTAAAATGCAGAGGAACTCCCAAGTATTTAAAGGGGAAATCCCCAAACTGGCAACAGAAGACTTGAGCAAAATCTTTAGATAATTGTTCAGAGACATTAATGGTATGCAAATCACTCTTATGAAAGTTAATCTTCAAACCAGAAAGTTTCTCAAAACAGGTTAGGATCCATTTCAAATTTTTGGCACATTCTAAAGAATTGTCAAGGAAGATGATAGTATCATCTGCATATTGCAGGCTTACAACCCCACCAGGAATGGCATGAGGTAGGAGCCCACAAATTAAACCTCTATTGACAGCTTTGTGTAGCATCTTAGAAAAGACATCAGCTACCAAGTTAAACAGCAAGGGTGAGTGAGGATCACCTTGTTTCAAGACTTTCCCCCAGCAAAGTGGGGGCCATTAGCATCATTAATTCTGACCTGAAAGGTCCCTTGATGTATAGTAGAGAGAACCCAGCCAACCCATTTACTACCAAAACCTCTAGAAAGAAGCATTTCTTCCAAGAGATTCCAACTCACTCTATCATAGGCTTTCTCATAGTCAAGCTTAAGAATCAAACCACTAGAACCAGACCTATGAATCTCATGAATAACCTCATGGGCCATAACTACACTTTCCCGTATAAATCTCCCTTTAATAAAGGCAGTCTGATTAGAGGAGATTAACTTGTCACAAAGAGGGGAAGCCCTAGTTGTCATAGCTTTAGAAAAGATCTTGACAGCACAATTGCTCAGGCTAATAGGCCTGAAATTCTTCATGTCTCTAGCTTGAGGCACTTTAGGTATGAGGGTAATAATGGCATAGTTCAGTTTATACATATCTAAGGTGCCACTCTCAAAGTCTCTAACCATCCACATAAAATCATTTTTGATCAGCTCCCAAAAGGTTTGGTTAAATAAGAAGGATAGGCCATCAGGGCCAGGAGCACCACTAGCATAAGAGCTCATAATAGCCTGTTTAATTTCCTCTTCAGAAAAAGGTCTCTCTAAAAGTTCTCACTCTTCATCACTAACCATTTCATCAATGGACCAGAAATCAGCATCCAAGTGGATGTCAGATTTAGGTTCAAATGCAAATAAATCTTTATAAAAAGAAGTAGCCACCTCAAGCATATCATTAGTAGAAGTAAAAACCCCAGTAGAGCTATTCAACTCAGTGAGGTGGTTCTTCCTATGTCTATGATTAGCAAGAGCTTGGAAGTAGGCGTTGTTTCTATCTCCTTCTAGAATTTTTCTGTCCCTAGACCTTTGCCAGAGGGCAGTTTCCTCTTTTTTCCAAATCTCATCTAGTTCCTTCTTAATATCTTTCATCCTATCAAAATCAGCAACAGGAAGTTGTTGAGATTCAGATAAGACATCAAGGATATCAAACTCCATAAGGAGTGCCTTTCTTTTTTTATGGCTGCTTCCCTGTTAATACTCCACCCTTTTGTCTTTTTCCTGAGAACCCTAGTCTTAGCCAGCAAATTATCAGCTGAAGAGCTAGAGGAGGACACAAAGTTCCAAGCTTCTATGACCATCTGATGGAACCCTGGCTGAGAGAGCCACCATTTTTCAAATCTAAATATTTTGGGGTTAGATGGGGCTCTTGCCCCAGTATCAAGAACCAGGGGTGTGTGGTCACTCCCAACTCTAGGGAGTGCTGACAAGGATGATAGAGGAAAATGGGCATCCCAATCCACAGAAGTGAACACCCTATCAAGTATAGCAAAAATAGGGGAAACCTGGTTATTAGACCAGGTGAAAACTCTGTTGGAGATAGAAATCTCCATCAAGCCCCATCTATTAATCCAGTCATAGTTTTGATTCACTTAAAATATTCTAAGATGTTTGGCCTTGGAGCTTTGCGGAAAATCAACCAATGCGAAATCACGATTTTAGTCATCTGACAAATAGCAAAATCATACATGCTTACCTACATATTCCCCCCGTCTCAAATTAGATGTCTCAACTTAGTACAAACTTTACACTTATTTTATGGAGGGACTACAAAATATTGGAGACGCCCTTTAATAACGAGAGTACGAGACACTGATGTGCAGTTCCCTAAAAAAAAAGTGTCGTGTGCATTCTGTACATTATATGTTCCACCTGCTGTTTTTGGAAAATAAAGATCGACAAGGATTACATCGTGGACTCGTTGTCTACTGCAATGCGTAGCCCAAGTTCCCAACTAAATCGTTTCCTGTACGGATCCGATTCAAGTCTAACAAGGCCCCTCGACCCCTCACCTATGAAAAGCTTGCCGCCTCCCTCCAAGCGAACGACACGCCACGATCCGATCGTCATGAACAGCAGTACCAGCAAGCGCGGCCGCGTCGACGCCGCTGACCGGCTGGGCGACCTGCCGGACTGCCTCCTGCACGTCGTACTCTCGTACATCGGCTCTCGGCAGGCGGCGCAGACCATGGTGTTGTCCCGGCGGTGGAGGCACCTGTGGCGCGACGTGCCCCGCGTCGACATCGACGACCGGGAGCTCGTCAACGGCCAGTACAGCTGGGAGCGCTTCGAGGATTTCGGTGACGGCCTGCTGATGTCGATCCGGCCAGCCGCGGGGCTGGACGTCTTCCGCCTGCACCTGGCCAGCGCCGGCAACGACATGGCCATCACCGACAGATGGATCCGCCGAGGCCTCCGGCACCTTCCGGCTGCCGTCGACATCCATGCTGCACATGACCGAGTCATCGCCTGGAGACCGCACTCGTCGACACTGTGGCCAGGATACAAGCCGGGCCTGTCGGCGTGCTCTGCCGGTCACACGCGGCGCCTGAAAACCCTACGGCTCGTCGGTGTCCACGTCAACCTCGGCTTTGTGGAGAACCTCGGCCATCTCGGCCCGGCCCTCGAGGACTTCTACGCCGAGAGGTGCGATATGCGCATGCTCTCCGTCTCCTCGCCCAAGCTCAGGCGCCTCACCGTCGTCAACACACGCCGCACCGGTGCCGCTCCTAGGATGGTGGCCCCCCGGCTCGCCTCCCTCTGCCTCGAGTTCTTGTACAACGGCGAGGAGCACGACGACATGTTCAGAGTCCGACAAGCAGCCTCGTCGGAGCTGTTGCCGGCGCTCACCGAGGCGTCAAATCGGCTCCTCATACCCGCCGCCGCAACGCAAGTGCGTCGCAAACTCGACTTCTTCAAGCCGGGCATGGACTTGAACAACTCGAGCATGGAAGATACCAACAAGTGCTTCATATCTCTCTTCCCTAACATCGTAAAGCTACATCTTCAAGGTTTCACCACCATGGTACTTGACATCTTCAATTATTCAATAAACATTAATTAAAAACTTAAAAATATGCCCTCAATTTGGCTACAATTGTCTCAAATATCATGATCATGTCTTACCAGCGTCTCGCAAGCCTCGATGTATTCCATTACAGTATATGTTTGTGTTTCAGGCATTGCTTGAAAAGGAATCCCAAGAGTTCCCGGTGCTCTCTAACTTGAGAAGCTTGCTCCTAGAAAACTGTGACGTCGGAGTGAACTTACAGGCGTTGACAAGCATCCTCAGGAACACATCTAACTTGGAGAAGCTTGCATTGCACCTATGCATGGTACGTCCTACCTCGTAATTAACATGTATACATGACAATTTGGTTGCCTTGGCTCCAACTAGTTTTGGGTTTGTTGCCACTCTAGCTAATCAAATCTCACATTTGCAATCACAGTTTATAGCTTCCCCGATCGTGAAAAAGAAGAAGGAGATGGCATCTTCCGAAAGCCATGGCGCAACACCAGTCGCACCCGTTGGTTTTTGGTGCAAGAAGTTGGCAGTGATAGAAATCAAGCGCCGACAACAAGATGATGAACATATGGATAGAGTTTTATCAGAAATCTCTAAAGGGATGCTGCCTGCGCAATGGATGCAGGTCAAGACGTCGTGTACAATCGTGTCCGATAATTAATTCGGGACGAAATGAGGGTACCCATGAATAATTGAAACAACTCTAGTATCAAATGACTAAATGAATCATCTGCGGATATCACACTAGAAGTTCGTTCTAATTCTAACTAGCTAGGTAGACTATCACAGTTTTCTTATTTAAAGTGACGTTATTCTTGGAGTGTTGTACTCGGATTTTATCAGAACCATACATTCCTACAAGAAAATTATTTACATACATAAACAATCCAAGTACAACTGATTTTTTTTCATACAAATACAACCAAACTATGGGTTCGATAACACCTCAAGGCTCGTGACAGGATGAATTACCAGACGTCGGTCCATTTAAGAAAAACATACATGCGACTGTAGGTACGCACGTCACACGAGAGCGGGAAGGGCAAAACCGCAGAATGGCAGAAGGCGAGTGGAGGCGACGGCGGTGGGGCGCCAAGCAACGGAGCCCGCGACCAGGTTCCAATCTCATCTCATCTTTAGTTATCTTCCCTAAGGCTCAGTTCTTATGGAAAGATGAAGTAGAGTAGAACGAACCTCCCAGCAGCACCTTGGCAATGGCACCACTAGAATTTCCCTATACGCCGAGTGCCAGGTTCTTTGCTGACAGCCAAACCACGGGCGTTCGGCAAAGCGAAGTAAGCCGAGAGGTAGACTCGGTAATAGCTGCCACACGGCAAACCCTAGCACTTACCGATAGAAATGCGAAAATGCATACTCGACAAAAGGTCACCACTCACCAATCGATCTGTTTGCCGAGAGGCAATGGAACCACAAGGCAAATTGTAGCCACGTCGCTTTGACGCTGGCGCTGCTTTGCCGAGCGCCCGTGGCTCGGTTCTCGGCAAAGCGATGTTTGCTTGCCTTATTAATTTGAACATTTTCATCTAAGTGGGAGCTGAGTTTAGTCCAACCTTGCTTAACGACGACCATGAGGACCGATTTAAATAGTCGGATAGTCCAGAACAAATAAGCTTTGATGTTCATTACACTCTTGTTAAGGATATAAACTGTCACTATGAATCTTCACCTGTTCCGGACAGAGAAGGTCCAAAATGATGGAAGCCGGGGCTTCGATCTTCATTACATTATTCATTCAATTAATTATTTTTTGACTTTTTTATATATGTGAAAGCAATGATTCCTGGGCTTTTTAAATCAACGGTTTGTGAAGGAAGTGCGGGTCATGTTGCCCCGATCGCCTCGAAACTTCTTGTGCTCTCCAAAGAGGTCATCGCATGACACATGTCAGGTTCCTGCATTTTACGGACACGCATGCAATATTTGAGACATTTATTGAACTGCTAGAGTTTCAGTGCCGGAAATTGCAGAACTGCAAGGCGGTACATGAAATCATGCCCAGAAGCCGAATTGAAAATCCAATGTGACGTCTTTGCGACATGCATAGGCCTTGTGCAGATGAGGAAGTTGTTGGGGAACATTGCATGAAAAACAAAAAAAATTATACGCACACGCAAGATCTATCCATGAAGATGCATAGCTACAAGAGGGGGAGAGCATCTACATACCCTTGTAGATCGCTAAGCGGAAGCGTTTATCACGCGGTTGATGTAGTCGTACTCTTCGCGATCCGATCACGATCCAACCAATCTAGTGCCGAACGAACGGCACCTCCGAATTTAGCACATGTGCGGCTCAATGACGTCTCCTCCTTATTGATCCAGCAAGCGGGAGAGGAGAAGTAGATGGGATCACAACCAACACGACGGCGTGGTGGTGATGGTGGTGGTGGAGCACCAACAGCGCTTCGCTAAGCGTCGCCGGGATGAGGGTGAAACTACAGAGTAACGGGAGAGAGAGGGGCGCCAAGGGCTTGGTGGTTGCTCTTGGGGCGCCCCTCCCCTCTATATATAGGTGGAGGGGCATGGGAAACAGCCCCTCCAAGCCCTAGTGCGCAGTTAAGAGTGAGAGGACTTGGACTCCAAGTCCAATCATATTCCTACTAGAACTCCTTCCTTTTTTGCCTTCCATAGCCAGATGGGATTTTGAGGACTTGGTGCGCCTAGCCCAATAAGACCAGGGCACCTCCCCGTAGCCCATGCTAGCCATTGGGTCATGGTGGACTCACTTATGGACTTCCGGACCCCTCCGGAATTCTCCGAAACCTTCTGGAAGCTTCCCGGTACAATACCGAAAAAACTGCACCTTTTTCCGGAACCCAAAATATGACTTCCCATAAATAAATCTTTACCTCTGGACCATTCCGAGACTCCTCGTGTCATCCAGGATCTCATCCGGGACTCCGAACAACATTTGGTTACCACTCATCAAATATCCCAATATTACTCTAGCGTCAACGAACGTTAAGCGTGCGACCCTGCGGGTTCGTGAATTATGTAGTCATGACCGAGACACCTCTCCGGTCAATAATCAATAGCGGGACGTGGATGCCCATATTGATTCATACATATTCCACGAAGATCTTTTATCGGTTGAACCTTTATGACAACATACATAATTCTCTTTGTCTGTCGGTATGTTATTTGCCCGAGATTCGATCGTCGGTATCTCCATATCTAGTTCAATCTCGTTACCGGCAAGTCTCTTTACTCGTTCCGTAATACATCATCTTACAACTAACTCCTTAGTCACTTTGCTTGCAAGCTTCTTGTGATGTGCATTACCGAGAGGGCCCAGAGATACCTCTCCGATACACGGAGTGACAAATTCCAATCTCGATTCACGCCAACTCAACAGACACCTTCGGATAAACCTGTAGAGCATCTTTATGATCACCCAGTTACGTTGTGACGTTCGATAGCACATAATGTATTCCTCCGTTATCCGGGAGTTGCATGATCTCATGGTCCAAGGAACATGTATTTGACATTAAGAAAGAGTAGCAATAAACTGAACGATCATATGCTAAGCTAACGGATGGGTCTTGTCCATCACATTATTCTCCTAATGATGTGATCCCGTTATCAAATGACAACTCATGTCTATGGTTAGCAAACCTTAACCATCTTTGATCAACGAGCTAGTCTAGTAGAGGCTCACTAGGGACACGGTATTTGTTTATGTATCCACACATGTATTTAAGTTTTCGGTCAATACAATTCTAGTATGAATAATAAACCTTTATCATGATTAAGGAAATATAATAATAATCATTTTATTATTGCCTGTAGGGCATATTTTCATCAGTCTCCCACTTGCACTAGAGTCAATAATTTAGTTCACATCGTCATGTGATTAACACCCATAGTTCACATCGCCATGTGACTAACACCCAAAGAGTTTACTAGAGTCAATAATCTAGTTCATATTGCCATATGATTAACACCCAAACATTTTACTAGAGTGTGATCATGTTTTACGTGTGAGAGAGGTTTTAGTCAACAGGTCTTCAACATTCAGATCCGTGTGTACTTTGCAAATGTTTATGTCTACAATATGTATCCAGATTGAGACTGAGAGTCATCTGAATCAGTGTTAAATCTTGCATCGACGTAACCCTTTACGACGAACTATTTATCACCTCCATAACCGAAAAATATTTCCTTAGTTCTCTTTAGGTACCTGAGGATAATTTTGACCGTTGTCCAGTGATCCACTCCTGGATCACTATTGTACCCCCTTGCCAAACTCATGGCAAGGTACACAACTGGTCTAGTACACGGCATGGCATACTTTATAGAACCTATGGCTGAGGCATAGCGAATGACTTTCATTCTCTCTCTATCTTCTGCCGTGGTGGGGCTTTGAGTCTTACTCAACTTCACACCTTGCAACACAGACAAGAACCCTTTCTTTGACTGATCCATTTTGAACTTCTTCAAAACTTTTGCCAAGGTATGTGCTTTATGAAAGTCCTATTAAGCGTCTCGATCTATCCCTATAGATCTTGATGCTGAATATGTAAGTAACCTCACTGAGGTTTTTCATTGAAAAATTCGTATTCAAGTATTCTTTTATGCTAACCAGAAATTCTATATCATTTCCAATCAACAATATGTCATTCACATATAATATCATAAATGCTAAAGAGCTCCCACTCAATTTCTTGTAAATACAGGCTTCACCGTAAGTCTGTACAAAATCATATGCTTTGATCACCTCATCAAAGCGTATATTCCACCTCTGAGATGCTTGCACCAGTCCATAGATGGATCGCTGGAGCTTGCACACTTTGTTAGCATCTTTAGGATCGACAAAACCTTATGGTTGCATCATATACAACTCTTCTTTAATAAATCCATTAAGGAATGCAGTTTTGACGTCCATTTGCCAGATTTCATAAAATGCGGCAATTGCTAACATGATTCGGACAGACTTAAGCATCGCTACGGGTGAGAAAGTCTCATCGTAGTCAACCCTTTGTCGAAAACGTTTCGCGACAAGTAGATTTTTCGGATGAGCTGAAGGATTTGGGTATGAACTAACTATTGTATGCAGTGGCGGAACTTGCTAAAAAATCAATCTAAGCTTGCCCAAAAAAAATTCCTTCACAACTTGATCCAAGGCTGGGGGCCAATGCCCCCCTCCCCTGGCACACTGCAGCAGCAGGTTCCTGTGTACCGAACGCATCAAAGGAAAAAGAAACCATGAGATCCAGAATTCCTCTACAAATCCTGTGAAGCTTTCTTGGTTTCTAGAACTATTTTGAAGGTTAATAAACTTCACTCGATCACTGTGCCTATTTTGTAGGTTAATCATTCCATCACGCTTGCACCGGGATGAATCAATCAGCTTGACATACAGTCCGATGGTCGGACGTTGGCTAGAATCAACATTAGCGACAGCATAACGCGTTCATTTCGTAGCGCCCGGTGACAAGACAACTCTTGACTGAAAACATTAATCAAACACACATCTATACATTGGTTAAAATCAAATGGTTTAAAAAGGAATTAGGCTGGTTTCATTTGTCCTTATTTTATTGTATATAAAATGCGCTAGTTTGATAGCATGACATAAGGTTATATGCATGTATGTGCCGTGGGAGCAAAGCATCATGTAACACAAACTTTAATTTGATACAAATTATTAAGGATATACGTATCTCTTATGGTGAGTGACCATGTACTTTTACCACAAGTTCACACACGTGTTTTTTTCTTTTATAGGAAATTATTATAGTATTGTTAGTTCACATCTTGACAATATCTTTCTTGCGTATAGGAGTCCAAATTTCCTAAGCATGTATATAGGTGTGATGAGTTCCATATAGGGTGCATTCTACTAGGAGGTGTGTATGTTTCGGGTAGAAGCACATGCATTTGGGACGTAAAAACTAGATCAAATAATAACATTAGGGGGCTTGCAAGTGGTGTATGTTTTCTAATTATGAGACAAGGGATGTGGATTTCATGCCCTATTGCCTCGAATTTACATATTACTGGACAATTCAATTTGACAGTTGTTGGTGCCGGTCCTTGGGGTGCCTCTCAGAGCTTGCTTACCGCATGATCATTTTTCAGGAAGGTGTTTGGCAGCCCTAAAGCATGCTCGACAATTTGGTTTGTAGGATTCTGACTAGCTAGTCTCTTGTGTTTGTTTGAAACTGCAGCCAAGTTGGGTGTTCGATTTTCACAAGTACATTTGTTGTAGGCTCAGAATTTGACGCCTCTGCTGATCATTTTAACCTACTGCAACAAAGTTGAATGAGTTTGATTTTTTAGGTCTTATCTGATCACTTTTTTTAAGCATCTCTCTCCAAGATATGTTGTGGTCTAGGCGTACCCTATGTGTATGCATGTGCTTTTATTTTTCTGACAAAGCATCATAAGCTCTGATATATGTTAATTACAGATTTAAAATGCATCCACATCCATGATTAATCCATTAATACAACTGGATTCCTCCCTACTCGAAAGAAAGAAAGGAAGAATGAAAGAAAGGACCAAACATAATGGTTTGCAACTGGACTCATTGATGCCAATATATTCCTTGCTACTGGAGTAGCATCATCTCTTTGTGTTTCAGAGTACCGGTCTTATTACTTCGTTTTATTTCTCTCTCAATACATGTATATTGAGAGTGGGGTTTGAGGAAAAGGTTTTAGAACACATGAGTTTGGTCTGCAACTTCCCTATTGTCTGGTTTGCATACACTTTCAATTTCAAGCTAGAGAGAGTCGGTAAAAAAATTAGATTTGCAGTAGCAATAGTAGCATAGCAGTAGTATAGCACCAGCAGTTTAAAAACAAATTCAGACTTGCACCGGTTTAGACTAAAACTAAAACTTAAGCTGCATCTGGATCTTAGAATCAAACTGAAACTAAATTTCCACCGATTTGGACTCAAACTGAAGCTTAACTTGTATCTGGCTCTTAGACACAAACTAAAACTTAACTTGCATCTGGATCTTACACTCAAACTGAAACTTAACTTGCATCTGGATCTTACACTCAAACTGAAACTTAATTTGCACTGACTTAGACTCAAACTGAAACTTAACTTGCATATGGATCTTAGACTCAAATCGAAACTTTACTTGCACCGATTTAGACTCAAACTGCAACTGAACTTGCATCCGGTTTAGACTCAGACTTAGCATAACAGCAGCAACAACAGCTTGTAAAACATGTATCCATAGACTCCTATTAGCAGTGCGAGAGAACATTAAACTCCTTGGCTTTTCTGGTTCTTAGTTATAAAACAAACCCCTAACCTCAACAGGCATATCCCGCGCTAGCTCGTTGTTGTCCGGTGACACCGTCTTTGCCTCCTTGTCCCATATGATAAGTAGAACCATCTAGGAGTAATCACAAGACAAGTATTCAGTTTGAGTTCAAGCATCCCAAGATTGCTTTCTTCAAAGAAAGAAGGTGAGATGGAGAGAAAGGGACCACTCTTACCGCAAGAGGGCAGATCAAACACACAAGCTCCGCTGCCAAGGCATGATACGGACGAGCAGGCATGCAGTTCATCATCGGAACATCGTCCATGTATTGATGCGTTGTAGAGAAGGCGAGCTGTGAACTGAGGAGCAGATGGAGAGGAAGTGGGAACGCGGGAAGGAGGGATTGCACCCAGATTTATAGGTAGAGAGGGCACCCAGCGAGCAGGAGAGAATCACCGGGGGGCGTTGGATATGAGGTCGATCCGCGTGAGTTTCAGTGAGCGGACGATGGATCGATGGCATGTGCGGCACCAATGAGAGGAAGGCAGTAAATAGAGGAGACGACGCCTCGTTTACATGGAGAATTAATCCCTCGTCTATTTCCATAGGAAGGTGTGATGATGGGACTATCATTGATAACAGCCTGGAGGAGGGATAGAGGAGTACGTGATAGGATAGGACTACTATTGGTAACGGCCTGGAGAGAAATTTTAGCATCTCTCTCTTCTACGTATCTATCCATTCATTTTATCTTTTTTCCTTCTTTTTTAGGGGCTGTTATCTATCTCTCTATCTATCTTAAACAAGCTGTTACTAGTATATATCTACTCTCCTCTTCTTGCTGGAACGAAACGTACTAGCAACCTGAGACTTGCTACGGACTAGTTGCACGGTCATTGACGTTTGTCATCATCGGAACAGCTGATGTGCACAGCGACCGCGACGAAAAATAGCTGACTAGATCACATCATTAATATAACAAAGATCGATCATGTCAAGCTTCCTTGCGGAGTTCCAGCAGTAGGTACTCAAGCTACAGGCCTCGGCTACCATGTCAAACAGGACAACTACAAGACGGGCTGTTGACTGATGCTTGTCAGCCAGATAATTGTCTCTGCTCACATACATACAAACACCAGGCAAAGGTACATATATACATGCCGACTGTCTCTTTTCTAGTGGTAAAGTTAATTTCTTTCAAAAAATAATCAACAGTTGCTATGATTTTCATGCACCAGTCATATCAAAGATCACTTTTTAGCCAGCCGATTTCAACATCATAAAAAATCATCACCAATTTTTGGCATCACGAGTCGCCGGTAAAATGATGTCCAAACACTCATTAGCAACATGTGTGTGTGTGTGTGTGTCTGTGTGTCTGTGTGTCTGTGTGTGTCTGTGTGTGTGTGTGTGTACACACGTGTGTTTTCATGCACCAGATATTATATACTGAAAAAATGGAAGAGCTGACATTCATTCTTTCATGGAGACAAAATATCGATTCGACATTCAGTCAACCAACATCAAACCAGTCCAATCTGTTTGGTAACTCTCGACATTGACCAAAACTATTATATACTGAATAAATGAATCTGCGGATATCGCACTAGAAGTTTGTTCTAATTCTAACTAGCTAGGTAGACTATCACAGTTTTCTTATTTAAACTTAAAGTGACGTTATTCTTGGAATGTTGTACTATGATTTTATCAGAACCATACATTCCTACGAGAAAATTATTTACATACATAAACAATCCCAGTACAACTGATTTTTTTTCATACAAATACAAGCAAATTATTGGTTCGGTAACACCTCAAGGCTCATGACAGGGCGAATTACCATACGTCGGTCCATTTAAGAAAAACATACATGTGACGTAGTTACGCACGTCGAACGAGAGCGGGAAGGGCGAAATCGCAGAATGACAGAAGGCGAGTGGAGGCGACGGCGGTGGGGCGCCAAGCAATGGAGCCCGTGACCAGGTTCCAATCTCATCTCATCTTTAATTATCTTCCCTAAGGCTCAGTTCTTATGGAAAGATGGAGTAGAGTAAAACGAACCTCCCAGCAGCACCTTGGCCATGGCATTGCTAGAATTTTCCTATACGCCGAGTGCCAGGCTCTTCGCCGAGAGCCAAACTACGGGCACTCGGCAAAGCGAAGTAAGCCAAGAGTTAGACTCGGCAATAGCCACCGCATGGCAAACCCTAGCACTTGCCGATAGAAAGCGAAAATGCATACTCGACAAAAGGTTACCACTCGGCAATCGATCTGTTTGACGAGAGCCAATGGAAACCACACGGCAGATTGTAGCCACGTCGCTTTGACGGCGGCGCTGCTTTTGCCGAGCACCCGTGGCTCGGTTCTCGGCAAAGCGATGTTTACTTGCCTTATTAATTTGAACTTTTTCATCTAAGTGGGATCTGAGTTTAGTCCCATCTTGCTTAACGACGACCATCAGAACCGGTTTAAATAGTCAAATAGTCCAGAACAAGTAAGCTTCGGTGTTTATTACACTCTTGTTAAGGATATGAACCATCACTATAAATCTTCACCTGTTTCTGACAGAGAAGGTCCATAGGGGCAGTCCATATTCCTAATGATGGATGTCGGCGCTCCCATCTTCATTAGATTATTCATTCAATTAATTGTTTTTTGACTTTTTCGTATGTGTGAAAGCAATGATTTCTGGACTTTTTAAATCAACGGTTTTTGAAGGAAGTGCGCGTCATGTTGCCCCGTTCGCTTCGAAACTTCTAGTGCTCTCAAAGGAGGTCATCGCATGACACGTACCAGATCCCCGCATTTTACGGACACGCATGAAATATTTGAAACATTTATTGCACTGCTAGAGTTTCAGCGCCGGAAATTGCAGGTCTGCAAGGCGGCACATGAAATCATGCCCACAAGCCGAATTGAAAATCCTATTTGACGTCTTTGCGACATGCATAGGCCTTGTGCAGATGAGGGAGGGGCAGGCCTCACCACAGGAGGGGGGGGGGGGCGATCCAACCGTTTAAATCCTCAGAAAATCGTACTATGCCTGAAATCCTCGGGATCTGGCACGATATCATCACATGGCTCCTGTAGGGTGTGGTAAAATTTTGGGTGTGTTTCGAATATGCCTAACCTGAGGCCGCTTGTAAACTACAGCATCTCCGAGCTAGTCTCTGTGCATCGAGAAGGAATGTGTCCGGTTTGTGAAGCAAGTGCGGGTCATGTTGCTCCGTTGGCCTCGAAACTTCTTGTGCTCTCAAAGGCGTGCCAGCCCCCGCATTTCTCGGACCCACATGCAATATTTGAGACATTTATTGCACTGCTAGGGTTTCAACGTCGAAAATTGCAGATCTGCAAGACGTCATATGAAATCATGCTTGGAAGCTGAATGGAAAATCATATTTGATGTCTTTGCGACATGTTTGATCCAACCGTTTAAATCCTCAAAAAATTGTATTTTACCGAGACGCACTGGTTGGCTCTACGCAAACTGTTTGCCGAGTGCCTGACTTTGGTTTAACGGAAAGCACGGAACGACGGAAAACAAAACGAAACCACGGATTCTAGTTTCTCTTGCCGCTGATAGCGATGCGAGCAGCTGCGAACGCGGCCTCGATGGCGTCACATCTCCCTGCCACCGATCGTGACCCGATCAGCCGCTGACACGGCCTCGATGACGTCACATCTCCCTCCGGCCGCCAACGGAGACAATAAACTCTGGCCGCTCGCCGGATGGTCGGACAAGTCAGAGCTCCGTTCGCCATTCTCTCTAACTCTCCCTATCTTTTGTGCAGTGAAAAGAAAGGATCCGAGAGTGAATAAAAAAGGTCGAGATGAATCTCTCTCTGTGCTACTTCGGACATGTGAACTACGTAGTGCTGCTACCTTTAGCGATGTTGTAGAACAGAGAAAGTGGGAGATAGAGTACTTGGTCACGTGGAGAGAAAGATATATGCTTTCTGTGAAAAACAGGGGTTAAGCGTATGCCTGGCGCAGGGACGCGTTCGTGTTAATATAGGGCAATAGATTACAAGGTAGTTAGGTCTAGAATTGATCTCCAAGAAACCTAGATGAGATCTTATCTCTAGTCCTAATAGAATACAACACGCACGCCCCTACACACCTATATACGGTTTATACTACACCGTACATCATATAGGATATAATGTTTAACACTCCCCCTCAATCACAACTATCCAAGTTGAGATTGTGCCTAAAAGCCTCGAGCTGCTTGAGAGTAAGAGGCTTAGTGAATCCATCTGCCACTTGATCACGAGTAGGTATGAACCTAATATTCAACAGTTTATTAGCCACCCTTTCGCGAACAAAGTGATAGTCTATTTCAATATGTTTTGTCCTGGCATGAAAAATGGGATTAGCAGATAAATATGTAGCACTAAGATTGTCACACCAAAGTGATGCAGCCTTTGGATGACAAACACCCAATTCTGTCAACAGGTTTTGGACCCAGATAATTTCAGCAGTGGCATTAGCTAGAGCCTTGTAGTCAACTTCTATGCTTGATCTAGAAACAGTGGGTTGCTTACGAGCACACCAAGATATCAAGTTACTTCCAAGAAATACTGCAAAGCCTCCTGTTAACCTTCTGTCATCAGGACAGCCTACCCAATCTGATCTGAAAAAGCACTTACTAGCATTGAATCTGACTTTCCAAGTCTGAGACCATGACCTTTGGTTCCTTGAAGATATCTAAGTATCCTCTTTACTGTTGTCCAATGCACACTAGTAGGAGCATGTAAAAACTGACAAACTTTGTTTACTGAGTATGAAATATCTGGCCTAGTCAAAGTCAAGTATTGTAATGCTCCTACAATACTTCTATACGTGGTGACATCCTCTGCTCCAAGTAACTCTCCATCATGAAGAGACAATTTTTCAGAGATAGATAGAGGTGTAGGTGAAGGCTTACAACCCTTCATGCCCATCCTCTGAAGTATTTCTTCTACATATTTCTCCTATGACAGCACAATTCCACTTTGTACATTTTTTACCTCAATTCCAAGGAAGAAATGAAGACTGCCAAGATCCTTAAGTGCAAACTCCTTGCTCAAGTCCTTGAGAAGAGCTTCAACTGCTTGAGATGATGAACTAGTAACAACAATATCATCAACATAAATAAGCATAAAAATGGTTATCTCATGCTGATGATAAAAGAACAATGAGGTGTCTCCCTTAGAAGGAGAGAACCCTAGCGATTGTAGCTTTGATGACAATCTAGAGTACCAAGCCCTAGGCGCCTATTTCAGCCCATACAATGCCTTGTCAAGTTTGCAAACATGATGTGGAAATCTTAAGCTTTCTTACCCAGGAGGTTGCCTCATGAACACTTCCTCTTCCACAACACCATGTAAGAACGCGTTCTTCACATCTAACTGTCGAATGCACCAGTTTCCAGATACTGCAACTGAGAGAATTAATCTAATAGTAGCAGCCTTTACTACAGGACTAAATGTGTCCTCATAATCAATCCCATACCTCTGTTTGAAACCTTTGGCAACTAAATGTGCCTTGTACCTATCAATAGTACCATCAGATTTCTGCTTGACCTTGTAAACCCACATGCAGCCAATAATATTCCTTCCCTTGACTGGTGGAACCAAACGCCATGTTTTGTTTTTCATAAGAGCATCATATTCCTCATCCATCGCCTCCTTCCACCTACGCTCGCCAAGTGCTTCTCCCAGACTCTGCGGTTCACCTGTGGCACAAAAGGAACCCCAACGAACACAACCATCTTTATATATTTTAGGTTGGACAATACCACTCTATGATCTGGTGTGGGAGCGTTCAGGAGGAGGCGGAGCTGGACGTGAAGCAAGCTGCTGAAGCCGATTTGATGAAGAAGACACAGCAGATCCGGAATCCACAGAAGATCCACGGGAGAACTCATGTTGCAGCTCCGGAGACAGCACGGGCGAATCGGCGGGCACAGACACGGCCGCCTCCCCGAAACTGCCAGGTGGCGAGTCCTGGTCGGAGCCGAGCGGCTGGTCGGGCGGCAGCCGACCAGAGCCACGCGCAGAGGGCCCGCCTGGCCCCGCCAAGGGGCTGCCCACGACTGGGACAACGGCCGACCGAGGCCATGTGGGGTTGGCCCACCTGGTCCCGCCGCATGTGCGGCCCGCCTAGCTGACGAGCCAGACACCGGCACGGATCCTGCGGGCGATTCAGCTGGCCCGCCTGGGGCGCCTGACGCAGCAGATCCCGAGGGGATCCCGCCCTGATCTACTCCGGGATCAGCGTACGGATCTTCTGTGGCATGCGCTGCAGGTTCTAAATCAGACATAAAATCATACATATTTTCTCCTGTTGCTTCGCCTTTTTCCTGCACACTTTCAGCAGAATTTTGATCAAAGGAATTATGGGACATTGACACATGATCAGTAGGATGCACTACACCCCCGGGAACGAAATTTACCGATGGGAGGAGATGGGAGGGTAGAAGGATAAGTTCTTTGTGGAGTTGGGCGCCGAAATTAGGGTGGAGTTTTGTAAACGGAAAAACTTGCTCATCAAAAACCACATCACGGGAAACGTAGACACGTCCAGTGGCAACATCCAAACACTTTTAACCTTTATGAAGGCTACTATACCCCAAAAATACACATTGTTTCGAACGAAACTCGAGCTTGTGTTTATTGAAAGGGTGTAAATTTGGCCAAACGGCACAACCAAAAATGCGAAGAAAAGTGTAATTTGGTTTGGTGCCAAAGAGACGCTCAAGTGGGGTCTGATTATTGATGACTCTACTAGGAACACGATTTATGAGATAGACAGCCGTGAGAAATGCCTCGTCCCAAAATTTCAAAGGCATATAGGCATGAGCAAGAAGGGAGAGACCAACCTCCACTATGTGCCTATGTTTTCGTTCAGCGGATCCATTTTGCTGATGAGCATGGGGGCAAGAAACATGATGAGTGATGCCTATGCGCTCAAAAAAAGAATGAAGTTTTTGGTATTCACCACCCCAATCCGTTTGCATGGCAAGAATATTGCGATCAAAGAGACGTTCAACATGTTGCTGAAAAAGATGGAACTTCTCAAACACATCAGATTTATTTTTAAGCAAATAGATCCAACTGAACTTACTAAAATCATCAATAAAGCTGACATAATACTTTTGTCTGCCAACAGAGATGGGTCCAGGACCCCAAACATCTGAAAAAACTAGCTCTAAAGGAGCCTTTGATTCACTAGTAGAACGAAAATAAGGGAGTTGATGGCTCTTGGCCATCTGACAAGAATCACACACAAAAAGATGATCTTTTTTATTCGATACTAGAGGACTAAAATCTCGAAGAATTTTCTGGACCACCGGGAAAGCAGGATGCCCTAGGCGTTTGTGCCATCTTGAAGTAGATGGCTTGACCACACTGAGGGCTTGTCGAGGAGGAGCATCATGGCGGCCAGACACAGGAAACAAGCGACCTCTACTCTTGCTTTGAAGTACAGTTCTCCGGGTGGCTCGATCCTTAACAAAGAAAAATTCGGGGTAAACTTCGAGGAAAGCATTATTATCTTTAATAAGCTTATAGGAAGCCATGAGTGGTAGTAAGAACCGAATGACCAATGTGGGCAATGTCTATACCTTGATCACTTGCGGTGTGGATTTGCTCTGTGCCGGTGTAGCGATCGCGAACAACGAGCTTCTCCAACTCCCCCGTCACATGATCGGTCGCACCGGTGTCGAGGTACCAATTAGTGTCCACTCCATAGGAGTGAACCTCATTGGCAGAACGATTTCTGCCACCACCTCCACCGCCTGCGGGGTTACGAACATTGTTGTTGTAGTTGCGATCATACCGCTTCTTGCAGCGCCATGCACCATGCCCCTCCATCTTGCAAATCTGGCACTTCTCGTGGTCACCGCGATCACCACGCTCACCGCCTCCCTGTCTTGGTGCGCCTCCAAACCCGCCGCTGCCAGAGTTGTCGGAGTAGTGAGGGCCACCCGCGTACTGTTGTTGTTGTAGCCGCGGGAGCCCCCACCTCCGCCACCGTTGCCGCCACCAGGGCGGCTGTAGTTGCCGCCGCCGCCGCCGCGACCACCGCCCCTATCCGCAAGGTTTGCAGAATAGGAGGCAGTCTGGGCGGCGATGCGAGCCTCAGCCGAGAGCAGCAGCGAGAAGAGCTCGCTGAGGCCGATCGGCTGCTCCGTCGCCGTGCGGGTGGAGATGGCGGATACAAACCCGTTGTAGTCGGGCTCGTGGAGGAGACTTTGGAGGATGTGGTCGACCACATTGTCTTCTTCAAGTGGTTTGCCAGCGGCTGCAAGTTCGTCGGTGATACCCTTCATCTTGGTGAAGTAGGCTGCCGCCGAGAGATCGCCTTTGCGGGTGTGCTCGAGCTGCGAGCGAAGCTGAATCACTCTCGCCCTGGACTGCGACGAGAAGCTTTGCAGAAGCGCCGTCCAGATGGCGGTGGTGGTGGTGCACGTGCTGACCTGTAGGAGAACCTCCCGAGACAAAGATGCAATCAGGAAGGTAAGAACCTGCTGATCCTGGGTGACCCAGACGGTGTGCTCGGGGTTGGGCGCGGAGGTGACTTCCTTCTTGCCGGAGACTTCCTTCTCCGTGAGGATCACAGCGGGGGGCTCGCGGATAGAGCCGTCGATGTAGCCCATCATCCCTGGCGCCTTGATGTGCGGCAGGACCTGGGCCTTTCATACGAGGAAGTTCTCGCGCGTGAGCTTCTCGATGATGGTGTGGCCGAGAGCAGCGATGGAAGGCGCAGCCATGGCGACGGAGGACGAGCTTGACATGGCTAGATGCGATGAAGACGAAGGGCTCTGTATACCATGTGGAAAACATGGGTTAAGCGTATACCTGCAGGGACGTGTTCGTGTTAATATAGGGCGATAGATTACAAGGTAGCTAGGTCTAGGATTGATCTCTGTTAGCGAACGTGCTTCTGTAGTGGTCCTATTCTTTAGGCTAGACTAGTGAGATTCTGTTGTAACAGCAAGGAAGTGTTACCCGCAAAAAAAAAAAGGAAGTGTTACACGATCTCTCTCTCGCTACCCTCGTTCAGACTCCAACATGGTATCAGTTTGAATCTCACGATCCACATCTTCCGCTGCTCCTCTCTCCTCCCCACCCTCCACGATCGCCATGAGCACGTCCTCCTCTCTCTCCTCCTCCGGCGAGTCGGAGTCCAACGACCAGTTCCCGCTTCCCGTCACCACCCAAACCCTCCCCACCACCCAGGTCCAGTCACTTCGCATCCGCGACCATGTGCTGGTCACTCTGGATTTCGAGAAGGAAAACTATGGCCTCGGGCGCCGTCAGTTCCTCCCCGCCCTCGCCAAGTTCGGCCTCACCGCCCACGTCGACGGCTCGCCGGCCCAGGCGACTTCCGACTGGGTTCTCAATGACTTCGCCGTCCTCTCTTGGTACAACGCCACCGTGACTCCGTCGACTTTGGAGATCGTTGCCGATCGCAAGGATACGGCGTATTCCCTCTGGCGCTCGCTTCGCTCTCTCTTCCGCAGCAACCGCGACGCCCGGATCACCTACCTCCTCGACGAGTTCCACAGCTTTACCCAGGGCGATCTCTCCGTCGTCGACTACACCTCCCGGCTCAAGACCATGGCGGATACCCTCCGGGACCTCGGCCACCGCCTCAAGGACCGTGAGCTCGTTCACAACGTGCTCCGCGGCATCGACGAGCGTCTCCAACACGCCGTCCCGCACATGACGCGCTGCCGTCGCCCCTCCTTCATCAAGCTTCGGGCATTTCTTCAGTTGGAGGAGCAGCGCCTTGCTCGCCTGGCGCGCGTCAACGCCCGCTCGGCTCTCCTCGCTCACGCCAGCGCGTTCTACACGGCCCATCCGACGCCTTCCACGCCGGCCCTGCCCTCCTTCAACCCTGCGCTGCTCGGCCCTCCAACGGCCGGCACCGGCGGCTCTGCCAGCTCCTCTGGCACTCGTGGGCGCCAGAAGAAGCGCAAGCAGAACCCCTCCAGTCAGCCCGGCTCCTCTTTCGGCGGGGGCGCGCCCGGCGGCCTTCTGCCCCGCGTCTACCCGCTCCTGCTGCAACGGTGGCCGGCACCTTCCAGGGGATTCTCGGCGCATGCCCACCCGCTCCCGCCGTGCCCCAGGCGCACCCGGCTGCGACCACCGTCTCGCCCTCACCACAATGGGATCAGGCCGCCCTCATTTCCGCCTTGAACCAGATGTCTCTGCATCCACCCACTGCACCTGGCGGCGATTGGATCTTCGACAGCGGTGCCTCTTCCCATATGGGCTCCGGCTCTGGTATTCCCTTTTCCCCTCCTTCCCCTTCCTCTCCAACCTCGATCGTCGTCGGCAATGGTGCTCTCCTACCCATTACCGGCGTCGGCTCCACATCCTTTCCCACCCCCTCACGCCCGCTCTCTCTTCTCGAAATCCTTATCTCCCCCTCTCTTATTAGAAATCTCGTCTCTGTTCGTGCCTTTACTCGTCCTAACAATCTCCAAGAAACCTAGATGGGATCTTATCTCTAGTCCTAACAGAATACAACACGCACGCCCTACACACCTATATACGGTTTATACTACACCGTACATCATATAGGATACAATGTTTAACATTTTCTCCGTTTCAAAATAAGTGTTTCAATCTTAATACAACTTCATACTAAAGTTAACACAAAGTTGAGGCACTTATTTTGAAACGGAGGGAGTATGTGAGAACCTAATCGATCTCTGGTACATGTACAAACAACAAGCAACCGCTTGGATTGATCCTTCTCATTATAATCACCTGCAACAACAAGCTGGAAAGCTACCTAAATACGAAGCAATCAACTGGCTTCAGTTTATTGGAAACTCGACGTGGATTCTCTGGATTCTCAAACGCCCAAATTTGAAACCTTTGTCCACGCATGCCCAATAAATGATGCATCGATGATGTTGATGTTGAGCATTGCACCCAGCCACCTAGGCCCCTGACGGGATACTGAATAAGTCACCTTTCACATAGATGCCATTGAGACAAAAAACATCGTGTATGACTGTTGTGTCTGGTCGGCTAGACGAGGTTGTTTTTTGTCACCATGCATGCTTGACATCATTGACTCCGACTTGACCGTGTGTTGTGATAGCGAGTCTGCCTCGCAGTATTGCCCAATAAGAGTAACTTCAAGAGTTAATGGAAGCGCACCTCCCCGCACGTGTATGGGCTGGCCCATGCGTGATGCCACCTATTTTTTTATTTCGTTTTTTGCCTTTTCTTTTATTATTATTATTTTTATTATTATCATTTATGTTTCCTATTTTCCTTCTTTAAATTAATTTGACATTTTCAAAAATTCCAAATACCAAAAAGTTGTAAGTTTTATTTTTTTGAGAAATCGTAAAATGTTCGTGAATTTAGAGATGTGTATTCAAAACATATTCAGGAAGTTGAAAATAATATCCATGAAATTTTAGAAAATATTCATAAAAATTCAAACATATCCGTAAATAATGACCCAAAAAAAACATCGCCTTACATATATTTCTGAAACATATTCAGGAAGTTGAAAATAATGTTCATGAAATTTTAGAAAATGTTCAGAAAAATTCAAACAGATCCGTACATAACGAATAAAACAAACCATCGCTTACAAAGAGTTCTTATACACTAGTAGAAAACAGGGCTTTGGTCCAGGCCAGCCCAGCCCATTAGTCCCGGTTCAGTCAGGAACCGGGACACATGGGGGCATACGTCCCGGTTCGTGAGCCCAGGTGGCCGGCCGGGGCTCGTGGGGCATTGGTCCCGGTTCGTCTGGACCCTTTGGTCCCGGTTCCAGCCATGAACCGGGACCAATGAACCGGGACCAAAGGGTGGCCTTTAGTCGCGGTTCCAACCACGAACCGGAACCAATGTTGTGCCTATATATACCCCTCGCCCGTGAGCAGAGCACTCCACTGCTCTGTTTTTTTCTGGCCGGCGAGGGGAGGGGTTTGTGGTGCTCTAGCTCACCTCCTATGCACATGAGGTGTTCGATGAAATGTCCGAGCAACACTACTTAAGCTTTCTCCTCTCCAAACTCGACCTTCAAACTCCATTTTCCTCAAGATTTGTCTAGGTTTAGCGGTCCGTCACGTCCCGTCCCCGTCTTCAACGCCGTCGGTCGCCCGCGCCGATCTCGTCGCCGGCATAACCGTGGTGAGCCTCTTGTTCTTATCTTCTTTCTAAAAGAAAAAAATTCTTACTTGTATGATTTAGATAGATACTTGTCTAATTTTCTTACTTTTATTATTGTTTGTTATTATATAGTGCGATGGTTTTGGTATCCGCCCCCGTCGGCCCTCATCCTGTCTATGATTCGGATGTGGTATATATTATATTTTATAACTATTTGGTTCATTTATTGTTTATGACAATTATGCCGACCAACGTGACATAGATTTTTTTATCTAGGAGGTATTTGAACCGGAAATTCCAACCGACCCTATTGTTGAGAGGTTAAATTTAGTTGAAGAAGAAAACAATTACTTGAAGGAAAAATTGAAAAAAATTGAGGAGGAGAAGATGATATTGGAGTTGCATGTTGCGGATGTCGTCGATGATCATAAGATCAAGATGGATGCAATGCGCTTCAAGATTAGAAAGTATAGAAAATATGCCATTCATACCGAGGCTTGGTATCATTATGCCGTTGGATCAATTGTTACCTTGGTTGCGATTATGATCGCATTTGTTGTTGCATTGAAATGTTTTACATAGTTCCAATGTATGGTTTAATTAGATGCTCTGGAGAGCTATATGTTGTTCAATGAGAACTATGTATGTACTTTGGTTTTAATGTGATGATGAACTTCTATTAATTTGGTCACTTATCTATTCATGATGTTTTGTAATGGTTTTTTACACACTTAATTATATATAATGCACGCAGATAAACCGGCAATGGATGTACGGTGACAGACGCACCTCCGAGTACATTAAGGGCGTGCATAATTTTCTTGAAGTGGCTGAGGCAAACAAGCAGAATGGTTTTATGTGTTGTCCATGCCATATATGTGGGAATACGAAGTCTTACTCTGACCGGAAAATCCTTCACACCCACCTGCTTGAGAAGGGTTTCATGCCACACTATAATGTTTGGACCAGGCACGGAGAAATAGGGGTTATGATGGAAGACAGCGAAGAAGAAGAGGACGATGACAACTATGTGCCCCCTGAATACGGTGATGCTGCAACGGGGGAAGCTGAAGATCAAGAGGAACCAGACGATGTGCCCGATGATGATCTCCGCCAGGTCATTGTTGATGCAAGGAGACAGTGCGAAAGTGAAAAGGAGAAGCTGAAATTCGATCGCATGTTAGAGGATCACCAAAAAGGGTTGTACCCCAATTGCGAAGATGGCAACACAAAGCTCGGTACCATACTGGAATTGCTGCAGTGGAAGGCAGAGAATGCTGTGCCTGACAAAGGATTTGAGAAGCTACTGAAAATATTGAAGAAGAAGCTTCCAAAGGATAACGAATTGTCCGACAGTACGTACGCAGCAAAGAAGGTCGTATGCCCTCTAGGATTGGAGGTGCAGAAGATACATGCATGCCCTAATGACTGCATCCTGTACCGCGGTGCGTACGAGGATTTGAACGCATGCCCGGTATGCGGTGCATTGCGGTATAAGATCAGACGAGATGACCCTGGTGATGTTGACGGCGAGCCCCCCAGGAAGAGGGCTCCTGCCAAGGTGATGTGGTATGCTCCTATAATACCACGGTTGAAACGTCTGTTCAGAAACAAAGAGCATGCCAAGTTGATGCGATGGCACAGAGAGGACTGTAAGAAAGACGGGAAGTTGAGAGCACCCGCTGACGGGTCGCAGTGGAGAAAAATCGAGAGAAAGTACCGGGCTGAGTTTGCAGGTGGCCCAAGGAACGTATGGTTTGGTTTAAGCGCGGATGGCATTAATCCTTTCGGGGAGCAGAGCAGCAATCACAGCATTTGGCCCGTGACTCTATGTATCTATAACCTTCCTCCTTGGCTGTGCATGAAGCGGAAGTTCATTATGATGCCAGTATTCATCCAAGGCCCTAAGCAACCCGGCAACGACATTGATGTGTACCTAAGGCCATTAGTTGAAGAACTTTTACAGCTGTGGAATGGAAACGGTGTACGTGTGTGGGATGAGCACAGATAGGAGGAATTTGACCTGCATGCGTTGCTGTTTGTAACCATCAATGATTGGCCTGCTCTCAGTAACCTTTCAGGACAGACAAACAAGGGATACCACGCATGCACGCACTGTTTAGCTGACACCGAAAGTATATACCTAGACAAATGCAGGAAGAATGTGTACCTGGGGCATCGTCGATTTCTTCCGACTAACCATCAATGTCGAAAAAAAGGCAAGCATTTCAAAGGCGAGGCAGATCACCGGAAGAAGCCCGCCATGCGTACCGGTGATCACGTACTTGCTATGGTCAATGATTTACACGTAATCTTTGGAAAGGGTCCCGGCGGACTATCTGTTCCGAATGATGCTGAGGGACGCGCTCCCATGTGGAAGAAGAAATCTATATTTTGGGACCTACCATACTGGAAAGACCTAGAGGTCCGATCTTCAATCGACGTGATGCACGTGACAAAGAACCTTTGCGTAAACCTGCTAGGCTTCTTGGGCGTGTATGGGAAGACAAAAGATACACCGGAGGCACAGGAGGACCTACAACGTTGGAACGAAAAAGACGGCATGCCTCCAAAGCAGTATGAAGGTCCTGCCAGCTACGCTCTTACCAAAGAAGAGAAGGAAATCTTCTTTGAATGCCTGCTCAATATGAAGGTCCCGTCTGGCTTCTCGTCGAATATAAAGGGAATAATAAATATGGCAGAGAAAAAGTTTCAGAACCTAAAGTCTCATGACTGCCACGTGATTATGACGCAACTGCTTCCGGTTGCATTGAGGGGGCTTCTACCGGAAAACGTTCGATTAGCCATTGTGAAGCTATGTGCATTCCTCAATGCAATCTCTCAGAAGGTGATCGATCCAGAAATCATACCAAGGCTAAGGAGTGATGTGGCGCAATGTCTTGTCAGTTTTGAGCTGGTGTTCCCACCATCCTTCTTCAATATCATGACGCATGTCCTAGTTCATCTAGTCGACGAGATTGTCGTTCTGGGCCCCGTATTTCTACACAATATGTTCCCCTTTGAGAGGTTCATGGGAGTCCTAAAGAAATATGTCTGTAACCGCCCTAGGCCAGAAGGAAGCATCTCCATGGGCCATCAAATAGAGGATGTCATTGGGTTTTGTGTTGACTTCATTCCTGACCTTAAGAAGATTGGTCTCCCTCAATCGCGGTATGAGGGGAGACTGACTGGAAAAGGCACGCTAGGAGGGGACTCAATAATATGCAGGGACGGGCATTCTTGGTCTCAAGCACACTACACAGTTCTACAGAACTCTACCTTGGTGACCCCGTATGTCGATGAACACAAGAACATTTTGCGCTCCAAACACCCGGAGCAGTGTGACGACTGGATTACATGTGAACACATCAGGACTTTCGGCAGTTGGTTGGAAACACGTCTCAGAGGTGACAACACTGTTTCTGATGAGCTGTACTCGTTGTCCAGGGGACCATCTTCGACTGTATTGACTTACAAAGGATACTAGATAAATGGGAATACATTTTACACGATCGCCCAAGATCAAAAGAGCACCAACCAGAACAGCGGTGTCCGCTTTGATGCAGCAACCAAGAGGGGAAAGGACACATATTATGGTTACATAGTGGACATATGGGAACTTGACTACGGACATGATTTTAAGGTCCCTTTGTTTAAGTGCAAATGGGTCAATCTGCCAGGAGGCGGGGTACAGGTAGAGCCACATTACGGAATGACAACAGTGGATCTGAACAATCTTGGGTACACAGACGAACCATTCGTCCTAGCCAATGATGTGGCGCAGCTTTTCTATGTGAAGGACATGTCTACCAAACCGAGAAAAAGAAAAGATAAGGAAGCGAATACATCATACGATGAGCCAAAGCGCCACATAGTTCTTTCAGGGAAAAGAGAAATCATGGGAGTGGAGGGTAAGACAGACATGTCTGAAGATTATGAAAAGTTTCATGAAATTTCTTCCTTCAAAGTCAAGGCTGACCCAAGCACCCTGTTAAGTGATGAAGAATATCCATGGTTACGGCGCAATAAGCAAAGGACATAAGCGAAGAAAAAGTGAAGACAGATGAAGTCAGAAAGGGTTGAAAATTGATGCTGTGGCTTTGAATGGTTCATTTTGAGCACACAAAAAGTCTGGAGTTTAAATAAGTTCAAAAAAATGAAATCCCTTTGTAACAGATGAGTTTTTGTCCGAAACCCTGATACTTCGAAAGAGATTGTCCATTTTGTACACGAAGTGCATCCAGTTTTTGCCGTAACCCTCTCAACTTTTTAGCACATGCTATGTGGGTGAAATGATGATATCATGCCAATTTTCAACCTCTTCAGAGTTCATTTGAAGTGCTTTTCAATTTCAGGGTCATTTAGCTCAAAAAAATCAGTAAATGCAATAAAAATAACAGATGAACTCAGAAAGGGTTGAAAATTGATGATGTGGCTTTGAATGGTTCATTTTGAACACACAAAAAGTCTGGAGTTTAAATAAGTTCAAAAAAATGAAATCCCTTTGTAACAGATGAGTTTTCGTCCGAAACCCTGATACTTCGAAAGAGATTGTCCATTTTGTACACGAAGTGTATCCAGTTTTTGCCGTAACCCTCTCAACTTTTATGAAACACTAATAGCAAAAATAATAAACTAGAAAACTTTAATGAAACTCTAATAGCAAAAGGAACCAACTAAAATTTATGCAACTAAAATTAGCAAAGTATTTTTTGTTCAAAACATTAAAAGTAAAAACATTAAAAAATTGTGTGAATCACTCAAAAATAACAAAAAGCAAAAATATTTTTTTTGTTAGAAACTAAAATAACAAAAACTATTTTTGAATATTTATTACCTAAAAGTAAAAAGAATTAAAAAATAAAAGAAAATAAATAAAGCAAAAAACAAAACAGAAAAACTGGAAAAAATTAGAAAAAAATGCCACCTACTGGGCCACCACGGCCTGAATACGACTAGAAACCCAACCACGGGGCAGGATTCAGGCCCGCGGAAGGCCCAGTAGGCCCACAGGCACAGCAAAGTCAGTTTAGGCCCGTAAGCCTGCTTTTGAGAGGAGCTCGAGAGGGCAGCGACAGTGGGATTTATAAACCACTCCGCGCCCCTCTCAACTAGCGAGGTGGGACTAAACTTTTACAGCTGCGGGCAGCACAAGGCCTTTGGTCCCGGTTGGTGACACCAAACCGGGACTAAAGGGGTGCATTGGTACCGATTCGTGGCACAAACCGGGACGAATGCCCCCCTTTGGTCCCGGTTCGTGCCACGAACCAGGACCAAAGGCCTCTGTTTCCCGCGCATTGGGCTGCTGAAAAGAGACCTTTGGTCCCGGTTGGTGGCACGAACCGGGACCAAAGGGGGGCATTCGTCCCGGTTTGTGCCACGAACCGGGACCAATGCTCTGTGTATATAAGCAGGACTTAGAAATTTTTCAGTTTTCATCGACCATTTGCCCCATAACGACGCCGAGCTCATCGACGCTGCCAGGCTGCCCGTGCTCGCCGTCGCCGCCCCGAGGTCGCCGTCGCCGTCGCCGCCCGCTCCTCATCGCCATCGCCCCGCGCCTCGTCGTCGGCCGCCCCGTGGCCCCTGCCTCGTCACCATCGCCCCCTGCCTCGTCGTCGTCGCCCCGTGGCCGCCCCTGCCTCGTCGCCATCGCCCCCTGCCTCATCGTCGTCGCCCCGTGGCCCCTGCCTCGACGCCGGCCGCCCCGCGCCCCCGGCCTGCCCCGACCACGCCGCCGCCACGTTCGGTCCGGCCGGCCATCTCCTCCCCTGTTTTTTTTAAAGATATATGATGATTTTTTTTTCAGATTATATGTATGTGTGTATATATGATTATATGTCCTCTTTTTTTTTCAGATTTTTTGTTCATGTAGATGATGATTTGTTTTTTGCATTTTTAGAAAAATGTATATATGTATATATGTTCTTTGTGTAAATATGTTCATATATGCAAAAGTTAAATTTTTAGAAAATTATCTATGTATGTTCTCTGATTTAGTGCATTTTAGGATAGTTTCATTTTTAGAAAAGTTTTATATATCTAGGAAGAAGGAAGAAGGAAGAAGAAGAAAAAGTTTTATATATGCAAAAGTTACATTTTTAGAAAAGTTTTATATATCTAGCTAGGAAGAAGGAAGAAGAAGAAAAACTTTTATATATGCAAAAGTTACATTTTTAGAAAAGTTTTATCTAGGAAGAAGGAAGAAGGAAGAAGAAGAAAAAGAAGGTGAGGAAGAAGGACATATATCAAAGTTTGATCATATGTCAAAGTTTGAATTTTGACATATGCAACATGTGATCATATATCAAAGTTTGATCATATGTCAAAGTTTGCGATATACCCCCTCCCCGATAACATTTTTTTTATATGTATGTGGCTATATGTATGTCGTTGTCGATATAGCCCCTCCCCGATAACTTCGACATGAGGGGGGGGGTCGATATACCCCCTCCCCGATAACATTTTTTTTCTAAGTTACTAAGGTAAAATGTTCACCCCCCTCTCGATATACCGGGCGACCAACTCTCGAGGCCACCCAAACCCTAGAAAAAAAGCATTGTCGATCTCCTACCCCCTCCCGCCCCTACCCGACAAACTCTCGAGGCCACCGAAACCACTAGAAGATAACCCCGGTAACTTCGACATGAGGGGGGGCGTCGATCAACCCCCTCTCGCCCGAACAAGTCTACGTATTATTTTATATCGTGGTGGACATATATCAAAGTTTGATCATATGTCAAAGTTTGAATTTTGACATATGCAACATTTGATCATATATCAAAGTTTGATCATATGTCAAAGTTTGCGATATACCCCCTCCCCGATAACATTTTTTTATATGTATGTGGCTATATGTATGTCGTTGTCGATATAGCCCCTCCCTGATAACTTCGACATGAGGGGGGGGGGGTCGATATACCCCCTCCCCGATAACATTTTTTTCTAAGTTACTAAGGTAAAATGTTCACCCCCCCTCTCGATATACCGGGCGACCAACTCTCGAGGGCACCCAAACCCTAGAAAAAAAGCGTTGTCGATCTCCTACCCCCTCCCGCCCCTACCCGACAAACTCTCAAGGCCACCCAAACCACTAGAAGATAACTCCGGTAACTTCGACATGAGGGGGGGCGTCGATCAACCCCCTCTCGCCCAAACAAGTCTATGTATTATTTTATATTGCTGTGGACATATATCAAAGTTTGATCATATGTCAAAGTTTGAATTTTGACATATGCAACATTTGATCATATATCAAAGTTTGATCATATGTCAAAGTTTGCGATATACCCCCTCCCCGATAACATTTTTTTTATATGTATGTGGCTATATGTATGTCGTTGTCGATATAGCCCCTCCCCGATAACTTCGACATGAGGGGGGGGGGTCGATATACCCCCTCCCCGATAACATTTTTTTTCTAAGTTACTAAGGTAAAATGTTCACCCCCCTCTCGATATACCGGGCGACCAACTCTCGAGGCCACCCAAACCCTAGAAAAAAAGCATTGTCGATCTCCTACCCCCTCCCGCCCCTACCCGACAAACTCTCGAGGCCACCGAAACCACTAGAAGATAACCCCGGTAACTTCGACATGAGGGGGGGCGTCGATCAACCCCCTCTCGCCCGAACAAGTCTACGTATTATTTTATATCGTGGTGGACATATATCAAAGTTTGATCATATGTCAAAGTTTGAATTTTGACATATGCAACATTTGATCATATATCAAAGTTTGATCATATGTCAAAGTTTGCGATATACCCCCTCCCCGATAACATTTTTTTATATGTATGTGGCTATATGTATGTCGTTGTCGATATAGCCCCTCCCTGATAACTTCGACATGAGGGGGGGGGGGGTCGATATACCCCCTCCCCGATAACATTTTTTCTAAGTTACTAAGGTAAAATGTTCACCCCCCCTCTCGATATACCGGGCGACCAACTCTCGAGGGCACCCAAACCCTAGAAAAAAAGCGTTGTCGATCTCCTACCCCCTCCCGCCCCTACCCGACAAACTCTCAAGGCCACCCAAACAACTAGAAGATAACTCCGGTAACTTCGACATGAGGGGGGACGTCGATCAACCCCCTCTCGCCCAAACAAGTCTATGTATTATTTTATATTGCTGTGGACATATATCAAAGTTTGATCATATGTCAAAGTTTGAATTTTGACATATGCAACATTTGATCATATATCAAAGTTTGATCATATGTCAAAGTTTGCGATATACCCCCTCCCCGATAACATTTTTTTATATGTATGTGGCTATATGTATGTCGTTGTCGATATAGCCCCTCCCTGATAACTTCGACATGAGGGGGGGGGGGGTCGATATACCCCCTCCCCGATAACATTTTTTTTCTAAGTTACTAAGGTAAAATGTTCACCCCCCTCTCGATATACCGGGCGACCAACTCTCGAGGCCACCCAAACCCTAGAAAAAAAGCTTTGTCGATCTCCTACCCCCTCCCGCCCCTACCCGACAAACTCTCGAGGCCACCCAAACCACTAGAAGATAACTCCGGTAACTTCGACATGAGGGGGGACGTCGATCAACCCCCTCTCGCCCAAACAAGTCTATGTATTATTTTATATCGCGATGGACATATATCAAAGTTTGATCATATGTCAAAGTTTGAATTTTGACATATGCAACATTTGATCATATATCAAAGTTTGATCATATGTCAAAGTTTGCGATATACCCCCTCCCCGATAACATTTTTTTTATATGTATGTGGCTATATGTATGTCGTTGTCGATATAGCCCCTCCCCGATAACTTCGACATGAGGGGGAGGGTCGATATACCCCCTCCCCGATAACATTTTTTTTCTAAGTTACTAAGGTAAAATGTTCACCCCCCCTCTCGATATACCGGGCGACCAACTCTCGAGGCCACCCAAACCCTAGAAAAAAAGCGTTGTCGATCTCCTACCCCCTCCCGCCCCTACTCGACAAACTCTCGAGGCCACCCAAACCACTAGAATATAACTCCGGTAACTTCGACATGAGGGGGGACGTCGATCAACCCCCTCTCGCCCGAACAAGTCTATGTATTATTTTATATCGCGGTGGACATATATCAAAGTTTGATCATATGTCAAAGTTTGAATTTTGACATATGCAACATTTGATCATATATCAAAGTTTGATCATATGTCAAAGTTTGAATTTTGACATATGCAACATTTGATCATATGTCAAAGTTTGAATTTTGACATATATAGATTTATCAAGAATGCCCCCATTATGGATGCGCACAAGTTGATCCAATTTTTTTCTGATCTCATATATATATATATATATATATATTCTTCTATATGTCACGTTGTCTGTCAAAGTATTGAAGAAATCTATGGCTTCATCATTAGTCGGAAGTAACAGGCGTATGATGCTACGAAGCTCTTCAAAGTTGTTTTGGAACGGAGTTCCGGATAGAATAATTCTCCTTTTGGTACGAATTTCAGCAAAGGCCTTCCAAATAGCGATATTCGGAAGGCTCTTGCTGAACTTTGTACCAAAAAGCGAATTATTCTATCGGGAACTCCGTTCCAAAACAACTTTGAAGAGCTTCGTACCATTATACGCCTGTCATTTCTGGCTAATGATGAAGTCATGGTTTTCTTGAATTCTTTGACACTAGACAACGTGACATATAGAAGGGTAGATGAGATCAGGAAAAATATGGACCATTTTCTGCACATCCAGAATGGCGTCATTATGTTAAATCCCTTGTCGGTCCGGACGTCGGACATTCATGAGAGAGGCGGTCCGACCCAAACCCTAGAAGCGTTGTCAAGGCCACCCCAAACCCTAGAAGCGTTGCCTAGGCCACCCCAAACCCTAGAAGCGTTGTCGAGGCCACCCCAAACCGTAGAAGCGTCGAGCTAGCTAGGTCTACGTTTGCACTAATATATCCATCTGTCATGTTTGTATATTAATTGCCATGTTGTAATATTTGCAGAAACTATGGAGCACCGAGACGTCGAAGCAGAACAGTTGTTGGGGGACATAATCCTCGGTGGAGGTGATGTCTTGTCGTTTCTCAATGACACCGATGGTCTGGAAGGAGAGGGTGAAGCAGGCTCTAGTGATCGAACAATGGAGGTGGAAGGACATGATTATGATGGCTCCGGTGACGGAATGCCGGTGGAAGAAGGAGACCGTGATGACTGCTCCGGAGAGCGAACGGAGGAAGGAGATGTTGCAAAGTCCGGCGAGGTATATATATTAATTAAGCCTGTGCTGACTAGCTAATTGATGCATTAATTGTTTTGGTATGTACACATATTAACTCTCTTCTTTCTTCTTTTCTAGCCCTCTGGATCGAGCCAAACTTCGGTAACGAGACGAGGCCCGAAGAAAAGGTTGCGCCAGGATGAAAGGTTCATGATCACAGCAATCAAGGGCGATGGCCAACTGATTGAACCCAGCCGGACCAAGGAAGCATTTTCTGCTAAGTGCGGGGTTCTTGTTAGGGACATGATCCCGATCAGCATCCACCAATGGAATAAGCCTAAGAGCGAAGACCCTCAAGTGTCTTTTGTCAACGATAGATAGAAAGATGATCTTTGGACCGCGCTGAAGGCAAATTTGACCCTACCGCCAGAGGAGGATCCGGATAAGCCAGTTATAGAGCCATTGGTCAAGGCTCATGCTCTTAAGAAGATGGCAGATCTATTCAGGAGGTGGAAGAATGAGTTGAAATCAACGTTTGTCGACAAAGGGAAGACTCCAGAATTCACCTGCCGATTTGAGAAGATAAGAGATCACTGGCCCGCATTTGTGGCCCACAAGACATCGGAGAAGAGTAAGAAGATGTCAGCGACAAACAAGTTAAATGCTGCAAAGAAGGAGCATCACCATCGCACGGGGTCAGGTGGCTACCTCAAAGCCCGGCCGTTGTGGGACAAGGCTGAGAAGGACCTGCTTGATAAAGGGGTCAAACCAGAGACATCGAACTGGCCAGACCGTTCAAGGACTTGGTTCTTCGGGGTTGGGGGAACCTTGGACCCTGAAACAGGGAAGTGCCGTTGGACGAAGGAGCAACTTGAAATACCCGTCAAGAAGCTTCAGAAGTATATCGCCGCAGCGCAGGAAGGGACGTTCGTTCCCGACAGAGAGAACGACGAGCTCACACAGGCCCTCGGGAATCCTGAGCACCCAGGACGAACACGAGGCACGCCAGGCTCCGTTGCGTGGAAGGTTGGGTTTCCCAGCGCAGGCGGTTACAAAACCCGGGAGAGGAGGAGGAAAGTGGAGCAGACCGAAATGCAGAAGCTGAATGCAAGGGTACGAGCGCTAGAGGAACAAGCACTACTAGTTCAGAGCCAGCGACCTGCCGGAGCTACCCCAGAAGCTACCCCACCATCTCAGCGGAGAAGCAGCGTGGCTTCCACCGAGCTCCTTCAGCAGCCTGACTTCACGGCTCCCAGCTACCCCGTGGATGCTATCACGGAGGCTCAAGATTGCCACCTTATGACGTAATGGCAGCACCTCAAAGTCAAGGCGGCTGTCGGCTCTGTTGCACCTCCTCAACCCGGCGCAACTTTTCACTACCTTCCGATTCCACAAGGCTATATTGTTGTGATGGTCGATGAAATAACGGAGGGATTTGAGGAGCTTGAGCTTGACCACCCTACCGGTGAAGGGGAGACTCAGCTGGGTCTTGCTCTGAAGACTCCATGTCTATGGCGGAAGGAGCTCATCAACCTTCCGAACTGGATGCCTCCTCCTCCTCCTACGGCGAGTCAGGGCACTCCGCCTCCTCCTCCTCCTCCTCCTCCTCCGGCGAGTGATCAGGGCAGTCCGCCTCCTTCTCCGGCTGCTCCGACGCGTGGCGGCACTCCGCCTCCTTCTCCGCCTACGCCGGCGCGTCCGAGCAGCCCGCCTCCTTCTCCGTCTTGTCAGCAACAGCGGAAGACAGCCGCCGCCGCTCCGGCTGCTCCGGCGCGTCGTAGCACTCCGCCTCCTTCTCCGCCTCGTAAGCAACGAAGGAAGACAGCCGCAGCCGCTCTGGCTGCTCCTGCGTCTAGCAGTACAGCCAGAGACGGGAGGCAATACAGATTCGGTCCAACTCTCACGCCTCTAGAGAAGTTACCATACGAGATGACCGACGACGAAAACGCGCAGATCTGTGAAGCCCAAGTGAGGGACTTTTTTGCAAAGAAAAATCCACCTCCGGAGGAGAAGATGGATCCGGTGAAATTGAAGCGCACTTTGAAGAACCTGAAGCGACCACCACCGCCTCCGCCGGATGACAACCATGTCCGCGCTCTTAAAAAGGCAGTGGAAGGAGCGCGCCGGTCGGGAACTACTTCAAGTGACAAAAGGTTACAAGAACGAAGAAGTGGGAACAAAATTCCCCAGCTCGGCGAACAGGCAAACCAATCATGCCCCCCGCTCAAGGTGTCTAGCGATATCGTCGCAAATCTGTCGGGGATGCTGCCCGGTACCAATCCTGGTGATTACCTGCCTGACGATGCACATTTTGATACAATGGAGGTGGACGAACACAAATACCAGTACGGGAAGCCTCTCGTCAGACCTGGTGATCCTCCTCTAACAACGATGATGCGAAGATTCCATAAGTGGTACATGGACACCTGCAAGTCTGGGAAGGATATTTTGACGCTGAGAGTTAAAGAGGAGCACGACCTCGTTGGAATTGATCTGTTGTCTGTTCCATTTGAGGAGTTCTTCCAGTTTTTCAATCAAAAGGACCTCGATAAAATAATCATCACTTGCTACTGTCTATAAGTACTATACTTCTGTAATTAAGTCTCTGTATATAGCTCAGCTCTTTCATTGCATGTATATATAATTATCCTCACTATATTATGCAGATTGAAGATCGTCGAATGCAGAAATGCACAAATCTATGATATTGGGTTCATTAACACAAATCTCATAGATGAATGGACGGTTAAATATAATGCGAAAGAAACCGAGGCCAACTTGCTACAATCGTTGCTTAAAAATCAAAACAAAGATAAAATACTCTTTCCTTACAACTTCAAGTGAGTGTTACTGTCTTCTGCATATTCGGTTTCCCTTATTACTCGAGGTTATAGTAATGTAATTGATGAGTTATGCATGCGTGCGCAGCTTCCACTTTATTCTCCTAGAGATTAAGCTTGAGCAGGGACTAGTAACCGTCTTAGACTCAAGACGAAAAGATCCCAAGGAGTATGCGGACATGACTGAAATGCTCCAGAAGTAAGTTCAATCGATCGTTATCGCACCATATCGGCAACTTTGTTCATTTCCTGATATCAAGTAATTATTTTCGTTGTCTCGCAGGGTTTGGAAACTGTTCACCGCAGAAGCTCCGGGACTGCCGGGGGAGCTGCGATTTACACACCCGAAAGTAAGTACTATTAGCTAGTTCCGCGCATCTCCCATTGATTCTAGCTAGTTTCATCAATACCATTTATAATGCTTGATTATCAGTTTGATTGACCTCTATTTCTCGTAAAGTGGTTGTGGCAGGAAGGCGGGAATAATTTTTGTGGATACTACATTTGCGAGTACATCTACAACGCGACGACCTCTAAGCGGGGCTACTCTGAAAAACAATATGAAGTGCGTAAGCAATAATATTCACAATTTTATTTTATTACCATTATTTGTGTTGAGTTTCATTCATATATATGTATTGACCCCCTTCTTCAAATTAGATTTGGCAGATGCGGGATGAACTCCTACCACAAGATCGCATAAAGGCAATTCAAGAGGATTGGCGGGATTCTTTCTTGACCACGTCATCAATCCAGCCGGAGAATACCATGTGGAACTTGACATCAGATGTTAGGGATCTTATATTGTATATATGTAGCTAGTAGCGTCGGATAGATATACGAAAACTTGTTGTTCGACCAATCTCTCGGAGAAGGAGGAGGTCGATCACTTCTCTCTGTATATGTTCATGACGATCTTGTGTACTTAATGGTTTCCTTTATTTGCTTACTAGCTAGCGTGTCGAGTCCTCTCTATACGTATAGTACGTAGCGTCGACCAAGCACGGAGATAAGAGAGGACACTTCTCTCTAGCTATTAGCTAGCTAACACAATATATGAAACCCCTAAATTAACCCTACAAAACCCCCAAAACCAACCCCCCTTCAAAAAAAAAACCCTCAGCTCCTGAGCTGCTGACACGTGGATGCTCTTTGGTCCCGGTTGGTGTTACCAACCGGGACTAAAGGCCCTCCTGCCTGGGCTCGCCGCAGCGGCCACGTGGAGGCACATCTGTCCCGGTTCGTAAGCGAACCGGAACTAAAGGTGTTGGGCTTTAGTCCCGACCCTTTAGTCCCGGTTCCAGAACCGGGACAAATGGGCCTCTGGAACCGGGACAAATGGGCCTTTTTCTATCAGTGGATAGTGGATCTATAGAGGTCGTTTTATGATTTTATTTAATCTATCAGGCGTCGGATATAAAACTGATTTTGTGTTCTATACAGTGGTGGGGCCCAAAAAAGTTGACACAATTTTCTACGGGTTAGTTTTTGTAAGCTATATGAAAATGACTAAATGTCTAATTTGCCTCCATACATAGCTATGTTTATTCTGGTACTATATTTTTACTGGTCATGGGAAACACCGCGATGCTAGGTCAAGACTAGGCACACCATTCATTAGTCTAGCTCAGGCAGGGTTCATCAATGCAGTGTGCTCAGGCAAAATAAGTAAATCATTGTGGCACTTTAGAAAATCAAGTCATGATGAGATCATCACATTTTAAGTCTTTAAACCGTAAAAGTCCCTTATCTTGTCATGACATGATTTAGATATAGTTTATGAAATGACATCTTTAATGTCCTTATGTCATCCTGGCATAATCTACATAATTGTTTTTCTCCCGTTGCAACGTGCCAGTAAAGTTATGGCGTCCAGGTACAAAACCCGTATCTCAGAGAGCTCATCTCGTACACACGTACACAATCCGTACATACACACATGCCCACGTACAAAACGCGTAGCCAGCGTGGAATTCCCATTCCAAAGCCGACGGGCGAAGCAACCGAGCCACCCCGACCCGACCCCCGCCCGCCCCCCACCCAACCACCGACAGGTGGGCTCCACCATCCACCGGGCCCACACGTCATCGCCTCCGTCCAACCACCGCCACGGCGACGCGGTATGCGGCCGGAAGCAAAAGAAAAAGGGCTTCTCCTCCTCAGCTCCCCCCCCGCCGCCCGCCCCCACGCCACGCGTTCCGTTTCGGCCTCACGCGGCGAGCACCCGCTGCTTTCCCCTTTTCGCACTCCAGTCCCTACCCGCCGCCGCCCCGCCGGCGACGACGCCGCCCCCGCCGACGCCGGGAGGATGGCCTCCGCGGGGTTCCTGGCGGGCTTCCTCCTCGGCCTGCTCGCGCTCGCGGCGGCCGAGGCGGCCGCGCTGCTCTGGGTCGCCCGCCGCCTCCGCCGCCGGCAGGAGGGGGCCGCGGCTGCGTCCCAACTCGGCGACCAGGAGCTCCCCGGCGAGCAGCCGTTCCCCTACGAGAAGAAGGTGAGGAGGACACGCCCCTATACCTGCTGTATCTTGCTTCGCTTCTCGATTCGGCGGCGGCAACTGCTCCGGAGCTTCGCGCAGATGCGGCGGGGGCTAGGGGTCGGCTGCCGGTCTCCGCCGCGCTCTCCTAGGAGTTCGTTCGTTCGGTTTGCGAGCTCGACGCGCGTAGTTGGTGGCAGCAGCTTTGCTTAGGGTGGTTGGATTGCTGCTGATTGGGGGCAGCAACAGTGCGCATTCGGGCTAGTTCTTCCTTGCCCCAATTGCGGTGGTTGAAATTGGGGGAAACCTGGGTTGCTGTTCGATGTAGAATTGGGGAAGGCCAACTGCACTGTGCATTCCTGTTAACCACTCCAAACCCCCACAATTTTAGTGGTTGAGCTGGGAAATTAGACTGGGATTTGTGGCCAGAGTTCTGCTTCTAGATCCCGAGTGCCAATATAGTTTATGCTGGATGCTTGTATGCGGTGTCTGCAGCTTGCTATTTATTTGTTCCATCTGTTTATTTTCGAATGTCTGGGCGTACTCTGGGTAGTGCTCAGTGAGCTACTTCTGATGGTGATCGCAATCCTTGTGATGTATTCATATTTAGCATATTGAAATTCAGTGTCGCCTTCTCAAGTTAAATTGGTGTTCCTTTTTGGCACCGCTATATGTAGTCCCAGTTGGTAGCTAAAAAAAATCATGTAATCCATGAGTGGGAATTGCTACTCCGTGTTTGTACATATCATATTTGCATACTACTCAGGTTCCCAGGGTTTTTAATCGCTTCTGACAGCGACATGCACCTTTGATCTGTGATTATATCCTTTAGCATGCCTGGCTGTTAGTTCTAGCAATGTCAGAACTCAGAAGCAATACACTGAAGGATACATTTTATGTCTGTTGGATGGCATGTCCTAGATGCTCTTGTCACTAATTTTTAATCTGACATATGGGATGACTCATATTAAACGATTTTGGGATGCACATGTAATAGAGTGCATAAGTCGTTTGCTTATTGTGTCAAGGAGTCTACGAGTAGGATACCTACTTAAGAGCCTTGACCTTCAGTATAAGCAATTTGCCTCTGATTATCAGAACTGGTAAAGGCTCACTGTCACTGTTGACCAAAATACATATGGATCGACCATAGTCGGAACTTAGAAGCAGTAACTAGATTTATCTTGTTCTGAATATTACATCTTGCCTGTCACTATGTTTACATCATGATATTCCTTTTGTCTTTATAAGCACATTGTTAATTAATTTCTGTTATCCAGGCGAGGACTGTATCTATGAATGTGCTCTATCCAACTTAAGACTGTGAATAGGATGGTTGAAGAAAAAAATATGCAACATGAATTTGGCTAGTGAGGGGCTTTTTTTAACTTTGCATTCAGTTCTCATCAAATTGCTTTTGCTTGAAGGATATGCAATTGCTTTGCGTTTAACTATTGTATGTTTTATCGCTAATAATCATTGATGAAGCCTACTCACATTACTGCCATATATTCACAGGGCTCTCTGTGGATACTAGAGCCAGAAAAGCTACCGAAAGTTAGTAATGAGCGCTTATCAAGTGGAGGTCCCAAAGAGACGAAGGAAAAAAAGAGTATTGTGGAGGTTTTTCCTGCAAAGAAATCGGCTAAAATCAAGGGGCACTCACTTAGTTTGTCTGGTCCTGATGGCCCTGACACTACGATTGAGCTTTTGAATTGCACGGTCGTTGCTGTTTCTGCATCAAGTATGTCCTCGCGCAAATGGTCAGTGCTCCAGACAAATGAAAATGCTTACCTGTGATCAATAAATTATCATTCATCTTTTTCTAGGTGTAAATAAATGTGCAAGCTAGTTAATATTTTTTTGAGACAATAGCTATTTAAGTTCGAGCTTGCCTTATTAAGTACCAAACAAAACTGAGAAGTATATTTGATGAATTGCATTGAATGTCTTGGTTCGAAGGTAAATCATACATGTTACAATCAGCTAAAGATTAAGTACATAAGTTTTTTTATGAAGGGACTCCTGTAAGAACGAAATCTATTTTAGAGGACAAGTAGAAGTATTTGACAAGCAACTTTATGTGCCTTTCATCAAGCTGTTCGGCTACAGCTGGTAGACTCTTATGCTTAACCTATATGTGATTGTGCTACTGTTGCTTACTTTCAGGACTAAGAGGTATCCGATAAAAGTGGAAAGCCAGGAATCTGACATCTATAATGGAAGCAAGGTGTGCTTTCTTTATGCTGAGACTTCATGGGAGAAGGAATCATGGTGTAAAGCACTTCGTCTTGCAGCTACTGTTGACAAGAAGAAATTGAATTGGCATGCTAAGTTGAGCAAAGAGTTCGGTAATTACATATCATCATTAAATGCCGAATACCCATGTTTCCTAAAGCCGACAGCAATTTCAGCTGAGGATCATGAGGTTATGGACAGTGAAATAAAGACGGACGGGTCTTCCAAAGTCCGTCTTTTCCTCAAAAAGCTAGCAAAGAAGGCATCTACAAAGGTTCCCGTAGAGGGTAAAACAAGTGCTGCGTCATCCACACAAGGTGAAAGGAAGATGTTAGATAAATTACGCAGCTATCAGGGTGCCCCATTTATTGAATCCTTACTAGGTCAACAAGAGGACAAGTTCAGTAGCAGCTCATCACAAGATACAGCAAAACCAAGTGCCCCGACTGCTGCTTCGAGTCACACTGGACCGCCTCCTGCTTTTCCTGATGTAAATGCAGATGATAAAGTTGTAGATGAAGGTACACTTTGTTGGAACCTTTTATCGTCACGGCTCTTTTTTGATGTTCACATGAGTGATGACATAAGCAATGCCATCAAAGCACGTATTCAGGTTAGATTTGTACTGCTCATGCTCAAGAAACCTGTCGTTTTGTTCTTTCCTTTTGTTTATTCACATGATTCCCACTTGTACAGCGAACATTATCAAGCATGAGGACCCCAGCTTATGTGGGTGAAATTACACTTACAGAGTTCAGCCTTGGAAAACTTCCACCTTATGTGCATGCGATGAGAGTTCTTCCACTGGATTTAAATGAGCTGTGGGCCTTTGAAGTTGATTTTGAATATTCAGGCGGAATATTGCTGCACATTGAAACGAGGCTTGAGGTTGAGGAACCAGAGTTACAGAAGGACCTCATGAAAACCAATTTTGGAACAGACTCTAATGGGGACGTCGACTCAGAGCTTTTTGAGAGTATTGAGCAGTATGGTAACCAGTTAAGAGGTTCACAGAACTCAGTTTCTTCGGTGGAAGAAAAGGACGAAGCAGGTTTGTTTAAATTTGAATTCTTATTCACGTATTTTTAAGTTTTTCCTTGGTAGTCTTTATCAGTGCTTGGTCTACCGAATGACCAAATGTTTCTTAAAAGGGTAACAGAAAATAAAATGTACCATTATCTTTCTGCAAAAATGTTAAAAATAAGTTTTTAAAAATTCAAGTCAGACAGGTGCATCTACAAAGCTAGCAAAGAAGGCATCTATAAAGGTTCCCGTAGAGGGTAAAACAAGTGGCCTCATCCACACAAGGTGTAAGGAAGATGTTAGATAAAACAAGTGGCCTCATTCACGCATTTTAAGTTATTTACTGGGAGTCTTTATCTATACTTGTTCTACCGAATGACCAAATGTTTCTTAAAAGGATAACAGAAAAAGAAACGCACCATTATCTTTCTGCAAAAATGTCCTGATCAACTTCTATCTTCAGCGTCCTTGACATGTTAGTTCCCTATGTTGGTTTTGTATACCTGTAGCAGACTTCAGAGACGTCGTTAGGATTTATGATCTGAGGTTTGCACCAGAATATAGGTTAATAGTCTTGTATTTTGAGCAGTCTAACTGTGCAATATGAAATATTTGTTTCCTGATTCTGGCATTGACGTTGATTATATATACATTAGACAGTGATCAAAACATTATGGCCTTTTGTATCAGATGCTAGTCAGTCCAAGAGCACTGGATGGACATCAACTTATATATCAAGGTTGAAAAATATGTTGCATTCAATAGCCGATCATGTCTCACAGGTGTGCTCTTCTCCTTGTCTCTGACTCTCCATTCATGTGTTTTATCTATGTTTTTCTATTTCTTATGGATGTGTTAAGCTAAGCATACAGAAATGTCAAAAGCTTAAGATGTTGAAAGTATCTTGGCCATCTGCAGAAATGTTTCAAATTTGAGTTACATTCTGTTCTTACACAGGTTCCACTTTCTCTGGCGATAAAAATCACATCTGTTAGAGGTACCTTGCGCATACATATGAAGCCCCCTCCGTCGGATCAACTCTGGTATGGATTCACATCTATGCCTGACCTGGAGTGGGACTTGGAATCTTCCGTTGGTGATAGGAAAATTACCAACAGTCGCATCGCCTCACTCATCGGTAACAGAATCAAGGTAAGGAACGCAACCTGCCTCTGAACATGTTGTCCCTTCGCTGACTTACATGTCTAACAGCGAAACACTCCATGCCGTGTCAGGTTTCGCTCCGTGATAGTCTGGTGCTTCCAAATTGTGAAAGCATTTCCATGCCATGGATGTTGGCAGAGAAGGACGACTGGGTGCCCCGCAAGGATGGACCTTATATCTGGCTCAACCATGAGCCCACCGTGACCAAAAGCCACGCAACAGCCGCCACGGCAACCCATCCCGAGGAAGCTGGTCCCAAGGACGATGCCAGCAGCAAAAGCGCAGCCCCAAGTCTGCCTGCTTCCTCAGCCGGGAGCGAGGAGTCGCTGAAATCCATCGATGAGTCAACCGAGGACCCTCCCAGTCCCACAGAAGCATCCCATGAGCAGTCTCGCCTAGCTGAGACCGCCTCTCCTCCTCACCCGGACGCTACCGACGAGCCGAGGAAACCGCTGCTGGCCACGGAGAAGCTCCAGGAGGGCGCCACTTCAGAGAGCAGGGCTGGCTCCCCGCTGTACACGTCCCTGAGGGCTGTCATACCTGCAGGGGAGCAACAGCAGGTGTTGTCGGCAGCAGCAGCCTCCGTTGGAGATGATGCAAAGCGGAAGAGCGGGAGGCGGAGCCGGATGATGGACCTGGGGAAGAAGATGGGGGACAAGCTGGAGGAGAAGCGGCGGCAGGTGGAGGAGAAAGGCCGACACATCGTCGAGAAGATGCGGGAGAACGCCAGGACCAACAGCATGGAGAGAACCACCTCCACATAGTTAATTAGCCGGGAGCAGCAGGTTCGGTCAGTCGTGCTCTGTCGATTCTCTTTTCAATCGGGAAATCTGTGTATGGTAGCTAAGCTGAATCATTCCAGATGCATTCACACATGTACAAATGTTGATTGACAATGAACATCTAGGCAGAACCAACTAGGACAATGTGTACCTTTAATGGTGTTTCAGTAGTACCTGAGTGGCAATTACCATACTGAACTTTTGTAATGTCAAATTAATGGCGTTTTAGTAGTACATGAGTGACATTACATGATCTACCAAGTTTGATGAGGTTCAGGAACCATCTATGCAGAATCATCTATAATGAAGCATTCTTCTGAACAAATGGTAACAAAATAACATGGTCTAACAAGCTGATGAGGTTGAGGAATTACATTTGTTGAAAAATATGGTCGAAGAAGAACTACATGGACATCTCCCTTCTGGTTGGTTGACAGATAAGCTTTAGGAAAGACACAGAGGTAATGGCAAGCCAAAGCAGAAGTGATGTTCAGTTACAAAGTTATTCCCCAAGGCCAGAACAAGGAAAATGAAATGAACAACTACACATGAACTTAAAACTCTAGAAACTACACAACATAAGACGAAACTGCCGCCCAAACTGGAACATAAAGAAACACACCGGCAAGTAGGCCAACAAGTCGAGACCCCTCGCTGACATATGCCCGCGGGTCGAATCTCCTTTGCAGCATAGTAGGTTCAGAAAACAGTTTGTGGACCTAGCTCGTTCATCGTTTATAGACACCTCGGTGGATTCTAGCTTAATCTTCACCAGATTCTGGAGCACATTGATCCATTGCGGCAGTTCATCCATCCAACTGTTAAGCTTGAGGCTCCGGAGGTTTTCTGGGGGCGAGGACATGCCAAGCAAGATGTCACATAAATCTCGTTCCGATGACTGCACTGACAAAGATTCAAGGTGGTAGAGACCTGAAATAGCTGAACAAAACTCTGGACCATTCCCCCTATCAATGCCATACACTCCTAACTTGCGGAGGTTGGCGAGACCTTCTATCTCTTGTATGATGGCATTTTCCCATTCAAGGTGCACACATTGCAGCATGTTCAGGGATTTCAGTTCCCCGATCCCTACTGGCACCTTAACAGCATAAGCTTGCATGACCATTGCGCAACAACAAGCGAAAGGTACACAACATGCTAGTGATGGCCGTTCTTCTCCGATATAGAATTCATTGCGAGCTTTCAGTTGACATAGCTTGCTAAGCTTGGTGATGGTTTTGGCAGCCTCAATATTCTTGTATATTTGATGTCTAGTGTCTCAAGTTGTCGCAGGTTACCCACTGAATCTGGGAGGTAATATATTCCTTCACACCCTCTTAGAGAAAGGTATATTAGATGAAGATGCTTTCCAATGTGCTCAAGGTGATGATTGGCTAGATCTTTAGTTCCTTCGAGGTCCAGCACACGAAGAAATCTCATCTTGTCAGAAATATAAAATGGCCTCCACTTGCCAAACACCGTCAATGATCGTATACATGACAACTTCATGGTGGCCTCCAACTGACCCTCATCTCCATCCCAATTACTGCTTATGGCAAGGTGACGCACTGCGCCTTGGTTGTTTGAGTTGCATCCTTCCTCCAGCCTGAAAACAAGATTTTCCTCCATTGACTTTTCTATGATGATATCACGGATCGGATCATGTACTTGACATGAGTCGGTTACTTGTATGCTGCAAAGTGAAATCTGAGTTGGTAATATCATGCTTCTCTCTAGAAGTTCCATGAAGTATCTTTCGGCCTTGGATGTATCCTCTGAGTAACCTTCCGCGACCCATCGGCACACCAAACGTCTCCAGCTAACTGTGGGATCTTCAAGGAAGATGGATAAGTACAAGATGCAGGACTTGAGGTAATAGGGTAGGCCATCATAGCTTTTCATAAGGACTGCTGTTACGCCCTCAAACTTTGGATTCATCTCCATATCCAGACTGATACATCTATCCAGTTTCCTCCACTCCCCAACAGTTTTTGTTGGTTGTTCTGCCAAAAATCCACCTATGGTGAGTATCGCAAGGGGAAGCCCATTGCACTTCTTTAGGATCAGATTTGCGGGTTCAACCAATTCAGGATAATGCTTAGTCAAATCTATGGCTTTATCCTTAAATACCTGCAATTGGTTAACATATAATTAGTTTTGACCACTATGTAATTAAGATGAGCCAGGTGTATGGAAAGTAGTGTACAGAGTTTATTTTTTGACTATCATGTTTGGGTGGCTAGTACGCAATAGGCTATGTTTTCTAGTGACTTGGTAATAAACATCAGGAATGCAATTAGAAATATTTCTTTCATTATCTAATTTTTTAATTGGAGTGACTAGGACATAGTTTTGTATGTACGAATTCTAAAACTGAAATATGGAACACCATCTGTTATTATAATACAAGTTGAGTTATAACTTATCGTGTGCATCGCCCAAACATATTTTGTACCAAATTTAACATCAACGCGTGTTTCCATCCATTCTCTATATGTATAATTTTTTTAGTAATTCTTGGAAAGATGATTATGTTATTTGGCTCAGTTTGTACAAAAGGGGAAAAAGAGAAATATTTTTCTAGCACCATGTACATACCAACCCATTTGGAGAGCACATAGTTTCAATAATATGGAAAACTGATTAAATTGTATTCATTACAGTTACATGATTCTTTCAAAACATTGTTCCCATATAATTTGGTAAGAGAAGTAGTGAAGTCATGGAATTTTGCCAGGTTGATGCTAATGCTAACCTGGCCTAACTCGGGAAATGGGTTCATGTAATCAGTATTTTGGTTTCATAGCTAGCATGTTGAATGTATATCATTCCTAAATATTACCCTACAACATGGTAGCCGAATTTACGTTCTTGCAACCCACTCTGAATTATCTCTTGTAAAGGGGGTTGGTTGTGTTGTGCTTACAGTATGCTAATCTGAAATATGACCCTTCGAAGATCTAGATAAAGGGAACTATATATTTTTGCAATTGAGAAAGTGAATAATATGGGTAGTGTTCTTTCAGTACCTTTTCTGTGAAGAGGTCACAAGCACCCTTTTCTTCTAGACCATTGAGCAAGCATATGCACTTTGGGTTTTTGCAACAATGCTTAGCAATATCCTCATGCCTTGTGGTGATCAGAATGACCAAGCTTGGACTATTCATTGCAAGCAAACATGGCAATATTATATCCCATTCCGTGGTAGACAAGAGGTCGTCAAGAACAATCAAGCAACTCTTTTCTTGTAAACACCAGTCTAGCAGTCCAGTAAAGTCTGCAACTTTCATTGAAGCAACTTCCCTTGCATCTAGTTAAAATGCTAAGCTGCTAAGGAGCTTCTCAAGCTTGAAAGGTTGCAAGACCGTGACATAGGCATGTTTTTCAAACATTTGATGGACCTCTTGGCTATGGTAAATTTCTCTGATCAGAGTGCTTTTCCCAACACCACCCTTACCCCACACTGCAATGACCTGAATTTGTTGGGTGCTAGAGTGTTCTAGAATCAATTCAATAATATCAGATATTTCTTTCTCCCGCCCAATAAGCTGAAATTCCTCTAGAGGACCTTGCACATTACTGTTGTGTGTGCGGCTTTCTTGGATCATTGTCATTTCATCATCTTGAGAATAAGATTGGCCTTCTTGTATCTCATTCTCAATGGTGTGGGGTAACACTAAGCTTGACGCTGCCTTTGATGAATATGTTGTGTCTTGAAAACTCTGAACACAAACAAACAATAGTTAGACACATTTCCAATGATAAATCACTCATCATAACATATGCGTCATGTCATCACATATATAAATCCTAAGCTAGACAGCAATATCAATGTCACAATGAACCGTAAATCAAGCTCAAATGGCATGTATACAAATCAGTTTTTCTCACATCATGTTTGATTTTGCCAAGAAATTCTTAAAGCAGATGAGGAATTAGTAAAGGAAAAAAACCATACACAACCATGAACACAAGTTATTCTTGAATCATGCCAAAAGTTGAGCAGTACTACAACAAAATATAAAGTTAGTGAAAACCTTAGCATTCACATGACCAAATAGAACATCTAATTCAGTTACACGAATAGTCATGCAAAAAATTCTTGCAATTTCAAATTTATCAAACGTTGCAACATAATCCATATACACAAGATGGTAGCATCCCCAATTCAACATAGTAACCTCTCCTAGGGAACGCTGCAACGGCATCGACAAGGAATAAATGGTTGGTGACCATATTGGAGGCCGGGGATGTCTTTAGTGAAGGTTGTAAGACGGCTGAACAAGAGAGGTGGAATGGTTTGAGAATTTCCCATTTTTTACCTTGTCCAACACACAAATTAATATGAGTGGGACGTTCCAGGACGCATCAAGATAGGTCAACCTTTCATAGATGCTTAATGGTCCATATTATTGGTGATATGTCCAAATAAAAATAAAAATCTTCTGCACTAATGCTAGCGTGACCACAAAACAAACAAATATAGCTTCTAAAGTTGACGTATTGATAGCCGAGATTTTGAGCAAGATGAAAGAGTAACAAAAAGCTACTCCCTCCGTTTACAAATATAAGATGTTCTAACCTTTTCTTATTTGGATGTATAAAGACACATTTTCGTGTGCTTGTACACTCATTTTAGTCCGTATGTAGTTTATATTGAAATATCCAAAACATCTTATATTTGTGAACGGAGGGAGTATTTCCGAAATTGAACTAGTACCTGCTGGTGGAAAGCATAGATGGTCTGGTCAGTAGCAGGGCCGGTGTTGATGGAGAGGTCTTGAGCTTTGGAGACACCGTCGATGAGGCGGTAGCGCAAGCTCCTCTGGCCGACGTCCTCCACCTTGGCACGCAGCTCCTTCATCTGCTTGACGACATGGCGCCGGTCGAGGAGTGTGCGAGGGATGCCCCACCAGGATTGCCCGTGGACGTGGAGGACGATGTCCTCGAGGCCATCCTCGACACCATAGGCGACGTCGCGGACCTGGTTCGCCCAGGTTGTGACCACCTTGTTGACATGGTCATCTTGCCCATCGTCGTGTGGCACCATTAGGAAAGACTGCATCATCTCCGGCTCGTCCGTATGAAGGCCTTGTCGTGCTGGACTCCGAGCTCCATGGCCGCCTCCTCCATGAGGCGGATTTGGCGCACCCAAGCGCTCCTTTCATCACAGACTCGCCGATGCTCACCGCGGTGGACTCTATCGGTAGGTCTCAGGCTCTCATGCCATGTTTTGGTAGATAATGGAAGTTCATGCGCAGCCTCGATCGTTCACAACTTCAACCAATTCTTAATCAAGATTTACCAGGCCTCTGATCAAGATTTGCTTAGTAGTTAATTCTACTCTGTCCCTAATTAAGCTGCTTGGACCAGCTATTCTGGCCCTTCCTCCAGCAACCCACGTCATGGATTGAAGTTTAGAGAAAATTAATGCATACGGCTTTGATGCTAATAGCTGCCATCATGGAGTATATTTGCCAGTAGAAAGTTTGACTATTTATCAAGATATATGACGAACGTGCATGCACGTTGTGGGTTGTTGGGCTGAAAATCAAGCATAGTTTGTTGAGTTGACTGCTAAAATTGCTGCACAAACGCAGCTAGAAACGACCATCTGTTGCTGTACACACCATACCCTACATTCTATTGGATTCCAAACATTAAAAAGAAATCCCCAAGAAAAATACAGCTAGAAAAATCATTTTTTTATGTACACCCTGAATGCCCTGAACACGCAGTCTGGCTCGAAAAACTGCAAGTGCTATGAAAATCTGAAAACCTCTGAAAATAATAGTATTGTTTCTGTCAGCGCACGAACGGCAACGGCTGTCACGGCAGAAAGAAACGCTGCCATGGAAGTGAAAGCGAAACGAGACGAGGAAAACGCTGCTGGCAGCGAAACGCACCACACACGTCACCAGCAGGCCGCACCGCATCGCGCAGCCCAACAGAAGGTTCGTCAGGCCCGAGTGGGCCAACAAGGGCACAACATGACTCGTGCCCGGAAGCAACTAACTAAAGAGCGCTCGTTCCCAGCCTCCCCAAGGGTCACTTGAGGATGGGCTGCCATGGCAGTGTTTTCCTCGTCTCGTGTCGCGCTCTGGGCGCTTCCTTCGAATTTTGTTTTTTTTCTTTATTTTTTGGCACGCGTTTTTGGCGTTTTAGGTTGTTTTTCTGGTTTTTTTCGGCTTTTTGGTTTTTCACCGATCTTCTTAGCTTTTGGAACAAAAAAAAGACGTTTTCTTTTTTTCCCTTTTCGCGAGAGGCATGGTTCTCGGAAACGAAAACAAAACACGTTTTCTCTTTTTTTTTTCTTCCGCGAGAGGCATGGCCGTGCCTCTCGTAATGAAAAAAAGAACGTGTTTTCTCTTTTCTCTCTCTCACAAGAGGCACGGTTCTACTTCCACGAGAGGCATGGTTTTTCTTCCACGAGAGGCACGGCCGTGCCTCTCAGAAACGAAAAAAAATGCATTTTTTTCCTTCCGCGAGAGGCACGGTTTTGCTTCCGCTAAAGGCACGGCCGTGCCTCTCGGAAACGGCTTTCAAAAAGGGAAAAAACGTGCTCCCGATCTGGTTTTTTCGTCCCTTTTTTTCGTGAAAAAAAGTTCGTCACAACCTATCAACATGGGATGTAATTTTGAAGATCTCGACGTGAGGATGAAAACGGTTCAAAATTTGGATGCACGATTTAAGAAATAAATCGTTTTGAATAAACGGATCTACGAAAAAAGGGAATACTCGCAGGTTGCGACAAGTAGCACACATGCAGCGCGACACTTATCGCAACCTAGGGAGGTGAAAGTGATCTTTGAAATGAGTACTCTTCAATTAGTGATTTCCCTCATCCCCGCCAGCTACATAACACCCGGAGCGTGCATCCAGTTGGATCAGGCGAAACGGACGGCGGCTCCTCCTTCCTCACCTACTTTCCTTTTCCTTTCTTCTTTCGCAAGAACAACTTGCGTGTGATGTAAGAGGACTGAGAATTTGTATCTGAGAGTAGTAGATTGAGTTGATACCTAACAGTTTCTCGGTGGACTACTAAAATTTGAACGCACTCAAACACTGCCAGCCTCGAAAAATTGAAAATAATCAAACCAATATGCATCAGTTCCAGGAGAATGCAACAAAAATTTCACAAGCGGACTGTAACATCATTTCGTCAACTAGCAACATAATAACATACTGATAGAGCTCAACTCATAGGTTTCAGACAGGACCAGCTGTGCAATTCACCACTTATGTCAACTAGCAAGGTTGCTTTTACTTTTCGAAACAGCACTAACATGTAACTTCAAGTTCACATGCATGGACTTAAACCTATTCTTTTTTCCTACTCTTGTAATCCATCAACCTTGACACGTACTAGAGTACAGGCGTCAGGCATGTGTATACAACTATACATACTCCCTCTGTTCCAAAATATAGCGCGCCCATGCTTTTCGAGGTTAAACTTTGACCATAAATTTAACCAACGAGACCGACGGTTGAAGCATGGAAACCAAGGACGCACTATATTTTGGAACGGAGGGAGTACAACTTAAGAGTACATGCTACATGGCAACCCAGCTTCCCCTCCTTCTCATGCTTACTCTTGCTCGCGTTCTGGGAATCTGAGAGAAAAATGTACAAGTTGATGAAGTTGATCTTTGCTTCCTTGTTGAGAAAAAGAGGTGGTATTTGCTTCTAGTTGAACAGATACGCTTAAGGAAGACACTTCAGAAAGCAGAGGCCTGCTGATAACATGCTGGAGTTAACATTTTGGCCTGCAGTAACTGACAGACACAGCTTGACAAACGTCATCTACAACTTTATCGGGCTTTCAATTTAATGACAAGATACATCAACATGAACAGGAAAAGGTAACGAGCTGCCTAGAAACTATACACTCATACTGACCAATTACATAGTCTATTACAGCAAAACAATGGAAAAATAACACGCCGCACATGAATTAAATTCTCAGCAATTACACAAAACCTGCTAAGAATCCGTTATCTATACCAGGCCATGAATAATACACTAAAATATGCCCCCTCCCCCTAATCCTCCTGTCGTCGCTGCATAATATGATCATGAACAGTCGAGCAAGTGGCACTTCAGACATAGCTCCACTGTTCCACCTTCAAAATGGGTCCATTTTGATTGTTGGCGACCTGCTTCCTAATGTCCTCCTTGACTTTGTCTTCCCTGCTTTTTGCTTCCTTTTCCGCTTCTTCTTCGGTCATATCTTTCTTGTCTGCCCTCCGTTTAATTATTGAAGTGTGAAATCGGACTGAGAGCCGTACTTCCTTCATGTTTTGGGGAGTTTCCAGCCCAGAAAATCCACTTGTAAAATGAAAAAATCGCAGACTCAGTACCTCAAGTTTCGGCATTGACGTTGCCTCAAACTCCAATGACGTGATTTTTGTGTTTGAGTAATCAAGCTGAAGTACCGCGTGGCTTCCAAAAAGGCCACTCTGGAAAGTGATAGGCCCTCCGATCTGCAATCCTTCCTCCTTCAAACGCAGAATGGATAGGCTTGGTAATTTCCCGAGAGCCTGCATGGTTTCACCATCTCCCGATAGCTCGGTTTGTTCTAGACTGAGCTTCACGAGATTTTGGAGGCTGTTGATCCATTGCGGGAATTTACTCAGCCGGCCCAATAGCTTGAGGCTCTGGAGGTTTTCCGGAGGCGGAGACGTGCCATCCAAGCAGTCATATAAATCTCCTTCTGATTCCAGTGACAAGGATTCAAGGCGACTGAGACAGGAAATGGCTGAACCGAATTCCAGCCCAATTTTTTTGTTGATGCCAAGATCTACTCGTAACTTGCACAGGTTGGTGAGACCTTTTATCTCTTGCATGGCGGCATTTCCCCATTCAAGGTTCACAGTCCCCAATGTGTGCAGGGCTTTCAGTTTCCCTATCCCTCTTGGAACATTCACAGCATAAGATGGTATGGCGTAGTCAACATAGCAAGTGAAAGGAACACATCCACCATGACGTTTGAAACGCATGCGGTAAGGTATGCATGGCAGTGCCAGCCCTTCTACAAAATACACTTTGTTGCCAGCATGCAGATAACGTAGCTTACTAAGCTTGGTGATGCTTTTGGGAAGCATAAGTATACTTGCATATTTGATATCTAGTGTCTCGAGCTGTCGCAGGTTACCCACTGAATCCGGGAGGTAAGAGATGCCATCACACCTTCTTAGTGAAAGGTATCTCAGATGAAGATGCTTCCCAATGTGCTCAAGGTGATGATCAGCTAGACCTTCTGTATCTTCTAGGTTTAGAACCCGAAGAAATCTCATCTTGTCAGAAATGTAAAATGGCCTCCACTTGCCAAACACCGTCAATGACCGTATACGGGGACATCTCCACGATGCTCTCCAACTCACGCTCATCTCCCTTCCAATAGCTGCTTATGGCAAGATGACAGACTGTGCCTTGAGTGTTTGAACTACACCCTTCCTCCAGCCTCAACCACTACAGGAATCATGGGAACCGTAGGCAAAGTGCCAAAAACCATCGGCATGGGCTATGCCTACGGCCCCGTCGGCATAAATAGCGTCGGCATACCTCCACCACCCGTCGGCATAGAAAAATCATCGGCATAGATGATCTATGCCGACGGTTACCGTCGGCATATATACCCGTCGGCAAAAATATTTGACGGCGCGTCCGTCAAGTGCCGTACGCACACGTGCACACCCCAGATGCCGTACGTGTCAACTGTATGCCTACGGTTTAACCGTCGGCATATATCGGATGTATACCTACGGTTTAGCCATAGGCATACAGTTGACACGTGACGGAATCTGGTGCTTGCACGTGTCCCATTTATGCCTACGGTTAAACCGTAGGCATACATCTGATATATGCCTACGGTTAGTATAGATGACACGTGTCGTGATCTGGTAGCTGGAGCCAAAAGGCTATGCCTACGGTTAAACCGTAGGCATAGTTTTGGCCAAATTTTTTTTTGTTTGCTTTTGCTTTTGCAGTGCAAATAAAATAGGTACATCATCAAAACCAATATATATATAACAACATCTCCATCACACAACTATATAGCATCATCAAATCATCTATTGAAACAAACATAGAGCATCAACATCAAACATAGAGCATCCACTACATAGCATCAATATAGCATGAACATCAAACATAGAGCATCAACATCAAACATAGAGCATCCACTACATAGCATCAATATAGCATGAACATCAAACATAGAGCATCATATCGTCCAACATAGCAACAATATCAACCATAGAGCATCATATCGAAGTCCTAGCCGAAAACCGTCGGCCGACGAGCACCGCCCACCGCCAGAACCCGAAGTCCACCTCCAAATAGCATCATCACTACAAAATGAAGAATCACAACCATTTAGGATGGCATTTTGTCTAGTTCTAAGTTTGCGGCTTCGGAAATGTTATAACTATGAAAAATGCATCTTGAGAGTAGGGGACTTACAAAAGGAGGCGATCCATGGCTCAAGGTAGAACCACCACCACCACCACCTGGGTTGTGAACTGGGGTGACCGGGCTCCGTGAAGCAGGAGTACCATCACCAGGAGTGTTTGATCCGTCGCCGGATCCCTACATTGTGTTCGAAAGTGACATTAAGAAGAGATCTCAAGCTATTTGTTGAAAAAATGATAGGTAATGCTTGACGTGTTTGGCAATGTACTAACCGGAGTCTCATCGTCACCACGTGTCAAGAATTCCTCGGGCGTTAGCATTACTGGGGTCGGCCCAGGATTGGGTGGTGCCGGTCCCATTGGTGCAGCCCGAGTGCCATGTTCCATCCAAATGCACATATTCTGCTCGTTAGTTGACAAAGCAAAGACGGAAGTCAAAAATAGTGAAAGCACAAAATTTAGCTAGCTTGGCTCTAAGTGGTGAAAACTAACTAACCTGCAATTGTTGGGCGCGATACTCCTTGAGTCGAGCCCGTTTGGCTTCGTGTTCAGCGAACTCTTGACGATAAGCTTTGACATACCTAGAGTAGGCCTACAATTTGACACAATGAATCTAATCAGCATAACCATGCAGGAAAGAAATGTGTGAACGAGGATGAAAAGGAGATGCTTACTTCTTCCTCTCTAGAACGGCTAGGATGTGCCCGAGATGGGTTAGCCGCACTCGCGGCAGTGCTGGAAGCCCGTAGCTGGGCGTAACTAATGGTGGGCGAGAACACGCCGTCAAGAACCCCCGAGCGACCATGTGGCCTGCCGGGTGCAGACATAACTCATGAATTGATCACGCTCCGAGTGTTCGGGAATATTCATGCACCACCAGAACCGCGGGACGTTACTACGGTGTCATCGTCGTCCGTGAGGGGAGGGGGGGGGGGCACACTCCGGAGCAGCTTGCCATCCCTTTAAACATCCCACCACACTTTAAGACATGTATGAGGACCCGGTGCGATGCTTTGGTGCCATTGCTACCCCCAAGACCCTCGACCGGCCTAACCCTAGCCCGATTGACCCGAAAAGCAACCCCCTTTGACTTTCACCGGACGGCCTTTGACCAATGAACTTTTCGACCTGGTTGTGATAGGTCAGCCCCCGGGAACATTTTAAAACCAAGTTTGGGCCCAACCCACCACAAGCTTTCCTCAGGGTCAAACCTCCGTCGCAATTTCCCCCTCTAAGTGCTGACGGTAGTGTCGTCCATGAAGGGGGTCACACTCCGGAGCTGCGTGTTGGGTGTTTGAACCTACCACCACACTTTTAGACATGTATGAGGACCCAGTGCAAGTTTTGGTGGGATTGCTACCCACCGAAGGCCCCCGAGCGGCCTAACCCTAGGCCGGTTGACTCGAATTTTTTTGGGGGGGGGGGGGTAGCTTTCTCTATTGCCTCATTTGGCCAAGGAATGAAAAATATACAAACAAATCAAAACAAGAGGGTGTTATTTGACACGTGGCGGCATCTGGAGCACGCACTTGTCCTATATATGCCTACGGTCACCGTAGGCATATATATGACACGTGGCGGCTTGTGTACGCCTACAGTGTAACCGTAGCCATATATGCTACCTATGCCTACGGTTTAACCGTAGGCATATATGGGACACGTGGCGGGATCTAACGCCTCCAGTGGCATATCTACACCTACGGTTTAACCGTAGGCATATATGCTACCTATGCCTACGGTTAAACCGTAGGCATAGGAATCTATGCCGCCGGCCGCCGTTAGGGCCGTCAGCATAGTTTTAATGGAGTCAGCCTTCCGTCAGCCTATGGGCTCTATGCCGACGGCCCATTATATGCCTACGGGGCCCGTTGGCGTAGTTTGGAGCTTTGCCGGTGGCATATATGTGCCGACGGGGCCCGTCTGTTTGGATGTGCGATTTGCCGACGGCCAATATATGCCTACGGTCACCATCGGCATATGTCTAGCTTTGCCGATGGCCCAAATTTGCCGACGGTTTCAGTTAGGCCGTCGGCTTATCTCGCACTATGCCTACAGGGCCCGTAGGCATATCTTTGGCCGTAGGCATATTTGATGATTCCTGTAGTGAACACAAGATTTTCCTCCATTGACTTTGCAATGATGATATCATGGATCAGATCATGTAGCTGCCAGGAGTCAAATCCTTTTCTGCTGCAAACTGATTGCTGAGTTGGTAATATCATGCTCCTCTCTATAAGTTCCATGAAGTATTTGTCTGCTACAGTTGTGTCTCGTGAGTAACCTTCGGCGATCCATCGGCACAGCTTTTAGAGTTGTGTCGAATATTATTGTACAAGTTAGGTTACAGTTGGACTTTAAGTCGTACCACTAGTAGAAAATAGGGCTTTGGTTGAGGCTAGGATAAGGGCATTAATCCCGGTTCACTCACGAACCGGGACCAAAGGGGGCATCAGTCCCGGTTCGTGAGGCCAGGGCGCCGGCCGGGCCTCGTGGGCCATTGGTCCCGGTTCGTCTGACCCCTTTGGTCCCGGTTCCAGACACGAACCGGGACCAATGGGCCTAGCTCCTGGCCCACAACCTTTAGTCCCGGTTGGTGGCTGGAACCGGGACCAAAGGTTGCCCTTTAGTCCCGGTTTTAGCCACCAACCGGGACTAAAGGGAGGCCTATATATACCCCGCCCCTGCCCGCGAGCAGAGCAGTGCACTACTCTGTTTTTTTTGGCTGGCCGTGGTAGCTTTGTGGTGCTCTAGCTCACCTCCTATGCACATGAGGTGTTCGATGAAATGCCCGAGCCACACTTAAGCTTTCTCCTCTCGAAGCTCCTTGTCCAAACTCCATTTTCCTCAAGATTTGTCTAGGTTTGGCGGTCCGTCCTGTCCCGTCCCCGTCCTCACCGCCATCGATCGCCCGCACCGATCTCGTCGCCGGCACCACCGTGGTGAGCCTCTTGTTCTTATCTTCTTTCTAAAAGAAAAAAAATTCTTACTTGTATGATTTAGATAGATACTTGTATAATTTTCTTACTTTTATTATTGTTTGTTATTATATAGTGCGATGGTTTTGGTATCCGCCTCCGTCGGCCCTCGTCCTGTCTATGATCCAGATGTGGTATATATTATCTTTTATAACTATTTGTTCCATTTAGTGTTTATGACAATTATGCCGAGCAACGTGACATAGATGTTTTTATCTAGGAGGTATGTGAACCAGAAATTCCAACCGACCCTATTGTCGAGAGGTTAAATTTAGTTGAAAAAGAAAACAATTACTTGAAGAAAAAATTGAAAAGAATTGAGGAGGAGAAGATGAGATTGGAGTTGCATGTTGCGGATGTCGTCGATGATCACAAGATCAAGATGGATGCAATGCGCTTGAAGATTAGAAAGATTAGAAAATATGCCATTCATACTGAGGCTTGGTATCATTATGCCGTTGGATCAATTGTTACCTTAGTTGCGATTATGATCGCATTTGTTGTTGCATTGAAATGTTTTACATAGTTTCAATGTATGGTTTAATTAGATGCTCTGGAGACCTATATGTTGTTCAATGAGAACTATGTATGTACTTTGGTTTTAATGTAATGTTGAACTTCTATTAATTTGGTCACTTCTCTATTCATGATGTTCTGTAATGGTTTTTGACACACTTAATTATATGTAATGCGCGCAGATGAACCGGCAATGGATGTACGGTAAGAGACGCACCTCCGAGTACATTAAGGGCGTGCATAATTTTCTTGAAGTGGCTGAGGCAAACAAGCAGAATGGTTTTATGTGTTGTCCATGCCCTATCTGTGGGAAGACGAAGTCTTACTCTGACTCGAAAACCCTTCACATCCACCTGCTTGAGAAGGGTTTCATGCCACACTATAATGTTTGGACCAAGCACGGAGAAAGAGGGGTTATGATGGAAGACAACGAAGAAGAAGAGGATGATGACAACTATGTGCCCCCTGAATACGGTGATGCTACAACGGGGGAAGCTGAAGATCAAGAGGAACCAGACGATGTGCCCGATGATGATCTTCGCCGGGTCATTGTTGATAACGAATTGCCCGACAGTACGTACGGAGCAAAGAAGGTTCTATGCCCTCTAGGATTGGAGGTGCAGAAGATACATGCATGCCCTAATGACTGCATCCTCTACCGCGGTGCGTACGAGGATTTGAACGCATGCCCGGTATGCGGTGCATTGCGGTATAAGATCAGATGAGATGACCCTGGTGATGTTGACGGCGAGCGCCCCAGGAAGAGGGTTCCTGCTAAGGTGATGTGGTATGCTCCTATAATACCACGGTTGAAACGTCTGTTCAGAAACAAAGAGCATGCCAAGTTGATGCGATGGCACAAAGAGGACCATAAGAAAGACGGGAAGTTGAGAGCACCCGCTGACGGGTCGCAGTGGAGAAAAATTAAGAGAAAGTGGGGGGACTTTGCAGGTGACGCAAGGAACGTATGGTTTGGTTTAAGCGCGGATGGCATTAATCCTTTTGGGGAGTAGAGCAGCAATCATAGCACCTAGCCCGTGACTCTATGTATCTATAACCTTCCTCCTTGGCTGTGCATGAAGCGGAAGTTCATTATGATGCCAGTGCTCATCCAAGGCCCTAAGCAACCCGGCAACGACATTTATGTGTACCTAAGGCCATTAGTTGAAGAAATTTTACAACTGTGGAATGGAAAAGGTGTACGTGTGTGGGATGAGCACGACCATCAGGAATTTGACCTACATGCGTTGCTGTTTGTAACCATCAATGATTGGCCTGCTCTCAGTAACCTTTCAGGACAGACAAACAAGGGATACCACGCATGCACGCACTGTTTAGATGACACCGAAAGTATATATTTGGACAAATGCAGGAAGAATGTGTACCTGGGGCATCGTCGATTTCTTTCGACCAACCATCAATGTCGAAAGAAAGGCAAGCATTTCAAAGGCGAGGCAGATCATCGGAAGAAGCCCGCCGTCTGTACTGGTGATCACATACTTGCTATGGTCAATGATTTACAAGTAATCTTTGGAAAGGGTCCCGGCGGACTATCTGTTCCGAATGACGCTGAGGGACGCGCACCCATGTGGAAGAAGAAATCTCTATTTTGGGACCTACCCTATTGGAAATACCTAGAGGTCCGCTCTGCAATCGACGTGATGCACGTGATGAAGAATCTTTGCGTAAACCTGCTAGGCTTCTTGGGCGTGTATGGGAAGACAAAAGATACACCGGAGGCATGGGAGGACCAGCAACGTGTGCACGAAAAAGACGGCATGCCTCCAAAGCAGTATGAAGGTCCTGCCAGCTACGCTCTTACCAAAGAAGAGAAGAAAATCTTTTTTGAATGCCTGCTCTATATGAAGGTCCCGTCTGGCTTCTCGTCGAATATAAAGGGAATAATATATATGCCAGAGAAAAAGTTTGAGAACCTAAAGTCTCATGACTGCCACGTGATTATGACGCAACTTCTTCCGGTTGCATTGAGGGGGGCTTCTACCGGAAAACGTTCGATTAGCCATTGTGAAGCTATGTGCATTCCTCAATGCAATCTCTAAGAAGGTGATCGATCTAGAAATCCTACCAAGGTTAAGGAGTGATTTGGTGCAATGTCTTATCAGTTTCGAGCTGGTGTTCCCACCATCCTTCTTCAATATCATGACGCACGTCCTAGTTCATCTAGTCGACGAGATTGCCATTCTGGGCCCTGTATTTCTACACAACATGTTCCCCTTTGAGAGGTTCATGGGAGTCTTAAAGAAATATGTTCGTAACCGTGCTAGGCCAGAAGGAAGCATCTCCACGGGCCATCAAACAGAGGAGGTCATTTGGTTTTGTGTTGACTTCATTCCTGACCTTAAGAAGATTGGTCTCTCTCAATCGCGGTATGAGGGGAGAATGACTGGAAAAGGCACGCTAGGAGCGGACTCAATAATATGTAGGGACGGGCATTCTTGGTCTCAAGCACACTACACAGTTCTACAGAATTCTACCTTGGTGACCCCATATGTCAATGAACACAAGAATATTCTACGCTCCAAACACCCGAAGCAGTGTGACGACTGGATTACATGTGAACACATCAGGACTTTCGGCAGTTGGTTGCAAACACGTCTCATGGATGACAACACTGTTTCTGATGAGCTGTACTCGTTGGCCAGGGGACCATCTTTGACTGTATTGACTTACAAAGGGTACGAGATAAATGGGAATACATTTTACACGATCGCCCAAGATCAAAAGAGCACCAACCAAAACAGTGGTGTCCGCTTTGATGCAGCAACCAAGAGGGGAAATGACACATATTATGGTTACATAGTGGACATATGGGAACTTGACTATAGACAGGATTTTAAGGTCCCTTTGTTTCAGTGCAAATGGGTCAATCTGTCAGGAGGCGGGGTACAGGTAGACCCACAGTACGGAATGACAACAGTGGATCTGAACAATCTTGGGTACACAGACGAACCATTCGTCCTTGCCAATGATGTGGCGCAGGTTTTCTATGTGAAGGACATGTCTACCAAACCGAGAAAAAGAAAAGATAAGGAAGCGAATACATCATACGATGAGCCAAAGCGCCACATAGTTCTTTCAGGAAAAGAGACATCGTGGGAGTGGAGGACAAGACAGACATGTCTGAATATTATGAAAATTTTCATGAAATTCCTCCCTTCAAAGTCAAGGCTGACCCAAGCACCCTGTTAAACGATGAAGATTATCCATGGTTACGGTGCAATAAGCAAAGGACACAAGCGAAGAAAAAGTGAAGACTTTCTCTCCACAACTATTATGATGATGCCTTTGATCTAGAATATCACTGCAGTTACATGTCAAGAAATGAAATCCCTTTGTAACAGATGAGTTTTCGTCCGAAACCCTGATACTTCGAAAGAGATTGTCCATTTTGTACACGAAGTGCATCCAGTTTTTGCCGTAACCCTCTCAACTTTTTAGAACATGCTATGTGGGTGAAATGATGATACCATGCCAACTTTCAACCTTTTCAGAGTTCATTTGAAGTGCTTTTCAATTTCAGGGTCATTTAGCTCAAAAAAAATTAGTAAATGCATGAAAAATACCAAATGAAGTCAGAAAGGGTTGAAAATTGATGTTGTGGCTTTGAATGGTGCATTTTGAACACACAAAAAGTTTGGAGTTCAAATAAGTTAAAAAAAATGAAATCCCTTTGTAACAGATGAGTTTTCGTCGGAAACCTTGATACTTCGAAAGAGATTGTCCATTTTGTACATGAAGTGCATCCAGTTTTTGCCGTAACCCTCTCAACTTTTTAGAACATGCTATGTGGGTGAAATTATGATACCATGCCAACTTTCAACCTTTTCAGAGTTCATTTGAAGTGCTTTTCAATTTCAGGGTCATTTAGCTAAAAAAAAAATCAGTAAATGCATGAAAAATACCAAATGAAGTCAAAAAGGGATGAAAATTGATGATGTGGCTTTGAATGGTGCATTTTGAACACACAAAAAGTCTGGATTTCAAATAAGTTCAAAAAAATTAAATCCCTTTGTAACAGATGAGTTTTCGTCCGAAACCCTAATACTTCGAAAGAGATTGTCCATTTTGTACATGAAGTGCATCCAGTTTTTACCGTAACCCTCTCAACTTTTTAGAACATGCTATGTGGGTGAAATGATGATACCATGCCAACTTTCAACCTTTTCAGAGTTCATTTGAAGTGCTCTTCAATTTCAGGGTCATTTAGCTCAAAAAAATCAGTAAATGCGTGAAAAATACCAAATGAAGTCAGAAAGGGTTGAAAATTGATGATGTGGCTTTGAATGTTGCATTTTGAACACACAAAAAGTCTGGAGTTCAAATAAATTCAAAAAAATGAAATCCCTTTGTAACAGATGAGTTTTCGTCCGAAACCCTGATACTTCGAAAGAGATTATGCATTTTGTATACGAAGTGCATCCAGTTTTTGCCGTAACCCTCTCAACTTTTTAGAACATGCTATGTGGGTGAAATGATGATACCATGCCGACTTTCAACTTTTTGAGAGTTCATTTGAAGTGCTCTTCAATTTCAGGGTCATTTAGCTCAAAGAATGAACTAATAGCAAAAAGAATGAACTAGAAAACTTTTATGAAACTATAATAGCAAAAAGAATGAACTAAGAATAATCAATTAAAATATTCTGTTATGATCAACTAAAACAAAACTATAATATTCTTCAATAGCAAAAAAGAATCAACTAAAAAGCTTTTATAAAACTCTAATAGCAAAAGGAATCAACTAAAAAGCTTTTATAAACCTCTAGTATTTTTGAATAGCAGGAAAAAGAATCACTCAAAAATCTATTTTTATAGTAAAGTTATTCACAAACTAGTGATTCACACAAATTTCAAAGAATTCAAATTTAAACTATTCAAATTTGAAAACTAATGGCACTAACAGAAAGTTTATAATTTTTGTGACCTAAAAGCAAAAAGAATCACTGAAAAACTGTAAGTAGAAACAAAAGAAAATAAATAAAGCAAAAAACAAAACGAAAGAACTAGAAAAAAATTAAAAAAAATGCCGCCTACTGGGCCACCACGGCCTGAATACGACTAGAAACTCAACCAGCTAGTTGGGCCAGGATTCAGGCCCGTAGAAGGCCCAGTAGGCCCACAGGCAGATACAGAGTGTTTAGGCCCGTAACCTTGCTTTAGAGAGAAGCTCGCAAGCTCAGGCGCAGCGCGCCTTATAAACCGGTGCGGCTCTCTCTCAACTAGCGAGGTGGGACTAAACTCCCACCACGCCGCTGTGCAAGGCAATTGGTCCCGGTTGGTGGCACGAACCGGGACCAATGCCCCCCTTTGGTCCCGGTTCGTGGCACCAACCGGGACCAATGCCCCCCTTTAGTCCCGGTTTGTTCCACCAACCGGGACCAAAGGTCTCTGCTTCCCGCCCTTTGGGCTGCTGGAAATTGACCTTTGGTCCCGGTTTGTGGCACCAACCGGGACTAAAGGGGGGCATTGGTCCCGGTTGGTGCCACGAACCGGGACCAAAGGTGGTTGCTATATAACCCAAGACTTAGGAAATTTCCTCCCACCCGCCATTCTTCTCTCGACGACGCCGCCAGGCTGCTGCTGCTGCCCTCGACGCCATCGCCTCCTCAAGCCGCCCCGAGGTCGCCGTCGCCGCCCGCTCCATGTCGCCGTCGCCATCGCTGTCCCTGCCCCGACGTTGACGCGCCACCCCACGCCCCTGCCCTGCCTCGACGCGCCGTCCCGTGCCCCCTGCCTCGATGCCGGCCGCCCCGTGCCCCCTGCCTCGACGCTGGCCGCCCCGTGCCCCTGCCACGACTTCGCCCCGCGCCCCCGGCCTGCCCCGACCACGCCGCACCTCTCCTCCCTGTTCGGTCCGGCCGGCGCCCCCTTCCTCCCTGTCCTCCTCTCTATCCTGTTTTTTTTCATATATATGATGATTTTTTTGTTCATAGATGATATGTAGTGTATATGATGATATGTATGTGTATATATGATGATACGTCCTGATTTTTCATAATTTTTTTTGTTCATATATATGCTGATTTTTTTTCATAGAATATGATGTTTTTTTTGTTCATAGATGATCATATATATGATGTTTTTTTGTTCATATGTATGCATGGATGTGGATGGAATATGATGTTTTTTTGTTCATAGAATATGATGTTTTTTTTATTCATAGAATATTTTTTTTGTTCATGAGAGAGGCGGGGACGTCGGACGTTCATGAGAGAGGCGGTCCGGTCGTCGGACATGTCATGTGGAATTTTTGTTTGTTCATAGAAAACTCCTAGCACTTCGACATGAGGGAGGGGGGGGGGACATCGATCAACCTCCTCTCGCCCGACCAAACTCTCGAGTCCACCCAAACCGGGACTGAGATGTGATAGGTAGTATTTTTTTTGTTCATAGAAAACTTCGGTAACTCTTCAACATGAGGGGGGACGTCGGACATGCATGAGAGAGGCGGTCCGCAACTAATCCATTGCTAATGTATGCACATGATTCCTTGTTGTGATTAATTAGCTAGGTCTATGTTTGCCACTAATATATCCATCTCTCATGTTGGTATATTGCCATGTTGTAATATTTGCAGAAACTATGGACAGAGATTTGGAACAAGAAGAGTTGTTGGGGGATATAATCCGCGACGGAGGTGATCCCTTGTCGTTTCTCAATGACACCGATGGTCAGGAAGGAGAGGATGACGGCTCCGGTAATCCAACAATGGAGGAGGAAGGAGATGATGACGGCTCCGGTGACCGAATGGCAGAGGAAGAAGACCATGATGACGGCTCCGGTGACCGAACGGAGGAGGTAGCTGTTGCGAAGTCCGGCGAGGTATATATATTAATTAAGCCTGTGCTGACTAATTGATGCATTAATTGTTTTGGTATGTACATATATTAACGCTTATTTCTTCTTTTATAGCCCTCTGGATCGGGCCAAACTTCCGTAAGGAGACGAGGCCCGAAGAAAAGGTTGCGCCAGGATGAAAGGTTCATGATCATAGCAATCGTGGATGATGGCCAACCGATTGAACCCAAGCAGACGAAGGACACATTTGTTAGTCAGTGCGGAGCTATTGTTAGGGACAGCGTCCCGATGAGCGTCCAGCAATGGAATAAGAGTAAGGACCACCCTGAAGTTTCTTATGTCCAGGATAGACAGAAAAATGATCTTTGGACCTCGCTGATGGCAAATTTCACCCTACCGCCAGAGGAGGATCCGAATAAGCCAGCTATAGAGCCACAGGTCAAGGCGTTTGCTCTTAAGAAGATGGCAGATCTATTCAGGAACTAGAAGAAAGAGTTGAACACAAAGTTTGTCGACAAAGGGAAGACTCCAGAATTCACCGGCCGATATGAGAAGATAAGAGATCACTGGCCCGCATTTGTGGCCTACAAGAACTCGGAGAAGGGTAAGAAAAGGTCAGAGACAAACAAGAAAAATGCTGCAAAGAAGAAGTATCACCATCACACGGGGTCAGGTGGCTACTACAAAGCCCGACCGTTGTGGGACAAAGCTGAGCAAGACCTGCTTACTAAGAGGTCCAACAAGCGACATTGAACTGACCAGACCGTTCAAGGACTTGGTTCTTCGGGGTTGGGGGAACTTTGGACCTAGAAACAGGGGAGTGTCGTTGGACGGACGAGCAACTTGCAATACCCATCAAGAAGCTTCAGCAATATATCAGCGCAGCGCAGGAAGGGACGTTCATCCCCGACAGAGAGAAGGATGAGCTGACAGAGGCCCTCGGGAATCCTGAGCACCCTGGACGAACACGAGGCACACCAGGCTCCGTTCCGTGGGTGGTTGGGTTTGCCAACAACGGTGGTTACAGAAGCCGAGAGAGAAAGAGGAAAGCGGAGGTGAGCGAAATGCAGAAGCTCAATGCAAGAATAGCAAAGCTAGAGGAACTTGCAGCTGCCGGCCAACCATCTCAGCGGCACGAAGATCCTGCCCCAGAAGCTACCCCACCATCTCAGCGGAGAAGTAGCGTGGCTTCCACGGAGCTCGTTCAGCCTGATTTCACGGCTCCTCGCCATCCCGTGGATACTATCACTGAGGCTCAACATTGCGAGCTAATGACGAAATGCCAGAACCTCACTTTGAAGGTGGCTGTCGGCTCTGTTGCACCTCCTCAAGCTGACGGAACTTTTCACTGCGGTCCGATTCCACATGGCTATGCTGTTGTGACGGTGGATGAAATAATGGAGGGATTTGAGGAGCTGGTGCTTGACCACCCTACAGGTGAAGGGGAGAATCATCTGGTTTATGCTTTGAGGAGTACCTGTCTATGGAGGAAGGAGTACATCAAGCTTCCAAACTGGACGCCTCCTCCTCCTCCTCCGGCGAGTCAGGGCACTCCGCCTCCTCCTCCGTCGAGTGATCAGGGCACTCCGCCTCCTCCAGCGCGTGAGGGCACTCCGCCTCCTCCGGCGTGTCGGAGCACTCCGCCTCCTCCTCCGCCTCCTCCGGCGTGTCAGCGGACTCCGCCGCATCAGCAATGGCGGAAGAGAGATGGCGCCGTTCCGGCAGCTAGCAGTACAAGAGGAAGGAAGAATTTCAAATACGGTCCAAGCCTCAAGCCTCTGGAAAAGTTACCATATGAGAGGACCGACGAGGAAAACGCGGAAATCAGTGCTACCGAAGTGGAGGCCCATTTTGCACGGAAACATCCACCTCTGAAGGAAACAATAGATCAGGTGAAAGTGAAGCGCACTTTGCATGCCCTTAAGCGACCACCACCATCTCCGCCGCAATCCAACTATGAGCGCATTATTGAAAGGACATATACGGAAGCGCAGCGGTCGGGAAGTACTTGCAGTGCTGCAAGAGAAGCAAAACGAAGAAGTGGGAAAACAATTCCCCAGCTCGGCGAACAGGCGAAGCAATCGTGCCCCCCGCTGAAGGTGTCTAGCGATATCGTCGCTAATCATCCGAGGCCACTGCCTGGTACCAATCTTGCTGATTACCTGGCCGATGATGTATAGTTTGAAATGTTAGAGGTAGTAGATATCTTCAGATACGAGTATGGGAAGCATCTCGTCAAACCTGATCATCCTCCTCTAACAACGATGATGCGAAGATTACATGAATGGTACATGGATACCTGCAGGAAGTCTGGAAGGATAGTTTGATGCTGGCAATTAAAGAGGAGCACGACCTCGTTGGAACTGAGGTGATGGCTGTTGAATTTGTGGAGTTATTCCAGTTATTCAATCAAGACGCCCTCAACAAACAACTCATGACTTACTACTGTCTATAAGTATTACTTTTGTAATTAAGTCTCTATAGCTCAGCTCTTTCATTGCATGTATATATAATTATCCTCACTATATTATGCAGACTGAAGATCGTCGAATGCAAAAAAGTACAAATCTATGGCATTGGGTTAATTAACCCAAATACCATAAATGAATGGTCGATTAAAAACATAGTCGAAGATACCGAGGACAACTTGCTACAATCGTTGCTTCGAAATCAAAACAAAGGAAAAATACTATTTCCTTACAATTTCAAGTGAGTGTTACTGTCTTGTGCATATTCGGTTTCGCTTACTCGAGGTTATAGTAATGTAATTGATGAGTTATGCATGCGTGCGCAGCTTTCACTTTATTCTGCTAGAGATTAAGCTTGATCGGGGAGTAGTAACTGTCTTAGACTCGAGATGAAAAGATACCAATAAGTATGCGGACATGACTGCAATGCTCCAGAAGTAAGTTCAATCGATCATTATCGCTTATTGGTGCGCACCATATCATATTGGCAACTTTGTTCATTTCCGGATATCAAGTAATTATTTTCTTTGTCTGGCAGGGTTTAAAAAGAGTTCACCGGAATCGTTCCGGGACTGCCGAGGGAGCTGCGATTTACACACCCGAAAGTAAGTAGTACTAGCTAGTTCCGCGCATCTCCCATTGATTCTAGTTTCATCAATACCATTTATCATGCTTGATTATCAGTTTGATTGAACTCTATTCTCGTAAAGTGCTTGTGGCAGGAAGGCGGGAATAATTTATGTGGATACTACGTTTGCGAGTTCATCCACAACGCGACCTCTCAGCAGGGCTACTCTGACAAACAATATGAAGTACGTAAACAATAATATTCACAATTTTATTTTATTACCATCAATTGTGTTGAGTTTCATTATATATATATATATATGTATATATGTGTATATATATATATGTATATTGACCCCCTTCTTTAAATTAGATGTGGCAGATGCGGGATGAACTCCTACCACATGATCGCATGCGAGAAATTCAAGAGGAATTGGCGGGATTCTTTCTTGACCACGTCATAAATGGGAAGGGAGAATACTATGTGGAAATTGAAATGGATTTTAGATGATCGGGATTGTAAGAGATGTTATATTGTATATATGTAGTAGTAGCGTCGGATAGATATACGAAAACTTGTTGTTCGACCAATCTCTCGGAGAAAGAGAGGTCACTTATCTCTGTATATGTTCATGATGATCTTGTGTAATTAATATGGTTCCTTCATTTGCTTACTAGCTAGCGTGTTGAGTTCTCTCTATATGTATAGTAGGTAGTGTCGACAAAGCACGGAGAAAGAGAGGTCACTTCTCTCTATTAGCTAGCTAACATAATATGAAACCCCTAAATTAACCCTCCAAGACCCCTAAACCCCCCTTTTAAAAAAAACAAAAAACAAAAACCCCAGCGCCTGCGAGCTGCTGACGCGTGGCAGCCTTTTGGTCCCGGTTGGTGTTACCAACCGGGACTAAAGGTCCTCCTGCCTGGGCGCTCCGCAGCGGCCACGTGGAGCCCCTTCTGTCCCGGTTCGTAAGTGAACCGGGACTAAAGGTTTTGGGCTTTAGTCCCGACCCTTTTGTTCTGGTTCCAGAACCGGGTCTAAAGGCCCTCTGAAACCGGGCCTAGTTCCCTGTTTTCTACTTGTGTACGGTGTGTAGACAGGATATGTAGTCGTGCCCAAGTAGGACACTTGTAGCCTAGGCCTCTCATATATAGTGGGGATAGACACACGATGTAACCTGTGCCAACATAATAGCACAGGCACGCGGGGGAGCTGGTGCCCGGACGGTCATGGTGCGGTATTGTAGCGGTGTTATGTGGAGGAGCGCCCATAGTCAGGCCCCGGGGATGTAGCCATATGATGAACCTCGTTAACAAATCTCGATGCCGTGCTTGTGTGATTGTTTGGTCATCGGTAGATTGACGAAGCGCATCGGATTTATTTTAACAAGTGGTATCATGAGCAAAGTTCGATCTGAGGTTGCGGTTGTTGATCCAGAGAAGGAGCAGAATTCGTCGAATCGGCGCCGGGAGTTCTGTTGTGTCAAAGGCAATCGGAGACGGCGTAGGCCGTGTGGTGCAAGTCCTGGATGGAATCGGCGAGTTACGCAAGGCGATCGAATCGATCCGAGTAGCATGAGGCGTGCGGCTGGCTGGCACGGGCTGCTTGCTACGAAGGCCGCGTGGGGAGGCAGGGCATGCAAGCGGGGGGCGTACTGGTGGTGGTGTGGCTGGCCCAGTCTGGGCCGGCTGGTAGGCGCTGCTGTGGGCTAGGCGCTGGGCGGCCGTGACGCTTTTTGGAGCTGGCTCGTTGGGTGGTTGCACGGGCGTACGGACGGCTGGAGCTGCGTGTCTACGGAGGCTCAGCCAGGCTAGCACGCGATGACCAAGACGTGAGAGATTTGTTTGTTTGAAAAAAAGAGCGATCTCGTCGAGATCGGACGTGTGCAGGCGGATTGATGTGTGCGGCGGCGGCGTGAGGTTAAGGCACGCGTGGGAACCCTAGCGCAGCAGCGCGTGCGCGATCAGGCGGCTCGGTCGATGAGGCTGGCTAGTCGCACGGACACGCGCGGGGCAGGCCAGGAAAGCGTGCAGACCCACGGACTGGAGACGTGCGCAAGGAGCAGCAGCAGGTCAGGAGGCTAGGCGCGAGCACGGGAGGTGTCTTAGGCCTTGTACAATGACAGGTGCTTATGACAGATGCTTAAGGAAAAAAGACTAGCATTGCGTTGCAAATGACGTGGTCTCGCAATGCGGAGGTGCTAACCAGAGGTGCTTCAGTTGCTTTGACGTAGGCGTAGCACCTGGCCTGGCACCCGTTCTCTCCAATGCGGGATGCTACACAACTAAAATAACGCTCGCATGCTCAGCTCCCTCCACTAAAATAACGCTCACACGCTCAGCTCCCTCCTCCTCGTGCTATCCTCAAATGTAGTAAGTTATAACTTTATTATGTAGTTACTTATTTTTTGGGTTTCAAGCCAATCGTTGTTTTCAAATTCAGTGTCAGTTATATTTTCATGGAAGGCCCATCTGAAGTGCTTGCCTCATAGAACAAGCCTCCGAGGCATAGTCCAATTTTGTCTTTGAGCCCTCAGAGCTAAATTTCTACTACTTCAACACATATTCATGTGTAAGCGGAATTGTGTTCTTTAATCCACTCCACATGGTGCTCACTAGCTCATAAACTGCAGATTTTCAGTGTTGTTTCCGTTTATGTTGCTTATGTAGCTCAAGTCTAAATTCTGCGAGCTTTTAGTAGTTAAGGTTGTCTTACTATTTTCATTTGGCTTTGTTTGTTTCAGAAATCAAAAGTTCTATCATCAGTCGAGGAGGTAGCCACGTGTGTCGTGCCGGCGGCGGCTTGCGGCCACCATTCCCATTTAATTTTCGTTCTGCAAGGCAATAGAAGGAGGGCCCTAACGGGAATGACGCTTGCCACCTCCACCTTCATGACTGCTCCAGATCCATTCAAGGTGGTCATCACTGTCAAATCGTCCAGCAAGCTCACTACCGTCCTTCTCTGTCTAAGATGCACAGTTGCAGAAACAACATCTATTCCACACTAAAAAGGATAATTGCCCATGTGTAAAATGAGATTTATATAACAAAAGTTTTTGCTAAATATGTTGACATTTTGGCGGATCTCTTCCCTTCTGCACTGCTGCTGGAATTGATGAGAGAATCTGTGCATACAGTTGTGGTCATTAGTAAATATATCATTCGAGTTGAAGGATGGAGCATGTGCATTAACATTTTCAAGTGGATACTTTGGTACTTGATTTTCAAATAATTTGAAATCCGAATCTTACTTTGCATTGTGATATTTCTAACTGAAGATTTTCACTACGAATTATGAATATTTTGGTGGAATTTCTAACACTGTTGTTCTTTCAAGCATATAATGTTCTTTAGAAATTTAATAGTTCGTACTGGAATCATTTTGAATGTATAGTTTTATTATGTTTTCAAAAATTTAAGCAGATAATATAAGAACATGTATTTTTGCATCACCATGCTTTGTATCTAGTTTTACAACACCGCCGCCCCTGAAGGCTAAAAGCTCTAGGTCTGTGTTTGTGTTTATTCTAGATTGTCTGCTGCACACCCAGGCGATTACGGTATATTTCAAATGATCTCGTAGATCTCTTATGAAATAGAAAGTCTCTGATCACCAAATCCGTACAGGTCATAGTGAGACATTTCTCAGAAATACTACTCCTGTATGCGACACGGTTTTGTGGTTCTGTGTACACTGACCCGTAGGGTTTAGCCTCTTTATTTTTTAGTACTACATTTGTGCAAGAATAAATAAAATGTGGTCATCTCCGTAGACTTTTGAGCTGTTCCAATTTGTATTCGATGTGCAATATTTTTGTAAGTTCAGTTTTTGTTATTGTTTTTTTTAAATTCAGGCTGGGAGAGTATTAATATTGATAGTTGTTGTGGTTCTGGTTGGAGTAATTTATCATACCACCTCACCTAAGGATATTTGTGACTGGCTCAATCAAGTGTCATATCGTTTCTTTCGGGCTTACAAGCTCAGCGGTTCGTAGAAATCTGCTCTTTGTAGTCAAGTGGCTAGTGTGTAGATATTACTGTGATAGATCATCAAGACATTCGGGCTTCTCTTGATTAAATGTTATGTTTTCTGTAATCCAAGATACACAATAGATGATTGAGAATGATAAATCTAGGCCGGATACAAGTGAGGAAGTACAAAGGCAGGATGCTCTTGTTGTTGGTCCTGCAGTTAGTATTGTTGTCATGTTTGTCGGATGCAAAATGAGACGTCTACCATGAATCTTTTGGCATTACTATGTTTGTATGAAGTGACAACTTATTTGACAATCCTGCTAAATTTTCTTGAGAACATGTTTTGCTCACTTTGGGACTGGATGAGCAACCGAAAGCATCAGGGTATAGACCACTGATAGGAAACTTAAGACTAAAAGCAGAATATCAACATCAGCTTGATTTCTTTTGGGGTGACTTCAGAGAAATGTACTAACTGTACATGTTCTAGCATATATGTATATCCTTGTGTGTAAGTTTGTGCGTTCACGGAAGGAAACTGACCAAGTTCATCAACGCCGTGAACTATGGGGCTGTTTGGTTCTTGTCCATATGAGCCCCGCCAAATCGTTGGCGTGCCTAAATTTCGGCAGGAGCTTCCCCGCCCTCGTCTCACCAGCGAATTGGTGCAATGGTGGGCTGGCATGCCAAAATTTTAGAGCCCGTCCAGACAAGATGTGCCGCTTCATCGACACCAATAGTTCGGTTTGGAAGGCGAGGGATTCAATCCAAGCAGCCCTTATGAACATGAGCATCTTTGCCTGAATCAGAATGGTGTCATGTTTTGGCAAGCCAAGTCCTTCCTAGTGCTCAACTTTAGTTTGTTAAATTAGTCATTATCGGTTTTAATCCACACAAGAAGAATGTGGACATGTGGATGAAGAGTAATAACACGACGACACAAAGCAGCGATGCTAGTGCTGAACTGACCCTTTTTTCGCGTCTAAACCTGACAGCCTTATCCAAAAATAATGATGCCGTAACTTTACATCGCAGTCTCGTTTTTCCTACCGTGCTTTTTGGTCGCGTGGACAGATTGTCTTGGCCATAATCTTACTTCACAGCCAACCAAATCTTACCTCACATACCTTCTCTCGTTGTGGTGTTTCCAATGCAAGACAGATTCTGTAGACCGTAATCTTACCTCACAAGCCTTCTATTTTCTACGTGGATGCATGCTGGCTTTGTTGATTCATTGTGTGCTGGGCTGGGGTGAGGAATAAGAATTCCTCACCCAGGGTGACGAATATATAGCGCGACCGTTGGAAATTCTAATCAGCACACATACACCATAGATTCGAACGACAATATTGATATAAATATATGTCCATAATATAATCAGGACAAATGTAGACACATCAAGCACAAAGTGCATACATAGAGTTCTTCAAGAACAATTATAAATTCACGAGTGGAATTGGAATGAAATAGGCCTATGGAAAGGCATGACTAGTGGCTACGGCAGTTTGTACATCGACAATCAAAGCCATATGCGATGTAAACCTATTAAACAAGAATAATAAGGACTAGTTAGTTAGAAAGGCGAGTCGATGCACAAGAAAACCTTGATCATCCCACTGTGTGCTTCTTCGCTAGCGGGGCAAGCTAGCCGAGTTCAAAAACTGTTGCTCCAAACTGTACTTTCCAGCTATGCAAGTAGGCGTTAAATCAATGGTGCTGGTAATGTTATTGCTCTGTGCATGAGAGCTAGCGGTATTTAGGCACAGCAATGACTCGATCTCTCCATCATTCATGGGAGGAAGTTGACTCCTTAATCTTTTAGTTCTTAGGAGTTGCAACTGCATTTCTACCTCTTTCATGGTAGGTCTTTCCCTTGCTTTGGTTTTCAAGCATGCTTCCGCGACTGAGGCAATATCATCAATTTCATTCTGGTTTGCTTCTTCCATCACTTGGGGGTCCATGATTTCCATGAGGGCACCGTGCTGAAGTCCTTCCAGAAAGTAATGAGCCAAGCTTTGTTTTATACCTTGTTCATTAATAAAAATTGGTTTCTTTCTCATCAGAAGCTCCACTAGTATAACTCCAAAGCTATAAACATCACTCTTCTCACTCAGCTCCCCAGTGTGTGGTAGTACTCGGGGTCTAAGTAACCAAAAGTTCCTTGTACAATTGTCACTGCATGTGTCTGATCAGGTGATAAAGACCTCGAAGCACCAAAGTCAGAAACCTTGGTAGTAAAGTTGCCATCTAGGAGTATATTGGAAGATTTGATATCTCTATGGAAAATTGGTATCGCAGCAGCTGAGTGGAGATAAGCAAGAGCACCTGCGGCTTCTACAGCAATCCTAATGCGATCACCCCATAAAAGTAAGCATTTAACACTTACATCAATGTGAAGAAGATCATATAGTGTGCCATTGGATATGAACTCATAAACTAGCAAAGGCACTTCTGTTTCGAGACAACAACCAAAAAGCTTGACCACATTCCGAATGAATGATTTGTGACAGGATGGCAACCTCGTTGATAAACTGGTCAATCTCAGTTTGCTCCACCAACTTAGACTTTTTTATGGCCACTACACGTTGATCAGATAGAATCCCTTTGTAAACTGTGCCATGTCCTCCACGACCAAGAATACGACTGACATCAAAGTTGTTGGTTGCTTTATCTAATTCCTCCAAAGAGAATATCTTTGTTTTATCTGTGGCACTTTCATCTAATATTAGTTGTTCCAAGAGCAGGCCTTGATTTTTCTTGAAGTATGTCCTTCGAATTCTCTTCTGTATGCCTCTCTTCCACTTGTTGATGAGTACTGTTGCACCTACCACAAGAATTATGGCACCAAGGCCATAACTAATTCCAATTGCGATACCTATACATCAAATAGTAGTTGTTATGAAAAACAAATCCCACTTTGCAAGTTGCAATTTGTACCGAGGTGAGTAAATTCGGTATGATTTACCTAAGAGAAGATTGTGTCTCTTTGTTGACATGACACATTTGAGTTCTATTGGATCAAACTCTTTTCCATGGGTGCACTCACTGCAATTATAGCCTCCAGGATAATTTAGGCAAGGGCCGTTGCAAATATTCATCAACAAACACTCATTGACATCTGTAAATGGTAGGTATGTGAGAAACAAATGATGCCTGAAAATATTTGGTAGAAATGGTAGAACCATAGCTAGGCTACCCTTGGCCTAGCACTCATCCTAGAGACATTAAAACTACCTCTATGCAGCAATGCGATCTTCAAAATACACCATTGGCCATTATTGTTTCTAAGCACATGTTTGTAAACAACCAAACTATGTAGAAACCTAACATTATACACATATGTTTGATTTCATATATGTTAATAACATATTATTTCCATGAGGTGAATTTACTTGTTTATGTGTATGCAAATGTCACTATATTCTGGAAGTTTGTATGCGCACATTATAAAAGACAAAAAAAATGTTGTATAAGATTAATCATATACATGATGGTGATATTCAGTGTTAGCTCAAACAAGGATCAATCCCTATGTTACCATTTTCATGAATTAGCGAAAATCTAGTACTGGTGCATGGCTAGGTAATTTAGCATAATTTACCATAATGTACAATTCTTCTAGTCTCTACATCATGTGATGCACATAACCAAAATGAGACATGTTAATGAGTTGTATGCCCTGGCGCTGTAGCCCGGCCGGTGCCACTAACCAATGGGGCCGGCCCAAATAAAAGAAAAATAAAAGAAATAATTAGTGGAATAATTAATTAGCTAATTAATTATTTAGTTAATTAGTCTAATTACTCACTGACAGTGGCCCCCAGCTAATTAGTTAGTTTAATTAAATTGTTTAATTAGCCCTGTGCCTATGACAGATGGGTCCCACTGGACCCATTGACCAGTCAACAGTTGACTGGGTCAACTGGGCCCCTGGCCCCACTGTTAGCCACTTGTACAAATGGATGGGTACACTTAAGTGTGGCCATAGCAATTTAATAATTGAATATTTCGAAATTAATACAATTCCAGAAATTCTAGAAAATCATTTAAACTTTGAGAAATCATATAAAATAAACCGTAAGTCGGATGGAAATAATTTATATATGAAATTTGCTCAGAAAAATGTAACGAATCCAAATATATCATCCACATACCTGTCACATGTCTCTTAACATAATAAGCCTTGAACATTTGCACCTGGATTGATACAGACAATAATACCTGGAGCTGGGAAAATATTATTTTCCCACTTCATTTAAAATACTTAGTAATGCATTAGAGCATATTAGCATAACATTTTGCCATGCCATGCATTGTGTTGCATTTGTATGCCTTATATTTATTTGTTTCTCTCCCCTCCTTCCTCTCCGGTAGACCCCGAGAGCACTGACGCCACCGAGTACGACTACACTCCTGATGATCACATCCTCTCAGCAGAGCTTCCAGGCAAGCAAAACCCCTTAATCATTCCTATATCGCCTATTCTTTCTCCCTACTTTCATGCATTAGGTTATGTCACCGCTTTTGTTCGCTAGATCCTATTCTGATGCATAGCCTACTTTTGTTGCCAGTTACAGATGCTTTACCTGTTATCATGGCATGCCTAGTTTAGTTATGCTGGTGTTCCATCAGTTGACCCTACATCCTTGTCCGTGTTGCCAAGCTACATTATCAAGGTTATCCAAGCACGTTGGTCGTTGTATCGAAACTTGAATACGCCATTAGGACCATGTAGTTGTATGACTCTGCAGAGCAGCACATCAAGCGTGATCTTACTGAGGGTGGTTACTTAGATCTTACTGAGGGTGGTTCCTTAGATCTTACTAAGGGAGGTTCCTCATATTTCACCCTCGATGATGGCTCTGCAGTGTAGCACATCAAGTGTGATCTTACTGAGGGTGGCTCCTCATATTTCACCCTCGATGATGACTCTGTCGTGCAGTTTATCAAGCGTGAACTTATTGAGGGTGGTTCCTCAGAATTCACCCTTGATGAATAGGGCACCTTATTCCTTTCAGGTCACCAACTGCTACCTAAGTTCCCGATCACGGATAGACTTATACTACTACACTATACATATTCGTACTAAAGTCGGGTCGGCTCGAAGAGAACCCACGAGAGATTCTTACTAAAGACGGGTCGGCTCGAAGAGCACCCGCGAGTGATTCACTGTTGGCGGAACGATAGGGCAGGCAGAGACCATCCAGAGAGTGGTGGGTTTGGGCCCTGGTCGTGGTTCACAAGTTACCAAGTCGGAGCGACCTGGTCGTCTCCATGAGATAATAATAATACAACTAAACAGTTCTAGGTATTTGATCCGAGTTGCCATTGGCATATACGCACTAACCTCTACGCGGGATAACGGTTATGTGGCCCTCAGCGTCGTAGGTTCCTCCCAACAGTTCTGTCAGACGTCCAGTTCAGCATTGCGGCATGGCCAGGCAGGTGCCATCCAGGACAGGGGTGGTGCTTGGACCCGACCCTGCACGTAACGACCCGGAGTGCATAGGGTGATCGGCCCATGACCCCTTCGCACTTAGGATGTAGACCGGGGGGGACCTCTCTACGGAGTCTAGGTAGGACTACGACATGTCAATTATCCAAGGCCGGGCATTACCCCAAAAAGTGTGTCCGACCAGAGGTAATCGAGCGTATCGGGCTATGTGGTGCACCCTAACAGGGAAGATTGATCTATTCGAATAGCCGTGTCCACGGTAACAGGACGCTTGGATGTTACATTTATCATGATCTTTACCACTTAAACTGGATACTTAATAAAACTCACCAACCTTATATGTTAATACAACTTGAACCGGTTACTATTGAATTACTCAATAAATATGGAATGCCCGTGGATCTTTTCTCGCAGGGAGTCGAGGAAGGATCTCAGGGTATTGTGTTGATGTGTTAATTACAAGTTGGTATCGTGTGCGTTCATACTCCTTCCCTTGCTGCAAGATGATCTGCTCTCCTCTCGTCTATTGCTGCAAGATGGTGGCCTTATGATACATAGAGCTTTCTCCCCCTGTTCTAGCATTTTTGCAGTTTATTCCACTGATATACTCCCTTGCTTGATACCGATGCATATGTAGTATAGATCTGATGTAAGTCTTGCGAGTACTTTGGATGAGTACTCACGGTCGCTTTGCTACCTTTTTCCTCTACCCGGTTGCCGCTATCAGATGGTAGTGCCCCGGATGTAGGTTCCTTCGCCGACGATTACTATGTGAAGACCGAAGACCAAGAGTAGTTCGGAGGTCCCAGACAGGAGGCCTGTGCCTTTTCGATCTAGAGTCATTGTTTGTTTTCGCCTTCTTAAGGCACCTTTGTAATTGTCTATAGACAGACCTAACTCTTGATGTAATATTGGGTCTTACGACCCTGGCTTGTAATATAAAGATTTATGTTTAAATTTGTGTCGTAGAGTTGTGTTGTGATAGCCTACCATGAGTCACCGTTCTAGGTCGTGCATGCTACATGGATGATTAGTGCACGGTTGAGTTCGGGGGCATCACACTGGTCGTGGTCCACTGGTCTTGCATGTCATGGTGGGTTGTGTGCTCCCACTTCAGGCGGGCTTATGCAGCTTCAAGGCCTTTGCGAGCCGACTCCAAGGCCTCCTTCCTCTCGTCATCGCGGAGAACTGGCATGCGTAGGGTAAACTGTGTTATCGTTGCTACGGCCTCGGCCTTAGGATTAGCTGCATCACCCTCTACACTGATGTTGGCGCTTGCCGTGGGGTTGGGGGCAACCTTAAAGAACTCTACCATCGGGCAGCTATCAGAGCTCTCATACCCGTCGGACCAGGATTCCTCTAGGATGGGTAGGAACATTTCCACCATGGCGATGAGCTATGTGGCTGGCTCACTGTTGTGGGCCAGTGATGGAGATCCCAGGGTTTGCCTAGGCACTGGCTCCTTCACTCGGCTAGGTGTTGGGTCATAGAGAGACCGCATGCGAGTCGATTAGCAATGAAGCTCAGACTCCTAAAGGTCAGAGCCTATCCCTCCTCGAGGGTGGCAGTGAGGGGAAGACGCCCGGCCATGTTGGGAAGGAAGTTCAGGGCACCAAAATGGAAGTTCTAGCAGGTAACAAAGATGCCAGCGATGACATGGGATCCCATCCGGATCCAATCTCCAGCCAGTGTTGCCCCTACCTGGCATGCCAATTGTTGGTTCAACATCCCGGTAATAATCATATGGGCTGATACATATAGCTAGATCACCAGATGGGATTCACAAGAGACCTGTTTACCCAAGTTCGGGCCCTCATGATCGAGGTAACACCCTACTCCTACTTTGATGTATAGTATATGACCAACCTCATATGATAGCTAGGGTTTTGTGTACAATGGTGAGATCACAAGGATCACATAGGTATGAGATGATTCCATGAGAGAGGGTACCCAGCCTTGCCTTATATAGGGGGACAAGGCTAGGGTTTACATGGTTCCTCGGTTGGTTACAATCTATTCTATCCCGGAACCTCCTAGATCTCTAGGATGGTTGTCTTGTATGTCAAGTTGATGATGTGGCTTGGTGTGCATCACAGGCAAGGTCATGGGCTTGAGCCATCCCAGCCTGCTGGTACATCCGGGGGTATGGCATCGACACCTTGTCACCCTAGATAATCCCTTCATCCTAGATGAATCTACAAATCTTTTCTTTCCTTTTCTACCACTAGTTTTTTCCATAAAATACCTATTATTGCTACCCCCCTCTGATATCCCTCTCTTTTATCTCTTTCATACCATTTACTTTCCTACTATCTAAGGATTTTATTTAACTGTCCTTATAAATAGTTCCTAAGATCATAGTCAATAGCTGAAACTTCAACTGTCTCACTTTTATTATCTAGTGCGTCAAGCTGAGCAGTAATAATAGATCTTCATTTCCTATACTCCTCTTCAACATTGAGATCCCACTCTTTTAGGCATCTCCTCATAAACCTCATCTTCTATTGCCAAATATCTGGATTATCTTTCCCCCTGAACTTAGTCTACCATACCTTATGAACTAAAGTAGGAAAATCATTTCTAGCAAGCGAACACAACTCAAGATGAATAGGTCTGTTAATAACTATACATTTGATGCTAGTATGCATTAGTAGTTCAACACGACTAGACACACCCCAGGCAAGTTTTCTGACAATAACTAGAGGAAAAGTTAGCTCACAGGTAGGTAAAATCCTATCTAATTTTTCAAATGAGGATCAAGTTCGTTATTAGACCAAGTAAAAATTTGCCCAGAAAGTACAAGTTCTTTCAAAGCCCAGTGCTCAATAATAGAATTAAAGGAGAATGACCATTTAGGTAATTTCTTACTCATATTTCTTTCTTTAGTCCTTCTAATAATACCAAAGTCAACACCAATCACAAAGGGAATATTGTTGCAGTACATGTACAAAATCTATAAGAAGCACTTCCTTACATTTAGAATAACTAGCACCATATGCATTGAACAAGTTCCACTTGAACTTGGTCCTCCTATACATGATAACTATTCTGTCATTTATCTAATAGAAGAGAAAATATGAACATAAAAAATATCTTCCCTCACTGCCATGAGCAAACCACCAGATGTACCCATAGCAGGATCAAATAAACAAATAAAACGAAACTGCCCACTAATAACAACTAAATAAGAAAAAACTTCTCTTTTCAGGTTCTCCTAAGCCTTTTGCTTTAAAAAACCCCTGCCATAATTAAAGATCATTTTTAACAGTACATCTAACCTTTGGTTTTACACTAAATCCACCAGTGCAAGCCCGTCTATTTCTAGGTTTATATAAACAAGCTAACATAACTATTTCATTTCTTAGATCCTCATCTTCTTCCTTAGAGTTAGAATCTAAAATTAGATTATTGACAACTTCCGGGTTAATGCTATTCATCATTTGACATGACATCTACATCTTTCTTACTCTCTTTTGTCTTACTAGCAAAAAATCAATCATTCCTAGCCTATTCAAGATCCTTGATCATTGAAATAGTATATTCTATTTCCACATGATTCTTTTTTGAACTAACATCGATACATTTAGTATTGTGAAAAATAAAACTAGGACCATCATTAAGAACTGTAGGGAATGTTTCCTCACCTGGCATTCTCTCCAAATTCTTCTTCTTAGCCATATATGTAGCCTGGTCAATGGTTCGTCCTTCCTCCTTGTTTTTGTTTCTCTCACTCGTCCAAAGTAGCCTTGTCTTTAGCTTTCTGAATTCTTGCCTTAGCATCAAGCAGCTTTTGGTTTTTTACTGCATCAACTGCCTCCCAAAAAATTCAGATGATTTTTCTATCATCCATTATGAGCATCAACATGTGCCTGCTCTTTTTGCCCCAATTCCCTCTCTGGTGGTGTAGTTGTTCTAGTAGATTTCACTTCTGAAGGACTTTTATTTTCCTTGACCTGCAATTGTTGCATTGTTGCATCATCTCTTGCTTGAATTTCCTTATAAACCTCATCATTAATCCTTTTGATAGCTTGAGTGCCCAGTCCTAGTCCCAGTCTTCTTTCAAAATCATCAGGATCTTGAGTGCAGTCAAAGTCATCATCCTCTTTTGGTAATTCCTCTGTAGCAGTAAAATCATCCAGCATAGCAGAATCTATAGGAAACATCTCATTAACTTGCTCCACTGTAGTAATAGCCTCACTTCCTTTCTGTTTCCTATCAAATGGTGTCTATTTGGTCTCTCTCTAAGCAATGAAATTCATATCTAGCTCATATTGCCTAGAGATAACTTCCTCTCTCTCAGGTCCATGCTAGCTCCATGACCTATAGATTGGCACCTAGTTGTTGGGCCCCCAAGTGCAAGGATTTGCAGTAGTGATAAACTGTCCCCTTAGTTGAGAAACAAAGGTATCAATCTAAAGAGATAACACCCCTAGTCTTATTCAAGTAGCACTGCAATACAATAAAAAGTATATTTGTGTCCCAACACTTCTAGTGAGGTTGTTAATCTGACTAGCATTGCTGGTTGCAGCAAGTAATGTGTAGATAATGAGGTATGAAGTATTTTTGTATTTTTGGAATAAATAATAACTAGAAATAAAAGTGCAAGTAAATGAGATTTTGCAGGTTTTCTTATGATGGAAATCAAATCGGGGTTCATTGGTTCACTAGTAGCATCTCTCATGAAAACGGTGACACATAAATATAAGAATGGGCATGTGAATTTGATCAATCAAAAAATCATGGCAAATCATATCATAGGTTAGGATCATGTTATATAGGTAGTACATCCATAAATCTACTATATTGACAAACGCCAAATATAATGGCTAATGCTCCACCTAAAGTGGCCGAAACCCTCATATACACCTGTGTATTAATTAATAAAACAATGCATTGCATAGAGCATGAGGACATACAGTAAAGCATATGACAATAAAGAACAAATCTCTAGTAATGTCTAAAATGAAATGAGGATGGTAGTGAATGGCAATATACTTGGAATGGCTATGGAAATGCCATGATTGGTAGGTATGGTGAAATATTTGAGGAAGATATTTGGGCTTATGTGTGGGAACAAAAGGAAGAACTCCCACAGGGGTTGGATGTACTTGCAAAGTATGCCCCATGTGTCAATGTGTGAGTGGTCAATGCTCGGTATCGAAGAGGCTAGCAATAAAAGATGAAATGAATTATTAATCTCATAACTTGCTTTAATCCGTAAGAACTCCAGAACTAAATGAAAAAGCACTGTGGCATCATATTGCATAGAATGCCAAAATCAAGTATCCCGAAGGGGAATATTGGTAGGAGTTAACCATCTCAGTGCCCCTGCACTACCAAAGTCACGGGTCTATTAGAAATTATGAAGAAAACAAACCAATGTCAATGTAGCCACTACTAGAGTCCAATTTTTGTAATTAATTGAAAGAAAGGAAAATCAATCAAATGGACAAGAACAACACCAACCACATTAAGGTAAAAGGTCTCGTCACACTGGAAATAAACAATTTATCAAACTATTTCAAAATAATAGCCAAGTATCCGGTCTTATACGTTAAAGATTCTAGTGGTTGCTCTAGTTAAATATTCCTTGTAATCTATGCAAGTCTAAATTCTTTGGATTCCAACCCAATAACAAAGTCTACCATAATGATATGTATTAAAGCATAGGCTTGCATGTTCTACTCTTCAACAAATATAAGTGAAGCACAAAGAGTAATAAGTGACAGCCCCTATTTATTCTAAATATATAATCAAAGCACATATAGTAAATTAAAGGTAGTAGCCATGCAAATATCTCATTTCATAGGTATCTTTTTGACACTCCAAGAAATTACACATACCATGAAGGCGAATAAAAACATTGGTTCAAGAAAGTTATATTAAATAGTTGAGGAAGAGGGGGGTGCTTGGCATCCCCAATCTTATAGATTTTGACCTCTATGTAAGAAGTGGGGATGCATTGGCATCCCCAAGCTTGAATTCTTGCTTGGTCCTTCTTTCCCTCTCATCGTGATGTCCTTAAATCTTAAAAACCGGACCGCGCGTCCTTGGCCGCGCCGGCCGCCCCGTCCAGCCGCGCCTCGCCGGCCGCTTGCGCCCCGGGTTCACCCATACGGGCGCCCGTGCCCAATGCCCGCGCGCACGCTTTGGCCCCTGGGGCCACAGACAGCTGTGCCCGACCCACCCTGTGCCAATGACAAGTGGGGCCCAGCCACATAATGTTTAAAAAAATTAAAAAAAATGAAAATGGATTAATAAAATTAATAATTAATTAATTAATTAGTGAATTAATTAAGTTAATTAATTCTGTTTGATTAAACTAATTAATTAGTTAGTCTAATTAATCTGTAGTTAGTTTAATTAAACCCTAATTAAACTAAACAGTCAATGACAAGTGGGACCCACACATCAGATTGACCTAATCAACGCCCTGTTGACTGCTGACATCATGCTGATGTCACCTATACTGTTCTGGATAATGTTGGATTAAATAATTAAATAAAATTCCAGAAAATAAATAAAACTTTAGAAAATCATATAAAATAATCCGTAACTCCGATGAAAATAATTTATATGTGAAAGTTGCTCAGAATTTCGATACGAGTCTGAATACGCCCTCCGTATCCCTGTCAGATGCCCCTAGCTAGATGAACATGGAACCTTTAGGCCAATTTCAATAAATGAATAGTGCTCAACTTTAATTAAATAAATCCGGATAAATTCCTAAATTAACTAAATCATTTAGTTAGGTAGTAGAACACCCCGGCATATCATTTAGACATGTCATGCATATTGTTTGCATTTTTGCCGTGAATTTATTGTTTCTCTTCCCCTCCTTCTCTCTCGATAGACGCCGAGACCGACGCCGTTGCAGCGGAGTACGACTATGCTACACACGAGCAACCCATTGACGACCCCTCTCTCTTGCCAGAGCAACCAGGCAAGCCCCCCCCCCCCTTGAGCATCCAGATATCGCCCATTCCATTTCTCCTGCTTGCATTAGATTTTGCTACTGCTACTGTTTGTTCCTATTCTGATGCATAGCCTGCTTTTGTAACCTGTTTATTGTTACCTTACCTGCCTATGTTAAACTGCTTAGTATAGGTTGGTAGTGAACCATCAGTGACCCCACCACCTTACCCTTGTTGCCCCTGCTTGATCATCGACGACTCGATCAATGTGATCGTTGACCAGAGACCGACACATCACTTCACCCCCCTTAGTTGTACGACTCTGCATAGTTACTATCGAGTGCCGAGGGTGATACCTCGTAACGCACTCCTGATGAATACTCTGCAGTGTAGCTGTTTGGTCGTGGTTATCGAGGGTGATTCCTCCTTCTCCACTTCCGATACGACTCTGTCGTGCAACCCCTCAGTGTGAACCTCGAGGGTGATGCCTCATACGTTCACCCTGATGATTTCATTGAGTGGAATCCACCGAGGGTGATTCCTCGTGGTTTCCCCCTTGATGATATGACCACACGGTTACTTAACCCTTGTTACAGGCGGGTCGACCCTGATGGGTACCCGGTGGGGATCTATGATGTCGGGTGTGCCGGAAGGGCACTCGAGTGTGATATTGTGGCGGAGCTTCAGAAACTCCGAACGTCTCCGCGTGTTACTAAATCAGCATATCGGATTTGGGTATTTGATCTGAGTGGCTCGACGTGCCCTATACGCACTACCACCACGCGGTATTATGGTTTATGGGGCCGTCTACGTCGTACGTTTCTCCCGAAAGCTCTTCAGACATCACGGTTCACCATGCGGGCTGATTGTCGGGAATGGGCTGGATACTTCACTGATGAGTTTAGTGTCGCGCCTGCACCCCAGCCAGTCTCGCAACGCGCAGGGTGCCCAGGGCGATGGCCTAGGACCTCTGGGTGCATAGGTTAGTCTGACGTGCTGACCTCTCTGCTGAGCCTAGGTAGGGTGCTGCTTCGTGTTGATCTTCCGAGGCCGGGCATTACCCGTCCGACCAGAGTTGATCGAGCGTGTTGGGTAACAGTAGTGCACCCCTGCAGGGAAGAATAATCTATCGATAGCCGGTCCTACGGTAAAGGACGCTCAGTTTGTATATCCCGATCTACTACTTGAACTGGATACTTGTTACTTAATTGAAGCTTCGGGATCACTTTCTCCCAGGGAGTCGAGGAAGGATCTCTAGGCTTTACTTACACATGTTTGCTTAATAAAATGCTATTCTACTCTCTTCTATTGCTGCAAGATGGTGGCTTCGTGAAGATGTTCGAAGATGCTAGTCTTCGATAGGACTAGGCCTTCTCTCTATTCTGGCATTTCTGCGGCCCAGTCCACATATACAGCCTTTCCCCTTTGATAATGTTGCATATGTAGTGTAGATCCTTGCTTGCTGAGTACTTCAGATGAGTACTCACGGTTGCTTTGTTACTTCTTTTTCCCCATACCCCACTTTTATGATACATTAGACGATGGAGCCCCGGAGCCAGATGACACCTCAGGAGCTTACTACCAGGAGGGTCCAGACAGCACGTACTACTGGATCAAGCCAGCCGACCAGGAGTAGGATCGGAGGCTCCCAGGCAGGAGGCCTACGCCTTTCGATCTAGAGTCGTTGTTTGTGCTAGCCTTCTTAAGGCAAAACTTGTCTAACTATGTCTGTACTCAGATAATATTTGTATGACTGACTTATGTATTCGGATCCTCGTGATCCCTGGTCTGTAATATTGTGGATCTCCGTTTAATTGTGTTAGAGTTGTGTTGTGATATCTTCCTGTGAGTCCCTGTGCTTGATCGTGCATGTTTGCGTGTATGATTAGTGCATGATTGAGTCGGGGGCATCACACATCAGTTACCAGCGATGAGCACAAAAGAGCTTGTCAATGGTAACCAAAAAATTAACAAGTGACAAGCACAAATACAAGCCCATCACTGGTAATCTACTAGTTGTGATGCATCATTGGTATTTTTTTAGTACCAATGACTGCATGGTTTTTCCTGCTCGTCACTGGTAATGTACTACCAGTGATAGGCCCTTATATTGGGCCCGTCACTGGTAATATTGTATTACCAGTGATGTGCATGTATAACATGCTCATCACTCGTATTTCATTATCAGTGATGGGCATGTCTATTTGCCCGTCACTGGTATTTAAGCCCAAATGTACTTCATCAACAAACAACAATAACTTTTAATCTATAAGTCCAAATGAAGTTCTTCTTTTTCATAAGTTTGTAAAATGAATAGATCTTGCCAATAGAACAAGTTTCAATTTTTTTCCTGGGAATCTCTATTATTTATTTTATTGTTATTTATTTTTCAAAAATGATAGACGAGAGTGCTAACGAGGATTTCAATGAAGCATTGTGTGAAATTTTCTCAAAATGTCTAAACTTTTAAACATAGTCTCATGAGGTCATAACATGGACCCATACCAATTTCCATATTTTTTACACCACATTTATATTTTATCAAAAATTAAAAAACCAATAAGGTCCATGTAAATGTTTAAATTTTCCCTAGAAAATGTTTTAAATTTTTATACATTTCCCACATAGGAGCTAAAAAGTTATATAAGTACTTAAATATGAATTTTTTCCCATTTAGAGGCCTTTTTAATATATGTGTAGTTCAAATTTGAATTATATCTGGTAAATAGCTAGAAATTCATTTAAACATAAATAATAGCAAATAAAAATTAAAAAAAGGCCTACTTTGACATGTACCATGTAATGTAGTATGTTCGATGTAGAAAAAGTTTGGAGCATTTTAGGCAAAAAAATTTGGAAGGTATTACACAAGGTACCTTAACTTGGTATTTAAAAAAATTAGGAAATACAAATTATAGGACTTATTTGAGATACTTGTTACACTTTACCCAATATCTAGAATGTCTTTTCCCTCGAGCAAAAGTGCTAGTTATATAATAAATTAGACAAAAAGTTCTATAAACCTTATGGGCCTTTAGCGCTTACTTTTACCCAATGCACGGCCCATAAAAAGCCCAGAAAACCACAGGAGTATAAAACGCAAGCCAACCCCCCAAATCCTAACCCTATCTGTCCTCCTCCCACTCATTCCTCTCTCCCCCACTTGGTGGTTCGATATTCTTCTCCCTCCCTGACTGGCCTCCTCCCGATCCACTTCTCTAGACCCCTCCTTGTGCAGATTGGTCGCCGCCTTCGTCAACCTCGACTCCCAATATACTTCGTGTGCCTCAGCCCCGCTCGCCAGCAGTGACGACCTATGCCTTGGAGCAACCCTCATCTCCCACCCCTTTTGATCCACGTCGCCCATGTCTCATCCCCTCCCGACGGCGGCTATATTCTCTTCTGTGCCATGCGACACGGAGACCTCTCATCCTCTGCCTTCCTCTAGGTTTGGGACAGGACATCAAGCTACATCCCACTGACCCCCTCTCTCACTCAAGATCCCGGTATCCTTCCACCACTGTGTGACAAAAACGGTTGTCCTTGCACAATGATGATGACTTCTCCTCCCATTGTTCAATCTCGCAGGCAACAAAAGAATGAGAAGGTGGTGGCACTGTCATCCGACCCTGCCAATTCTGGTAGTCAGTGCACAACCTCCATCCTTTCTGAGCACCTCGGGGTATTGCCATCTTCTGGATCTCTTATTTCTATTACTACTTGCCAATGAGGTCTCATGATGGTAGATTGTATGTGTAATGCACATTGTTTGGTTAGGTGTTCTCCTGTGATTGATGTTTTAGTGGAATGATCACTCAGAAATCTAGTCCCCATATTATTTCTTTTAGGTCCCATTACTTACTGAATGTGTTCTGCTAATCATATGCTTGAAAGAAATTGTGGTGGCATGCTTAGTCTATTATAGTGTGATTTATGTTTTTTCTCCTAACCTGTATTTTTCTGTTATTAGTTCCTTTGCTTAACTATTTTCATGGACTGTCCAATTTTATTGAACCTAGTATTTCTACCATCATATCCCTTGAATTAGGTAAGATTCAAGTGAGGATCCTGCAGTTACGTAAAAATATTTATCATATTATTATGCTGTTGACTTCCATAATTTTGTTATAAAAGATATCTAAATTTACATATTAATTCGTATGACTTATTGTAACTAGGTGCAAACAAGCAAAGTAATTCATCTGGATGACTAGATCAATTTATGGAGATTCTTGCAACCAACTCCAAGAATCGGAGGTGAACTGCTCTGAATTTCTCTACTCGGCATTCAAGTTAATAATGTGGTCTGATGGAAAATCCTAACATTGTGTATGTGTTATTCTTTGTGTAGTTATTTAACTTGTATTTTCTTGTAGTTCAAAATTGTACTTTTGAATGTGTATATGTAATTTTCTGTATTTTAGAATATGTGTCTCATACGTATCTTTGATGAACTATACAAAATGTATGGACTATGAATTGTGTGTATGTTGGGTGCAATTGTAATTTTTTAATATTCCTAAAAACTAACCAGCGACGGGTTAAAAATATGTGCTTGTCATTTGTATGCAAATACCCGTGATGGGCCAAAATTATGGGCATGTCACAGGTATTTCCATACCAGTGACAAGCCAGAATTATGGGACTATCACTGGTATGGAAATACCAGTGACAGGCTGCCCACTCGTCACTGGTAGCCAAGTACTAGTGACAAGTTATCAGTGACGTGCCGGGCAGCTCATCACTGATGGACTCTTTGGGCCCATCACTGATAAATATATATGTATTAGTGAGTTCAGGGGGTAGACTACTCACACCTCATGTAGGAACATTAGAGGATGTGTTGTTGATGAAGATGAGGTTAATTCCCCCTTCGGCATAGTACCAGAGAAGAACTACAACATAGCTCCACCTCATATCGCTAATAGATTGAAATGGCAATGGTGAAAAATTCATCGATAATTATTTTATGGTTCAGGGCGGTTTACAGAGCTAGCACCCGAAGGGGGGGGGGGGTGCCGGGAGACACCCATGGGCCCCACGAATACCAAGTAGGGGGCTGCTACTTGTAGCTTGTGTTGGTATTTTCACCGAAGAGGAAGGGATGATGCAGCACAGTAGAGATAAGTATTTCCCTCAGTTATGAAACCAAGGTTATCGAACCAGTAGGAGAATCACACAACACCTCGTTAGAAGTACCTCCACACAAACAACACATCCTTGCACCCAACGCAAACGAGAAGTTGTTAATCTCTCGGCGGTAGATAGCAAGAATAAAATGTATGTGATAGATTGTTAGATTAAACTAAAATACAAAATAAAATAACTAAGATAAAATTGCAGCAAGTATATTTAGGGTTTTAGTAAATGATAAGGTAGACCTGGGGGGCCATAGTTTTCACTAGAGGCTTCTCTCAAGAACATAGCATACGGTGGGTAGACAAATTACTGTTGGGCAATTGATAGAAAAGCAAATAATCATGACGATATCCAAGGCAATGATCATGTATATAAGCATCACGTCTGAGACAAGTAGACCGACTCCTGCCTGCATCTACTACTATTACTCCACTCATCGACCGCTATCCAGCATGCATCTAGAGTATTAAGTTCATAAAAGAACGGAGTAACGCCTTAAGCAAGATGACATGATGTAGACAAGATAAACTCACGTATGAATAAACCCCATCTTTTTACCCTTAATAGCAATGATACATACGTGTCATGTCCCTTTCTGTCACTGGGATTGAACACTGCAAGATCGAACCCATTACAAAGCACCTCTCCCCTTTGCAAGATAAATCAATCTAGTTGGCCAAACCAAATCAATAGATCAGAGAAGAAATACGAGGCTATAATAATCATGCATAAAAGAGATGAGAAAAGACTCAAATATATTCATGGATAATCTGATCATAAACTCACAATTCATCGGATCCCAACAAACACACCGCAAAAAGTGATTACATTGGATAGAACTCCAAGAACATCGAGGAGAACATTGTATTGAAGATCAAAAAGAGAGAAGAAGCCATCGAGCTACTATGGACCCAAAGGTCTATGGTAAACTACTCACGCATCATCGGAAGGGCAACAAGGTTGATGTAGAGCCCCTCCGTGATCGATTCGCCCTCGGGCGGAGTGCTGGAAAGGGAACCCAGATGGGATCTCTCAAGAACAGAAACTTGCGGCGGCAGAAAAAGTATTTCGTGGACTCTCCTGAGGGTTTCTGATTTTTTGGGACTTTATAGTGGAGCCCCATGAGGTACCTGGGCATGCCTGCCCCCCAGGTGCCCCCTGGTGCCTCATGGGCACTCCCTGGGGCTTCTGGCCTCCTCCCGAAGCTTCGAGTGTTGGTATTGTCTAGAAAACAATCTCCAAAAAGTTTCGTGGCATTTGGACTTCATTTGGTATTGATTTTCTCTAAAACAAAAACTGGGCAGAAAACAGCAACTGGCATTGGGCACTAAGTTAATAGGTTAGTCCGAAAAAATGATATATAATTGCTTGTAAATGTATATAAAACATCCAAGATTGATAATATAACAGCATGGAACAATAAAAAATTATAGATACGTTGGAGACGTATCAGCATCCCCAAGCTTAATTCCTGCTCGTCCTCGAGTAGGTAAATGATAAAAACAGAATTTTTGATGTGGAATGCTGCCTAACATATTCATCATATTCTTTTCTTCGTTGTAGCATGGACATTTGGACTTGAATGATTCAAAGCAATAGTCTATAATTTGACATGAAAACATAGATACTCAAGCATACTAACAAGCAACCATGCCTTTCAAAATATCAACGCTAAAGAAAGTTATCCCTAGCCCATTATGCCCAATCATTGATCCATTCATGAAACACACTCCATAGTAGCTACATCCAATGCACAAGTATGACAATAGTGCTCTCTAGTTGGTGCTTTATAAGAGAAGATAGAGACTCAAATAAAAATAAAAATTGCATAAAAGTAAATAGATAGGCCCACCGCAGAGGGAAGCATAGATTTGCTAATGTGCCAGAGCTCAAAGCTTAAATTAGAGAGATAAATTTTTTTGGGTGGCATGCTTTTCCTGTCAACGAAATCGAATGAGAATTCCAAATATCTTCCATGCTAGATACATTATAGGCGGTTCCCAAACAGAAAATAAAGTTTATTCCTTTTCCACCATTCTTTCACAATCCATGGCTAGCTGTATCTACGGGTGCCCTCCATACCATCACTTTCCAAGGAATTTATTAATATGATCATATAACATTTTTCATTTCATTTCACATTTCGGGACTGGGCATCCCTATTACCTGCCACACTCTCATGCAATAACAAGTGAATAAACACTCATCATGAGAATAACCCACCTAGCATGGAAAATGTTGGCCACCCCCTTTCGCCTCATGAGCGGTATGGGCACACAAAACAGAAAAATTATTTTGAAAATTAGAGTTGGCACACGCAAATTTACTTGGAACGACATTGAAATACCGCATATAGGTAGGTATGGTGGACTCATCTGGCACAACTTGGGTTTAAAGAGTTTGGATGCCCAAGCAATATTTCCGCTTAGTACAAATGAAGGCTAGCAAATAGATTGAGAAGTGACAAACCAAAAAGCGAAAACGGTCATAAAAATGCATTGAACATAACTAACACCGAATAATGCACCATAAGTAGGATATAATTTCGTTGCATATCTATTGACTTACGTGCATGCATATGGAATCACAAACCTTAACACCAATATTCTTACTAAATCACAATTACTCACTAACATGACTCACATATCACCATCTTCATATCGCAAAACTATTGCAAGGAATCAAGCTTATCATATCCAATGATCTATATAAAGTTTTTATCTATATCCCTCTTGAATATTCATCACTTTGGGACCAAATTCGTATCTTGTGCAAATTACCATTACTATTAATCACCATGTCACCTCTCAAAAAGATTTAAGTGAAGCATGAGAGTGCAAATATTTCTTCAAAAAATTTCTCTTATCAATTCTCAAAATAATATATGTGAAGCATGAGAATTCATTTCTTCAAAATTTCAATCTTAGCAACTCTCAAAATAATATAAGTGAAGCATGAGAGTTCAATTCTTCAAAATTTTAATCTTGTGAACTCTCAAAATAATATAAGTGAAGCATGAGAGTTCATTTCTTCAAAATATAACCGGCACCGTGCTCACAAAGATTTAAGTGAAGCACTAGAGCAACTGCCTAGCTCAAAAAAATTTAAGTGAAGCACATAGAGTATTCTAACAAATCATGATAACATGTGGCTCTCTCAAAATAGGCGTGTTCAGCAAGGATGATTTTGAAAAGCTAAAAATCAAACAAAGACTCATGTCATACTATACGCTCCAAGCAAAACACATATCATGTGACGAATAAAAATATAGCTCCAAGTAAAATTGCCGACGGTTGGTAGAAGAAAGAGGGGATGCCTTCCGGGGCATCCCCAAGCTTAGACGCTTGAGTCTTCCTTGAATATTACCTTGGGGTGCCGTGGGCATCCCCAAGCTTAGGCTCTTGCCATTCCTTATTCCTTCATCCATTGTGATCTCACCCAAAACTTGAAAACTTCAATCACACAAAACTTAACAAAACCTTCATGAGATCCGTTAGTATAACAAATAAATCACTACTTTAAGTACTGTTGTAAACCCATTCATATTTTATATTTGCATTATACCTACTGTATTCTAACTTCTCCATGGCTTATACCCCCCGATACAATCCATAGTTTCATCAAAACAAGCAAGCAACAGAGCAAAAAACAGAATCTATCAAAAACAGAACAGTCTGTAGCAATCTATTTAAAAGCCATACTTATGTAACTCTAAAAATTCTGAAAAATTAGGATAGCATGGGAAATTGATATACCAATACTGTGTAAACATTTAAGATTTTTTCTATGCTCTATAACAGAACCAAAATTTCTCCACTGGACGCAAAACTTTCTATTTTACAAACAGCATCAATTATACTATCTTCCAAATCATCCCAAAGGCATTACTTGGCACAAACACTAATTAAAACATAAAAAAAACAATCATAACAGAAGCATAATTGTGTGAACACTCAAAAACAGAAGCAAAAAACTAAAAATTTATTTTATTCATTGGGTTGCCTCCCAACAAGCGCTATTGTTTTCTGCCCCTAGCTAGGCATAATGCATAGTTTCAAGTATTGTCATCTTTCAATTTGTTTCCGTAAGTGGCCCTGATAATGGATTAATATGGTGCTTTAATTATTTTTCTAGGAAAATGCTCCATACCCTTTTTTAGTGGAAATTGAAATTTTATATTCTCTTCTTTCATGTCAATAACTGCACCTATAGTTCGTAAGAACGGTCTACCAAGTATTATGGGGCATGAAGGATTGCATTCAATGTTAAGTACAATAAAATCAACGGGCACATAGTTCCTATTTGCAAGAATAAGAACATCATTAATTCTACCCAAAGGCTTTTTGATAGTGGAATCCGCAAGATGCAAATTAAGAGAGCAATCATCAATATTGGTAAAACCAAGAACATCACATAGAGATTTTGGAATTGTGGAAACACTAGCATCCAAATCACATAAAGCATTGCACTCATAATTTTTAATTTTAACTTTAATGGTGGGTTCCCATTCATCATATAATTTTCTAGGAATTGAAATGTCTAGTTCTAACTTTTCTTCTAAAGCTTTCATCATTGCTTCTATGATGTGTTTAGTGAAAGCTTTATTTTGCTCATAAGCATTGGGTGAATTTAGCATGATTTGTAACAAAGAAATACACTCAATCAAAGAACAATTATCATAATTCAAATCTTTGTAATCCAAGAGAGTGGGCACATCACTAGTTAAAGTTTTTACCTCTCCTAACCCACTTTTATCAAATTTTTCATCAAGATTTTCGCCCTCCGAATTATGGAGACACTCTCTAGCTAAAGCTGACTCTTCTTCAGTCTCCATTTTATCAAGTTTAATATTGCTAAACAAAGAATCAATAGATGACACACCAATCATTTTAATATCTTCATCATTACTACGATAAAAACCAGGAGGAATCGCTTTTTCAAAAAATTCTCGTTTAGCTCTTAGCATTGCGGTTCTTTTCTTACTTTCATCCATGGATACATATAAAGCTTTAATTGATTTATTAATATCAATTTTAGGTGGCAAAATTTTTGTCTTAAGATTTTCCACATCATGAATAATTCTATCAATGCTCCTAGACATATCATCAAGTTTACTCAATTTTTCTTCTATCGTAGTGTTGAAAACTTTTTCAGCATTAATAAATTCTTTGATATTACTTTCAAGATCAGAGGGCATCCTATTATTATTATAAGAATTACCATAAGGATTGCCATAATTGTTAGAGTAATTTCCAGGAAATGGTCTAGCGTTGAAATTACCTCTATAAGCATTACTATTAAAATTGTTTCGCGAGACAAAATTCACATCTACGAGATCAATATTTTGCTCAATGAAAGTGGACAAAGGCACATCATTAGGATCAATAGGAGCATTTTTACTAGCAACCAATTTCATAAGAGCATCAACTTTATCACTCAAGGTATTAATTTCTTCAATGAAATTCACTTTTTTTACTAGTAGGAACTCTTTCAGTATGCCATTGTGAATAATTTTCCATAATATTATCAAGCAATTTAGTAGCTTCTCCCAAAGTAATATCCATAAAAGTACCACCCGCGGCGGAATCTAAAAGATTTCTTGAAACAAAATTCAATCCCGCATAAATTTTTTTATGATCATCCATAAATTTAAACCATGAGTTCGGCAATTTCTTATCATTAATTTCATCCTATCCCAATATTGGGCAACATGTTCATGATCAAGTTGCTTAAAATTCATAATCAGATTTCTTAGTGAAATAATTTTTACGGGAGGAAAATACTTAGTAATGAAAGCATCTTTACACCTATCCCAAGAATCGGTACTATTTCATGGTAAAGATGAAAACCAAATTTTTGCACGATCCCACAAGGAGAATGGGAATAACTTTAATTTCACAATATCTTTGTCCACATCTTTTTTTTTGCATATCACACAATTCTATGAAAGTGTTAAGATGGGATGCGGCATCTTCATTAGGACTACCGAAAAATTGATCTTTCATCACAAGATTAAGCAAAGTGGCATTACTATCACAAGTCTCCACACTAGCGGCGGGAGGAGCAATTGGAGTACTAATAAAATCATTATTATTAGTATTAGAAAAATCACATAATTTTGTATTTTCTTGAGACATCGTGACTACGCAAACAAGACAATAAGCAAGTAAAGAAGCAAACAAGAAAACACGCAAAAAGGTAAACAAAAAATATTTTTATATTTTTGTAAAAAGTTTTAGAAGTAGGGGAGATGAAAACGAGAGGCAAATAAAGTAAATGCAAGGAGATGAAGTTTATGCAAAGGTACTTGATAGATGTTGATTATGTCTCCCCGGTAACGGCGCCAGAAATTCTTCCTGCTACTGGTAGCTTGCGTTGGTATTTTCCCCGAAGAGGAAGGGATGATGCAGCACAGTAGAAATAAGTATTTCCCTCAGTTATGAAACCAAGGTTATCGAACCAGTAGGAGAATCACGCAACACCTTGTTAGCAGTACCTGCACACAAACAACACACCCTTGCACCCAACGCAAACGAGAGGTTGTCAATCTCTCGGTGGTAGATAGCAAGATTAAATTGTATGTGATAGATTGATAGATTAAACTAAAATACAAAATAAAATAAATAAGATAAAATTGCAGCAAGTATTTTTAGGGTTTTAGTAAATGATAAGGTAGACCCGGGGGCCATAGTTTTCACTAGAAGCTTCTCTCAAGAACATAGCATACGGTGGGTAGACAAATTACTATTGGGCAATTGATAGAAAAGCAAATAATCATGACGATATCCAAGGCAATGATCATGTATATAGGCATCACGTCCGAGACAAGTAGACCAATTCCTGCCTTCATCTACTACTATTACACCACCCATCGACCGCTATCTAGCATGCATCTAGAGTATTAAGTTCATAAAAGAACGGAGTAACGCCTTAAGCAAGATGACATGATGTAGACAAGATAAACTCATGTATGAATAAACCCCATATTTTTACCCTTAATAGCAACGATACATACATGTCATGTCCCTTTCGGTCACTAGGATTGAGCAGCGCAAGATCAAACCCATTACAAAGCACCTCTCCCCATTGCATGATAAATCAATCTAGTTGGCCAAACCAAATCAATAGATCGGAGAAGAAATATGAGGCTATAATTATCATGCATAAAAGAGATCAGAAAAGACTCAAATATATTCATGGATAATCTGATCATAAACTCACAATTCATCAGATCCCAACAAACACACCGCAAAAAAATGATTACATTGGATAGAACTCCAATAACATCTAGGAGAACATTGTATTGAAGATCAAAAAGAGAGAAGAAGCCATCTAGCTACTAACTATGGACCCGAAGGTCTGTGGTAACCTACTCCAAAGGGCAGCAAGGTTGATGTAGAGCCCCTCTGCGATCGATTCCCCCTCCGGCGGAGTGCCGGAAAAGGACCCCAGATGCCATCTCTCGTGAACAGAAACTTGCGGTGGTGGAAAAAGTATTTCGTGGACTCTCTTGAGGGTTTCTGATTTTTTGGGAATTTATAGTGGATGAATTAGGTCAAACGGAGCTCTGTGGCCCCCACGAGGTACCAGGGCGCGCCTGGGGGGGGGGGGGGGGGGGGGCAGGTGCGCCCTGGTGCCTCGTGGGCACCCCTTGGGCTTCTGGCCTCCTCCCGAAACTTCTAGTGTTGGTATTGTCCAGAAAAAATCTTCAAAAAGTTTCGTGGCATTTGGACTTCGTTTGGTATTGATTTACTGTAAAACAAAAATAGCGCAGAAAACAGCAACTGGCACTGGGCACTAAGTTAATAAGTTAGTCCCAAAAAATGATATATAATTGCTTGTAAATGTATATAAAACATCCAAGATTGATAATATAACAGTATGGAACAATCAAAAATTATAAATACATTGGAGACGTATCTGGGGCACATGGCTAGGCTGCATGGGCCCCCTGGGTGTCGCCTGGGTGCCATGTTTTGCAGGGTGTCTTCTTTCCTGAAGTTATGCGCTTCTGAATTTTTTGGTATTTTTCTAAACTTCGAAAGGTCCTGCAATTAAAGAAACAAAAACATGTAATTCTGCCTCTCTGGCAATTTGTGAGTAGGTTAGTCTAATGAATTTAAAATGTTGCATAAAATAGTAAGAAATTGGCATGAAAACTTCAAAAGTTGTTGATACATTTAGAACATACCACGCCACCATTGCCCTTAAGAACTTTAGTAGTGTCATGTCTAGGTGATTTGCTACTAGCAGTCCACAACCTTGTCTCTGGGTCTTTTCAAGTCATGAAGTGAATGTTGACTATTTTTTGACATACTAGTATTTCTTGGATAGCTAGCAAAAAAAATTATATTCAGTACCTTCACTCTCCTAATACTATAAGTTGGTGATGAAGATCACCACAAATTAATTTAAACACTTCCTATGAAATCTCTAACCAAACTAGAGCACACGAATATGTGAATATAGGCAGAACTTGGAGAAGCAGCAGCATAGCTGAAGTGTAAGTTGGTTGAGCGCAAAAAAGAACGGCTCACATGATAAATTATATATTTGTTATTGGCGGCAAAGCACCTCTAAAATAAGAAATATATGCCTCCAAAGACAAATGAGGAATGCCCCTAATCAAATCATGTAAATTGACACACATGTATGGAACCACAGCTACATCAACGTCAAAACTACTTTCACCAATGATTATAAGGATTACACACACGCTAATTTACAACACCAGACATACACACCCACATGAATATACCTCCTAATCCCTTGCTAGAATTGACAAAGAGTAAGGATAAATCTGCTTTCAGTGAGCGAATGATAAAATCATATATTTTGACACTTGACGATCAGGAACAACCAGTATAGAGTTGAGGACCAAACATAAACTTTGACAATGCTGACTAAATATGAAATTTTCCATATTTAATAATAATATTAAAAAAGCCAAATCGCTACCAACTCTCAATTATATAATAGCAGAGGTTATGTAATATCTCTGAATCCGACTGCTTGTAATATACATATATTGACAAACTAGATTGCTTCATTGCAGAAAAGAGGATTACACATTGCCTAACGTTTTTGGAAATTTAAGAACTTGATGGAATAGACAAACACGACGAAGATGGCAATGATGTAGGCGAAGTGGGCAAGGACAACATAGCCAAGGAAATCATGCTGGACGCCCAAATTATCCTCCAAGAATTGCTTCACCACCACAGGGCTCCCACCGGGGACAGAAAGAGAACCGCCGAGCTCACCAAACTGTGATGCAACAACGCCATATATGGTCCAGGACACTGGGTTGGCCCAGTAGTACCACCTCCACCAAATTGGTATCGCCTACAAAAAAAACAACAACCATCCAAACATCCATCACAATGATCCTCAATCAAAGAATTTGGTTAATCGACATGCAACACGGTTAATCTTAGCTTGCTTACCGTTCTGACAATGAGGAATCCAGCAAATAGGTTCCAAAGAGGAAGTACAAAGGATGTGAGTATGCTTGCCAGCATCGCAGATGGGGTCAATGACACCAGCATCATGCCAAACAATGTGAAGTAGTTGAAGCATGCAACAACGAAGAACAAGAAATAAAAGAACTTGTCAGCTTTCCAGTCATATCCAATCATCACATAGATGAGGATTGTGTATAATATCCCCTGTAGGATGTTGTAGATGACCTCCACGCATGCCTGCACACAAAAAAATTGCATATTCTTGAGAATGGATGGGTTTAGGATTTGTTCATATCCAAAATGTTCAGCAAACCACTTCAGAGAGGAGCTATATAAGGCCATCAGGGTTGTTTCATTCAAACTATACAAACAAACTCTAACCTTTCACTGCCTTTACTTTCTTGAACTTGTTGGATTTACTAATGCTTTAAGTATGCTGATGTTAATTCTTTGTTTTTTTCTAGATTTGCATCGCCCTAATTAGGTGTTGTTAATTGTTTCCTATTTTTAGCTAATTAAGCGAGGATCGTAGAAACTTTGGAATTTGTGCTACTTATATTTGAAATAGGATGGGCTCATACCTTCATCCGGAACAAGCTCAATGCATCCAAACAATGAAATTTCAATAAAAAAGAGTATCAAATTAAGAAGATCAAGAAATTACCTGGGCTAATGCATAGGATAATGGAGAGTACATCCCCGCTGCCTTTTCACGGTAGAAAACTGTTCGCTCAATTGACACAACAGGCTGAACTGTGAAGCAATTTGTAGCCCCAAGGAAGAAGATAGCAGCATAAGTTGCTCCAAGTAGATTGTACAAATCTTGTTGCGATTCTCTGCCCACAAATCAAACAGATGAAAAAGTATTAGTGCCTCCTTAACTACAAATGTATCATCTTCTCAAGTCTCAACTATAGCAACAAAATAGGATCATACATCTTTGTTCCTTTTTGCCAAAACACTATGCCAAATACAAGACCATCGAGCAATGTTATAAGATAGCGCATGGCATTGTAGGGTGGATTCTTCCAATAAGATTTGTATTGCTTCCATAAGTTTGCAACACATTGGTTGTACAAATTCTGAGAATACTTTGTAGGAAATGAGAGATCCTGATAGCCTGGCGGGGGAATGCTCAATTCCTTAATAAGTTCTTGGTTTTTCCTGGCCATATTTAACAAATGGGAACTCAGTGTGGATAGTATAAATGAGAACAACTGCATTTTTGCGCTTCGTTTCAAGAGCATATGTATTTGTTTTAATGGAAAACAACCGCTGGTTAAAAATGATGAAATTTTATGTTCAATGACTTGGGCTAATTACCTATAAAGAACAGAATTAGCATAAATTTCAGCAAAATTTATGTTCAAGTGAGCCTCAACTAGAGTGGAGCTAACTTCCAGCATCCATGTTGCAGGATTATATCCTTCTGTGATCTTTGCAACACCTGGAATTGCCTGCAATGCAATAACAGCCTCATGGATTAGTTTTTTTTTTAACTTTTGCTACACCTGCAAGGAGTTCAAGGCCTGTTTGCTCTTTAATGATTCTGAGCCTACTGATCATATTTGTAAGCAGGCTATCTGTTCACTTGAAAATTACTAAAATCTTGGCTACCCCCAAACTAAAACCTGTAAGCAAAGGAAGCTCACCTCAAAATATTCAACTATTTTATGACAGTGGCGACCAAGTTCACCAGCATAAATAACCTGCCCTCCTCTTTTCAAAAGCAGAAGCTAGAAAAGGAAACAGTTGTGAGTTATATGCATATCTAGAACTAAAGTATTTATAATAAAGTTATCTATAGTGTATATATATATATATGTATATATATATATATATGTATATATATATATATATATATATATATATACATATATAGGGAAAATACATCCTACCACCCAGGGGTAGTTACCTCACATGTCTCATATACTACCATGTGGTAGTATATATACTACTTTATCATTTTAAGTATGTTCATATACAATATATAAGATACTTCAAAGTGACTTACATAAAAAAAAATTGCAAGTTGGCCCATGGTTTTTATTATATTTATAAAATACGTACACACACACACACACACACACACACACATATATATATATATATATATTAGGGAAAATACATCCTACCACCAGGGGTAGTTACCCCACATGTCTCATATACTACCATGTGGTAGTATATATACTACTTTATCATTTTAAGTATGTTCATATACAATATATAAGATACTTCAAAGTGACTTACATAAAAAAAATTGCAAGTTGGCCCATGGTTTTTATTATATTTATAAAATACGTACATATTTATACGTAAATAAGAGCATACTTAAAATACGATACATACTACCAAAAAAGTTGTATATATACTACCTAAACATTGTTATATACTACATACTATGCGTACATACTCTCTGATTTGATAGATACTACATACAACATACAAAACGCAAGTGGTGGTAGAAAAATTTGTCATATATATATGTGTATATATATATATATAGAGAGAGAGGGGGGGGGGGGGGGGGGGGGGGGGGTGGAGAGAGAGAGAACCTCATCAAAAGACTCAAATATATCGATGCTGGGTTGATGGATTGTGCAAACCACAGTACGACCAGTGTTGACTGTATTTCTCACCACCCGCATGACAATTGCTGCGGCTCTAGCATCAAGACCAGAAGTTGGCTCATCCATGAATATGATTGAAGGATTTGCTACAAGCTCCACAGCAATTGTCAGTCTCTTTCTTTTTTCGGTCGATAACCCGTCAACTCCAGGGAGACCAACCAGAGCATTACGCAACATATCAAGCTCTACAAGGGTCATAACTTCCTCCACAAACATCTGTGTGGGTGAAGATTAGTTTCTTTAATCAGAAACAATTACAGTTTGAAGTTTCAAATATACAAAACACCACATCTTTTCTTGAGTTTGAAACGTGGCTTGAATATATACCTTTCTCGTAATGTCATCAACATCTGAGGAAAGACGCAGCCAGGCAGAGTAGAGAATGGATTCATATACAGTAACATTTGGTGAATGGATATCAATCTGTTCACAATAGCCACTAATGCGGGCAAAAGTTCCTTGTTTTTTAGGGTAACCAGAGAGGGTGATACTTCCTTCAGTAGCTCCACTAGTTTTCCTTCCTGCCAGGACATCCATTAGAGTTGTCTTCCCAGCTCCACTCACACCAATTAGTGCCGTCAGAACACCTGGCCTAAAAGTACCACTGATATCAGAGAGCAACTGCAGATGACTTTCTGCGAATCCTTGTTCCTTCATTTCCTGAAACACAAGATGACACATCTTAATGTTATACGTAAAATATTTGTGCCCATGTATGCAGATAAATTTATCATACAAGGGACGAACTTATGTCCTAACATGATATGTGTGAGGAGGAAGATATGTAGGCTTACTGCAGGCATCTCCACGTAATAGTTTATATGGTTGAAGGAAAGTGAAAGAGGCTGAAAAGGCAAGGCAATGCGTGACTGAGTTGGCCTATTTATGGCTTCTTTAGTACCTGCAGAAACCGCAAGTGCATATAGTGACTAATTAGTAGTATTAATGTTAATGTGTCAGTTGGGTTGATAAATATTACATGAACTTAAGAATATTATAGAGGCTGCAATAGTCTAATATGGATACTTGAATAAGACCTCACCCATAGGTATTGAAGTTGCCATAGTAGATGATGCGTTGGTTTCTAGCATTTGCTCTTTGTTTGTCTCATTCTCATTCTCTTCATCTGAAACTAGTGTGTTTGAGCTACTGCTAGCTGGAAGAAAAAAGATCATATGTAGTGTGTAAGTACCTTGCTCAATAAGGCATCAACCAATAATCTCAGCCAAAGGAAAATTATGGTACTCACGGCTCAAGTACGTAAGGGCCAAAAGGTATAAGATGTTGAACAAAATAGTGAATGCTATAATGGCTCCTATTGAAAGCCAAAAGCACCAGTCGCTAGTAAACAAGCCTCTGGATTTAAGAATAGCCTTGCCTACTGTTCGTGCATCAATAGCAGTATCATTGTTTGGCTGTAGTAAAAATGGAAGACCTCGCATTAGTTGAGATGTTGTCACCTTTACAACATTTAGATATAATGGTCCCCTCACTGTTCGAGCTTAGAGAAACTAAACAAATAAAAGGTTTTGAGAAAAACTTACAGTGGACCACCTACTAGCATGGAATTCATTGATTGATATCGCATTTTGACTGTACATCATCGGAGATGCCCAGTAAGCCCAGATCCACCATGGTCTGACGTCACCTATCCACATCAAAATTAGGCATGGAGAAGGTTACTTTCATCCATGCAAATGAGATACAGATAGCTGATTTATCATGCCTAGAGAGCGAAATATAAATGATTTTGTCATGACAGCATGCTTACCTCTAGGGATGATAAATCCTCCAAATATGAAAATAATAAGAATAACAAACAACCCAAAAGTGTTGGCAACAACCATTGATTTCAAAATAGCGCCAAGAAATCGGAACAAAGCCATTGCCATTTGGTGAGTAGCGAAGAAAGCTAAAAGCTGACGAAAGAACCTAATGAGCAGAATGATGAATAATGGAGTTATCAATTAAAAACTTTAATATTCAAAACACGAAATGAACACAAGGATTATTTTATATACGGATGTATACCTTCCTGCAGCAGGTGCAAAGCCCATCACATAGTACGTGAGGACAACCCAAATCCCGGCCTCCACAAACGAAATAGGAACTTTTAAGATGATGTTTGCCAGTCCAAAGGTCCATGGGGGAAAGAACAAGAAATCCCTTTGTTTGTAGAACGTAGGAAGGATCTTTATGGTCAGTTGTAGCTCAGCAAACCCATTGAACAAGATGGTGATTAAACTGAAAGTCAGAGCTCCAAAGAATTTGGTACCGTCCGAAATCTGCCTATGGGGCATCTCTGTTCTGAGGAACACAGTCATGGCCATGAGCCCCAAGATGATCAACTGGGTGACTTTGAAGATGTAGATGAAGGAGTTGCGCTTCATCAACAGCTGTTCTCTTGACACCACTGTCTTGAATGACTCCCAGCTAGATTTCCCATACTTCCTAGTGGTCAACGCGGCAGGATGGGTTTTGGATTTTTCAAAAGGAATATGCAGCTCCTCGAGCATCTGCTGGCCTACATGAAATGACTTGAAATGTTCAGCAAACTCTGGGACTGACACGTAGCGATACTGCTCCTGGTCAAGATACCAGTATTGTTGCTGGTCTTTCTTGGAAGTGACCTCTTGAAGGAAGTCAGCAACTCCTTTCCTCTCAGGGCATCGGAAACCAATGGACTCGAAGAATTCCAAGATGTTCTCACGTGGCCCATGGTACACTATGTATCCTTCTGATAGCAGAATTATGTCATCAAACAGGTTGTAGGTCTCTGGTGGTGGTTGGAGGAGGGAGATCATCACAGTGTCATTCATCACATGGACCAACTGCCTTACATATTTTACAATCTGAAATGTGCTAGAGCTATCCAACCCAGTGGAAATTTCATCCATGAACAAAGCCTTTGCAGGTCCTGTTAACATCTCACCTGTTGATCCATCAACAGAAGTAAATATAAGCATAACTTTTAATGAAGTGAGAAATTCCTTTCCACACTGAGTTGAGCGATTGAACTTATTCTATCTAGGTGTACGTGCGTACCAGTTGTGACACGCTTCTTTTGCCCACCAGAAACTCCTCTGATCATCTCATCACCGACGATGGTATCGGCACAAATGTCAAGGCCAAGCACCTGAATGTGAGCTTTTTCTCAGACTCAATGTGCAATTTTTTTTTAGAGAATTCCATGTAATTAACAGAATAGTGAAAATCTCACCCTCAGAGTAAGATCTGTTATAATACTAGTCTCATGTCCTTGCACTGCAGTAGCTTTCATGTAAGCGTCGATCTCAGGATCTGGATTTATGCCTGCATCGCGCTCCCTTGCAGCGAGCTCTGCAAGCATGTCATATTTGGCACCAATACCTAAGCACCGCCTGGAGAAATCCAATGTCTCTCTTACAGTCATCTCTGCATTATGGCGATCGTAATGACTAACATACGCGCTGGTCCTGTCAGGGTAGAACTCTGAAAATGTATGGCCACAATATGTGATGCTGCCAGATACCTGGGTGTATTGCGATATCCATAGGATGGTGATCATTTTCATTTTCATGCATTCAGCCATAATGCATGAGCAAAAAATTAACAAGATAAGTTAAAACCTTGAGGATTTTGTCAAGCTTCCCAGTAAGGGCTCGCATAAGTGTGCTCTTTCCTGAAGAAGGAGGTCCAAGAAGAAGAGTCATCCTGAAAACAACATGCATGTCGAATACTTACATCGCTTCAAATGGTACAGCTGATCAGTTTATGTATTACTGTTTTACTTTTTGAGATTATATTTAGTGGAAAGCAACAAAACTAATGAGTGGATTTTCTTGCAGGAAGGTTGATTGGTAGATACTGAAAACTAATTTTCGGGAGTCACTTCCCTATCTAAAAACACCTAGCTAGATGTAATTGGCTCAGGATGCATGAGAGACGTGAGAGAATATTCGACCTGCTACTACGGATACTTTTTTTTTGCGAATGTAGGATTACTATTTTTGCTGGTATAATAAAGAAACTCCAGCAGGAAGAAGAATGTGATGATTTGTTTGTTACCTGGATGGTTTGAGGATGCCATGGGCATGTCGGAGTATATTAATGGTCCTCTTGTTTGAGGAACCAAATCGTCCAATAAGACCCTGCGGTCGTCATTGTGTAAACAAATCTTCATATTCAATTCATCCATGATGATGCATATACAGTAGTAATGGATAATGGGTAGATCATACAAAATGTGAATAATCAATCAATGTTAGAAACAAGCAAGGAAGTAGTTCATGATTGGACAGGATGGAGGAGGCTGGGAAGGAAGAAATCATCAAAGTGAGAAGCGCCTTTCTTCCAGTGGTGAGTGCGATTTCACCACCTCCTGGATCACAGATTTCATATGCTTGCAGAACACTGCTCTCCTAACATGTTGTATTTTACCACAATGCTACTCTTCATTCTTTCCCTTTCTCGTGTTCTCTAGAATACGAATAGGGAAGAGACCAGTTTTCCCACCATCCACCGCCGGGGACGAGCCCATTGGTTCTTCCTCCCTCCGCGTGCCGCTCCAGTGGCTGTTGGGATGGGGAATCTGGTGCTTCAGTATCGATTTGTAGATTGGGGTAGAGTTTGTAGATCTAACGGCGATGCTTGGGTGGCAACGGCGCCGGTGCAGAGAATAATTAATCCCCGACTCCAGCTCGACCTCATCGACGTTCCTGGCATCGGCAGTGAGTAGTCTGTGGGAGGCATCTTCCACCGCTCCTTCGGGGTGGTTGATTTAGGGTTCCTTAGGGTTGTTGGCATGGCGGTGGCGGCAAAGACCCCCTTGGGAATTTTGTTCCTCTGGCTTCATCCACTTCTCGACCGCACCTCCTCTAGAACTGGTGGGAGACCGGGTGGATTTGTTCAGGGGCTGTTGGGCTAGCAAGTGTCGTCTCCTTCGAGGGCGGCAACGGTGGCATTCTCGAAAGGACGGGTGCTTCGGCACAAGGCTGGTGGATGGAGGCAGGTGGATATGCTCCTCTCCTTCGACCTCGTCGAGTGGAGGCAACGGATACACAGTCCAGCGAGCGTGAGCAAGGTCCCAGCTATCGCGCCACAAGGCCTTGGTTTCATTGTTCGCAGTGAGCTGCATACTCGGCTCACAACGCAGCTTGTTTGGCTTTGGTGCTTCGATGGATCTGGGCATGATGGGCATGTGTCTTCTTCTCTCCGGTGGGGCTTCGGCGACAACAGCGGGCCGCGATGAGCGACGACGGTGTTGTGTGTAGGGACCCCCAATGGCCTCTTTGTAATTATGTTTTTGCAGGGGTTTTCTACACATTTTCTGGGACACCTGTGTTTTCTGGGGTCTTGTGTGTTGTACCGTGGACTGACTAATGAATGACACGTGGTTACTCTGAAAATAATAATACTGTATTTTTTTAGAACTTTCAAACGTGGTTTCTTCAGAGTTTTTATCGTTAACTTGGTTTCTACTAGATATTTTCTCAAAGTGACCAAGTATATAAATACAGAGCCTGGTTGTGGCCGGAGGTGAATCGGTGATGGTGTGTAGCGATGGGAGATCAGTCATCGACGAAGAGCGACGCTGGTGGCGGCGGAAAGTACACGCCGCCGAGCAAGAGGCTCGGAGCCAGTGGCTCCGGCGATAGGACGATCGTCGTGGCCGCGCTGACGAGGAGCGTCGGAGTGCCGATCCAATACCCGCAGTTGACAGAAGGTAATTACCAGTTGTGGGCGGCGAAGATGAAGATCATCCTCAAGCCAATGGGGGTGTGGTCGCCGATCACCGGAGAAGACGTCGATGAGACCAAGGATCAGGGAGCCATGGCTGCTATCTCGCAGTCCGTTCCAGACGACATGATGATGTCCATCGTGGAGTACGAGTCGGCCAAGGAGGCTTGGGACGCTATCCGTACCATGCGCATAGGCGATGAGCGTGTGGTGCTGGCGCGCATCACCCACTTGGCACGGCGCTTTGAGCAGCTAACAATGGAAGATGGGGAAGGAATTGGCGCGTTTGGCTGCCGGCTCACCGCGCTCGTCGGAGAAATTCGAGCGCTTGGCGAGGACTTGCAGGAGCACGCCGTTGTCAAGCGGCTGTTCGCGGCGATCCCGAATCGCTTCCTACCAATAATCGGGACAATCGAGCAATGGGGCGACATCAAGAAGATGTCGGTCACCGAGGCCATTCGGCGGCTGCGGGCGTTCGAGGAGAACGAGTCCGGGCGGCGCTAAGACCGCGGCGGCAACGGCGAGAAGTTGATGCTGGTCTCATGCGCGCAGCTGGAGGCACTGGTCCGGGAAGAAAAGAAGAAAGGAGAGGGCTCCAGCAACGGCGGCAAGAACAGCGACGGGCGTGGCGGTGGCCACGGCCGAGACGACGACAAGAAAAAGACCCACAACAAGTTCGACAAATCGAAGATTACCTGCTTCGAGTGCGGGGAGAAAGGACACTTCAAGTCTGAGTGTGAGGCATGGAAGAAAGAGAAGGCGCTCCTAGCTGCTGCCGACGTCGACGACGAGCCGGCGCTGTTGATGGCCGTGGCATGTGAGGTCACCCCAGTGGTGGAGCGCGCCGCGGATGTCGTACAGCCAGAAGATATGGAGCCGAAGGAGGTGCTTCACCCCTTGGCCGTCGAGGCTGACTTGGAAGCTGCAAAGGCGGAGGTCGAGCGGCTGCGTGGCGAGCTAGCCGTGGCCAATGGAAAGCTGTGCGCCGTGTCGAACGGGTACAGGACAGAGGCGGAAGAGAGAGCAGCTGCAAGTTGCGACGGGTATGCAGTATCGTGTGATGGCACGAGTCGTACGGATCGTCGGCGTAGAGTTCGGCCGGGTTAGCTGATCAGTTTGCATGTAATCAGAAATTAAATAAGAGAAAGATGCAGAAAAACCGAGGAAGTTATGCGGCACAAAATATTTTGTTTCCTGGTGTCGTACTGCTGTTTATCTTTTCACCGTGTACGCGTGTGTTCGGCGCTGTGAGAGAGAGAAATCCGGCCAGCGATCCAACAATAAGTAGTCTATGGGATTCGTGACATGTTTAGTTGAGGAAAAAACTAACGCCCACATGTGTGGCATCTTGCACATCGCCCACACGTCTTTTTTAGCACTCATTTTATCACATGTGAACAGATAACATCAGCAGGAATCTTTTTGGTTTTTGACTTAAAAATGTTTTATCTCCTAATTAAAATATCAAATTAAAAATCCGTTTTCACCATTAAATCCGTCTCGACGAGATCTTCAAAACTAGACCCCATGTTGATATGTTTCGACGAATTTTTTTTTGACCAAAAGTTGCCATTATGTTTACACTGTAGTTGCCACAGTGCTTAAACTAAAGTTGCCATGTGGCAATTTCAGTTTGTAGAACATGGCAATTTTAGTATTTTGATGATGGCAACTCCAGTACTTTGACCATGAAAACTATTTTTTGTATGAACCATGGCAATTTTAAGTGCATGTATCATGGCAATTTTAGTTTATGGTTCATGGCAAGTCTAGTTTCTTAATTCCCCGTTTTATAAATGTCAAAATTTACTTTTAAATGTAGAAGAAAATAGCTGAAACATATCATGGCAACTTCAGTGTAAACACCATGGCAATTCATGTGCAATAGACATGGCAACTTTTAACCCAAATTTTTTTTCGTCGAAATATATTGATATGAGATCTAGTTTCGTAGATCTCGTCGCGAGGGATTTAATGGTGAAAACGGATCTTCAATCGAATTTTTCATTTAAGAGATAAAAAATTTAAAAAACTGAAAATCCAAAAAGATTCTCACATGCATGCATGAGGTGACGTGGCGCAGTCTGTGTGTTATAGGGCCTGTGGGCGGGTTTCGATCCCATCACACGTGTGGGCGTTAGCGTTGTCCTTAGTTGAAGCCTGCATGGCTTGCTACAAAATTAGCGTTACAGTAGGTTGAAACGGAAACAAACACCCTTGGATTGGATGGATCACTATATATATAAGACGATAACTTATTTGAGTATTAAGTTTGCAAAGTACTCATGTGATCCTGGATGAACAGTAAAATCAGAAAAATAGAAAAAAAATTCAAAAAAATCTGATTTTTTTTTTCAAGAAACTTTGTCATTTTTCTACATGCATGCAAATTTTCATCCTAGTTTTTTAGAACATCAATTTTGTTTTTTTTGCCCACACCTCCACAAATGTAATTTCATCATGAAAATTTGCATGCATGTAGAAAAAACATCAATGTTTCTTGTCAAAAAAATTCGGAATTTTTTTAAATTGTTTACTATTTTTCTGATTTTACTGTTCGTCCTGGATCACTGGAGCCCGGGATCACATACTCCATGTCCATTAAGTTTAGGGTACATACGTATGTGTGGGTGTAGTAGAATGTCTGTCTGGTACCTACCTGTAGGAAGTTGGTGGTTGCGTTCCAGAGCGTGGGGAGCGCTCGGCTGCCGACGAAGGCGTCGACCTCGACGCAGAGGTCTTGGTATCGCACCTCGATGGCCGGGAGGTCGATGCCCACCCTGTCGACGCGGTCCCTGAGCAGCCGGAGGAAGCGCTCGCAGTCGTCCTGGAAGACGCGCTCCAGGAGGGCGCGGCCGCCCTCACCACCGGCAAGCTGCTGGATGTCCACCAGACCTGCACCGTCGATGAGGAGACCGCCGTCTTGATTGGGGATGATGGCGTGTCGCATGCGGTCGTAGGTGGGCAGCTTCTCCAGCGCCGCCCACCGGAGGTTCTCCTCATCGTCGTCATGGCCCTGCTGCGACTGCGCCCGACTGAACGGGTCGTCCGTGTCCGGCTGCCGGAACGAATGAGAGATGGAGGAGCGGGAGCCCCAGCTCATGCTCTGCCGGCTACCTGACAAGGCCCACGTCCCTCCTGCTGCGGCCATCGTCGGCTCCGTAGCCTAGCTACCTAGCTAGCTAGTCACACGACTGCCCTGCTGATAGATAGGGCAGGCTGCTGCAACAGCCAAAAAAAAAAAAAAAGCTAGCTCGCTTGCCGCTGGAGTGTATATATATAGGGTGCCCCTAGGTTTTTTTTTTTGAGGGGTAGGGTGCCCCTAGGTTAGTGATTGCAATGTAACATTAGCGGGGTGTGTACAGGCCTTATGCGAATGTCATGCAGGGCTCTACGGAGTGCCTCTCCTCTTAGGTTGCATTCCAAGTGAGAGTGAACTAGAGTACATACCCATGGAGGGTTTATATAGGCTAGGAGTCCTTGACAAATGATCAAGATTACCGTTGTGGTGGTAGGTACGACGTGTAAGAATGCAAAGTCCATGTTGGACTAGCCCACTCATCCCTCCACTAGGGTGGCTTCATTTTCTTGGGCCTTCTCTAATAACTTGTCTTTTACTATTAACTTTGCGTTTTATTCTCCCTTTTTTTTTTGACTTTGCTTGGACTTTTGTTGATTTGGCTAAACTTTAACAATTTTTCATATAAATGTCATATAGAACTACGCGAGTCCCTGGATAAAATGAGCTATTTCCCCAACACTATATTCTAGTTCTAGCAAGCAAGCTAGCGGAGTAGCAGCTGCGATTGATCGTCCATGCGCATCAAATGTGTGCAATACACATTGTTAATTTTCTAGAACATATTTTTACCTGCCGGCGGCTGCCTGCCTGCACAGTAGAGAACCCTATCTTTTTTGGCTATTTTGCATTTTAATCCTCTGACTATACCATATTTATGTATTAGTTCCTGTATCTTACTGCCAGACTTTCCAGCTTAGCCCTCAAATTCGATGCTATTCACAAATAGGTCCTTGTTTTTACATGAACAACCAAACAAGTCTCGGGTTGCTTTTGCCGCACCCTTTCTCATAAGTTCCAGCGAGGAAGAAGCGACGATTTTGTGGTCATCAGGTAGACGAGCGAGTACCAAAAGTATGCAATGGTATTGAGGGGAGCGGGACCTCAAGGTGTTTCGTGAGAAAAAGAGGAAAACATGAAATAGGGAACTAACCCTATGCGTCGATGCTCTCAGCTGGTACGGAATGCCAATAGAGTGGTGGCGAGTGGACGGACGTGGCGATTGTGTTATGCAGAGTGGAAGGACATGATGCCACAATATTGGCTTGGCCAATGACAGAGCGAAATAACCAATTTACGAGATAGAGTGTCCTGCATGCTATGAGTAGGAAAAAAAGAAGTACGAATGGAAGGAATAAACCAAAGAGATTCACGGTGACCGGTAAAGATGAGGACATGGATGCTTGCCGTGAGGTGGTAATTTTTTTAGCTTAACACATAAAAAACTACCTCCACTCGATGTCTAGAGATATTATTATTTTTCATTCTATAACAACGTACGGTTATTTACCTAGTTACATTATTAATAGCATGGAAGGATGTACACATGCTCTGATCATAGTTTTAAATAGCAGGCTATGCCTCTTAGTGGCGGAGCTCTTCTAATCGCTATAGCGCTCTATTTAAAATGTTTGTTTATGTGTTTGGACCAAAAACACTTAGCGCAGGACCTGTTCTAAACGCTATAGCATGCGGAGCTATAGCGTGCTATTTAAAACCATGGCTCTGATGCACCTGCAAACAACAACTTCTACTCCTAAATAAAAAATACTAATCCGGTCCGATGTACTGTATCAATGGGCCAAGTAGCTAGCTACAGACAAGAGAGAACCTACGGGAAAGAGAGGATATGCCGCCCAGCGCGTTGTATATTGTACTCCTAGTTGCCTTTGATTTTCCTTGTTTCATATGTCAGACTGATCGTTAACTAATTGATGGTGACCACAGCAAGATTCACCTGCTCTCTGTTTGTATGTACGTATGTATTGCAGGCGTGGCGGCGTGCAACTGATGCATGGAAAGTTAATGCATATACTCCTATTAGCGGCCACCATGAATGTGTGCATATGATGTCTAGCAGCTGCCTGTCTGGTTCATCTAACTCAATCATACTTATATTCAATTCAACTGGTACTTACTTTCCATGCGGCGGCTACGGCCAGAGCAGCCGCCTAGCGGAGCAGGAGTACTTAATTAGCTAGGTAGGGCATTGATTAGTCTATCCGGTTGATCGAGTTTCGGACTAGTAAACGATCGGTCGATTGACGAGTGTGAAGATTTTACCACCGTTCGTCCACTATACAAATCTTCTTCTCTCCTACTTGAAAAAACAGAAGGTTCTGTGGTCCGCTCGTACTTCATACAACCTTACGTGCATTCCCCTCACCCTCTCCCCGTTTTGATTTTTTTTCCTTCTTTCTGTTTTTTCCACCGGTTTTCCCCTGAAAACCACCTCAACTGCCCCACCTCTTATTGACTTATCAAATAAATTCTATTTTCGTTGATAAGCCAATAAGTGCTTACCAAATTAGTGTTTACCAAATTAGTGTTTACCAAATAAAATCCTATTTTTTTTACACAATCATATTAATATGGGTAGGTAAATTATGAGCTAACATACTAGAATATTTATACCACATTGCAACACACGGGAAATTATCTAGTTAATTAAATGAAGCAATAAATTAATTAATTTGTTCGGTTTCATGTTACTAGCTGGCAAAATAAGGTCGTGTGAGATTAAGTTGGATCAATTGATGAGTGTGTAGAGTTTACCACTGAAAGTGCCACACTTCACTTGCATAATTCAGTTGTCATTATGAGCATCATATCACATATCAACACACAAGTTTAAAATTTGTCAACAACAAATGAGTTCTAAATTGACATCAGGCAATTAGGAAGTTGGATAAAGGTATAAATAGACTCCCTCCGTTTCAAAATATAAAATATAAGATGTGTCTTGATTCGTCAAGTCAATGTTTCCAGAACCATGCCACGTCAGCGCAGAGACCGCTTTGAGTTGCATTACTGACTGTTTCCCTTGTCCCAAAGAGTGTTCTTCAGCTGAGCATAGGGACCAAATTTATTCGGTTTGGGGTGCGATTTGTCTGGTTTTAAAGTTGAGATACGGAAAAAATGTACTTATTTGTTTTACAATATGTGGAGTACTTTGCATGCGGCAGCTACGGCCAGGGCAGCTGCCTAGCGGAGCATGAGCACTTAATTAGCTTGGTAGGGCATTGATTAGTCCATCCGATTGATCAAGTTTCGGACTAGTAAACAATTGGTCGATCGATTGAGCAATTTGGAAGTTGGATAAAGGTATAAATATGACTCCCTCGGTTTCAAAATATAAGGCGTGTCTTGATTCGCTAAAACAAGGTTTTTTAATTTTTTTAATATGTGGCTTATGTGCATTGCACCTATATTGCAAAATCATGACAAAGACCTAGAGAAGCAGCCCCCTCCTTCAGTTCTCTTGGCAGGACATGTAATTAGTTCACACGCAGCCCTTAATTTTATCCGTATGAAGACTGACAAATTAATCAAGTTCAGGTAGCCAAGCATCAACAAGAGATTGGAGTATTAGCTAGCTAGAGATTTTTGAAGCAAGAAGGTACGTAGAAGATTCTCTACCTTACCTTATGGTCTTCATTCATTTAGTACATAATTATATAGTACATCTATTTCCCAATGAAACTCAACAGAAACTTAAAAAAAAGACGAATTATATCATACATTGGTTTCCCAATGAAACTCAACAGCAACTTTTAAAAAATAAAAAATAAGAGGATGATGTGGCTACTGTATTGGTGTAGTGTTTGTTGTTATCCTTGTGTCCCAATCATGCATCCCTAGGTGTGCGTAGGACAGTGCTTTCCCCAAGTTGCCAGGTTGGTATATCTTTAATTTGTTGTTGATCGCTCTAGCATTCCGGAGAAGAAGCGAAAGAGCGGGAGGCAGAGCCGGATGATGGACCTCGGAAAGAAGATGGGGAACAAGCTGGAGGAGAAGAGGCGGCAAGTGGAAGAAGGGGGGGGGGGGGGGGGGGGGGGGGGGGGGGCACAATTGGGGGGGGGGGGGGGGGGGGGGGGGGGGGGGGCACAATTATCGTGGAGAAGATGCGGGAGAATGCTAGGACCAGCAGCTTGGAGAGAACCAGCGGTTAGTCGGGAGAAGTTCAGTTTGTGCTCTGTTTTTTGTTTCTCTTTTCGATTGGGAAGTTTCTGAGTACGTAGCTAAGCGAATCCTTTCGCCGTGGACAACTAAAAAATATCACAACTTTTTTAAGTCAGTAACTAAATCCAGAGACATACATGCGTGTCTCACATGTACAAATGTTGATTGACAAATGCACATCTAGGCAGAACCTAGGACGATGTACCCTTAATGGTGTCTTGGAATTTTAATTACTAAAACAAGGGTGGAAATTTTGGCTATTTTTGCAATGTAATTATCATTTATATGTTGTTCAATGTATTAAGCTTAATCATGGTTTACCTGATGGGTAGTGAAAATTTTGTAAAGCCTAAAAAAGGCCTTTGTAAGTTCTTGACGCATGTAACTGTCAAGTACATGCGCAACTCACCACTTAAGACAACGCTATACTAAATGCTAACATAAACAGTAAATTTCAAAGTTAACAAAAAAATGGTAACCCACCAATATGTATAAGCTACAGGGAAGCATCGTTGTGAAACAATGGTAACCCAACAACATGTATAAGCTACAGGGAAGCATCGTTGTGAAAAAATGGTAACCCAACAGTAACATCTAGAACTTGGAGTCCTTTTTTGGTTTCCCACATCCTTCTCATGCTCCATCTTCCTCTTGCTTGTGTTCTGTGAGCTGCAAAGCACAAGCTGAGGTTGAACAACTACATCTGTCTCGAAAAAACGGTTGAAGAAGAACTATATAAAAAGTACTTGTATGCTTCAGCAAGAGACAGAAGTAATGTATACAGATAAGTTGACATACGATCCTTGTATTCTTCGGCCGAGCTCAGTAGTTACGCAACTTCAAAATGGCTCTACTTTTATTGCTGGCGACCTGCTTCACAATGTCCTCCTTGACTTTGTCTTCCCTACGTTTTGCTTCATTTTTTGTTCCTTCTTGGGTCTTATTTTCATGGCTTTGGTAATAAAATGAGTAAAAATGCACAACGAGTTGTACTTCCTTGATGCTTGGGAGAAATTCCAGCCCAGGGAAGCCAATTGCAGAATGAAAAACTGGCAGACTTAACACCTCAAGTTTAATCATTGATGTTTGCTCAAACACCAGTGATTCGATTTACATATAGAAGCAAACAAGATGGAGGACCACGAGGCTTCTGAAAAGGCCACTCTGGAAAGTGATACGGACAGGTTGTTTAATGTCACGCTCCGCTAAACGAAGAATGGGTATGCACTAGTAGAAAAATGACTTTACGTTCGCATCATTAGTCCCGGTTTGACTACGGCCCGGGACTAATGACCATTAGTCCCGGTTCCAACGGCTAGGGGCAGGGGAATCATTAGTCCCGGTTCGTGTTGAACCTTTAGTCCTGGTTTGTGACACAAACCGGGACTAAAGGGGTGGTGACAGGCTGGTGTCAGGATGGAGCCCCACGAGCCCCTTTAGTCCCGCACTACTAGGGAAAACCTTATACACAGAGGATTATCAGTAGCGCTGGTCAAAAGAGGGCGCTACTACTATCTAACAGTAGCGTGGGGCGACAAACATCGCTACTGCTATGTAACTAGCAGTAGCGTGTCCCACATAAAAAATGCTACTACTATAACTGTCACACCATTGCCAACAGGCTAGGTATAGTAGTAGCGCCTATTTTGACAAACGCTACTGCTAAGCAAATAGTAGTAGCGCGTTTTAAGGCGACAGCGCTGTTACTAAGAAAAGGAAAAGAAAAGAAAAAAGGAAAGAAAAACAGAAAAGGAAAATTAAAGAAAAAGAAAAAATAAATTCAATAGCAGCAGCGCTTGTTTTCGAAAGCGCTATAGCTATATTAGCTATAGCGCATTTTCGTAAAAGCGCTATGGCTATCTTATCTATAGCATTAGCGCTTTCCTAGTAACAGCGCTGTAGCTATATTAGCTATAGCGCGTTTTCCTTACAAGCGCTACCGCTAAGTTTGACTTGCCCCTTCGCGGTTATCCCTCCTTCCCCAATTCCCCATTCTTCTCGCGTCCCTCTCCCCTCGCCGCCCCTGCTCCCTCGCCACCCCTGCTCCCTAGCCGCCACTGCCTCCGTCGCCGTCACCGGGGCCGCCACCGGAGCCGCGCGCCGTCGCCGCCACCGGAGCCACGCGCCCTCGACGCCCCCGGGAGCCACCCTGCCTCCCTCCACGGCCCTGCCTCCCTTGCCGTCACCGGGGCCGCCCTGCCTCCCTCCATGGCCCTGCCACCCTCGACGCCCTCCCCGCCACCGCCTCCCCCGAGCACCCTCTCTGTAAGCCCCCACCCCTCCTCTCTAGGTTAAATTACTTAGGTGAATTTAGTTATGAACCCTAGGTTTAAGCAGAGTAGTAGTGGTACAGTAGGTGAATACTTTGCAAGAGGGCAGCAGGTTAATTTACTTAAGTGAATTTAGTTATGAACCCTAGGTTTTGGTATGAACCCTAGGTTTTTTAGTTAGGGCAGGTTTAAGCAGAGTAGTAGTGGTACAGTAGGTGACCTAAATGAATGAAATTAGTAGTTAACTGAATTTTTTTCATTTCATCATTGTAGAGCACTAAAGTTAAATGAATTTTGTTCTATTAGTAGTTAACTGAATTTGCTTCTACACTTAGTTTTTGAATTAGCTTGTGTATATTTGGACATGTGTTTGCTCGTGTATATTTGGACATGTGTTGCGGTGTCGAAGATGGATATTTGAAAATTGTTTGCAGGGAATTTTCCGAGTGGCCTATGTTTTGCCGGAAAGTTGATTCATTTCCGTTCCGCCAAATTTCAGGCACTCGATTTGTCCACTTTTTAGCAAAGGTCATGCCGAAATTTTCCGTGAATTTCGGCATGACTTGTGCTAGAAACTAGGACATATCAAGTGCCCGGGATTTGCCGCAACGGTAATGAATCAACATTCCGGCAAAACATAGGCCTTTTTTATGTCATTATTCATTTTATTAGGTCTAGAATTAATTGACTAGACTTAATCGTAGAAAACATGGCTAGCAACGATGAAGGAGAGGATTCTGGTAATTGCAATGTCTACGAGGCGGCAGACACCTATTTGAACTATATGGAGGAGCAACGGGCTACGCATAGCCGCCGTGTCACATCCGGCACCGACACCGATACCGGCATCGAGACCACCGCCGAGACCGGGGCCGAGACCGAGACCGGGGCTGAGACCGAGACCGGCGCCTCTGCTGGCGAATTAGCCGGTATAGAACCGAAACCGAAGAGGATACGGCGCCCAAACCAGCTCGGCACTACTAGACTGGTGGTCACGACGATGGACCCCGGCAATTTCGAGCCAAAAGAGCCTGTGGAAGCGCGCAAGTGCTACGGCAATCAAATAGGCTGCATCCTACAGGAAACCGCCACCATCAACGATGAAAGATTAAAGAGGATACCAAATATGGAGCACTCCCTCCTAAAGAAGCTGCACCAGAGATTCTTGTTCCCGGACGGGATGAAATCAAATATACTGAACCGTGGTAAGACCCGGCAATGAAGAAGATAAATAGACGCGCCATGGGCAAGTTTAGCGGCGCGTTGTCCGCCTGGAAAGTAAGGGTGAAACAACGGATCAAAGACGAATCCTACTCCGAGATTGTAAAGGATAATCCGACAATTACGGAAGAGCAGTTCGAAATATTCAAAGCGGCTTGCGTTGCCGAAGCTGCCAAAGAAAAGTTGGAGTACATGAAGGGGCTGCAAGAGAGGAACATGGGGTCCCACTACCTCGGAAGCCGTGGTTACGCGGGGAAGAGGGACATATGGGCCAAGGAGGATGCGGAACGCGAAAGTCACGGGATCCCAGACCCCTTGGCGGAGTTCACCGTCCCGCAGGAGCGTGATGCCATCAGGGCCCGGTACCGTTGGGACCCAGTCAACAAGGTTTTTCAAATGGACGGCGTCACGAAGGAGTTCATGAGACTGCTGGTAATTATTAATTTACCCCATAATTTTAGCTTCTGATCAATTCGACTGCATATTTAGTCACATTTGTAAACGATCCACGTTCCTTTTGTAGAAAGAGCAGCACAGGATTGCGGCCGAAAGCGACTCACCGTCTGAGGCGTTGGTGAGGCCCAAGTGGGACACCCCATTCAACCCGGCCTTGAACATAGTGAAAGGACTCCCGATGAACACTCGGCCGTCGTATGGACGCGTGCACGACGTCGGAGACGGCGCCACGTGGAAGCACTACTACAATGAGAGCGCCGAGGAGAGAAAGCAAAGATGGAGGTTAAACGAAGAAAACATTGACAAGAAGGTTGAGATTGCGGTTGCTAAGAAAGCAGCTGAGACCAAAGATGAGGCAGTCAAAGCAGCGGTAGCTGCCGTAAAAGAGCAAATGGCAGCTTCGTATAGTGCCTTTCTTCCGACTGTCATCGATTGGAGCAAGAAAAATCCACATAAAGAGGCAGCGGACTTTCCCCTTTCCGACTTCTTGGGGAGCAGCTCGTTTAGCGTTGCACCAGCACCTGCTCCCGCAACCGCACCTGCTCATAGCAGCCCGTCCTCCGTCTCTGGCGTGCTCGGCGGGGCTTCGTCTTTGGCTGAGCTCGACACCCTCACGGTAACTACATGTCACACCGGCCCTCTTCAATATTTGTATAATCTCCGGTTTTCGTTGCCTTTCGGATGTCTCACGTCGCAGACATGTCTTTGTAGGTTGACGTAACCCCATGCACTATACTGTACACCATCAGCGGCCAAAAGGTGGACGTGGGAAAGGCAACGATAGTGTAGCCGAAGGAACAATTGTTCCACAGCCGGCCGGTCCCCCCTGACGTCTTCAAGGTTTCTGTGGCCAGTGTCAAACCGGGCCATGAGAATTTGGCTCCTCTGGTAGCACTAGGGGGAGATGACGACGAGACCCTGCGGTGGTTTGGCGATTGCAAGAGTTAGGTCCTGTTGTGGCCGAAGAGTCTGCTTCGGCTGGAGGCGGCCGGGAGCACACCTCAGCAAGGTATGAACACCAACACCCCACCTACCCAATTAGCGTCGCATGTCATGCTGGGTGATAGCGGACGGCATGAGGAAAAGTCTCCATTAGTTGATGATGATGTCGCCGCCGTCGAAGAAGCAATGCATGATGCCATGGACGAGGATGATGACCCTCTACTTTATCTCAATACCGGCGCCTATGACGACGGAGGATTGATGGCTCAGCAGTATGACTCAGGGTTTGAGCGTGATGGGTTGATGCCTGAATTGCCGGAGAATGAACGTATGATAGGCCCACTTCCAGTAGCAAAGAAGCATAGGAAGAGACCGAAGAAAGGCCGAAATGCCGGCAAAGCAGCTTCTATGAGCCAGCCGCCTCCGCAGCCTCGGGTTCAAGACCGTATACCTATCCAAGGTGCACAGAAATACCATATCCCCGGTAATCCGATCCTAAGTAAGGAAGCGGTAGAGGCCATAGACGGCGATCTAAGGAGACTTCATGACGATGTGCTGCGGAGAGAGCAAAGCCTTATCACCTCGGAAAATCCAGGATACCCACTCTACGTGGTTAACGTGCCGCAGCAAAGGTTGTACGTCCACACATTTCCCGCGGAAAAGTTCTTCCTTCGATTCGACTACATCTTCGACATGTTTCACGTGACAAAGCTGGATTTCACGTTTTTCCGCCTTTTTGCCTTGTGTCGTGGTATTTTCACGGCAGATGTCTTCATAGGACTTAGTCGCAAGGCCATCACGTCAAGTGGTAGATCGAAGGGGTTAAGTGGACACGAAAGACACAAGGGTTTACCCAAGTTCGGCCCCTCTTGGTAGAGGTAAAAGCCTACATCCTGCTTTGGTTGTATTGATGATGATCTCGATTACAAGGGTGTGCTTGGCAAGCCTAGTTCTCGAGGGGTTGTAAGTTATCCTTTCTATCCCGGGGCTCCCCTTTATATATATAGGTTGAGGCCCGGGGCGTACATTAGAGTCCGGGCCGGAATATGGTCCGTGCCCGAGTCTATCTTGCCTTCTAAGTAAGGAAAGCTCATATGGCGGTTTACAAGTGGGCCTAAGCCGGCGCGCTGTAAGCCGGCCCACGGAGTGGGCGGCTTAATCTTCCGGGCGAGTCTCCTGGTGAACCACGGCCCACCTGGCCTAGCCCTTTGTAAGTCCCCGCTTCTGTTGACCCGACCCTGAATGGGCGGGTCATATCCTGTGGTTATATCCCCAACATTAGCCCTCAGGTTGGTTTGAATATGTTCATGTCAACCATCTGGACCTCTCTTGATTCTGGCGGGTCTTCCGCTTCGTGCTGGCTTAAAGTCCGGCTCACCGATGTCTTTCCAGACTTAAGTCTTTTCCCTTCCTTCTTGAAAATCCTCGTGACGTCATCCAATCAATCGCAACATATCTTTCATGACGTCATCCATATCTTGAATGGATCTGGCAGGCGCGGTAATCGAGGTGTCTGTTTGGCACTGTAGATCCTTATTTTTCGTGCCTGCCTTTCCATGTTCTGGTTTCTTTTAAATATCCCCCTCGGGGTCTCATTTCTCAGTTTGCCGCTTCATCTTCTTCTTCTTCCTTCCGACGCTCGCGCTTTCGAGGCTCCGCCGCCGTCCGCCCTCAAGCTCGCCGGTCGCCAGGAGCTCAGGCCTTCTCCGGTGCGTCTCCGACGGTCGTCTTCTGCCGCATGCCATCGCCAGTCATCACCGACCAGGTACACATCACCATTGCCCCTGGGTCATCTCTCCATTACGACCTAGCTCTACACCTCGGCCGCATCGCCATGTCCGCTATAGATTTTCAGTTCAGTTGTTCCGTTTAGGAAAAACGACCCCCTTCGCCGGCCACGGCCGAAACTTTAGATCTGATGTACCTGAACTTTGGTAGAAAATGCGATCTGACCTAGTTCCCTTTTCAGCACATGAACTCATCAAGAACTGTATTGTTTCCTTTCAAACGGAATATTTAGATCTAAAATTTCTTCCACTTCGTTTGAAACTTGTTGTTGCAATACTTGGTGGAAATTGGTGTGCTTCACCGTAGAATCAGCCGCTTCTGTAGCTAGGGCGACTTAGATTGTGACGCACTGTAAGGCGCCAGCGCTTGTCTTGCATGACCTCTGTAAGCTGATCCTTTTTAAGAATCCTTGCACTCGTGATGTAGCTCGATCACTGTCCTTGTTTAAGTAGTCTCGTTGATTGGGCGGCTCATAGCTTGTCTTCTTAAGCCACTCGCCGTAAGGTGTTCAGTTGTAAACCACCTATTTGACGTTTTTATGCTTAATTCATATCTAGGCCACTCAAATCATGTCGAGGCCAAAGTCCAAGGACCTGAACGTTTGTAACTGGGTCGCTTCCCAGGTCTCTGATATTGTTTTGCAAGATTAAAAAGATCAGGGGCACTTGTCAGAGGCAGAGGCAGCCACCTGCCGGGTTCCAATGGCCGAGTGTCGCCCTATGCCGCAAGACGGGGATGTCATTATCTTCACTGATCACTTGTTGAGGGGTTTCTCTCCGCCCGGCTCAAAATTCTTTAGGGACGTCCTTCACTTCTATGGCTTGCACCCACAAGATCTTGGCACTAATTCCATCGTGAATTTATGCCAATTTCAAGTCATGTGTGAGGTGTATTTGCAAGTAGAACAGTCGGTGACTCTTTTCCAAGAGTTCTTTTATGTCAACAAACAAAGCAAGACTGCAGGGACCCGTAGCTTGGAACTTGGGGGAGTTTTGTTCCAGAGACGAAGGGACACCAATTTTCCTACAGCTCAACTGCCGAGTCACCCCAAGGGCTGAAATAAAACCTGGTTTTATTGTAAAAATACTGCGCCTGAAGGTGAACATCCATTGTCGGGTTACAGGCCGAATCGACTCTCTCTTTCGGCGACTTATCCAGGCTGGCCCACGCCTGAAGAGCGGGCACAAGTGAGCGGCCTCTGTTTGAAGTTAGGCGCGCTAGTTGCCAATGGGCTCACTGGGGTTGATCTGACCCGGTGCTGGGTTTCTTGGCGGATAATGCCATTAAGCCGCCGCCCCAGCTTGATGCATACTTATACTGGGCAAATGACTGATCCTCAGCGGAGCAGCCCAGTCAACTTTATGGAAGTAGAAGCTGACGAAGTAGTGAGGTCCCTACTCAAGGTCCCTTCAACAGATAGCGGCAAATTCGGCCTAGCACCATTTTGTGTCTAACCCGCCACCCCTTGTAAGTGTTGTAAATGATGTTTAGCTTTAGCTTGTTCATCCTTCAATCGTGTAATCCTCTGATGTTTTGTTTGCAGGAAAACGATCCTTTTTGGAGCAAGCAGCCAATGAGGAAGAAGACGATTGTTAGGCGTCGTAAGGCTGTGGCGAGTGAGGACCCAAAGAAGAAGAAAACCAAGGTCATTAATGAACCGGAGATCTCTGATGATGAAGAGACGCCTGAAGGTGACCCGGCCCTTAATGAGTCGCCTCAAGATGATGAGGAGTCAGAGGTATGTTGTCTTGTTTGAACAACTTGCTTTCCCTTTGCTTATGTTTAAGGTGTTCTAACCCTTGATTTCCTTCCTTCAGGATGATGCAGATGGGAGCCGGGCAGATGACGTTGAGGTAATCCCTATCTCATCTGACTCAGACACTTGCGTACCTAGGAAGCTAAGGAGAGCAGTGAGGAAAGTACCTTTTTCTCATCCTCTTTCTCATTTAGACCCCAATTTTTTAATGAAGATAACGCAGCACGCCGGCTCATCGTGACATAAGGTCGGTGGCGACTCTGGCGGGCCGTCCGACAGCATGGAAACCACCCCGAACCCTCGCAAGTGTGCCAATGAGGTGCCTCATAGTCCAACCCCTTCTCATCCTCGAGTTGGCCTTTTTAAACAGCCTCTTAACCCGTCTGATTCATACTATCAAGAGTCGCTTCCATCGTCGGATGACTCGTCAGGGTCCTAGTTGGCTCCAATGGTTATCAAGCCGGGGTAAGTATATATATGATCAAGTCATATTTCTTGATCATGTTCTGATGTATCTTGACATTGCGTCACGCGACACTTGCAGAGCCAAGGCGAAGAAAAGAAAGACTGGCGAGTCAGCCTCGTCATCAGAGCCGGTCGAGGCTCACGAAGAAACCACCAAGGAGCAAGCTGAAGAGGCTCATGAAATTGTTGAGCAAGATAACCCGCCGTCAGGTGAAGGCACGAATGTGCAGACTGAAGACGTCAGCAATCAGCCTGAAGTTAACCCGTCATCTCCTGCTCATGAGCTGAGGTCGAAGGCAGCGACTGATGAAACGACAACACCTCCTCCCCAGGATGACCTTACCATTACCAGGATGGAGTTCAAGACTCCTGAGCCATCAAGAACTTTGGTGAAAGTGCCATCCAAGGGCGAGTGTCAGGCTTTGACCAAAGGCAAGGAAAAACTTGAGCTGCCAGATTTGGAGGAGTTGAACACCGTGGAACTTCATGAGGTGTTTTTGACTCGGCTGTCTGAGAGCCGGGACATGGAGGCCAGCATGGTTAACATGCTGAAACGTAAACATGAGGTATGTCTTGAGCCTTGAAAGTTTGTCACTTATATCCTTAGTAGCCACCCAATCCTGAATACAATAGAAAACTGCTGTTGTGTGTAGGATTGTGACAACATAGACTTAGGAATCATTGTAGCCCCCAAGGGCCTGCTTGTTACGTAAGGAACTTGCTGGGTCTTGATGAGAAAGACGTCTGAAATTGACATTGTAGCCCCCAAGGGTCGGCTTACTTCTTCGGAAGTAGCCTGGTCTTCTTATTGTCAGAAAAGCTATTTGTGTAGCCCCCAAGGGCCGGCTTGCTTCTTGGAAGTAGCCGGGTCTTTTAAGAAACCTTGAATAGCATGCTTTGTAGAAAAGATCAATGTTGATAGCCGCCAAGGGCCGGTTCATCATGCCAATGTGGGCTGGCTCTTATTGTTGATAGATAACATTTCGAAAGTGCATTAGCCCCCAAGTGCCATGTAGAGTACTAGTAGTCTTCTTGGGACTTTCATAGTATTTACTCCATGTAAATGTGTGTACAGGAGCTGTTGTCTGAAGCACATAGCAAATTAGCTATTTGCCAAGAAACCTTAAAGGCTGAGCAGAAACTGCGAGCTGATGCTGAGTTAGCCGCCACTAACCTGGAGAAGGCAGCGTCTGAGGCGGGTGAAAAGCTTAAGTCCCTTTATGCAGAACATGAAAAAGAGAAGCAATCTCTGATGAAGCGTGCTCAGGACGCGGAAGGGCGGCTCAAGTCTTTAACAAAAGAGCTCGCCAGCTTGAAGAAGCATATTTTCCAGATGACCCAGGCTATCTTTGGTAAGTTGCCATAGCTTTTATCCTTGTAATGTCGATAATGATAAGATAATGTTGAAACTGACGTTGAGTATTTTCGTCTTTGTAGGCAAGAGAAGTTTGAACCTTAAGAAAGAGCCCCTTGTGCAATTGAAGGAGGCTTATACCTTTCTTGAACAGCTGTACACTGGAAGTCTGCGTACCATCCACTATGTGATGGGCGCAGCAGATATGCCAAAGACGATCAAGGAGATGCTCAATGTACTGTCAACTTTGCCAAGTCAAATGGGAGAGCTGAAAAGGTCATCTGCACGAACAACCGCCATGTATGCCTTGACCCGAGCCAAGGCGTATAATGAAGACATGGACGTGTCTGAATTGGCCGGCGGCTTCCCAGAGTTTAATTTTGACGGTAAAGAATTCACCAGGGAAAATTACACCCGCCTGCAGAAGGAGACCTGGTCTATGGCTACCAAACTTGCAAATGAAGTCAATTTGGACAGGTACCAGGCAGGTTTTGGCGAGGCGGGGAAGCGTATAGAGCAAGGCAGTTTCAAGACCATCAGCCTGATCCCTACTGGACGTAAGGATTGTTTTGTCCCTAACGTTGAACCCTCCAATCTTATTGAAGAGGGTGACTTCTTTGAGGCATTGTCAACCATTGATTGGGATGCTGATGATGTTCAGATCACCACAGCAGCAAAGACAGCGGCGGGTGATGAAGAGGTGGCTCAGAAACAGACCGACTTGGCAGGTAAAGCTGTCGTTGACACAAGCTTCAGTGTGCCAAAATAAAAAACCTCTTAAATATTTGAAAGCCCTGCTGTGGCTTATGTAATAGGATAGTAAAACACTTGGTCGTGCCATTGTGCACATTGCTGATAACTTTTGAATGTGACGTGGTTAACTCGCTTGATTACCCTTGTGTAAGGGTTCGTGATTGGAATGAAATCCTTTTGTGAAACAGGGCGGCTTATGACCAATGCTTTAATCTCCTGTGATAAGATTGTATGAACCAGGCATGTTAAGTGCTCGTAACGATCGTAGATAGATCATGGTGACTTAACCCAGAATAAGGAATCTTGTAAATGTTAAGATGTAACTGGTGTAGCATGAAACCGGCGGCTCATGGCCAATTATAAACATTGAAGATAACCTGTAACAGAAAATCACAAAAACTTTGTAATGTTAAGTCGGCTTTCGAGGCTTGACAAACTTTGCTTTCGAGGCCTAAGTCTCACTTCAAGGAAGTGTTTGGCGTGATAGCCGTTGGAGTATCCTCGCTTTCTGTAAGCCGGCCCTCACATGATAGCCGACGTTTGAACTTTGTGAAGTCAGGGTCACCATAGTGAGTAACTTGGCAAGAGTACGGCGGGTCATCTGATCGGAGAAGCAGCGAGCAAACAGGCAGGTTTAACCATGAAAGGGGTGGCGTTTGTGTGCCGGTCAAGAGATAGCTAAACTCATGGAGTTGGAAGCCCCCAAGTGACCTATGATAAAAAAGATAAAGACTCATGCACAACAGTTGAGATGAAACGACAGAGACCCTGAGTTTCGGGGGTGCCTGCTTTATTTATTGATCATAAGATAGTATATATACACATAGGTATGTACAAAAGGGAACCTGAGCCGGAGCTCTAGGTGTAGTAAGGCCTCAGATGAGCTATGTTCCAAGGCCTGTTGGTCTCCTCCTCGGATGTGCGAGACTCCTTTTCAGGACGAAGATCAACCAAGTAGTAAGATCCATTGTGAAGATTCTTACTGACGACGAAGGGCCCTTCCCAAGGTGGTGAAAGTTTATGCATATTGGACTGATCTTGAATCAGCCGGAGCACTAAGTCGCCCTCCTGGAAAGTCCGGCTTCGAACTCTACGGCTATGATAGCGTCGTAGGTCTTGTTGATATATGGTAGAGCGGGCTGCGGCTAAGTCACGCTCCTCCTCCAGTGCATCCAAAGAATCTTGACGAGCTTGTTCGTTGTCAGCTTCAATGTATGTTGTGACGCGGGGCGAGTCATGACGTATGTCACTTGGTAAGATGGCTTCTGCGCCATAAACCATGAAGAAAGGCGTAAAGCCTGTTGATCTGTTGGGGGTAGTCCGTATGCTCCATAAGACAGAGGGAAGCTCCTCAACCCAACAACCCGGCGTGCGTTGGAGAGAAACCATAAGCCGGGGCTTGATGCCTCGTAATATCTCTTGATTAGCATGCTCGGCTTGACCATTGGACTGAGGGTGCGCAACAGACGCCACATCGAGATGGATGTGTTCTTTGTGACAGAACTGCTCCATAGCTCCCTTAGAGAGGTTTGTACCATTATCAGTAATGATGCTGTGTGGGTAGCCAAATTGAAACATTAACTTCTTGCGGAACTTGACTGTCGTGGCTGCATCACAATTGCTGATAGGTTCTGCTTCAACCCATTTGGTGAATTTATCGACAGCGACCAAGAGTGAGTCTTTTTATCTTGGGATGGCTTAAACAGACCAACTATGTCAAGCCCCCAGACCGCAAAGGGCCAAGTGATTGGAATCATCCTGAGTTCTTGAGCCGGTACATGAGCCCGACGTGCAAACTTTTGACAGCCATCACATCTTTTGACTATGTCCTCAGCGTCAGCATGAGCCGTGAGCCAGAAGAAACCATGACGAAAAGCTTTTGCCACCAAGGACTTTGAGCCGGCATGATGGCCACAGTCGCCAGAGTGAATCTCATTGAGTATCTCACGCCCTTCCTCATGTGAAACACAACATTGAAAAACTCCTGTGATGCTTCTCCTGTGTAACTCGCCGTTGACGATGGACATAGACTTGGAATGCCTGACGATCAGCCGAGTTGTGAGTTCATCATCAGGTAGCACACCATGGGATAAGTAGTCCAAGTAAGGGACTGTCCAATCTGGAATAGCATGTAGAGCCACCATGAGTTGAGCCTCCGGGTCAGGAATAGCAAGATCCTCTTTCGATGGCAACTTGACTGACGGGTTATGAAGGACGTCGAGGAAAACATTGGGAGGGACCAGCTTGCGCTGTGAGCCTAGATGTGACAAAGCATCGGCCGCATCATTCTGTCGTCGATCGATATGATCCACCTGGTATCCCTTGAAGTGACCAGCAACGTTGGTGACTACTTGTCGATAAGCCACCATGAGGGGATCTTTTGAGTCCCAAGTGCCAGAAACTTGTTAAGCCACCAGGTCTGAGTCACCCAAGCATCTGACTCGGCTGAGGTTCATCTCCTTCGCAATAAGGAGGCCGTGAAGAAGGGCCTCATACTCAGCTGCATTGTTAGTACAAGGGAACATAATCCTCAATACATAACAGAATTTGTCACCTCGAGGGGAAGATAAGACGACTCCAGCCCCCGAGCCCTCAAGCTGCCTGGATCAATCAAAGTGTACAGTCCAATACATATTGTCTAGTTTCTCTTCAGCGGCCTGAAGCTTAGTCCAGTCGTTGATGAAATCCACCAGTACTTGAGATTTGATAGCTGTGCGAGGCACATACTTGATGTTATGTGGACCAAGTTCAATAGCCCACTTGGCGACCCGGCCTGTTGCTTCCCTGTTATGGATGATATCGCCTAAGGGAGCCGAACTAACCACCGTGATAGGATGTTCCAGGAAGTAGTGCCTCAGCTTCCGGCTTGCCATGAACACGCCAAAAACTAGTTTCTGCCAGTGAGGGTAACGTTGCTTGGATTCTGTCAAGACCTCGCTGACGTAGTATACTAGCCTCTGAACTGGGTACTCCTTACCCGCCTCCTTCCTTTCCACCACAACTGCCACACTGATTGCTTTGTTGTTGGCAGCGATGTATAGGAGCATAGGCTCTTTGGTGATTGGAGCAGAGAGGACGGGCGGCTCAGCCAGTTTCTTGAGGGCTTCAAAGGCATCGTTGGCAGCGGTACTCCACACAAAGTTGTCTATTTTCTTCAGCATCTGATAAAGAGGAATCGCTTTCTCGCCAAGGCAGCTTATGAACCGGCTTAAGGATGCAATGCTACCCGCCAAGCGCTGAACGTCGTTGAGATTCTTTGGCTCAGCAAGTGAAGTGATTGCCTTGATCTTCTCTGGGTTGGCTTCAATGCTACGCTCTGAGACCAGGAAACCAAGGAGCTTGCCAGCAGGGACACCGAAGACACACTAGTCTGGGTTAAGCTTCATCTAATATGTGCGAAGATTTGCAAAGGTCTCCTTGAGGTCATCCAACAGAGTCGCCTTCTTTGCTGATTTGACCACAATATCATCAACATAGGCATGAATGTTGCGTCCAATCTGATTGTGAAGACAATTCTGAACACAGTGTTGATAAGTCGCCCCCATGCTCTTAAGTCCAAAGGGCATAGAGACATAGCAGAAGGCTCCAAAGGGTGTTATGAAAGCCGTCTTTTCTTGGTCCTCGACGGCCATCTTGATCTGATGGTAACCTGAGTAAGCATCCAAGAAACAAAGGGTCTCGCAGCCTGCCGTTACATCAATGATCTGATCGATGTGTGGGAGGGCGAAAGGGTCATTGGGACAGGCTTTGTTGAGATCTATGTAGTCGATACACATGCGCCATGTGCCGTTTTTCTTGAGGACAAGCACTGGGTTAGCCAGCCACTCAGGATGAAAGACTTCGACGATGAACCCGGTAGCTAGGAGCTGGGCCACTTCTTCACCAATTGATTTGCGTCTCTCCTTGTTAAAATGATGGAGGTATTGCTTAACTGGTTTAAACTTAGGATCCACATTAAGGCGGTGCTTGGTGAGTTTTCTCGGTACACCCGGCATGTCAGAAGGTTTCCATGCAAAGATGTCCCGATTCTCACGGATAAACTCGACGAGCGCGCTTTCCTATTTGGGATCCATGTCAGCCCCAATAGTGAATGTCTTGGACGGGTCACCAGGGACGAACTCAACTTCTTTGGTGTCCCGGGCTGATTTGAACTTGAGCGGCGGGTCAGCTTCAGTGGTGGGTTTTTTGAGAGGCGTCATATCAGCCGGGTCTACATTGCTGGTGTAGTATTTAAGCTCTTCTGCGGCGCAAGCTGTCTCAGTGTACGCAACATCACCCTCCTTGCACTCCAGGGCAATCTTCCTGTCACCATTGATCGTGATGGTACCACGAGGGCCAGGCATCTTGAGCTTAAGGTAGATGTAGCAGGGCCTGGCCATGAATTTGGTGTAAGCCTGCCGTCCGAAGAGGGCATGGTATGGACTCTTGATTTTGACCACCTTGAAGGACAGAGACTCATATCTGAAGTTGATATCTGACCCAAAGGCCACATCCAATTTGACCCGGCCAACTGGGTAGGCTGACTTGGCAGGGACGATTCCATGGAAAACGGAAGTAGATGGTGAGAGTTCTTTCTCAGACAGGCCCATGCGCCGAAAAGTGTCATAATAGAGAATATTGATACTGCTCCCTCCATCCATAAGCACCTTGGTGAGAGAATAGCCCCCAACTTGAGGCGCCACCACTAAGGCCAGGTGACCCGGATTTTCGACCCGGGGCGGGTGATCCTCTCGACTCCAGGTTATCGGATACTCTAACCATCTCAGGTACTGTGGTACAGCCGGCTCAACCATGTTGATGAGGCGCTTCTTAAGCTTGTGATCCCTCCTGTCTGTATACATAGTAAACACATGGTACTAGCTGCTGTTCAGCTGTTTGGGGTTACTCTGATAACCAGTTTGGTTGCCCTGCTGCTGGTTGCCACCACTATTTCCCTGATAGTCTCCACCTGAGCCGCTAGATCCTTGGAAATTCTGTTGACGAAATCCTCTAGATGAGCCGCCACCGGACGATCCTAGGTCGCCGCCGCCGCCACCTTGGCGGTTCTGGAAACGTTGTGAAAAGGCTCGCATGATACTGCAGTCCTCCCAAGAGTGATTGGCCGGCTTATTAGGTAGGCTGTGTTTCAGACATGGTCCCTTTAGGGCTTCCTCGAAATTCTTGGGCTTAAAGTTCTTTCCACTGCCATTCCCTTTCTGATACTTGAATCCTGCGTTGGTGTTTGCGACAAGGTCTGACCCGCCCTCCGGGTTTTTGCGCTTTCCACCATTGTCACCATTATTTTGCTGATGGCCCTTGCCACCGTTGCCCTTCTTCCCCTTGGCGCTCGGAGCCTTGTCCGCGCCTGGGTCCTTGGTAGAATCAGACTCGGAGTACTTGGTGAGGGCGTTCTTGAGCTCTCCCATATTGGTGACGCTTCGCTTGAGCTGCCCAAGTTTGTGGACAAGGGGATCGAAGTGACAGTTCTGCTCCAGTATCAGGACCGCCTGAGCCGCCGTGATGTTGTCTGAAGAGTGGATGATCTCTGCCACCTGGCCCACCCAATGGTGGGCCAACTCATTGTCACGCTGGATGCAATGTTGAAGATCGATGATTGTCTTAGGACACTTGCAGGTCCCTTAAAAGTTTTTGATAAAACGCTCTTTCAAATCAGCCCATGTGTTGATGGAATTGGGGGGCAAGGTTTTTAGCCACGTACGAGCCAGCCCTTCCAACATCATGGTCAGGTATTTCATGCACACTGCATCACTGATGTCTAACATGTCCATGGCGAGCTCATAGCTTTCGATCCAAGCCGCTGGCTCAAGATCCGCCGTGTAGTTGGGAACTTTCCTAGGGCCCTTGAAGTGCTTGGGCATGTGCTCACTGCATAGAGCCGGAGCCAGACTGTGGCACCCCGGCTCAGAGAACCGGATTACCAGTGCTCCCAACCCAGAGATCATGTCTTCTGGAAACACACAACAACTTGGCAGAGAACAGAACTGAACTTTATTGATAATCATTGGGTACAAGCTCTTATATTACATGATAGCGAGGACAAAGGCACACTCGGTGCGAGGACAGTATCTACATTATTTATGAAACATAGTAGGGCCTCGGAACTACTAGGTAAATCTACAGCGTAGCGGAACATAGCGGAACGTCCATCCATAGGGACACTGCTGAGAACACAGCCTAGTTAGCACAGCACGGACCGTCGAAACCTCCGTCCTCGGCATCTCCTGCATCTGGCATGATACGCCAGGTGAGTACTTTGAATGTACTCGCAAGCTCACGACAACCAAGTAATGCAGCAAACAATAGCATGAAAACAACAGGTTAAATTCTTAAGTGATTCACTTACTGATACCGGGTACCAACTTACTCTCTTCCGGGTTGTCTGACAACCCTCGGAATACTCATAACCCATTGAGTACTTCCGAACACAAGACGTGTTCTTCCATCATTATTATCCTTAATATGGTTGACCATCTAGTGAGGTCTGGACGGGCTGTCCAATACCGTGGACGCGGCTATTCGAATAGATTTGACACTCTGCAGAGGTTGCGCACTTTACCACACCATGGAGCACCTAGCCTCATGGTCCCATTCGGGTGGACTAGCATTGCTCCAACGAAACCTGCCTAACCCGTGACTCTCCCATCGTACCACCGGCATTCATTCTCCCCCGGAGTCCTGCCCTGGGTGGCCCCTGTGTCCTCGTGACACCTGCCACCGTCGTGGCCAAACTAAACTGTCCCAAACGGGGACGCCGTCACAAAACTCAACTGGGCTCACAGGTTTATCGCCGTCTACCTGATCAGGGCAGCACGCACGCATAACCCTCCCTGTCTGGAGGTACCGGTGAAAGAGCACGGAGCCAGACCAAGTCAAGGCCGTCCCATACCGGCAAATGTGGTTGCACGGATAAGCCCGGACAGGTGACTCAAGATCAACCACTAAATTTTATCAGGTGAACATAGTGGTTGGCAGCAACTAAGTATTTAAATTAATTTAATATGAATTTACCATATAGCAATTAAATGGAAATATGCATATGGAAATGCAATGCTATTGAAATGCTTCAAAAGATGGATGTCCTGGCTTGCCTTGATCAGTTGGGTTGCCTGAAAACTCCTGGTCTTCAAAGTTGCCAAAATTTCCCTCTGAAAATGATTTAAATAGCACTTTTAAAATATCACTTAACACTGTTTTAATCACCAGAAATTCTGTGAGTGTTGGAAAAATACCAAACTTAGTCAGAAAATAAAGGAGTTTAAAATGAACACAATGCAAAAAGAATCAAGTCAATTGAACCTTTTAATAAAAAGTTATTAAAGGTCAAAGTTGCTGGTCAAAACAGAAAATAAAATAAAAACAGAAAAAACCTACAAAGCGCCACGTCGAAGGCGTAAAGGGAGAGTGCGCCTCCACTTACCCCTTCGCGCGCGTGCTGTGGAGCCGCTAACGGGTGGGGCCGGCTCGATTTAAAACAGAGAGAGGGGAGAGAGAACAGAGAGGGGCGGAGCTCCGGCGATCGCCGCCGGTGCTATAGGCTGCGGCGAGGTCGGGAGAGAGTGGGGATGGGACGAGCTCACCGTGGCGAACCCATGCATACCCGCAGCTCAGCACGAGGTTGCCGGACGGCTTCGCCCCCTTCGTCTCCGGCGGTGATGGCGCTCGAGTGTTGACGGCGACGGTGATTTCGGCGAGGATTGGCTCGGGCGAGGGGTCAGGCGTGACCAGTGAAGTGTGTGGAGCTCGCTGGTAGTGTCAGTGGAGGCCGGGGAGGAGTGGAGCAGTGTGGCGTTGGAGCTCTGGTGGCGGCGGATCTTCGGCGAAGCTCGAGGCCAGAGGGCCTCTCGGCCGTGGCTCGTTGCTCGGGGAGGTGATTAGGAGGTGGTGAGGTGGATTGAGGAGCTCGGGAGGCCTAGCCGCGCCCTTATATAGGCGGGCGGCGAGCTCAGGCGAGCTCTCCCGAAGCTGCGATGCGCGGGACACGTAGCCGGCGCCAGTACGCCTCGCTGGCTGGCGGGGAGCGAGCGACGGGATGGGAGAGGGCAGGGGGGAGTTAATGCGCGGTGGAGCTTAGCGGATGAAGGAGACGAGCACAGGGGAGCGGCGCAGCCACGGGCGGCACAGTGCGCGGGATCGTGGCGGCCGCCGATGAGGATTCTGGCGAGGGAAAGGTACGGCAGGGGGTTACATGGACGGCATCGATGATGTCGGCACACCAAGACACCTTCTGGCAACGCAGGGCGGCCGATGTGACGACTCCAGAAGCGGGCGAGCTACAGCGCGCGCGCTCTGGCATGCGAGCACCGCGCTCACCACATTGCCCGGCGCGTGGAGGCTATGCAGGTCCAGCGCAACATGTCCAGGGCCTTCTCCCTTGATCATCTAGAGCCCCTGCACTTCTATCATGGCTAGATACAAGCTGGCTCGAATGGTAGCATCAACTATAGTTTCTGACAGAGATATTGAGAGAGATCTAGAGGTGAGATGAGCTGGAGTAGAAGCCAGTGGAGATGTCTGGGAGGGTCTTGGTTGGATGGACTCCAAACTGACCAAATTTGAAGGGGTTTGGAAATGATTTGAGGGTAGTTCATGTACAAACATGCATACTGGTCCAGAAACTGTTTTTGCTTGTGGCACTCCAAAGATAAATCTTCTGGAGCTGAAATTTGGCATGGTGGAGTCATATGAAGTAGAGAAGATGCACAAAAAGTTTCATGGCAATTGGGTACTGCTAGCTGGCACTTCCTTCATAATGGTTTCAGAAATGCAACAGCTTGTCAGAGCCTTCTTGCCAAAAAGTTGTGTTGGCCAAAGTGAGGTTTTTGGATATTGTGGCTAGATAGGATCCAAAGTATCTCAGAAAATTTATTGGGAATTTTCTGAGCTAGGAAAATGAGAGTTGCTTCACAACTGGACAATTCTGACCAGAAAGAAAATAATTATTCTGGCCAAAATTTTGCATTGGGCAATGTAATGTTTTTGGAGATTATGAAGTCATTGATCATCCAATCTATAGGTTGCTTCACAACCATAGTGGTGAAATAATTCCCATAGCAATAAAAGAATTAATGGAAAAATATTAGAAAAATGAATTATTGTCCAGGAGGTATGTGACAAGGTGATGGCAAGATGTGGAAGGATTTGGATCACTTAGGAAAGGATTTAGAGGGTCCTAGGTCCAAATCAACGGAAAAGATACGAAAATCCAACCAACTTGCAAATAAAACCAAAAGAGTTTTGAAAAGAAAAAGTTGGCAAAAACCAGGGTGTCACAAACCTACCCCCCTTAGGATGAATCTCGTCCTCGAGATTCGGTTGCTCAGGGAACAAGTACGGGTATGCGGATCTTAGAAAGTCCTCTCCTTCCCAAGTGGCCTCTTCCTCGGTATGGTGATCCCACAGTACCTTATAAAATTTGATCACCTTACTCCTGGTAGTTCTTTCCATCTCATCCAAAATTCTGACAGGTTTTTCTTCGTACGTCAAATCCTTTGCTAGCACTAGTTCATCCATATCTGCTTGTTTGATCAGTGGTGCAATGCACCTTCTCAACTGTGATATGTGGAACACATCATGAATGTCAGACAATTCTGGTGGTAGTTCCAACTGATATGCTACTCTGCCTCTCTTAGCAATCACTAGGAAGGGTCCAATATATCTTGGTGCAAGTTTTCCCCGAGTATGTAACCTCTTCACTCCCTTCATGTGGGTTACTCGAAGGTAAGCATAGTCTTCGGGTTCAAAAGTCACTTCACAGTGCTTCGGGTCATAGTAACTCTTTTGACGGGACTTGGCTGCTCGAAGACGCTCCTGAATATCCTTGACTTGTTTCTTAGCCTCGAGCATCAAGTCTGTGCCAAAGATACGACTATCTCCTGTCTGGGACCAGTTTAATGGGGTGCGGCACTTCCGCCCATACAGTGCTTCAAACGGTGACATCTTCAGACTTGACTGATAGCTGTTATTATAGGAGAATTCCGCATAGGGTAGACTATCCTCCCATTTAGGTCCATGAGCAAGGGCACAGGACCGAAGCATATCCTCTAGTATCTGATTTACTCGTTCGGTCTGTCCATCTGTCTGCGGATGGTATGCTGTGCTATGCTTTAGCAAAGTGCCCAAGGCTTGGTGCAGTCGTAGCCAGAACACTGAGGTGAACAAGGAGCCCCTATCTGAAGTGATAGACTTGGGTACTCCATGTAGGCTAACTATTCGGGACATTTAGAGCTGCGCAAGCTGATTTACGTTAAAAGTGGTCTTTACCGGAATAAAGTGAGCCACTTTGTGAGTATATCCACGAGGACCCAGATAGCATCATTGCCTCTTGTTGACTTGGGTAGTCCAACAATGAAGTCCATGCATATGTCGTCCCACTTCCACTGGGGAACTGGTAAAGGTTGCAGTAGCCCAGCGGGTTTCTGGTGTTCAGCCTTCACTTTGTTGCAAATATCACAGCAGGCGACATAGTATTCTATATCCTTTCGCATTCCTGGCCACCAAAAGGTTTCTCTTAGATCCTGGTACATCTTGGTGCCTCCCGGGTGGATGGAGTATGCGGACTCATGAAATTCTCTGAGTATTTGCTGTCTCAGATTATTCTGGTCAGGCACACATATCCGTTTTCAAACCATAAGGTGCCTTGGTTATCCACGCGGAAAGACTTAGCCTTCCCTTGCTGCATCAGCTCCTTGACCTCTTTTATTCCTTCATCTGGTTCTTGAGCCTTTTTAATTTCTTCCATGAGGGTTGGAGTAATTTCCAAGGTATCCGGGTTAATTGGGCCGCATAACACCATGTTGAGCTTGGTAAGCTCCTCTTGCAGCCTCGGTTGGATGGTGTCTTGTTTTCTGCTCAGAGCATCAGCGACCACATTAGCCTTTCCCGGATGGTAGTTTATCCCGATGTCATAGTCTTTGACTAATTCAAGCCATCTGCGCTGTCTGAGGTTCAAGTCGGGCTGAGTGAAAATATATTTAAGACTCTTGTGATCTGTATATATTTCACATCGTTGCCCAATAAGGTAGTGCCTCCATATCTTCAAGGCATGAACCACAGCTGCTAGCTCCAGGTCGTGCGTGGGGTAGTTCTCTTCATGGGGTCATAGTTGCCTAGATGCATATGCTACAACCTTCCCTTCTTGCATCAATACGCAGCCAATCCCACGCCTGGAAGCATCACAATATATGTCGAAACTCTTGTGGATGTCTGGAAGAACTAAGACAGGGGCTGTAGTTAGCCTTGTCTTTAGTTCTATAAAGCTGCTATCGCACTCCGGCGACAAGACAAACCTTTGATTTTTCTTTAGCAGTTCTGTTAGTGGCTTGGCTATCTTGGAAAAGCCTTCTATGAAACGACGGTAATAGCCGGCCAATCCCAGAAAGCAACGGACTTCCATCACCGTGGCTGGTGTCTTCCAGTTCAATACAATAGTTACTTTACTGGGGTCGACAGCTACACCTTGCGCTGACAGAATGTGTCCCAGAAATCCCACCTCTTTTAGCCAAAATTCACACTTACTGAACTTGGCATATAGTTGATGGTTTCTGAGTCTTTCCAATACAACACGAAGATGCTGTTTGTGCTCTTCTTCATCCTTGGAGTATATCAGGATATCATCGATGAATACCACCACGAACTTGTCCAGAAAATCCATGAAGACTTTGTTCATCATGCTCATGAAGTAAGCTGGAGCATTTGTCAGCCCAAACGACATGACTGTAAACTCATATAGGCCATATCGGGTGGTGAAAGCTGTCTTGGGTATATCCTCTTTTCTGATCTTTAGCTGATGATACCCTGTTCGGAGGTCAATCTTGGAAAATACCCATGCTCCGTTCAGCTGGTCGAATAGATCGTCAATGCGAGGGAGCGAGTACTTATTCTTGATGGTGACCTCATTCAGCTGGCGATAGTCTACGCACATTCGTAGACTTCCATCCTTCTTCTTGACGAACAGTACGGGTGATTCCCATGGCGAGATGCTTGGGCGTATGTACCCTTTCTGCAGCAATTCATCCAATTGCTTCTTTAATTCCACTAGCTCTGGGCTTGGCATACCATAGTATTTCCTGTATATCGGGGCAGTTCCGGGGACTACTTCAATTGCAAACTCTAATTCCCGGTCGGGTGGCATCCCTGGTAACTCCTTAGGAAATACATCCGGAAATTCGCAGACTACCGGAATTTTAGTTTGGCCACCTCGTGGTGATATTCCTGTTTGGGACAGTTTAGTTTGGCCACGACGATGGCAGGTGTCACGGGGACACAGGGGCCACCCAGGGCAGGACTCCGGGGGAGAATGAATGCCGGTGGTACGATGGGAGAGTCACGTGTCAAACTAAAATTTTGCAGACTCCTTAGAAAATTCACCACGAGGTGGCTGGACGGCGTCGCCCCCTTCGTCTCCCGCGGCGATGGCGCTCGGGTGTTGACGGCGATGGTGATTCCGGCGAGGATTGGCTCGGGCGAGGAGTCAGGCGTGACCAGTGAAGTGTGTGGAGCTTGCTGGTAGTGTCAGTGGAGGCTAGGGAGGAGTGGAGCGTTGTGGCGTCAGAGCTCTGGTGGCGGCGGATCTCCGGCGAAGCTCGAGGCCAGAGGGCCTCTCGGCCATGGCTCGTTGCTCGGGGAGGTGATTAGGAGGTGGTGAGTTGGATTGAGAAGCTCGGGAGGCCTAGCCGTGCCCTTATATAGGCGGGCGGCGAGCTCAGGCGAGCTCTCCCGAAGCTGCGCGGCGCAGGACACGTCGCAGGCGCCAGTACGCCTCGTTGGCTGGCGGGGAGCGAGCGACGGGACGGGAGAGGGCAGGGGGGAGTTAATGCGCGGTGGAGCTTAGCGGAGGAAGGAGACGAGCACAGGGGAGCGGCGCAGCCACGGGCGGCACAGTGCGCGGGATCGTGGCGGCTGCCGATGAGAATTCCGGCGAGGGGAAGGTACGGCAGGGGATTACATGGACGGCATCGACGATGTCGGTACACCAAGACACCTTCTGGCAACGCGGGGCGGCCGATGTGATGACTCCAGACGCGGGCAAGCTACAGTGCGCGCGCTCTGGCATGCCAGCACCGCGCTCACCATGGTGCCTGGCGCGTGGAGGCCGTGTAGGTCCAGCGCAACATGTCCAGGGCCTTCTCCCTTGATCATCTAGTGCCCCTGCACCTCTATCTTGGCTAGATACAAGCTGGCTCGAATGGTAGCATCAACTATAGTTTCTGACAGATATATTGAGAGAGATCTAGAGGTGAGATGAGCTGGAGTAGCAGCCAGTGGAGATGTCTGGGAGGGTCTAGGTTGGAAGGACTCCAAACTGGCCAAATTTGAAGGGGATGGGAAAAGATTTGAGGGTAGTTCATGTACAAACAGGCATACTGGTCCAGAAACTGTTTCTGCTTGTGGCACTCCAAAGATAAATCTTCTGGAGCTGAAATTTGGCATGGTGGAGTGTTATGAAGTAGAGAAGATGCCCAAAAAGTTTCATGGCAATTGGATACTGCTAGCTGGCACTTCTTTCATAGTGGTTTCAGAAATGCAGCAGCTTGTCAGAGCCTTCTTGCCAAAAAGTTGTATTGGCGAAAGTGAGGTTTTTTGATATTGTGGCTAGATAGGATCCAAAGTATCTTAGAAAATTTATTGGGAGTTTTCTGAGCTAGGAAAATGAGAGTTGCTTCACAACTGGACAATTCTGACCAGAAAGAAAATAATTATTCTGGCCAAAATTTTGCATTGGGCAATGAAATGTTTTTGGAGATTATGAAGTCATATGATGATAGGAAGGTGTGGCAGGAGTTTGGGAATTTATTGATCATCCATTCTTTAGGTTGCTTCACAACCATAGTGGTGAAATAATTCCCATAGCAATAAAAGAATTAATGGAAAAATATTAGAAAAATGAATTGTAGTCCAGGAGGTATGTGACAAGGTGATGGCAAGATGTGGAAGGATTTGGATCACTTAGGAAAGGATTTAGAGGGTCCAAGGTCCAAATCAACTGAAAAGATTCGAAAATCTAACCAACTTGCAAATAAAACCAAAAGTGTTTTGAAAAGAAAAAGTTGGCAAAAACCAGGGTGTCACACAGACAAGGTATTCCAAGAGTCCTTCCAGTAGGACTCAATTGGGTTGTGACTGGTGGAGACAGAGCCGGCGCGTGCGGAGTCAACGATGTCCTGGGCATTGGGGGCTCCTGTATGTGGTAAAGCACGAGGTGGCTCACGATGTCGACGAGCGCTGCTCGATACAGCCGGTGAATCATGGCTACTCCTGCTCCGGCTTCGGCTTGGGACTGGGGTAGAGTGGAGGCGCTCCCTACTGTACGAGTAGTTGGCCTGTTGTGCCACTGCAGTCTTTAGCATCTCAATAGCATTGCGCGCTTCTATCTCGACGGGCGTCTGGCCCGTGATAGGGAGCGGAGCTAGGTTAGTTGCTGCGGCAACGAGGTTATCCACTTGGTTTGTAAAGTGACCCGCCGGTGTTAAGAAATGGCGAGGGGGCGTCTCATGACGTGGACCCGGCTCCCGCTGAGGTTGTTGTGCTAGTTGAGCAGCATGACCCGCCGTGGGCTGAACTCCCGTGTTTGGCGGCACGGCGGGTGATCCCGGCATGTGAGTTCCTGCGCCGCAGAGGCACGCTTCCTGATGGGTGGTGAACAGCTGAGTGGGCTCAAGGTTGGGCGGAAGGCGATGATGCCTGCGCTCGTGAACCGCCTCTGAAGCGCTCCGACGTTGCTCCAGGTGCCAGGCCTCGGTCCTTAGTCGTTCGGATTCGGCTCGCATCTCAGATTGTAAACCCACTAGGCGAGTGCTCTCCACGTCAATGTCAGCCTGGATCTTGGTCATCTGATCGCGAAGTTTGGTTATCTCAGTGTTGCGCTCAGCCTGGTTCTCGGGTGTTACCGGCGTGGCGAGGAGCGTGGTGAGAGCCATGGCTAGCGCAGCTAGAGCCTGGGCCGGTGATGGTGCTGACGCAGAGTTTGAGGTTCCTGTGCCGGTCGTGGCAGCTGCCGTCGCCAGGTCAGTCGTGAGGGCCGTGCTAGCCATGTAAATGGCGGATCGAACGGGCGGGTCGAAGGAGTCCTGGGGCGGCTCACCCTCAAGGTAGCCCCCAAGCATGCCATCGTGAAGTGGGAAGATTGACTCGCCATCGCTCGAAGAAGAGCCGCCGTCGGAGTGGATGACTATGTCGCTGTCGGAGGCTGAGCCGTCAGAGTAGTCGACCGCTTGGGTGAAGCCGACGAACACATGCCTCGGCTGGGCGAGTTGCTTGTCCTGAGCCGGCTTGATGATGTTGGTGAAGGCATCCGGCCCAGGTTTGGATCCGCCTGCCTTGCGAGGCGCGGCGGGCCTCCGGGCGGCTTTAGCCGTGGCGGGTTGCGCACACCGAGCCGACTCGACGATGTCGGTGGAGGTGTACGGCTCGGGTTCAGACCCGTAGGCTTTGCCAATGAAGACTTGGATTCCGCCGAAGGGGACCCGGTCCCCGTACTCGATTGAGTCGGCCACGAGGCCTCAGCCTGAATCGTCAATGTAGAGCTTGCCGCGATGACTCTTGGTCATGCGGCTGATGACGTATCCCTCGAGTCCTGGAGGGGGACCCTTCGAATACTCAACACCACCGTGCGACAGCCCCACGGTGGGCGCCAACTGTCGTGGTATTTTCATGGCAGATGTCCTCATAGGACTTAGTCGCGAGGCCATCACGTCAAGTGGTAGATCGAAGGGGTTAAGTGGACACAAAAGACACAAGGGTTTACCCAAGTTCAGCCCCTCTTGGTAGAGGTAAAAGCCTACGTCCTGCTTTGGTTGTATTGATGATGATCTCGATTACAAGGGTGTGCTTGGCAAGCCAAGTTCTCGAGGGGTTGTAAGTTATCCTTTCTAACCCGGGGCTCCCCTTTATATATATAGGTTGAGGCCCGGGGCGTACATTAGAGTCCGGGCCAGAATATGGTCCGTGCCCGAGTCTATCTTGCCTTCTAAGTAAGGAAAGCTCATATGGCGGTTTACAAGTGGGCCTAAGCCGGCGCGCTGTAAGCCAGCCCACGGAGTGGGCGGCTTGATCTTTCGGGCGAGTCTCCTGGTGAACCATGGCCCACCTAGCCTGGCCCTTTGTAAGTCGCCGCTTCTGTTGACCCGGCCTTGAATGGGCGGGTCATATCCCGGGGTTATATCCCCAACACCTTGTACTTGAACTACATCATCAGGATTGAGCGAATACCTTATATTTATGTCGCTGACCCGTACTTTATGCACGAGGGCTTCTTGGCAGTCTGCCCAGCGCACCATGAATACGCGACGAACTACATCGCCGATTTCATGGTCGCCAATAAGGACAAGGAGACGATTCTCCTGCCTTATCATCCCATGTAAGTCATCCATGGATATCCTTCCTTTGATTTCAATCATTCATTTGCACGCGTGGAGGCTAATTTGAGGTGTACTTATTTTGCGCAATGACGGGCGCGCCGTCCTCATCATCCTTTACCCCTGATTCTCCTACGCTCTTTACTTGGACTCATCGAAGAACTTGAAGAAAAAGGATTACACCCACATCAAGTCTGTTCTCGACAGTGCTATCTTAAGCTACGGCGTACAGGGTGGAGAGATCAGGCATAAGAAGACAAGGAACGGCGTGCCCTGCTTCGGCCATAAGACCGACTTCTGGTGCATCCAACAACCGAGAGATACTCTCAGTGATGGATTCTATGTCCTCCACCACATGCTGGAGTACAGACGGGATCACCAGAACCTTCGCATGTCACCTACATCCGGCGATGCCGATATTCTGCAATGGGCAATTAAAATAGGAAAGGTCCCGGATCATCGAATCCGAGCTGAGTTCTATAACATCCAGCGTGAACTTGCCCAAATCATCATGAAGGAGGTCCTCGAAAAAACAGGGATGTTCTACGAAGAAGGGGAAATGTCGCGGGAAGATGTCCGAACACGCATAGCCGCTCAACGTCTCGACATGAAGCCTTTCACTTCGCTCGGGGACTTCCTCCCTGATTTGGAAGGATGGCATGACATGTTGGAGTGATTGACGATATATGACAATGTGTCCGTTTAGTCACTACTTTCTCTATGACGAAACTTTGAGTTATGCACGACGAAACTTTGTGATGTAATTAAACTGTCCTCCTCAACTAGCGAAGATCACTCTAGTTAGGGCATTTTGGGTACGATGAACTTTGTTATTTATGCTTATGATATGTTGCTTCTATTTTTGCTAACTTTGTCTCTTTCTGTTGCTCAACTATATATGTTGCATTTTTCGGGCGGCAGCCACAGAGGGTTCGATAGCAGAGCTGAAGTAGAAGATAGTTACTTTAGGTTGACGCTAGAGCGAGAGAGGGATCGGAACCGGCGCCTCAAAAACTACTACATTATCGCGCTCTTGCTCATAGTGATCACTCTTCTCTACTATATCTTTGTTTAGATATAGATGATGAAACATATGTATGTGATGACCATGCAGTTGCTTGTATTCGAGACATGTCACTTAACTTGTATCGCTATATCATGATTATGATGAGACGACGACATGCATGATTTGTGTTGGATGATATGATGAGACTATTATGTGTATGATATGACGAGCATATTGCATGTTTATGATATGATTAGAATACTGTATAAAACCTGTAAAAAACATTGCAAATACGTACCAAAAAAAGTGAAAATATAGCAGCAGCGCTCTTTAGCAGGAAGCAGTAGCGCCGTAATCAGGCGCTGCAGCTAATTAGCAGTAGCGCTGTGTTGGAGAACGCTACTGCTAAGCTACTTAGCAGTAGCGCGGGCCAGCAAAGCGCTACAGCTAAGTAGATATAGCAGTAGCGCGGGAAGAAGAACGCTACTGCTACAAGTTAGCTATAGCGCCTTACTAGTAGCGCCGTAGCCCGCGCTACTGATAGCCCTTTTACCCGCGCTACTGCTAGGCTTTTCCCTAGTAGTGCCGGTTCGTGTCACAAACCGGGACTAGAGGTACACCTTTAGTCCCGGTTTGTTACACGAACCGGGACTAAAGGTGTCACTAGATAAACCCTTTGTCCAGCCCGAGCCGAAGCTCTCTGTTTTTCCCCTTTCCTCTCCTCTCTGTTCTTCCCCTCTTGCTCGAGCTCATCCTCCATTTTTGCCAAAATTTGTCAAGATTTGAAGGCACCCCATCCATCCAAGTGTTCACAAAGGTTAGTAACTTTGTCCTTTCATCTCTCATTGCTAGATTAGCTCTTGCAATGCTCTATATAGTGTGATTTGTGGGTTTTTGTTTGGGAGTAATTATATGTGGGAGTTTATTTGATTTATATGCAATTTGAGCTCAAATTAACTTCTTAGTTTGCATGTGTAGGTGTGGTTTACTTAGTGCCTTCCCGTCCCCGTCCTAACCACCGTCGATCACCCGCACCGTCCCGTCACCGGCACCACCTTGGTGAGCCTCTTGTTCTTATCCTTTTTATTAAAAAAAAATCATGTTTGTTTGATTTAGATAGTTACTTGTATAGTTTTCTTACCTGTATGGTTGTTTGTTATACATTGTGGCATGGTTTTGATATCCGTCCCCGTCAGCCCTCATCCAGTTTATGATTCAGATGTGGTATACACTCTCTTTTATAACTATTTGTTGCATTTCATGTTTATGACAATTATGCCCTTCAAGTTGACATAGATATTTTTATCTAGGAGGTATGTGAACCGGAAATTGCAACCGACCCTCTTGTCGAGAAGTTAAATTTATTTGAAAAAGAAAATGAGTATTTGAAAGAAAAATTGAAAAGAATTGAAGAAGAGAAGATGAAACTGGAGTTGTATGTTGCCGATGTCATCGATGATCACAAGATCAAGATGGATGCAATGTGCTTGAAGATTAGAAAATTTAAAAAATATGCCATTAATCAAGAGGCTTGGTATCACTATGCTGTTGGATCAATTGTTACCCTAGTTGCGATCTTGATCTGTTGCATTTAAATGCTTTAGCTAGAGAGTTTGTATGTTGTTTTATGAGAATAAGTGTGTATGAACTATACGTATTAACTTGTATTAATTTGGTCTTTTCGGTGTTGTGTAATGAAGATGAGCCGGCAATGGATGTACGATGACCGATGCTCTCTCCAGTTCATTAATGGTGTGCATACTTTTCTGGTTGCGGCTGAGGCAAACAAGTGGGCGGATGGTTTTGTGTGTTGTCCATGTGCTGTCTGTAAGAATGATCACAATTACTCTAACTCAAGAACCATTCACGTCCACCTGTTTACGTCCGGTTTCATGTCCGGCTATAACTGTTGGACCAAGCACGGAGAAAGAGGGGTCCTAATGGAAGAGAATGAAGAAGATGAGGATGATGACAGCTATCCTGTCCATGGGTTCCCTGAATACGATGGTACAACAATGGGGGAAGAAGCTGAGCCGGCAATGGGGGAAGAAGCTGAAGAAGAGGCATTAGATGAGCCCGCTGATGATCTTGGTCGGGCCATTGCTGATGCAAAGGGAAACTGCGCAAGTGAAAAGGAGAAACTGAAGTTGCACCGCATGTTAGAGGATCACAAGAAATTGTTGTACCCAAATTGTAAAGATGACAAGAAAAAGCTAGGTACCACACTGGAATTGCTGCAATGGAAGGCAGAGAATGGTGTATCTGACAAGGGATTTGAAAAGTTGCTGATAATGTTAAAGAAGATGCTTCCAAAGGACAACGAATTGCCCGATAGTACGTATGAAGCAAAGAAGGCTGTCTGCCCTCTAGGATTAGAGGTGCATAAGATACATGCATGCCCTAATGATTGCATCCTTTACCGCGGTGAGTACGAGGATTTGAATGCATGCCAGGTATGCGGTGCATTGCGCTATAAGATCAGCCGCGATGACCCTAGTGCTGTTGAGGGCGAGCGCCCCAGGAAGAAGATTCCTGCCAAGGTGATGTGGTATGCTCCTATAATACCACGGTTGAAACGTTTGTTCCAAAACAAAGAGCATGCCAAGTTGATGCGATGGCACAAAGAAGACCGTAAGAAAGACGGGAAGTTGAGAGTACCCGCTAACGGATAGCAGTGGAGAAAAATTGAGAGAAAGTGGAAGGACTTTGCAGATGAAGCAAGGAACATATGGTTTGGTTTAAGTGCAGATGGCATTAATCCTTTTGGGGAGCAGAGCAGCAATCATAGCACCTGGCCTATGACTCTATGTATCTATGACCTTCCTCCTTGGTTGTGCATGAAGCGGAAGTTCATTATGATGCCAGTGCTCATCCAAGGCCCGAAGCAACCCGGCAACGACATTGATGTGTACCTAAGGCCATTAGTAGAAGAACTTTTACAGCTGTGGAGTATAGAAGGTGTACGTGTGTGGGATGAGCACAAACAGCAGGAATTTGACCTGCGAGCGTTGCTGTTTGTAACCATCAATGATTGGCCTGCTCTTAGTAACCTTTCAGGACAGAGAAACAAGGGATACCACGCATGCACGCACTGTTTAGATGATACCAACAGTATATATTTGGATAAATGTAAGAAGAATGTGTACCTAGGACATCGTCGATTTCTTCAGATCAATCATGTCTTAAGAAAGAAAGGCAAGTATTTCAAAGGTGAGGCAGATCACCGGAAGAAGCCTCGCCACCGTACTGGTCATGATATACTTGATATGGTCAAGGATTTAAAAGTAATCTTTGGAAAGGGTCCTGGCGGACAATCTGTTCCGAATGACGCTAACGGACATGCACCCATGTGGAAGAAGAAATCTATATTTTGGGACCTGCCATATTGGAAAGAACTAGAGATCCGCTCTGCAATCAACGTGATGCATGTGATGAAGAATCTTTGCGTGAACCTGCTAGGCTTCTTGGGCGTGTATGGGAGGACAAAAGATACACTGGAGGCATGGAAGGACCAGCAACATGTGCACGAAAAAGACGGCATGCATCCAAAGCAGTATCAGGGTCCTGCCAGCTACTCTCTTACCAAGGAAGAGAAGGAAATCTTCTTTCAATACCTGCTCAGTATGAAGTTCCCATCTGGCTTCTCGTCGAATATAAAGGGAATATTAAATATTGCAGAGAAAAAGTTCCAGAACCTAAAGTCCCATGACTGCCACATGATTATGACGCAACTGCTTCCGGTTGCATTGAGGGGGCTTCTACCGGACAACGTTGAATTACCCATTGTGAAGCTATGTGCATTCGTCAATGCAATCTCTCAGAAGGTAATCGATCCAGAAATCCTACCAAGGTTACATAATGATTTGGTGCAATGTCTTGTCAGTTTCAAGTTCGTGTTCCCACCATCCTTCTTCAATATCATGATGCACGTCCTAGTTCACCTAGTCGAAGAGATTGCCATTCTGGGTCCTGTATTTCTACACAATATGTTCTCCTTTGAGAGGTTCATGGGAGTCTTAAAGAAATATGTTCATAACCGTGCTAGGTCGGAAGGAAGCATCTCCAAGAGCCATGAAACAGAGGAGGTCATTGAGTTCTGTGTTGACTTTATTCCTGACCTTAAGCCAATTGGTGTTCCCGAACCACGGCATGAGGGCAGACTTGGTGGAAAAGGCACGCTAGGAAAGGACCAAGTAATATGTATGGACGGGCATTCTTGGGCGCAAGCACACTACACAGTTCTACAAAATTCCAGCTTGTTGCGTCCGTATATCGACGAACACAAGAATATTCTACGCTCCAAACACCCGCAACAGTCTGATGACTGGATTACACGTAAACACACAAGGACTTTCGGCTGTTGGTTGCAGACACGTCTCATGCATGACGACAGTGTTGGAGATGAGCTGTACTTGCTGTCCAAGTTACCATCTTCAACTATATTGACTTTCATAGGGTACGAGATAAATGAGAATACATTTTACACGATCGCCCAATATAAAAAGAGCACCAACCAAAACAGTGGTGTCCGCTTTGATGCAGCAAACGCCAATAGGCCAAAGGACACATATTATGGTTACATAGAGGAGATATGGAAACTTGACTATGGATGTGAATTGGAGGTCCCTTTGTTTCACTGCAAATGGGTCAATCTATCAGGAGGCGGCGTAAAGGAAGACAAATGGTACGGAATGACAACAGTGGATCTCAACAATCTTGGGTACGCAGACGAACAATTCGTCCTAGCCTATGATGTGGCGCAGGTTTTCTATGTGAAGGACATGTCTACCAAGCAGAGAAAAAGAAAAGATAAGGAAGCGAATACATCATACGACGAGCCAAAGCGCCACATAGTTCTTTCATGGAAAAGAAATATCGTGGGAGTGGAGGACAAGACAGACATGTCAGAAGATTATGAAAAGTTTCATGAAATTGCTCCCTTCACAGTGAAGATTGACCCAAGCATCCTGTTAAATGATGAAGATTGTCCATGGTTACGGCGAAAAGGGACACACGTGAAGAAAAAGTTTTATACCCAAAGATCCCACTCTGGGATGTGACCGGCTTCATCGTCATCACTTTCTTCTCTAGTGAGTTTCCGAACTTATCTCGAAAGTCCCACTTCGGACAAACCGGATGGAATCTTTGTAATACTTAGGGTATATATGTGTTTTGCCATTTGAAAGGCGAAGAAATATATCTTTAAGGACTGGATGCAATTTTCAAACACTTTCTGACTTCATTCGCTATTTTTCATGCATTTAACGAATTTTTTGAGCTAATTGACCCTGAAATTGAAAAGCACTACAAATGAACTCTGAAAAGGTTGAAAGTTGGCATGGTATCATCATTTCACCCACATAGCATGTGCTAAAAAGTTGAGAGGGTTACGGCAAAAACTGGATGCACTTCGTGTACAAAATAGACAATCTCTTTCGAAGTATCACGGTTTCGGACGAAAACTCATCTGTTACAAAGGCATTTCATTTTTTAACTTATTTCAACTCCAGACTTTTTTGCGTGCAGTATGCACCATTCAAAGCCACATCATCAATTTTCAACCCTTTTCTGACTTCATTTTCTATTTTTCATGCATTTACTGATTTTTTTGAGCTAAATGACCCTGAAATTGAAAAGCACTACAAATGAACTCTGAAAAGGTTGGAAGTTGGCATGGTATCATCATTTCACCCACATAGCATGTGCCAATAAGTTGAGAGGGTTACAGCAAAAACTGGATGCACTTCGTGTACAAAATGGACAATCTCTTTCGAATTATCAGGCTTTCGGACGAAAACTCATCTGTTACAAAGGCATTTCATTTTTTTAAACTTATTTCAACTCCAGACTTTTTGTGCATTCAGTATGCACCATTCAAAGCCACGTCATCAATTTTCAACCCTTTCCGACTTCATTTGCTATTTTTCATGCATTTACTGATTTTTGAGCTAAATGACCCTGAAATTGAAAAGCACTACAAATGAACTCTGAAAAGGTTGAAAGTTGGCATGGTATCATCATTTCACCAACATAGCATGTGCTAAAAAGTTGAGAGGGTTACGGCAAAAACTGGATGAACTTCGTGTACAAAATGGACAATCTCTTTCGGAGCATCAGGCTTTCGGATGAAAACTCATCTGTTACAAAGGCATTTCATTTTTTAAACTTCTTTCAACTCCAGACTTTTTGTGCATTCAGTATGCACCATTCAAAGCCACATCATCAATTTTCAACCCTATCTGACTTCATTTGCTATTTTTCATCCATTTACTGATTTTTTTGAGCTAAATGACCCTGAAATTGAAAAGCACTACAAATGAACTCTGAAAAGGTTGAAAGTTGGCATAGTATCATCATTTCACCCACATAGCATGTGCTAAAAAGGTGAGAGGGTTACGGCAAAAACTGGATGCACTTCGTGTACAAAATGGACAATCTCTTTCGAAGTATTAGGGTTTCGGACGAAAACTCATCTGTTACAAAGGCATTTCATTTTTTTAACTAACCTAAGAATTACCAAATTGAAAATAATGATAAAAACACTAATATTAAACTGCAGAAAAAAGAATCACTGATAAATCTATTTTTAAAGTAAAGTTATTCACAAACTAGTGATTCACACAAATTTCAAATAATTCAAATTTAAACTATTCAAATTTGAAAAATACTGGCACTAACAGAAAGTTTATAATTTTTGTGACCTAAAGCAAAAAGATTCACTCAGAAACTCTAAATATTTGGCTGTAAGTAGAAACAAAAGAAAAAAAATAAACAAAGAAAAAGGAAAAAAAATAAAAAAAAATGCCCGCCTACTGGGCCGCCACGGCCTGCATACGACTAGAAATCCAACCTCTAGTTGGTCCAGGATGCAGTCCCGCACGGCCCAATTGGCCCCACAGGGCAACACAGCTGGTTCTGTAGGCCCACAAAGGCCTGCTTAGAGAGGAGCTCGACACGGTAGCCGCGGCGGGGCTTATAAACCGCTGCGAGCTCATCTCAACTAGCGAGGTGGGACTAAACATTCGACACGGGAAGCCAGGCCTTTAGTCCCGGTTGGTGGCTCCAACCGCGACTAAAGGGGGGCCTTTAGTCGCGGTTGGAGCCACCAACCGGGACTAAAGGCTTCCATATATAAGCGACACTTTTGAATTCCCCCATCCTCTCCATTCTCTCGATGCCAAACACAGAGACGCCACCAGGCTGCTGCGCCGCCGCCTGCCCCGACGCCGTCGCCGGCCCCGATGCCGGCATCCCGTGCCTCCTCCCCGACGCCGCCCGCGGCTCTTCCCCGACGCTGCCCGCGCCTCTCCTCTCCGACGCAGCCCCCGACGCCGGCCCATTGACGCGCTGCCCACGCCGCCCACGCCCGCTGGCCTCGACCTCGCTGCCGCCAGCCTCGACCTCGCCCGCCGGCCTCGACTGTCGCCGGCCTCGATCTCGCCCGCCGGCCTCGACCTCGCCGTCGCCGGCCTCGACCTCGCCCGCTGTGAGCTCGCGCCGCCCCTCCGGCGATTTTTTTTTACTACATATGTTTTAGATTATTATTAATTAGTATACAATGTATGTATATATGTATGTATGTTTTGATGTTTTTGATGTTTTAGATGATTATTTTTTCACTATATGTATGTATGTTTTAGTTTTTTTCACTAGTTTTTTTATACAATGTATGTATATATGTATATGTAGATGAACAGTGGAATTTGCATAGATTTTTCTGTTTTTTAGTTTTTTATACTTACAGAAAAAAGTTGCATAGGAAAAAGTTGCATAGAAAAAAGTTGACCATGTATTAATAATTTTTTAATGTTAATATATATCTTAATGTTGTATTTGCAAAAGTTTGTCATGTATTTGCAAAATCAAGTGAAAAAGAATTACAAAAAACACAATCAAGCATTTAAAAAAATATAAATTTGCATAGAATTTGTTCTCGACGTCTACGATGCCCGGCCCGCATCCTCGTCGTCGTCTCGGTGGCGAGAACCTGCTTGAGAGGCGCCATGTCCGGGACTGGGCTACGCCAGGCTGGCACTGGGAGGTGCTACCTTTCGGGGGGCGCAGCTTGGTGAGGAACCAGGCTCCTGTCGTCGACCCAGAGCTTCTTTGGTGGCGGTCACGTGTGCCATTTTTGGTGCGGAGGTAGCCGGCCCCCGCGGAGGTGGTACGTCGCCGTGTCAGGGAGGAGGACGAGCACATCTGTCGCTACATGGTTGCGTTGGACGTCAGGTTCTCCAATACCTGGCAGGTTCTTCAGGGATCTCACCCGAGCTATGATCGTGTGATGGTTCCTTCTCTTTGGGTGTCCACCGCCCGCGCCTCAGGAACCGCGAGTGAACTAGATTCTTCGATAATATTCGATATGTATTAGCTAGTGATGTTATATGATAATATTCGAGATGTATTATTGATAATTAATACTCGAGATGTATTCGAGATTATATTCGATAATATTCGAGACGATGTATTCGAGATTATATTCGATGATGCATATTATCTGGATTATTCGAGATGTATTAGTGATATTATTCGAGATGTATATTATCTACTATGATTCAGTTTTTCATTATTGATTGCATTCTAATTTGAATACTAAATTATTTTGTCTTTCTTCTGGATTAGTTAATATAAGCTATGGACAATACCGGCAGAGACGGAGAAGAGACCATGTTCGACATCATACGCTCCCCGAGTCCAGATGAGCATGAACCCGAAGATGACGGCTCGCAATATCTGAACAATTCCGGTGAGGGAGTATTAATATTTGATGAAGACGAATGAAGAGACGAAGGGCACAACAATAATGACGAAGGAAATGTTCTTCAAATAACAATGACCGGCGAGGTATATATATATAAGGCCTCTCGTGATCATTACATGTATTAATTGATTTATATATATTAACGAATCGATCTTTCCTCTTTTAGCCCTCCGGATCGAGCAAATCTTCTACAAGCAGGGCAGTACGAGGCCCGGCCAGAAGGTTGCAGGTTGGCATAAAGTACAACATCGATGCCATCAAAGAAAATGGCGAACCACTTGCTCCTAAAAAGAATGCGGACAAATTTACTCGTCAATGCAGAGTTATTGTCAGGGACAAAATCCCGATCTCCATTCAAGAATGGAATAAGCCAGCAAAGGGAGATCAAGGAGTTACTTTTGTCGACAGAAGAGCAAAAGCTCTGCTTTGGGAATCGCTCATGGCACATTTCACCCTACCAGATCATTTGAGAGATGAAGTACGGCAGAAAGTCAAGAAGAGTGCTCTTAAGAAGATGGCGATAGCATTCAACAACCACAAGAAAAGAATATGGGCCAAGTACCAAGCAGACGGAAAGAAGACTCCAACATTCAAGGGAACACTGGAGAAGGCAAAAGATCACTGGGACGCTTTCGTGCAGTTCAAGGAATTGGAAGAAGCTAAGGAACGGTCGAGAATAAACAAGATTAATGCTGCGAAAAAAAAGTGGCACCATATTCTCGGGCCAGGTGGCTACCAGGTCGGCCGGCCTAAGTGGGATCTCGCTGAGAAACAGATGATTGCTGCTGGGGTCATTCCAGTTACATTGACTTGGCCCCCAGGTGCAAGACTTGGTTTTATGCGCATGGGGGGAAGTTGGACCCAGAGACAGGGCTAGTTATGGAGCGGACAAGACTTAAAGAAGCCTCCGACGCTTTAATTGTTGCAATACAAGATGCTCGAACGGGGAAGTACAAGCCCGACAGAGAGAATGACGAGCTTACGCACACCCTGAAGAATCCTAAACAGCCGGGACGAACACGAGGCAAAGGCATTGTTCCATGGTTTGAGGGGTTTGCGGATTGGAACGCCACTTATAGAAGCCGTGCGAGAAAGAAGCGGCAGGAGGAGGAGCAGAGGAAGCAGGAAGCAGACCGCCTTCAAATGGTAGAATCAAAGCACGCGGAGTTGGAACGCGCTTTCCTAAGGCAGCAGGAGCAGATCGACTCACTTAGCCAGGAAATGGCGTCTCAGCAGCAGCAGTAACCAGATCCAGCATTGGATACAACCATCCCATCTATGCCGAAAAGCAGCGTGGGTTCCACCCCGGCCGATAATGCACTGCTGGATACATACCCTGTGGATGATATCAAAGATACGACACCTTGTGAGCTACACATGAAAGTATAGAACATATCCATGAAGGTGGCGGACGGCTAAGCTTTAACAAATCCCCCTGAAGCAAACTTCCATTACAATCCAATTCCAGCTGGCTATGCTCGTGTCAGGGTTGATGAAGTGATGTCAGGATATTACGAGCTAGAGCTTGACATTTCTGGAGGTGACGAGGAGCGCACACTGGGAGAGGCTATACATCATATCATTCTATGGAGAAAGGATTGCATCGTCTTTCCAAGGCCACCGACTCCTCCTCCAAGTCCACCGCGTAAGCAAGCTCCTCCTCCAAGTCCGCCGCTTCAGCAAGCTCCTCCTCCAAGTCCGCCACCACGTCAGCCGACTCCAACCCTGCCCGAGACACAGCGCGGCGCTAATCCGCCACCGCGTCAGCCGTCTCCACCACCCCACCCCTAGACGGAGCACATCAGCGCGAGTCCGCCATATCGATCTCGGGCGCGTCAGCCTTCTCCAAAGGTGAACAGAGCACCAAGCAGGAAAGCCTCTCCTCCTGCCAAAAAGAAGTTGCCTTACGAGATGACTATCAAGGAAAACAACGCCGAAGTGGCTGCCCAAGTGAAGGCCCATTTTGCACCGAAACAACCCCCGCCGAAGGAGAAAATACCTGATGAAGTCATACAACACTTTATTGATAATGCTCAACCGGCTGTGAAGAGGACAGACTCAGACTATGAGCGTTCTATTAAGAAGTTATATCAGGCACAAAAAGATAAGGATTCGAGCTCGAGCCAAGCAAGGAGTAGTAAATGCGGGAAAACTGTTCCCCAGCTGGGAGAATAGGCAGTGCAATTGATCCCCCTGCTCATTGTACAATCACATGGTGTGAGTACCGCCGATCAGCCGGTAATAACCGACGCTCATAGACAGATGGCTAGAGAGGCGGGTGTCACTGTTGAACAACTCCTAGGCACCGAGAAACTCCCCAAGATTCAAGATCACGAAGTAGCATGGAAATATGTGCCCGGCCAAGATCTGGTCATGGAGGTCGAGAATCTATCAATGAGAATACGCAATTTGCATGACTGGTACCTGAGAGAAGTCAAGAAGGGGCGAGATTCCCTCATGGTGAAAGTCAAGGAAGAGCATTACTTCCATGCAAAAGATTTGTGGGTTGAGTTTCAAGAAATGTTTCAGTTATTCAATTAAGACGCACTCGACAAATCTCTCATCAGTTGCTATTGTTTGTAAGTGATTTCTTTCTGTAATTTAAGTCTCTAGCTGTGCTCGTTCTTTGCCTGTAATTATCCTCACAATATTCTTTTCTGTGGTATTATGCAGAATGAAGATTTATGAAATGAAAAGAGATGGACGCTATGGCATTGAGTTCATTGACCCAAATACCATTAATGAAGAGGTGTGGTCATGTCACCCAAAAGAGACAGAGAAGAACTTGCTACAGTTTTTGAAGCAAATAAATACCCAACCAGAAATAGTATTTCCTTACAACTTCGGGTGAGTGTTACTATCTTGTACTACAAATTCTATTTTGCTTACTAGATGTTAATAAGTGTAGTTGATGAGTTATACACATGCCCGCTTAATTATACAATGTGTGCGCATGCAGTTTCCACTGGATCCTGTTAATTATTGAAGTTGACGAGGGAAAAGTTAAAGTACTGGACTCACTACTTAAAGAACCTAAAGAGTACTTAATCGTGAAGGGGATGGTCGACAGGTAATTTCAATCATTATCGCACTATGTCAGCCTCTTTAGTTCATTTCCTGATATCAACTAATTAATAATTGCTTTATTCATTTTCTTTGCCAGGCAGGGTTTGGCAAAGCTTCATCAAACAGGTCCCAGGCGCATGGAAACAAGAGCTGAAATGGGTGTGACCCAAGGTACGTAATCAAGTAGTAATAGCTACGTGTCCGCGCATCTCTTTAATTCTAGTTTCAATACCATTATCATGCTTGATTAATTATTATCTGATTGAATTCTATTCTCGTAAAGTGCATGAGGCAGGTGCCGGGGAATAATTTATGTGCATACTATGTTTGCGAGAACATTCGCATTATGACGTCCGAAAGGAGCAGATCTGAAAGAAAACTTTGGGTACGTTTGCCAGAACACTATCCACAATTTTTTTATCATGATCTAATATATATACACACAACTAATATATTCATCTTGATCTCCTTCTTTAAAGCTGACGGAGATGCGGGAAAAGGTCCTACCAACGGACCGCATATGAGCACTTCAAGAGAAAATTGCGAGATTTTTGGTTGACCAGGTCATACATCCCAAAGGAGAATACCATTACACCTAATGCCTGCATGTAATTATCTGCAAAAGTAGGAGAAATTGTATATATGTACCAAATTGTATATATATATATGTGTATGCGCATGCAAATGGTCGTACGAGAAATTCGATGATATATATATGATTGGTTCTATGAGTAATTCTATTTATATATGCATGACGTGTACATTATGTATGTAGTAGCGTAAAATATGTTTGAAATGAAAAAGAATTAAATGAAAAACACAAAATTAAAAGGAAAAATAAAGCATAAACCCCTAAACCCCTATACCTTTTAGTCCCGGTTGGTGGGCCCCCCAGTCCCTGGCGCGGGCTCGTGCCACGTGGTGGGCCTTTGGTCCCGGGCCGTGACGAACCAGGACTAAGGGGGGGGGGGGGGGGGGGGGGCTTTAGTCCCGACCCTTTAGTGCCGGATGTTGAATCGGCACTAAAGGCCCTTACGAACCAGGACTAAAGGCTGATTCTGCACTAGTGATGTTTGGTAGGTTCCCAATGACTTGCATGGTTTCACCATCTCCCAAAATAACCCGAAACTTCCTAGATTGAGCTTCACGAGATTCTGGAGCCCCTTGATCCATTCTGGCAAAAAAATTAGGCAGTCACGCAGCTTGACGGTCCGCAGGTTTTCTAGAGCCGAGGACATGACATGCAAGCAGTCATATAAATATCCTCTTCTAAACCGCACTGACAAGGATTCTAGGCGGCTGAGACTAGAAGTGACTAAAAAGAACTCCGGACCATTTTTTGTTTTGATGCGAGACACTCCTAACTTGCGCAGGCCGGTGAGACCTTTTATCTCCAGTATTATGACATTCCCACATGCAAGGTGCACATACCACAGCCTGTGCTGGGTTTTCAGTTTCCCGATCCTTCTTGGCACATTGACACCAGAATCCATGCCGGTAATTAGATAATCGAGCTTGCTGAGGCTGGTGATGATTTTGGGAAGCGTCAATATAATTGAATATTTGATGTCTAGTGCCTCAAATTGTCTCAGATTACCCACTGAGTTCAGGAGGTAACATATACCCCTACATCTTCTTAGGGAAATGTATCTTAGATGAAGACGCGTCACGATGTGCTCAAGGTGATGATCGGCTAGGTCCAGCACCCGGAGAAACCTCATCTTGTTAAAAATGTAAAACCACTCGCCAAACACCGTCAATGACCGTATACAGGATAGATCCACGGTGCTTTCCAATTCAAGCTCATCTCCCTCCCAATTGTTGCTTGTAGCAAGGTGATGCACTGCACCTTGAGTGTTCGAGTTACACCCTTCCTCCATCCTGAAAACAAGATTTTCCTCCATTGACTTGGTAATGCCGACATGATGAAGTAGATCATGCAGCTGGCAGGAGTCGATTCCTTGTCTGTTGCAAACTGCTTGCTAAGTTGGTAATATCATTCTTCCACTACTGCAAAAAACCTTATCCGTGGAAGGATACTAGTGGCGTGCCCTCCATGGCAAACGCCACTGGTAACTTGTCAAAGTACCAATGGCGTGTGCCAAATTGGGAACGCCACTGCTAATCGTGTACCAGTGGCGCATCCTCAGGAAGGCTCACCACCGATAAGTCAAACTATACCAGTGGAGTGTGCGTGATTGCATAAACCAGTAGCGTGCTCTTCAGCTTGCACACCACTGGCCCGTCGAACTATACCAGGACTGCACGGCACTGGTAATGCTGTGCAAATTATCATATAAATGCATGTAACCACTCCCAAAGGGGCAAATCTATCTATTATATTATTAAAACAGAAGACAAATATGCCACCATGTTTGTCCACATATGTTAAAAATATATGCTTCATTGATCCTAATTTTAATGGCTGAGATTAATGGATAGAAAGAGTTACGTACAACAATAATTGTGTACAAACAAAGCTATTGTCACGTACTCGCTCCGTCCGGAAATACTTGTCACCGAAATGAATACATCCATTTCGGTGACAAGTATTTATCCATTTCGGTGATAACTATTTCCGGACGGAGGGAGTACAAGTGAACAGCCAGATCATACACGTACAAGACTCCGTGTTAATATAAGGAAACTCACAGCCATAATTCATCGTGTATCTATAGGACACACGTACAAACAAATTTTTTCCTTTCCCTAAAAAAACAAGCCCTGCTACAAGGACACGTAGAAGGCCTATGCAACCCTATCGTTTCCCTTTTTTTTTTTTAAAAAAGCCCTGTGCTAGGACTATACAGGAAGCCACTACGATGGGAGGAGATAACTTTTTTTTGAAGCTCTTCGCCCTACAGCGCTTTATTCAATTGGCAAAGACATGATAACTTGGACTTGGACATGATGGTTTTATGATAGCCTTTTCACATGCACACCACGAAGCGGTCACGTAGACCGCGCACGACCAAAGCTAAACCTGTAACGGGACTCAAACACAAGGAACACGAGGTGTAAGAGGGAAGAAAAAATGGTCACCGAACCGTATTGAGTCAACATGAGCTTATATGATTTCAACCGAGTTTCGCAACTATTGGCAATAAGATTATTTTTAAGAAAAAGCATTCACATCTATTATGCAAACCTGCAGTACAAACAACTCTGAAAAACAAAAAATTACATTGAAGTCCCTAAGGGCCAACCGCCTTCTTTCTCTCAAACGCGCCGATGGCACACCACCCCAAGGCGTTTCAAAGCCGGTGCCGCAATATTGTTGACCCCGGATAGAAAGTCATCAAAACCACGGTCCTGTCGGACCATCGCCTTGGACATGAACCTATCACAACCAGAAGAGCCACAAATCCAAGAGCCCGACCTCCAATAAATCTCACAGGCCACAGCCGGCACCGGAGGTCGTACTGACATGACGGAGATGAGGCCGGAGGACCCAAATACGAATGGAAGTCGCCACTTTCGCCGCGCTGACAAACCATGCAAACCCTAGCCTCGCTATCCAGAACAGACGATAGGAATCAATACACGTGTGCCATCGACACTGCCGCAGACAACATCGTCAACCTGATCCAATAAAAATCCATCCATTTAAGCTAAATAATATATGCATATGGCAGTAGATAATTAGTATAATAGTTCATCTAAGTCAGTGCTTATAATAATGCATATGGGAATATGTGTAAAAGTACATTTTAGGTATTCTATAATAGTTACAAATCTTATTCATACTTTACATATGAAATTTAAAATAATATATAAAGGGCATGACTAATCAGCTTGCAATTGCATGCTAACTCAACATGATGCTCATAAACAACTAAATTCTAGGGAATTATAGATATATAATTTTTATATTGGACTTACTTTTAGATTTAACCAAAAAACTAAAATGTAGAATAAAAATGGAAACAAAATTAGCAATCTAAATTTCATTTGATCAAAAAAATTTATGCAAATTGAACTATGATGTGGGAAGAAATGTTTCAGCGTTATTCAATGAACATATACCAATAATTACATACATTTAGATGGTCAACCAACATAGATGACTAGAGTAAAACGAGCACACATGGATGCATCCAATTGCATTGCATTGTGCTAATCGAGTTGTGTAACTCTTACACTGCAAGTTAATTTAGAGGCAAACAATGGAAGAAAATACAAGGTTTATGTACGATCTTATGAGCCTTGAATGTTTAGAATTAACTCTTGGCATAAAGTTTCTGAAAAGGTTATATGTGTGAACATACTTAAAGATGGATGAAGAGCATCGACGATGAAAATATATGGAGATTGCGGCGGATTTGATTGTTTGGCATGGTTGGCACATAAGTCGGTGCCGATTGGTTATCCATTTGCCAGGCTGATGTTTCTACCACCAATAATAGTACACTTAACAGGGAAATTTCAGCAAAGGTCAGATCATGTATCTTGAATATCCACATTAAGGATATAATATTAATGTTAACATGGGATTAAATTAAGTCATTTAAGATTTGGCCTCCGGGCAAATACTAACAGTTGAACTAATAACAATATAACCAGAAGATAAGAGTTGAAATGGAGAATGTTTTATTAGCAAAAAATGCTAGAAAGCAACAAATGTACATTTTGCCTATAGTTTCTATACATGAATGCATATGTAGCAACAAATCAACTTAAAGAATAATTGTTCACGAGTCTAAACAACAAACCGAGAAAAAACACCAATATGACTGTATATACTAAATCTAGCCGCACAAATGCGCGGGTCACCCTGCTAGTTATCTATATATCACATTCATTTAACCAATTAATTAAACGCAAATTGAAATTTAACTGGAAGCTGATTTAAACATAGCGCATGCATGCATCATATATATATTCAAGATTCACCCATACGTATGTACATATATATCCACCCAAAAGGAGCTATAGGATCATGGAGCAAACAACCTAGCTACGAACTGCATGCTTCCTTGCTACAAAATATGCAACCTGCTAGCTAGAACTAATTAATTAAAAAATATATATATAGAGAGAGAGAGATTAGCAATACTCTAATAACATTCGGCCCTATAAGGGCCCGATTAGATGTTCCCGAGATCCAAAAAAACGCACCCCTACCGAACCTCCACTTCTCCAGCGTGCCTCCCATAGTCGGCCCCTCACCAGCGCACATTCCCCCCATGCCGCCCCCCACTCCCCGGCGAATTGCCCCCCGCCACCACCCCACACTCACCGGTGAACTACCCTCCGCCGCCGACCTCCGCTGACCACCACATCCGGCGGAGCATCCCCACAGCCCGTACTCCCCTTCGCCCCTTGCCCCCTGGCTCCTCCTATGCGCCACCGAAAGGCTCGCATCCCCACGCACCGCCACCGTCAAAGACCAATTGTGCACCAGCAGGTCGCCGAAAAAGGCCCGGGCTGCAACTGCCAGATCCCACCGCCATGGCCCCGTGCCCCAACCACCGGATCCCGCCGCCGTGGCCCCATGCCCCAATCAACAGATCCCACCGCTGCCTCGGGTCAACGCCGCCGATGCACGAATCCCCCTTCCTGCTCTTCTTCCACAACCCCCTCCCCACCTCCCCCGAAACTCTTCCTCACGCCCTGGCCACCTCCGGCCTAGCCCACAGTCGACGGCGTTGAGGCCTCCCTCCCCTCGATGCCTCTCTACCCAACTACCTTTGTGGGGGCACCATCGTGCATGTATTTTCCCTTCTTGTCTTCTCTGAACTCTCTCTTCCGGAGAATTTGGACTTCTTTGAATTTGCACAAAAATTAACTGCAACGTTTGTTCCTGTGTTTGTCCTCTGAAAACTGCACTTGGACGAAACTTCGATATATATGATGGATGAATTGATTTGAGTTTTGAGCATAGTTAAATTACCCTTTGACAAAAGATGTGAAAACTGCAGGTCTGTCCCATTCATTTGGACCTGACCTTGCTCTATATGAGCAGCCATAACATCGCAAAGCTCTTTAGTAGCAATGATGAGATTATAATAGTAATATGCCATTTGTCAAACAGTATGGGCCATTTTCATTTCAAGTCTAGCAAAGATTTTAGTTCAGGAAAAAAACATTTTGTAAGACAGTGAGCCATTTTCAGTTCATGTTAAGCAGAGATTTTAGTTCAGATTTTTTTTTTGGTAAAAAAATAGTATGAGCCATTTTCAGTTCAATTTCAGCAGATATTTCAGTTCAAGAAGATTTGGTAAGACAATATGAACCATGTTCAACATTGCTTATTTTCATGTTGTTGGACCGCTGCCAAGCACCGCCGGCGCTGCAAGAACGATGTTATTCCTCTCTAACAAGCTCTCGCTCACTCTATCGCACAAAAAAGAGAAACTCAAATGAAAAAAATGAGAAAGTACATCCTCTCTAGTTTTCACGAGTTCGAGTATTCATTATCTGATGTAAAACTACCATTGTTTTAGATGAATAGGGAGATAGCCTCCCCCGCTAAGTAAATACTTATTCACGAGTTCAAGTACATTTTTCCGTTTCTAAAGAATTAAACAAAGAAGTTCAAACTAAAAACAGAGGAGTTCGATGTTTATATACCAAGAAGAAAACAACGCTCCCCCAGAAAATGTTAAACCTAGAAGTTCAAATTTAATAAATTGAAGAGTTCAAAAAAATGAGAAAACAAACAAGAGACACACATATGTTTGTACGAAAAAAAATCCTATGGTTTTCCCCATTGTTAAAAAAATAACCAAATAGTTAAAATTTTAAAAAATAGGGCAATTCGATGTTTGTAAAAATGGATTTTTCCTGTTTCTTAAAAACCTGTAAGTTTAAATTAAATATAACGAAGCGGCTCAATATTTATTGCAAATCTCAAAAATTTCCCATTACTAAAGAATAAAACCAGGTAGTTCAAATTAAAAAAACAGATTAGTTCAAAAAGATTATAAAAAAAGAGATTTTAGTTCTTCCAAAAAAATAAAAAACATAAAATTAAAATAATGGGGCGGTTCAATGTTTATTATAAAACTCGGATTTCTCCACTTACTAAAGAATCAAGAAGTTCAAATTCAAATAATAGAGTAGTTCAATGTTTATATACCAAGAAGAAAACAAGCGTCACCTAGAAAATGTTAACTCTCGAGGTTCAAATTTAATAAATTTGAGAGTTCGAAGAAAATGTTATGGGTGTACAAAGTTTAACCATAGATTTTTCCGTTATTGAAAAAAGATAACCAAAACGTTCAAGATAAAATAACAGAGCCTTTCAATATTTCTAACAAAAAAACATATGTTTCATGTTTTGAAATAACCCCAAGAAGGTCAAATTAAAATTATAGAGCAGTTCAAAATAGTTTATAAAAAACTGTTTTTCTCCATTTCTAGGAAAACCTAGATGTTCAAATTTAAATAATGGAGCAGTTCGATGTTTATTACAAAACTTGGATTTTCCCGTTACTAAAAGAGTAACCCAAGAAGTTTGAATTAAAAAATAGTGCAGGTAAAAAAAATTAAAAATGTATTTTTCCCTTTTTAGAAAAAACCTAGAGGTTAAAATTTAAATAACAGATAACTTCAATGTTTATTACCAAACCAAGAAGGTAATTTTTTTAATAAAATAGAGCAGTTCCAAAAAGTATATAAAAGATGGGTTTCCCCTATTTCTAAAAAACTAAAAGTTCAAATTTAAATAACGAAGCGGTTCGATGTTTATTACAAAATTAGAATTTTTTTGTTATTAAAAGAATAACTCAAGAAGTTCGAATTAAAAAAAATAGAGCAGTTCAATTGTTTTAAATGGATTTTTCTTGTTTGCAGAAAAAAACCTAGAGGTTTAAATTTAAATAACGGAGAAGTTCGATGTTTATTACAAAACCAAGAAGTCCAAATTAAAAAATGAAGCAATTCGATGTTTATATGAAACTTAGATTTTCCTATACCTAAAAAAGTTTCTCCTATTCAAACTCTTTCTAAAATGGTATATCATATGATCTATTACGTTAAATGGTTCAAAATTTTGTTGTATATCATTTGAAAAAAATAAGTTTTATCGTATTCAAAAAATTAAAAACCCGTGGAGAATTTTAAAAAAACTCAACAAGAAAATGTTGCTTCTTTTCAATGGCTATCCAAAAGTACATCATTTGCACAAATCCGATGCACAGTCAAAAAATTACGAACAAAAACATGTCAGAAGTTCAAAGTGACAATAGCGAGTAGTTCAACTACTGTCTGGATTGCGTTTCAGATGTGAATAAAAAGGACACAAAACTAAAACCCCAAAAGATTTGGTGCAAGAAGTTCGCATGCTCCTCCCGGCACAGTTCAAAAAATTTTGTGCGAGAAGTCCATTGTTAATTTGCATGTCCAAATATCAACAAAAAATGAGCTATTTTTGGCAATTTTAAAACTGCTCGCAAATGCTACGAATTTTAAAAAAATATCTACATGAAAAAATTGCTCCTATTCATAAGCTTCTCAAATGCTTTATCATACGTGCTATTCTGCTAAACGGTTTAAAAGTTTTGTGTATACCGTTTTTAAATTACGTTAAACCGTTTGGAATTGGAACAAAATTTCTACATGAAAAAGTAGCGCATTTTCACAAGCTTTCCAATTCCATATCATTTGTATCAATTGGATTAGCCATTTTCACATGAAGCCAAAAATACGAGCCCGGCTTTCGGTTTGACAAATTCCGCAGTTTTTCAAATTGCTCTTTAACCGTAGGGAATTTGGAAAAACTTTCTGTATGCGAAACGAGTGGATTTGCGGAAGCTTTTCCAATGCCATCTCATCTCCATCATTCCGATAGTCTGTGTAGAAATAAGCTTGAAATTACGGTTCATATGTTTTTGTTTGAAGAAAAATGGTTTTCAAAACAGCTCTTAAACCGTGGAGATTTTGTAAAAATGTTCAACATAGGTTGTGATCCACATGTCCACAGCTTTCCAACGGTATATCACAAGCCCCATTAGGACAATGTTTGCGGAAGCTCAACCTATCCCAGGGATGCAGTTCAACTACTACTGCTACGACGTGTCGGCTTGTTATCGAAATATTGTTTTGATACCGTTATCAGAATATAAGCAGGAGCAGTAGCACACTGCTATCAATCATCACCGGCCGGCCCGCGCCCTCTGTCGTTGATCGTCCTCCGTCCTCGCCCGCTCTACTCCTCGTCGGAGTCCGACGGGATGCCCTGCTAGTCGGTCATGGATGCCGCAACACCCACGGTCAATGCCACATTATCGGCGGGCTGTGCGGCACCATCCATGGCGGCGACAAGCTCTGAGAAGGCGATGGCTACTTGGATCATGTCGTGCTCCTCTTCGTTAGAGCGGGCGTAGCCGGGCGCCGCCGGGAGTGGGAGCGGCGGCGCGTTCTGCACCCCAGAGTGGGCCAACCCCTCTGACAGCTTGGCCACATCCTCTTCCTTGTTAACCAGGACGGGAAACATGGGCGGTGGAGAAAGGAGCGGGCCGTTGTCATAGGGGTTGACAACCTGCAGTGGTAGCAGTCGTTGTCACAGGAGTTGTCGTGATGTGGGATGACGGCACCCAGTGTGGATGATCGTTGGAGCGACAAGACACAGGACCGAGGGTGGGCTGGCTCCTCACCTTCCCCTAGTGGAGATCGGGCTCGTCGGGATGGGCTAGCTCCGTTATCCAGTGGTGCGCGATCACGGGAGGAGCCGGATCCGGAGCAAGATCTGGATACGACGACATTGGGGGGTGTTAGCATCGGCGGTGGTGCTCCATTGATGATCCGAAGGAGCCAGGTGGTGAGTGATTGACCGAGAATGTCCTTGCGGCTGTGTAGGGGCACCATTTGTGGCCGGCGTCTGTGGCGTTTGTGGGAGAGATTGGGTTTTTTCCTGGAGAGAGGTAGAGTGGGCTGAGAGAGAGTGAGAGTGCCACGTGGGCCTTTTTGTGGGGTAGTACGGGGCGGGGTTAGGCGATGAGAGAGATGGTTTTTTGGGTGAGCGGGTCCCACACAATAGTGAGAGAGAGAGGGGGTTTCTGGGGAGCGGGTTCCGCATGGTAATGATGGAGAGGGGGTCGTGTCCTACACGGGTCCCATGGGTAGTGAGATGGAACGTAGGGGCAAAACTGTCCAACAGATCCCTGTAGACTAATGGTCAAATGACTTTGAACGGATGGATTGATGATGCGAGGGTAAACCGATGACCCAAATTTGACATGGAAGATGTAATGGTATATCAAATACAAAGAAAAAATTGCAAGGTCAGATGATGACGAAAATTGTGATTTGACCTTCAAACCTCACACTTTCCCTTTCAAAAGGATGGTTCAGTTTCTAAGCAACATACATCACAACCTTTGCGAAACTTTCTAAAATTTTAAACACAGCCTCTAGAGGTCATATCATTACACCATGCCAAGTTTCATAATTTTTAGACTACAATTATATTTTTGTAAAATTAAAAAACAATAACCTTAAAGTTAGTGTTTGAGTTTTTTCCCACCTCGATATTTGATTTCCATAACAATTTCCTGGATAAGACCTACAACCATACTCAAGACATAAATATGATTTTTGACAAATTTTTGGGCACTTTTTCATGTACTTGCAGTTCAAATTTGAATTATATTTATTAAAACCGAGAAATCCATTTAATAAATTAAATATAACGAATGAACCTTAAAAAATGCTAAATCTTGACATGGAAGATGTATTGGTGTATCAAATACATAGAAAAAAATTCAAGGTGAAATGATGAAGAAAACTATGAGTTCGCCATCAAACCTCACACTTTCCCTTTCGAAAGTACGATCCTTCCTCAGAGATGCTTTAGTTTCTAAATAACATACATCACAAACTTTGTAAAGCTTTCTAAAAATTTAAAACAACCTCTAGAGGTCATATCATGATGCCATTGCAAGTTTCATATTTTCAGACTTTATTTACATTTTTGTAAAATTCAAAAACCAATAACCTGCAAGTTAGTATTTTAATTTTCCCACATAGATGTTTGATTTTCAAAACAATTCCTTGGATAAGACCTAAAAATATACTCAATAATTAAATATGATTTTTCTACAATTTTTTGGGTAATTTTTAATGTACTTGAAGTTCAAATTTAAACTATATCGATCAAATACCTACAAATCTATTTAATGCCTTAAATATAGAAAATGAACCTTAAAAATGCCATATATTGACATTGAATTTTAATGGTGTATCAAATACAAAAAAAAGGTTTTAAGTCCAAATAATGAATAAAACTATAAGTTCACCTTCAAACCTCACACTTTCCCTTTTGAAAATACAATTCTTCCTCGGAGATGCAATAGTTTCTAAGTAATGTATGCCACAACCTTTGTGAAACTTTCTCAAATTTTGAACATAGCCTTTAGAGGTCATATCTTGACACCATGTCAAGTTTCATTTTTCTCAGACTTCACTTACATTTTTGTAAAATTCAAAAACCAATAACCTCCAAATTAGTTTTTGAATTTTCACACCATGATGTTTGATTATCAAAATAATTTCTAGGATAAGACCAACAAATATACTCAAGAATTAAAATATGATATTTTTACAAATTTTGGAAAAAAATTATGTTCTTGTAGTTCAAATTTGAATTATATCCATTAAATGTCTAGAAAATCATTTAATGCCTTGAATATTGCAAATGAATCTTAAAACATGCCAAACCTTGACACGGAACTTGAAATGGTGCATTTTCAATGTACAAATTTTTTTCGACCTTAACGCTAACCCTGAAAATAACCTAAATACTGCCTAAGAATTTAATAGTGGCGTGCCTGGCTTCCTGCATGCCACTGGTAACCTTACTACATGACCCCCTTCCGCCGTGCACGGGACTTTGGAAAAATTCCCCAACTACCGCACCCACTGCTCACAAATCCCATGCAGACATCTCTCATCTCGATCCCTGGCGACCACCCCAATCCCTCATCGCCGGCACCGCCCCCACCGGCCCCCGCACCCCGCGTGCCTCCTTTCTCCTACCGCGACGCCCGCATCCTCTCTCCTCCCCAGCGACACCTGCATCCCGAGGACCTCCTCTCCTAGGCCACCTCCGCGACCCCGGTGACCTCCTCTCCTCGGCCTCCACCCCTGCGACCACCTAGACATACCTCCACCCCGACCTCCTCTTCCTCTGTAGCAGGTTGCTCCCCTTCTCTCCTCTATTTTTTATTTTTATTTTTTCCTTAATTTCTTTCTATGGATATACTTGCTATAATTGCTATATATACTTGTTATAATTGCTATACTTGCTCGAAGTGTATTGATATGCCTCGTTGTGTCTGATACTTGCTCGAACTGTATCGATACTTGCTATACTTTTGTATTGATATGTCCTCAGCGATATGTCTCTCGTTGCTCGAATTTTATTGATACTTGCTATAATTTTGTAGCGATATGTATTGTTGCGATGGATATGTGGTTCTGATGCCGGCCATCAATATGTGGTTGCATTATTTTCTATCGATACTTGCTATGTGCGAATTATGATGGTTATCTGGATGTATATGTGTATTGTGGTCCCGGCCATTGAGTAGAGGCAACTTCGACTTGCTGATGATGAAGTCGCTCCCGATGTGTTTTAATTTTCTAGGGAATTATGAGTGCAAATGTTTGACAAATGTTGTTTCGTCAATGTTTTTGTCAAATTTCTAGCACTCAATTTCTGTCATATTTAGCTAAGGTCATGCCATTATAATGATTTTTTTTAGATATTTTAGTAAATTTATAGTTATTTTGTATTTATTTTAGTTATTTGTAGTTATTGTAGCTATTTATAGTTATTTTAGTTTTTTAAGCAATTTCTAGTCGTTCAGTTCAAAAGTTGTAAAAAAAATGGTTTGGACCAATGATGAAACTCGATACCTTTTTGACCTACTAATTATGTGTCTAGCTTCCGACGCAAGTGTTGAGGAATAACTTCAATTCCCTAACTCATGCATCGAAAGTTTGGCACAGGTTTTGGGTACGACATAAGCTTTTCCTGAGGTCAATATAGGTTAATTAATTTAAAAGTTGTTTTTGTTATTTTAGCAAGTGAACTATTTTATTAATTTTAGTCATTTTTATTAATTTTGTACTAATTTTGTAGTAATTTTAGACATTTTTGTTACTTTTATTTATTTTAAAGTTAATTTCATTATTTTTACACTTTTTAATAGTGTAATTTGATAGGATTTTAGGTGTTTTGATTAGTGTATTAGTAGGATTTATGTGACCAAACTATTCTCCATCTGCTTTTCTCCAAAGTGAGATGGGAGGCTACGGTAGACCAAAGGACAAGGAGCCGTGTGATAGGGTCACGTCGGTTGTGTATTGGCGAAAAGATGAGCTCCCCGAGGATGTTGTCAATGACGTGCTGCCAAAGTGTGAGCTCGATGCCGATATCGGTCGCGTGCAACACAAGGTTGAAAAGTGTGTGCACTGGCTAGATCTATTAGTCATGTGTGCAATGAAGGCAATGACATGGGAAGGAGGTTTTTTGGGTGCCCTTACGAATTTATTTGTCATACTCATTTTTCTACTCAATTTGTATGTCATTGAATACCTACAATTGTGTAATGATTTTTGTTGTTGTTGCAATTCATAGGATTCCAATGCATATGTAAATATGTCAAGTGGCTTGACAAAGAATGGGAGTCGAGGGAAAAACTGTTATTAGGGAGCTTGCTACGCAAAAGTTGATGATGGAAAAGAAGATGAAAGAGAAGGAGGCCGAGAATCAGAGGTTAAAACACGAGAAGAAGATGACAACTAGAATGCACAAGCATCAGGATAGCATGCTACTCTGTGCTATTGTCATATTTGTTGGGTTGTATGTCATTGTGTTTGAAGTAGTTGGCAACAAGTTATGGACTGATCATTTGGTAGTAGTTAAAGATTTCTTCTTGCATCTACCGAATGTATGTTAGTTAGTGTGATTTCGTAATGTGTAGCCATTGTGGTTCTTTCAAATATGTTGTAATTATGGTCATTACTAATAAAATGCGGATTTAGTCCAACACGCTATCATGGCAGCAGTTGTGGACTGCGACGGCAGCAAAACTGCTACCATGGCAGCATTTTTTTATGCCTCGTAGACATACAGGTGGCATGGCCGACTATGCGTGTGGCACTGATATGTCTTTTACTAGTGGTGTGCCAATTATATGAATGACACTGGTAGAAACGTTAATAGTGGTGTGCTCATGTACCTGCATGCCACTTGTATTCTATTACCAGTAGTGTGCAGAGAGCACGCCACTGGCAACCAACTACTAGCGGCTAGTTACCAGTGGCGTGCGCTCCACACGCCACTAGTACCCCTTTTGGGCACACCCCTGGTAGCTGTTTCTGTAGTAGTGTTCTCTCTACGAGTTCCTTAAAGTACCTATCTGCTACAGATCTGTCCCGTGCGTAGCCTTCACTACTACAGAAAATCCTTATACGATTAGCTTACTAGTGGTGTACCCCCCATAGGACACACCACTGGTAACATGTCAAAATACCAGTGGTGTGTCCCAGGTAGGGCATGTCACTGATAATTTCTCACCAATGCCGTGCACTTTCTAGCACCCACCACAAGTCATCTACAAAATACCAATGTCGTGAGCATGTGGTGGCACGCCATGTACCAGTGGCGTGCATTCTAACTGGGACGCCACTGCTATGTGCTGCCAATCCTGTGGCCGGGCCCCACTTACCAGTGGTGTGCCCCTAGAAGTGCATGCCACTGGTAATGTATCAAATAATTGAGCTTGAAGCTCACTGTAGAGTGAGTTCCCCTCATTTGCCTCCTTCTCCCCACCAATACTCCTCCTGCTTTCCTCCAACTCCAAGCCTCCTCCGCCATCCCTAATTACCCATCTCCATTTTTATCTAGATTTAGATCTAGCCAGCTCTCTTTCCCCCATAGACCAAGAACTAGATCTCATCACACTCTCTCACCCACTACCCCTCCCTCCATTAAATATCCCTAATTAAAACTCTCTCCCCACCATTGTTCCCCCTTAAATTTCTCTCCCATCCATAACTCCCCCCCTAATTTCTTCCAAAAATCTCCTCTCTCTCCCTTCCATACTCTTGGACCACCACCATATATAGCCCTCAACAACTCGGTCTAGATTTAGGTGAGATTTAATTTTGGGTTTTTCGTTGTCCATTTAAATGAAATGAAATGTATATTGTTGTGTACATCAATTGTATGACATGAATATTTGTGGTAGTTTATGTTCGGCCATCGCGCCATCATTATGACCACTGACCTTGTTCATGCATATATATATTACTTGTGGTATCAGACATCGAGCTGAGGCAAACTATTTCTAGTCGCTCCATGTTTCTTTTTCTAGGGAATATATATGAGTTGCAATTTTTTTGATAAAATGTTCATTCGTCAATGTTTTGTCAAATTTCTGGCACACTCGATTTGTGTCATTTTTAGCGAAGGTCATGCCAAAATTTTCTATGACCTTGTTGGTTTTAATTTGGTACAAATAATTTTTCTTAGATCTCATAGGGATCAATCAAACGATGGATTGAAGTTGGATGTATAACTCTGATCAGTCATCACATAGTTTCCTGAATGTACATGTGAAAGAGTGTAACGCCCCTGGCTCGACCGTGCACTAATCATACACGCAAACATGCACGATCGAGATCAGAGACTCACGGGAAGATATCACAACACAACTCTATACACAAATTAAACATAAATCTTCATATTACAAACCAGGGGCCGCGAGGACCCGAATACATAAGTCATACAAACAAATATTATCTGAGTACAGACATAGTTAGTCAAGTTTGCCTTAAGAAGGCTAGCACAAACAGCGACATTGATTGAAAAGGCGAAGGCCTCCTGCCTAGGGCCTCTGAACTACTCCTGGTCGTCGGGGATCTCCATGTCGTAGTAGGCTCCTCTGGGGATCTCCTGCTCCTGGGCTCTGTCGTCTGATCGCAATATCCAAAAAGGGGGGAAAAGGGGTAGCAAAGCAACTGTGAGTACTCATCCAAAGTACTCGCAAGACTTATATCAGAACTACACTAGGTATGCATCGGTATGAAAGGAATGGGGCTATATCTTTGGACTAAACTGCAGCAATGCCAGAACAGAGGGAGAAAGGCCTAGCCTATCGAAGACTTACATCTTGAAGCAATCTTGCAGCAACAGAAGAGAGTAGAGTATAGTAACATATAATAGCAATTATATTTAGCAATGCCCTGAGATCCTTTCTCGACTACCCTGCGAGAAAGTGATCCCGAGAGAAGTAGTAGCAGTTTATCATTGTAACACTATCCATTTGTAGTTGTAGCAGATCAGGATACAACTCCGAGCGTCCTGTTACCGTGGACTCGGCTATTCGAATAGATAACTTCCCTGCAGGGGTGCACTACTGTACCCAACACGCTCGATTAACTCTGGCTGGACACACTTTTCTCGGTCATGCCCGGCCTCGGTTGATCGGCACGATGTATTCCTACCTAGGCTCAGCAAAGAGGTCCTCGCCGGTCTACATCCTAAGCACTCTGGGTCATTGTGAGCAGGGTTAGATCCAGGCACCACCTCTGTCCTGGATGGCGCCGATCCTGCCGTGCCACAATGCTAAACTGGATGTTTGACAAAGCTTTCGGCTGATACATACGGCACCGAGGGCCCCATTAAAACATTATCCCACGTGGTGGTAGTGCGTATAGGACAGTGGCCAACTCAGATCAAATACCCAAATCCATTAAGTGTGTTTTAGTAGCTCGCAGAGACGAACAGGGTTCCTGTCGCTCCAACTAGTTATCTCGCGGACCACGACCAGGGACCAGGCCCACCTCTCACCTAGGCAGTCTCTGCCTGCCCTGTCGCTCCGACTACAGTGCAAGTACCGCATCGGCTGTCAGGACAAGTCCCAAGCTACCAACACATCCTGGGTGGTACCGCTAATAGCCAGCCGCCAAAGGACTGTCTCGCGGGTACCCTTGGGTTCAACCCGTCTTGTTTCATTACCTCGCGGGCACTCTTGGAGCCGGCCCGACTTTAACAGTTTAAGCATTGCACTAATGTAAACATTTCCGTAATCATCACCTAGATGATCACGGCCCGATAACAAGCCTAGCTTACGGACAAGGGTGAAGGCCATCTGATGAAACATCATTCCTAACTAAGCATCATAGGATACCAGGTAATGTATCAATAGCAAGCGACAAAAACAGGCTATGCGTCGGAATAGGAGCTATCGGAATAACAACAGAAGCAATTCTAATGCTAGCATAAGAGAGGGAGAGTAGGCGGTATCTGGATGATCAAGGGGGTTTGCTTACCTGGAAGCTCTGCTGAAGGGGCAAGGAGGGTCGTCGGTGACGTAGCAGTCCTGGGGGGCAACGTCGGTCTCGGGGTCTACCGGAGAGAAGAGGGGGAGGAAATAGATAAATACAAGCATTCAAATGCAATCACTATGCATGACATGTCTAAATTATATGCAGGGGTGACATATTGCATCTCTAACTAGTTTAGATGTTTTAGGAATTTATTTGGAATTATTTATCTGAGGTCATGCACTATTCTTCTACCGGAAACAGGCAAAAAGTTCCATGTCCATCTATTTAGAGGGTTCTAACATGAGTGCAGATGACATATTTGGATTCTTCATATTTTTCTGATCATTTTTCATATATAAATTATTTTCATCCGAGTTACGGTTTATTTTATATGATTTTTCAAAGTTTTAATCATTTTCTAGAATTTCTGGAATTAATTTAATTCGAAAATCATATAAATATAAATTGCTATGGGTACACAGGAAGTGTACCCACAGATGTGCACAGAGGCTGACATGTGGGCCCTGTCAGCAGTTGACTGGTCCACGTTGAATGGTCAAAGTGGCCCACTGGACCCACCTGTCATTGACTTGGTTAATTAACAGGGTTTTAATTAATCTAATTAATTTATTAGCCAGGGTGGGGCCCAGTAGTCAATGTCTGTACTACCGAATAGGGTTAATTTTATTTGCTAATTGCTACAGTAAAAGGCCCCACATGTCAGTGGCTATTTAGGCTTGGGTTAGTGCTAATGACCTGATGGTGGGCCCCGCCGGTGTTTAAATTGCGCGCGCACCAGCGACAAAGCTCCGACGAGGCGGAACGCGGGATTCGTCCCCCGGCGACCAAATCGCGCGCGGACGGTCGCGTTCGAAAGCGCACACAGAGCCGCATCCAATGGTGTTACGCGCGCGGGCTGAGACGGTCGGTAACGGCGGCGACGTCGACGGCAGGTGGTGGCCGGAGCACGAGTTCGCGGGGACAGCAGCTATGGGGCGCACGCGGGGAAATGGCAAGAGGGAGGAGGTGCACGAGCTCACATCGATGACATGAGCGAGCTCAGGGAGGTTCGGGGGTGAAGGGGGCGGCTCCAATCGGCGAAGGCGGCCGGCGACCGTAGATGGGGACGATGACCCGGGCGATGGCGCTAGCGGTCCCCGGCTTCGATCGTTTGGCGCAGACGATGTACGGGAGTGCGACGGAGCTGCTGCACCACCTGGCGTAGCTCGAGGCACCGCCGGAGAGCACGGACGGTGGTGGCGCGGTGATGGCCGAGCTCGGGCAAGCTCGTGCGAGAGGGAGAGGGAGAAGTGAGGATTAGGGTTCGGTTCGGGGGCAGAGGGGGGGGTCCATATGCCCCGCCTAGAGCTCCTGTAGCGGCCGTTGTCGACCATCGCAGGGGGGCCAGGGCGTGCGATGGCTGCGGGCGCGGCACGCACGAGGAGAGAGAGGGAGGTAGGGGACGACGGGGGTAGGTGGGCTGGGCTGCCCTATAGTCACTTAGGCCTAGTGCAACAGTAGGCTTTAGGCGTTTTTCATTTTTCTTTTCTATTTTCTTTTATTCTTTCTGTTTTGCATTTTCTTTTAGTATCAATTCCATTTTGTAAAATGTGCAACTTGACCCAATATTTATGTTGCAATAAACCTCACTGTCACAAAAAGTTTGAGGGTGATTTGAATTCATATAATTTTTGCATAATTGAAAATGTATTAAATGGGGCTGTTATGTGGACTGTTTTAGTTGCTAGGGTCATTTTGGGAATCTTAATAATGTTGATTTTATTTTTACAATAGCTTTGGGATTATTTGCAATATTGTGAACTATTTTGTTTTAATATTTGATCAACTTTTATTTTGACTTGCATTTTGAATTTTGAATTTGAACTTGAGTTGAATTACTTCCTAAATGCAATTTAATTAAGATAACCATGATGACATGGCATGATTAGAGGATGAACACTGTAGCATATTACAAGGGGGTGTTACAATTCTCCTCCTCTAAAAGAAATTCTCGTCTGGAGAATTAAGAGGTAGAAGGAAACAAATCAGTGTATTCTTCACGAAGACGATCTTCGCGTTCCCAAGTGGGTTCATCTTCAGAATGATTTGACCACTGAACTTTAAGGAACTTGATTGCCTTATGACGGGTTTGATGTTCAGCTTGATCAAGAATGCGGATCGGATACTCTTGATAAGAAAGATCCTCTTACAGCTCAAGCATTTCATGATCCACTGCTCGGATAGGATCCTTGAAACAGCGACGGAGTTGCGAGACGTGGAAGACATCATGAACTTGAGGAAGGTTCGGTGGCAATTCCAATTGGTATGCCTCTTCTCCATGTCTTGTGAGAATGCGAAAGGGGCCAATGTAGCGAGGAGCAAGCTTGCCCTTGATTCCGAAATGGTGAGTGCCTTTCATTAGTGTGACACGGAGGTAAGCTTGTTTGCCAGGTTGATAAACCATTACCTGGTGTTTTCGGTCATAGTTTCTCTTCTGACGCGACTGAGCAGTTTTCAAATGTTCACGGACAATACGAACTTGTTCTTCAGCTTGTTGGATAATATCCGGACCGACCAATGATCGTACCCCAGTTTCTGACCAATTCAGAGGGGTTCGACACTTATGTCCATAAAGAACTTCAAATGGTGCCATCTTCAGACTAGCTTGACAGCTATTATTGTAAGAAAATTCAGCATACGGGAGAGATTCCTCCCATTTCTTGCTGAAGGAGATGACACATGTGCGAAGCGTATCTTCAAGCACTTGATTGAATCGTTCAACTTGGCCTTGGGACTGGGGGTGAAAAGCAGTGCTGAAGGACAGATGAGTTCCCATAGCTTCTTTGAAACTTTCCCAGAACCTTGAGGTAAAGAGGCTGCCACAGTCTGAACTAATTTCCAATGGAAAACCATGAAGTGACATGATTCTAGAAACATATAAGTCTGCTAAGTGACTAGCAGTGATTGTCTCCTTGACAGGAAGAAAATGAGCAACCTTGGAGAAGCGATCAATGACGACAAGAATAACATCATGACCCTTCTGCGATCTGGGAAAAACAGTATTGAAATCCATTTCGACATTGACCCATTTCCATTTAGGAATAGCAAGTGGTTGCAGAGTTCCAGCAGGCCATTGATGTTCTGCTTTGATGCGACGGCAAATGTCACACTTGGCAACATAACGAGCAATGTCTTGCTTCATGTTTGGCCACCAGAATCTCTAACAAATGTATCGGTACATCTTGGTGCTACCGGGGTGGATAGACAGAGGAGTGTCATGGGCTTCTTTCATGACATGTGGGGCCTGATCCAGGTTGTCCTTCGAAGGAACCACTAAGCGACCTTTAAAGAACATAGCCCCTTCGTCATCGATTGTGAAGAACGAAGAGTTACCATTAGAGAGATAACACTTAATCTTTTTGACTTGAGAATCATATTTCTGCATTGTTTTGATGCTGCGCTCTAGGTTTGGCTCAATAACCTAAGTATTGAGGTAGCCTTGTGGGACAATATGAAGGTTCAACTTGCGAAGTTCTTCATAGAGAAGGGGTTGTGCTTGTTGAACCATGAGGTTGTTGCAATAAGACTTGCGGCTCAAAGCATCGGCCATTACATTAGCCTTTCCAGGGGTATAAGAAATATCCATGTCATAGTCGGCTATTGTTTCGTGCCATCTTTGTTGATGGAGGTTCAAATCTGGTTGAGTATGCAGATACTTCAGACTTTGGTGGTCCGTGTATATCTCGTAATGATTACCGAGAAGGTAGTGTCGCCATAGCTTCAGAGCAGAGATAACTGCTGCTAACTCGAGATCATGTGTTGGATACTTATCTTCATGAGGACGCAACTGATGAGAGCCATAAGCAATCACCTTGCGATCATGCATTAGGACACAGCCTAATCCTTGACGAGATCCATCACAGTAGATCACAAAGTCCTTTCGGGAATTCGGGGGTGCTAGCACTGGGCAGAGGTCAACTTGTCTTTAAGTGTCTGGAAAATTTCTTGGCACTTTTCTGTCCACTCAAACTTCTTGCCTTTGTGGAGCAAATCAGTTAGTGGCTTAGCAATCTTGGAGAAGTTCTCGATGAAATGGCAGCAATAGCTAGCGAGACCAAGAAAACTTCTGACTTGCTTGACATTCCTCGAGGGAGTCCAGTCGAGAATAGCCTGAACTCGTTTGGGGTTAACAGCAATGCCATTTTGGAAATCACATGACCAAGATAGGTCACCTCAGATAACCAGAATTCGAACTTGAAATATTTGGCATACAGTTGATGTTCTTGAAGTTTCTCCAATACAAGCCGAAGATGCTCGGCGTGTTCTTCTTCATTCTTGGAAAATATAAGGATATCATCCAGATAAACCATGACGAATTTGTCGAGGTAATCCATGGATATATAGTTCATCAGTCAGGAGAAGGTTGCTGGAGCATTGGTTAAGCTGAAGGACATGACAGTGTACTCGTATGATCCATAACGAGTAACGAAGGCGGTCTTCGGGATATCCTCTTTACGAACTCAGATCTGATGGTAACCCAAACTTAAGTCGAGTTTAGAGAACACAGAGGATCCAGCAAGTTGATCATAAAGATCGTTGATTCAGGGAAGTGGATATTTGTTCTGGATTGTTGCTTGGTTAATAGGCCGATAGTCCTGGACCAATCGGTTAGTTCCATCCTTTTTCTTAACAAAGAGAGAAGGTGCTCCCCAAGCAGAGGAACTTGGACGAATGAAGCCTTTATGAAGCGATTTGTCGATCTCCTCCTTAAGTTCAAGGTGTTCATGCGGCGACATCTTATATAGACGCTTGGCAATAGGAGTGGTGCCTGGTTTCAAGTTGATGACTAATTCGACATCTCGAAGTGGGGGCATACCAGGAAGTTCTTTTGGAAATACATCCTGGAAGTCACGTATGACTGGAATGTTCTCAATGCCTTCTAGAGGAGAGGCGTTCAACGCGTTCAGAACATACATCTGGTTCTTGGCATTCTGAATTATCTGAGCGGAGTAGTTGATTGTCTGGCCGGAAGGGTGCGTGAGCAGAACTGTCTTAGCGGCATAGTCTATTAAGGCTTTATGAGCCGTCAACTAGTCCATACCAAGAATGACATCAATGTTGGAAGGTCCAAGCACAATTAGAGAAGCAGGCAAAACTAGACCTCCAATTTTGATTTGGTTGTGGGGGCTTACCATTGTGGTTTGCCACTTGGATCCCGGAGATTGAACCGCTAAAGGAATGGGTAGTTTTGCCATGCTTAACCCATGTAACTGTGGAAATTGTTGGGACACAAAGGCATGAGATGCTCCTGAATCAAAGAGAACAGAGGCTGACACTAAATTAACAGAAAGGGTACCCATCACGATTTTTTGGGAATCACGAGCTTCTACAATCTTGACATGGGTAACTTGACCACAACCCATAGCAGGCGGACTGGCATTACAGCTTCTAGAAGGATGTTTTCGACGGCCCTTCCTGCGACCAACAGAAGGACGTGATGTACTCTGAGGCTGATTCTGGCAACAGTTGATAGCACGGTGTCCTGGCTGTCCACACTTGAAGCAATTGTCATCATTGGGGCGAGGAGCCATAGTATTGGGCTGTCCACTTAAGATATTCAGTTGCCTTGGTGGTGGAGGCAGGCGAGGTGCAACATAAGAAGGCCTCGGTGTAGGGGCAGGTTGGTGATGGACATTATGCGGAATCCACACTTTGCGCTTCTGAGTAGACTGACCCGAGGATGAGCCGACATCATGAGTACGCTTGAGCTACTCCTGGTACTCAGTCAGACTAGTTTCAGCTCAGAAAGCTTGACTGACAAGCGTTGCAAAGTCCGTGCAATCATGGACAATAAGGGCGAGCTTTATATCAGGACGCAGTCCTTCACGGAATATCTCTTGCTTGCGTGCATCAATGTAGATGTCATCTTCATTATAGCGGGATAATTCAATAAACTTCCTCTGATATTCATCCATAGTCATTTTGCCCTGTGTGAGCTTGCGGAATTCCTTCTTCTTCTGGTCCATCAGACCTTGAGGAATGTGCCGTGCACGAAAAGCTGACTGAAATTCCTGCCAAGTGGTGATAGTTCCAGTACGCAGCATACCCCTGTGACTTTCCCACCATTGAGCAGTTGGACCCTTCAGGTGAAATGCCGCAAAGGTGACGTAATTGTCAGGGGCAACATTAGCTGAGTCCATCTCAAACAGGATGTCACGAAGCCAATCATCGGCATCCATAGGATTGGGGGAGTTGCGGTAAACAGACGGGTTGAGGCGCACGAAATCTTGAAGTGAGACCGGACCAGGCTCCAGACAAGCATTATTGTTGGCTAAGCGGTCCACTAGACTTCCCATAAACTGTCGATTCAGTTCAAACTGCTGACGGTTCAGTTCAAACTGTTGTGTCATTGCTTCGACATATAGTGGCGGTGGACGATTATCAGCCATCCTGCTAAAAACAACAAGGGGTAGTTTAGGAAGAGACATTGCAAATGCAAGGAGTCATTCCTGATGTAACATGAACAGTGAATAAGAAGTGCATTAGATACATAATAGTAGTCACCCAAGACATACAAATTAATGCACAGAGTTGGATATAAACGGACAACACAAGTTCGGAAAATTAAACGGCTAGACAAACTAGGCGGTGCGCAGGCACGCGGTAAGGAATACAACAACGGGACATAGCAAAGGCTACTTCACGTCGGAGAAAACTGCTGGAGCAAGGAATCTGCAGGGGACGATGCAGGGTGTCCTCGATAAAAGGATCCTGCGGGCCGTGAACACTGTGAAGCAGAACCTGGTCCACAATTCAAAGAAGATTGATTGAAATCTTCGGGTGGATGTGATCATGAGAACCTAGAGTCAGAGTCAGTAAAATCGTTAACCCGAATAGAAGAGAGAGCAGAGTCACAGAGTTAGGAAGAGGAATAAAAGATCCTAATCCCATCCATTGGCGACGTGGGCCCGTAAGCCACACAGCCATGTTAGTAAAACAGTTTTTGGAAAGACTAGACTCAACTTTGGCCAAGGAGGTGGAAAGGGGGTTCCTATAGGCAGTCAGTTCTGATACCAACTTGTGACGCCCCCGGCTCGACCGTGCACTAATCATACACGCAAACTTGCATGATCAAGATCAGAGACTCACGGGAAGATATCACAACATAACTCTAGACACTAATTAAACATAAATCGTCATCTTACAAACCAGGGGCCGCAAGGACCCGAATACATAAGTCATACAAACAAATATTATCTGAGTACAGACATAGTTAGTCAAGTTTGCCTTAAGAAGGCTAGCACAAACAGCGACACTGATCGAAAAGGCGAAGGCCTCCTACCTAGGGCCTCCGAACTACTCCTGGTCGTTGAGGATCTCCACGTTGTAGTAGGCTCCTCTAGGGATCTCCTACTCCTAGGCACCGTCGTCTATCACCATGAACATAAATATCGTGAAGTCTATGTTGGTTTTGAATCAACTACATGCGTGAACATGTGCCAAGTCAAGCCACTTGAAACATTCAGAGGAGGATACCATATCATCATACCACATCACAATCATTTTAATGCATGTTGACACCCAAGATAAATCATTATCCACTCCTAGCTACTTAAGCATGGCATGAGCAACTATAATCTCTAATTGTCATCATAAACATGTTTAATCATAATAGGCTGAATCATGGATACTGAGTTAAACATATTTACAAAAACAAAAACAAGTTGAGTTCATACCCGCTTTTCCTTGCCACAATCACTTTATCAAATTATTGTCATTATTGCCTTTCACTTGCATGACCGAATGATGTGAAAATAATAATAGCGCAAGAGTGCCGTGGACTAAGTTGGAATCTGCAAACATTTTATTCGAAGGAGAAGACAAGCTAACATGGGCTCTTTGTTAGATCAACAATAATGCATACAAGATCCACTCAACATTTTCATCGTCGTCTTCTCCTTACAATGACTCAACAAAAGAAAAGAATTTCAGAGAAACACACTAAAATATTTTTGGAGTTTTTAGTTTTTCTTGAAAGAAGCAAATTAAAGTAGACAAAACAAAAATGAGAAAAACTATTTACATGGGAAAGCTCCCAACAAGCAAAAGAAGAAACGAGAAATCTTTTTGGGTTTTCTTTTTAATACTACAACTAATTAAACTAGAAAGAAAAACCGAAAAGAAGCAAGAAATATTTTTGGATTTTCTCAAAGTTTTTCAAACACACAAGAAGAAAACGAGAAAATAAAACTAACATGGATTATACAATGAAAGAGTATGAACACCGACAACTGGAATGAAATGTGTGAACATGAATATAATGTCGGTGAGAAATACGTACTCCCCCAAGCTTAGACTTTTGCCTAGCTTGGTCTACTGCCATGGCTGTCCATGATAATAATCAAAGTGGTAGCTCGTAGAGGCGTTCTGAGCCGCCTCCTCATGCCGACGAGCAGCCTCAACTGCCGTATTGTACTCATGTACCTCACTCTCTGATAGAGAATATCTCTGTTTTTTCTAAAAATCAAAGAGGGCAGGAGCAGGCAAAGCAACATACACAGAACGATATTTATCAAAAACTAAGTTGTATTCATATCCTGTGCATCGCATTTTAAAAACTATGTTCTCGCATTGTTTTGAAATTCAAATACATATAAGGTAAGAGGGGATCATTAAAATTGGGCGAGACCCATAACCTTGCAGCTACACGGGAGGGATAAATTCCTCCATACAGATCACCATTACCCACGTTACGCTGCAGTCTACGTGCAACAATAGCCCCAAGACTATAATGCTTGCTACTAGTCAGGGCTATATGAATAAGACTCAGATCAGGGGCACAAAGCGCACTGCCGTCTTGCTTACCAGCAATGCATTTACCATTAAAAAGCGCAAAGTACCGAATAGCAGGAAATGGAATGCTAATTATTCGGGCCTGCGTAACCCCCTATCCTCACCATTGCAAAGGTTACTAAGAAACAACTCATAATCTGATTTTGGTTGTTCATCTAATGAACCCCGATATGGAATTTTGCAAGCATCACAGAATTCTAGTAGAGACATACTATAGGATTTATTATAGAGGTGAAATAAAACTCTAGAAGTGCGCGGATGATATTCAAAGTTTTGAGTGAATGAATCAGTAAGGTTGTAGTGCTGCGGTGGGTTATCTGAGACGAAGGCGAAAAGCTCGGTGTTGTGAATATATTGGTCAAATTCTTCCTTGATGCTTGCACCTAGCATGAACTCGTTGCACGGCCATCGACATTATTTTGCTTCGGCACCCCGCACTGAACTTGCCCTTGTTTCCTCATATGATTGGCGTGCAGAGCTTTCACTTGATGATACTTCAGAGGATCTCCTCCTCGAAGAACTCCTCCGGAAGAGGTTCATTTTCGTAAGAACAAATTTCTGAAAAAAAATTCGGCCACAAAAAGATGTTAACAAAACTTCACAAAATTGATAGCAACTACTCCTACAAGTGCCTAGGGACCATATCAAGCATTCAAACTACTTGGAACTCAAAGAATTCAACATGCAAGCTCATTCTCAGTGGCACCAAGAGCAGCTAATTATGCAAAATATAATCCACTAGAGCAAAAACTAATTTGAGCAATGGAGGAGTCACATACCAAGTAGTAATCTCCCAAAACAGTTTTGGAAACGGAGCTCCGAGCAAAGAGATCGAAAATCTCAGGTTTGGGAGCAAGAACACGAGAGTGAGAGCTACCAGGAATTTTTGCTAGATGTAAGAGATGAAGTGGGCTGAAGGAATAAGTGAGGGGGTCCTGTGGGGCCCAAAAGCCACCAGGGCGCACCTGGGGGGGTGGCGCGCCCTGGTGCCTCGTGGGTACCTGGGGCACCCCCCTGGTGTGTTTCCAGTGCCAAAAATTCTTAAATATTAAATAAAAATTCATGTAAAATTTTTAGATCATTCTGATCACTTTCATTTTTGAGCACTTTTTTATTGCACAGATAATTCAAAAAATAGGAAAATCATGGCATTTTATTGCATTTAACTAAAATTAACAGAAAACAAAAAGTGGGTATAGAAGGTTGTGCTTACTAAATTCATCGACCACATTCCTCTAAAAAAGAATCCATTAATAACGTTGATCAAGTCTTATTAACAAACAGTTTCTGAGTAACATGAAACCGAAGAACCTTCGTAAAACACTAGGTTACCTCAACGGGGATATGCATCTCCCCAACAATAAGTATTTCATATTTCTTTTTGACAGTAGGGAGAGGGAGTTGAAAACTTCCAATAGTAATTGTCGGAGTCTTTTCAATAACATGAATACCATTTACTTGAAATTGCTTCTTCGGTAAGTGCACCATATGTTCATTACCATTGATATGAAAAGTGACCTCGCTTTTTTTGCAATCAATAACAGCCCCTGCAGTATTCAAAAAGGGCCTACCAAGGATAATCGACATGTTGTCGTCCTCGGGGATATCAAGTATAACAAAGTCTGTTAGGATAGTAACATTTGCAACTACAACGGGCACATCCTCACAAACACCGATAGGAATGGCAGTTGATTTGCTAGCCATTTGCAATGATATTTCAGTGGGAGTGAGTTTATTCAAATAAAGTCTTTTGTATAAAGAGAAGGGCATAACACTCACACCGGCTCCTAAATCACACAAAGCAGTTTTGACATAATTCCTTTTAATGGAGCATGGTATAGTTGGAATTCCTGGATCTCCTAGTTTCTTAGGTACTCCATCCTTAAAAGAATAATTTGCAAGCATGGTAGAAATTTCAGCTACAAGTATCTTTCTTTTATTTGTAACAATGTCTTTCATATATTTAGCAGAAGGAGGCATTTTCAACATATCAATCAAACGAGTACGCAAAACAACGGGTCTAAGTATTTCAACAAAGCATTCAAAGTCTTCCTCCTCTTTAATCTTAGATGGTTTAGGAGGAAAGGGCATGGGTTTTTGGACCCATGGTTCTCTTTCTTTACCATGTTTTCTAGCAATGTAGTCTCTTTTATCATAATGTTTGTTTTTAGGAGGTGGGTTATCAAGATCAATAGCAGGTTCTAATTCAACATCATTATCAGGTTCTTTATCATTATCTGGTTGAGCATCCACATGAGCCTCATCATTATCATTATCATTAGGTGAATGTTCATTACCAGATTGTGTTTCAGCATCGGAAATAGAAACATCATTATTATCCTCAGAGGGTTTTTCTACCTCAGGTTCACTAGAAGTATGCAAAGTCCTATCATTTTTTTCTTTTTAGATGGACTAGGTGCATCAACATTAATTCTTTGAGAGTCTTGTTCAATTCTTTTAGGGTGACCTTCAGGATAAAGTCACTCCTGAGTCATTCTACCTCCTATAGTCATTACTCTAACAGCATGATCATTCATATTGTTATTCATTTCATTAAGCAATTCACTTTGAGCTTTAGCAACTTGTTCTAACTGGGTTTGAACCATAGATGCATGTTTACCTACACCTTTGACATCATTAGCAATTCTGAACAACAAGTCACTCAAGCGATCAAGCATGTAGGCATTTCGTTTCAATTGTTTCATAACATTTGCATTGAAGTCATCTTGCTTAATAATATAATTGTCAAATTCATACATGCATTGACTAGGAGGTTTTTTATAAGGAATATCACTTTCGTCAAACTTTATAAGAGAATTTAACTCTACTACTTGTGAAGGTGTGTCAAGACCATATATTTCGTCAATAGGTGGCAAATCATTAACATCTTCAGCTTTAATATATTTTTCCTTCATACATTTCCTTGCTTCTTGCATATCTTCAGGACTGAGAAATAAAATACCCCTTTTCTTTGGAGTGGGTTTAGGCGGTGGTTCAGGAAGTATCCAATCATTATCATTCTTCAATATATTGTTCAATAGCTCCTCAGCTTGTTCAATAGTTCATTGCTTGAAAACACAACCAGCACAACTATCTAGGTAGTCCATAGAAGCATCGGTTAGGTCATTATAGAAGATATCAAGTATTTCACTTTTCTTAAGAGGATGATCAGGCAAAGCATTAAGTAAATGGAGAAGCCTCCCCCAAGCTTGAGGGAGATTCTCTTCTTCGATTGACACAAAGTTAAATATTTCCTGTAAGAGCTTGTTTTTTATGAGCAGGAAAATATTTTTCAGAGAAGTAATAAATCATATCCTGGGGACTACGCACACAACCAGGAGCAAGAGCATTATACCATATCTTAGCATCACCATTTAATGAGAAAGGAAATAACTTAAGAATATAGTAATAGTGAATTTTTTCCTCATGAGCGAATAGGGTGGCTATATCATTTAATTTAGTAAGATGTGCCACAAAAGTTTCAGTTTCATTGCCATGAAAAGGATTAGATTCAACCAAAGTAATTAACTTAGGATCGACAGAGAATTCATAGTCCTTATCAGTAACAAATATGGGAGAGGTAGCAAACTTAGGATCATATTTCATTCTCTCCCTCATAGATTTTTCTTTCATTTCAGCAAACAGTTTTATAACTTCATCTCTATCATTACAAGCAAGAATAGTTCTAGCCATTTCCCTATCAAAGACATGTTCATCAGGTGATTCAACTCCAGCAGGAGGGCTAGGCATAATAGGTGAATCATAATTCTCAAGAGTTTCAGCATTTTTAGCATTCTCAATTTCTTTACCTTTAGCAAGTTGTTTATCAAGAAATTCACCAAGTGGCACAACATTATTAAGCAAAGTACTAGCATCATCACAAGTATCATTCATGGCAGATGTAGCATCATCAATAACTTGTGACATATCAGAATTAATAGCAGGTGGTGGTGTTGCAAGCTTACTTAAAACAGAAGGGGAATCAAGTGCGGAACTAGATGGCAGTTCCTTACCTCCCCTCGCCTTAGATGGAATGATCTTGGTCTTAGCGTCTTTTAGATTCTTCATAGTGATCAATAGATATAAATCCCAAGTGACTTAGCAAATAAAGCTATGCTCCCCGGCAACAGCGCCAGAAAAAGTTCTTGATAACCCACAAGTATAGGGGATCGCAACAGTTTTCGAGGGTTGAGTATTCAACCCAAATTTATTGATTCGACACAAGGTGAGCCAAAGAATATTTGCAAGTATTAGCAGTTGAGTTGTCAATTCGACCACACCTGGAGACTAAATATCTGCAGCAGAGTGATCAATAGCATAGTAGTATGGTAGTTTGATAGCAATAGCAATAGTAGTAACAGTAACAGTAACGGTAGCAGTAATCTTGTAGCAATTGTGATAGCAGTAGCAACAGTAGTAACTCAGCAAAGAACAATATGTGAAAAACTCGTAGGCATTGGAGCGGTGATTATGTTGGATAACATTCATCATGTAAGAGTCATAACCTAGGACGACACAGAACTAGCTCCAATTCATCAATGTAATGTAGGCATGTATTCGGTATATAGTCATACGTGCTTATAGTAAAAACTTGCATGACATCTTTTGTCCTACCCTCCCGTGGCAGCGGGGTCCATAAGGAAACTAAGGGATATTAAGGCCTCCTTTTAATAGAGAACCATAACAAAGCATTAACACATAGTGAATACATGAACTCCTCAAACTTCGGTAATCACCAGAAAGAATCCCAATTATTGTCACCTTGGGGTATGCGGATCATAACTTATAGCAGGTGCATATAACTTGCAAGATCAGATCAAGAACTGATACGTCTCCAACATATCTATAATTTATGAAGTATTCATGCCATGTTTACAATAATTTCATATGATTTTGGTATGATTTGATTAGAACTAACCCGGACTGACGCTGTTTTCAGCGGAACTACCGTGGTGTTGTTTTTGTGCAGAAATAAAAGTTCTTGGAATGGGCTGAAAATTTACGGAGAATATTTTTGGAAAATATAAAAAATACTGGAGCGAAAAGATACCTGAGGGGAGCCACGGGGCGGCCACAAGGGTGGGGGGCGCGCCCCCCTAGGGCGCACCGCCTGACTTGTTGCCGCCTCGGGAACCCCCCTGACGTAGGACCAATGCCAAGACCTCTTATAAATACCCAAACCTCCGAAAAGAACCCTAGATCAGAAGTTCCGCGAAAAATCAATCTTGGCCCTCCCCGGCACCCTGCCGGAGGGGGTCACCATCCCTGGAGACCATGGAGGTGGAAGATGAAGGGGCCATCATCACCATGGAGGCCAAGGACCAGAGGAAGAACCTTCCCCCACCTAGGAGGGAGGCCATGGAGGAGTAAGCACAAGGGGGAGACTCTCTCCTCCTCTCTCTCGGTGGCGCCGGAGTGCCACCGGGGAAACCATCGCCGCGGTGATCATCTTCATCAACATCACCTTCTTCATCACCATCCTCATCTCTTTTCAGCGGTCCACTCTCCCGCACCCCGCTGTAATCACCTACTTGAACATGGTGCTTTATGTCACATATTATGATCCAATGATGTGTTGCCATCCTATGATATTTTCAGTAGATTTCTTTTGTTTTTTGGGTTGATTGATGATATAGATTGGTTTGAGTTGCATGTTTTATTATTGGTGCTGTCCTATGGTGCTCTCTGTGTCACGCAAGCGTGAGAGATTACCGTTGTAGGGTTTGCAATATGTTCATGGTTTGCTTATTGTCTGCGTTGTGTGAGTGATAGAAACACAAACACGGATAAGTGGGTTATGGCGTATGGGAATAAAGGGGACTTGATGCTTTAATGCTATGGTTGGGTTTTACCTTAATGATCTTTAGTAGTTGCGGATGCTTGCTAGATTTCCAATCATAAGTGCATATGATCCAAGTAGAGAAAGTATGTTAGCTTATGCCGATCCCTCATATGAAATTGCAATAATGATTATCGATCTTGTTAACAATTGCCTAGGACAATTCCGCACACCGACCAATCATTATTCCACACTCGCTACTTGTAATATATTGTAATATATTCTAATCTTATGGTAACAGCACCTATTTTTATATTTTAGTTCTCCGATATCATGCAAAGCTATCCTCTTCATACCCACAATGTAGTTTTATTTCTCGCTTCTAGTTGGAAGCAAACGTTCGGTGTACGTAGAGTCGTATAAGTGGCAGATAGGACTTGAGAGAATATTGATCTAACCTTTAGCTCCTTGTGGGTTCGACACTCCATACTTATCACTTCCACCATTGGAAATTGCTACGATGATTCCTTGCACTTGGGGATTATCAAGCTCTTTTTTGGCGCCGTTGCCGGGGAGCAATAGCGTGGGGTTGATATTCTCGTGTGTGCTTGTTTGCTTTCTTCACTAAGTAGATTTTATTTTCCCTTTTTTCTTTCTTTAGTTGTGGGTGAAACAGACAAAAAAATTAAATAATGAAAAATAGAAAAAGAATTACTTGCCTCTTATGCCTAAAAACTTTCTCAAGTTAGAGAAGTGATTGGAAGGTTGTGCATTGGAGAAGTGAGGGTCGACCTTGAACACTTGTGTTCATGCTCATGAAAACAATGTAGAATTTTTCATGGAAATTTCTAAAAAACAATTATCCCCTTGTATATATCCTTTGTATTATAAAAATATTGTGCTAAGATTTGATTTTAGGATGATTAGATTGCTTGTTTGCTTGGTGTGGTGCAAAAACAGAAACTTTGACTGTAGTTCATGAATTTACATTTATTACTGAAATGTCAAAAGTTTCTGAAATTTTTACACAGTACTTCTATACAAATTTTTTAATTTTTCCTAAATTTTCAGAATTTTTTGAGTTACAGAAGTGTAAGAAGTTTCTAGATTGTTATAGACTGTCCTGTTTTTGACAGATTCTGTTTTCTATGCATCGTTCTCTTATTTTGATGAAACTATGGGTAGTATCGGGGGGTATGAACCATGGTGAAGTTGTACTACAGTAGATATAATGCTAATATGAATTTTGAATGAGTTCACAACAGTACTTAAAGTAGTAATTTGCTTTATTATACTAATGGATCTCACGAGGGTTTTCTTAAGTTTTGTGTGAATGAAGTGTTCGAAGATCGAGGAGGTATCGATATAAGAAGAATACGGAGAGACAAGAGTTTAAGCTTGGGGATGCCCAAGGCACTCCAAGTAGATATTTCAAGGAGACTCAAGCAACTAAACTTGGGGATGCCCCGGAAGGCATCCCATCTTTATTCTTCAACAATTATCAATATACCTCGGTTTTTGTTTTGTTCACATGATATGTGTCTTTAATGTTTTTCTTTTCCTTTATTCACCCTTCTAGTATGAGATAATCCTTCATTTATTTATAGAATGCTCTTTGTGCTTCACTTATATCTTTTGAGTATGGCTTTATAGAATGCTTCATGTACTTCACTTAAATCTTTTGAGTAAGGTTTTATAGAATGCTCTTTGTGCTTCACTTACATCTTTTGAGTATGGTTTTATAGAATGCTTCATGTGCTTCACTTATATACTTTGAGCTTGGATATTGGTTAATATATATTAATTGTAGAATGCTCTATGAACTTGACTTATATCTTTTAGAGTATGAATAAAATTATCATCGGAATTGGGCTTGGGAGAGTATCACTAAAATGTCATGCCTAGCTAAAAAGGCATTAAAGAAAAGCGCTTGTTGGGAGACAACCCAATATTTACCCCTACTTTTTTTGTGTGTTCACATGGTTTGATACTGTAGTAATCACGTTTTATAGCTTTTGTTTCAATAAAGTGCCAAGTAATGCCTTTGGGATAGTGTGGTTGATAGTTGACTTGATTCTGTGCAAAAACAGAAACTTTGGTGCCCAGTCCAGAATTTTTATAAATTAACCAGAGAGACAAAAGCTTCTGAATTTTTTACACATGATTGATATACAAATTTCCTAGGATTTCCTAATTTTTCAGAATTTTTGAGGTTGCAGAAGTATGGTCATTGTTCAGATCATTTAAGACTGTTCTGTTTTTGATAGAATCTGCCTTGTTTGCATAGTTTGCTTGTTTTAGCATTTCCATGGCTTATATTAAGTGATATAAATTGCGGAAATGATAAGTTAGAGTAGACATTGTGTGAGAACAATTATGGATCTTGTATTTGACAGTACCTAAGTGAATGATTTGCTCTTTATCATACTAACCCATCTCACGAAGTTCCGATAAGTTTTGTGTGATTGAAGTTTTCAAGTTTTGGGTGAGATATCTATATGAGGATAATAAGGAGTGGCAAGATCCTAAGCTTGGGGATGCCCAATGCACCCCAAGTTAATATTCAAGGAAGATCAAAGCAACTAAGCTTGGGGATGCCCCGGAAGGCATCCCCTCTTTCGTCTTCAACATTATCGGTAACTTCACTCGGGACTATATTTTTATTCATCACATGATATGTGTTTTGCTTGGAGCATTATTTTATTTTGTTAGGATTTGCTTTCTGTTACTTAGAATAAAGTTTTGTATCATCTACTTCAATAAAGTGTCAAGGGTAGCCTTCACCATGCTCAATTTGCAAGTATATGAGTTGCTGTTTCAAAACAGAAAGTTTGCTGTTAGTGCAAAAATTCCCTAGAATAGTCAGTATGTCATAAAATCTTGAAATTTTGACACATCATGCTCTTATAAATTATCTACAGTGTGGTAAATTTTCAGAATTTTTGTAGTTAGTTAAGTATGTATCTAGCTGCATTCTTTACAGACTGTTCTGTTTAGGCAGATTGCTGTTATGTTTGCATTGTTTACGTATGTTGGCTTGTTTAATGATTCTATTTGAGGATGGAAGTATTAAATATGCAGAGCCATTTATTATGCAATGTTAAACAATAATTTTAATGATTTGATACAGTAGAAAATGATAAGGTTATGCATCGATTTATACTAACTTATCTCACGAGTTCTTGTTGAGTTTTGTGTGGATGAAGTTTTTAAGATTTAGGGAAACCGTGATATGAGAGGAATTAAGGAGACACAAAAGCTCAAGCTTGGGGATGCCCAAGGCATTCCTAATTGATATGTCAAGAAGTCTCACGCATCTAAGCTTGGGGATGCCCCGGTAGGCATCCCACCTTTCTTCTTCAACAAATTATCGGTTAGTATCGGTTGAACCTAAGTTTTTGCTTCTTCACATGATATGTGCTATCCTTGGAATGTCATTTTATTTTATTTTTCTGTTTGAATAAAATCATTGGATCTGAAATTTTGAATAAGAGAGAGTCCTCACATGGCTATTTAGCTAATTGACTACGCATTGATCTTCACTTATATCTTTTTGGAATAGTTTGTCATTTACTCTCATGCTTCACTTATATCCTAAGAGTAAATGGTTGAATGAATTGAATATCATAAACCTGAAATTATATATGCTTCATATACTTATCCCATGGGGAGTAATGACTTCACATATAAGAGGTATAGGCAGTAAAAGTTATTGGAAGTTAGCAAACACCGCATTGGTCACTTGAACAATTCATGAAAGAAAATTGAAGGAAGAGAGATTCCACATATAAATACACTATCTTGGACATCTTCTATGATTGTGAGCCCATTAATTCTTTTCAAACCTGAGCAAATTAGTTGAAGTTGGACAAGGAAGACAACGTAATGAGTTATGTTTGGGTATATTTGCATAGAAGTTATATTGTCATGGATCCTCTAACATGTGACGCTTGCTTCCACCTCATACGAGCCAAAACTTCGGCACCAAGTAGAGATACTACTTGTGCATCCAAACACCCTTAAACCAGTTTTGCCATGAGAGTCCACTATACCTACCTATGGATTGAGTAAGATCCTTCAAGTAAGTTGTCATCGGTGCAAAAAGCAATATAAATTGCTCCTAAATATGTATGATCTTTTATTGTAAAGGAAAATAAGCGTTTTACGATCTTGTGATGGTAAAGAAATAAAAGCGACGGACTGCATAATAAAGGTTACTATCACAAAGGGCAATACAACATGACGTTCCTTTGCATTAAGGGTTTGCACATCCAAAAACAAAAAGCGCATGACAACCTCTGCTTCCCTCTGCGAAGGGCCTATCTTTTACATTCTATTACTTACCTTTACGCAAGAGTCATGGTGATCTTCACCACTTCCTATTTTTGCCTTTTCTCTCGGCAAGCGTCATGTGTTAGGGAATGATCTAGACATATATATCCATACAAATATATTTGATCATGGATTATTATTGTTGACAATGATCTATATGATAAATAAGTTGGGAGGCGAAACATTAAGCCCCTATCTTTCTCTGTGTTCGATGGATGCTATTTGTTCTAAAAATATGCTTTGAGTGTAAACAATCATGGAAGACTATATGATAGTTGAGTATGTGGAATTTGCTAAAACAAAGGTCTTACATAGACCCTTCATGAAAATGAGATGAATTGCAATTGTTTGATGACTAAGAACATGGTTTGTTAGTTTTCAAGAAACTTTCTGGTCTATACTTTAAACATGTGAATAGCTTGTTACTTGATCATGAGAAGTTTTATGAGAACAACTACCATTTATGGTTTATATTGATGCTAGAAAAAGTGATTGGAATTGTCTTTGATCAAACTTGTGCACTTAGTAGCATTCACACTTCATAAATTATTTCTTTTATCATTTACCTACTCGAGGACGAGCAGGAATTAAGCTTGGGGATGCTGATACGTCTCCAACGTATCTATAATTTATGAAGTATTCATGCCATGTTTACAACAATTTTATATGATTTTGGTATGATTTGATTAGAACTAACCCGGACAGACGCTGTTTTCAGCAGAAATACCGTGGTGTTGTTTTTGTGCAGAAATAAAAGTTCTCGGAATGGGCTAAAAATTTACGGAGAATATTTTTAGAAAATATAAAAAATACTGGAGCAAAAAGATACCCGAGGGGATCCACGGGGCAGCCACAAGGGTGGGGGGCGCGCCCCCCTAGCTCGTCACCGCCTCGGGAACCCCCTTGACGTAGGACCAACGCAAAGACCTCTTATAAATACCCAAACCTCTGAAAAGAACCCTAGATCAGAAGTTCTGCCGCCGCAAGTCTCTGTAGCCATGAAAAATAAATCTTGGCCCTCTCCGGCACCCTGCCGGAGGGGGTCACCATCCCCGGAGACCATGGAGGAGGAAGACGGAGGGGCCATCATCACCATGGAGGCTAAGGACCAGAGGGAGAACCTTCCCCCACCTAGGGGGAGGCCATGGAGGAGGAAGCACAAGGGGGAGACTCTCTCCCCCTCTCTCTCGGTGGCGTCGGAGTGCCACCAGGGGAACCATCGGCGCGGTCATCGTCTTCATCAACATCACCTTCTTCATCACCATCCTCATCTCTTTTCAGCGGTCCACTCTCCCGCACCCCGCTGTAATCACCTACTTGAACATGGTGCTTTATGTCACATATTATGATCCAATGATGTGTTGCCATCCTATGATGTTTTGAGGAGATTTCTTTTGTCTTTTGGGTTGATTGATGATCTAGATTGGTTTGAGTTGCATGTTTTATTATTGGTGATGTCCTATGGTGCTCTCCGTGTCACGCAAGCGTGAGAGATTCCCGCTGTAGGGTTTGCAATATGTTCATGGTTTGCTTATTGTCTGTGTTGCGTGAGTGATAGAAACACAAACACGGATAAGTGGGTTATGGCGTATGGGAATAAAGGTTCTTGGAATTGGACAAAAAAATTTGAGAATTTTTATGGAATAAATAAAAAATACTGGAGCCAAGACCTACTGGAGGGGGGCCACCTACTGCCCATGAGGCACCAAGGCGCGCACCCCCCAGGAGCGCCTGGTGGCTCATGGGGCCCACGTGGCTTCACTGACCCAAATCAGTGTGGAAGTTTTATTGCGGTTCATGATACGGGGCAGCCGCCACCTCCTGTTCTTCATCGGGAGGCCAGATCTGGAGTCCGTTCAGGGCTCCGGAGAGGGGGATCTTCCGTCTTCATCATCATCAACCATCCTCCATCACCAATTTCATGATGCTCACTGCCGGGAGTGAGTAATTCTTTCGTAGGCTTGCTGGATGATGATGAGTTTGATGAGATTTATTATGGAATCGAGTTAGTTTTGTTAGGGCTTGATCCCTAGTATCCACTATGTTCTGAGATTGATGTTGCTATGACTTTGCTATGCTTAAAACTTGTCACTAGGGCCCGAGTGCCAAGATTTCAGATCTGAACCCTTTATGTTTTCATGAATATACTTGTGTTCTGATAATCCCCAAGTGCAAGGAATCAACATAGCAATTTCCACAGGTGGAAGTGATAAGTATGGAGTGTCGAACCCACAAGGAGCTAAAGGTAAGATCAATATTCTCTCACGTCCTATCTGCCACTGATACGACTCTACGTACACCGAACATTTGCTTCCATCAAGAAGCAACAAATAAAACTACATTGTGGGTATGAAGAGGATAGCTTTGCATGATATCGGAGAACTAAAATATAAAAATAGGTGTTGTTATCATAAGATTAGAATATATTACAATATATTACAAGTAGCGAGTGTGGAATAATGATGGGTCGGTGTGCGAAATTGTCCTATGCAATTGTTAACAAGATCGGTAATCATTATTGCAATTTCATATGATGGAGGGTCATAAGCTGACATACTTTCTTTACTCGGATCATATGCACTTATGATTGGAATTCTAGCAAGCATCCGCAACTACTAAAGATCATTAAGGTAAAACCCAACCATATCATTAAAGCATGAAGTCCCCTTTATTCCCATACGCCATAACCCACTTATCCGTGTTTGTGTTTCTATCACTCACGCAACACAGACAATAAGCAAACCATGAACATATTGCAAACCCTACAGCGGGAATCTCTCACGCTTGCGCGACACGGAGAGCACCATAGGACATCACCAATAATAAAACATGCAACTCAAACCAATCTAGATCATCAATCAACCCAAAAGACAAAAGAAATCTCCTCAAAACATCATAGGATGGCAACACATCATTGGATCATAATATGTGACATAAAGCACCATGTTCAAGTAGGTGATTACAGCGGGGTGCGGGAGAGTGGACCGCTGAAAAGAGATGAGGATGGTGATGAAGAAGGTGATGTTGATGAAGACGATCACCGCGCCGATGGTTCCCCTGGTGGCACTCCGACGCCACCGAGAGAGAGGGGGAGAGAGTCTCCCCCTTGTGCTTCCTCCTCCATGGCCTCCCCCTAGGTGGGGGAAGGTTCTCCCTCTGGTCCTTGGCCTCCATGGTGATGATGGCCCCTCCGTCTTCCTCCTCCATGGTCTCCGGGGATGGTGACCCCCTCCGGCAGGGTGCCGGAGAGGGCCAAGATTTATTTTTCATGGCTACAGAGACTTGCGGCGGCAGAACTTCTGATCTAGGGTTCTTTTCAGAGGTTTGGGTATTTATAAGAGGTCTTTGCGTTGGTCCTACGTCAAGGGGGTTCCCGAGGCGGTGACGAGCTAGGGGGGGGCGCCCCCCACCCTTGTGGCTGCCCCGTGGATCCCCTCGGGTATCTTTTTGCTCCAGTATTTTTTATATTTTCCAAAAATATTCTCCGTAAATTTTTAGCCCATTCCGAGAACTTTTATTTCTGCACAAAAACAACACCACGGTAGTTCTGCTGAAAACAGCGTCTGTCCGGGTTAGTTCTAATCAAATCATACCAAAATCATATAAAATTGTTGTAAACATGGCATGAATACTTCATAAATTATAAAATTGTTGTCTCAAAATGGATGGACTTCCAAGGTCTAATATTGTTGTTGGGTTACCATTTTTTCTAGAAGGTTGTTTCCTTGTAGCCAGGGAGGCTTGGGTATCCAGGACTTAGAGGTCAAAAATATTGCCCTACTTAGAAAATGGTTGTATAAACTTTTTACTGAGGTTGGTGTCTAGTAAGAGCTCATCCATAATAAGTATGTGGCTCTAAAGCGATCTCCCGAGTTAGCTAGAAACATGGAGATTCACACACCTGGGCTGGGCTTATGAAGACAAAATAGTATTTTTTTGCAGTTCAAAAGTCCTTCTGTAAATGGTGGCTCTCAAGTCATGTTCCCGGAAAATTCTTGGTTGGGGGATTCACCTTTACGGGTGCAATACCCTGGATTTTACCTCATTCCCAGATATAAATTTGACACGATAGCACACTATTGCTAAAAAACCTATATCCGCCTGATTACCAGTGATGGGTAAGGGCATGCTCGTCCCTGGTATGACCTACCAGTGACGGGAAAGGGCATGCTCATCACTGGTATGCGATCGGTTGGCTGCTGCACCAAATACCAGTGACGGGCGTGTATATATGCCTATCACTAGTAGTTCATATGCAGGCCCATCTAGAGGCCCAACTTACTAATGGCGGGCTCTTATACGCGCATGTGACTGGTATGTTGAATCCAATGACGAGCGCATGAAGGTGCACGCCATTGGTTAGTTTCATTGGCACCAGCTCAGGCCCAGGTTACCAGTGACGAGTGCCCTAGAAACACTCGTCACTGGTAACCATGGCATATAAAAGCCGGGACGGGCTCGGTACTGGCCAACTAGCGTCTGTTCCATCTAGCAGCGAGCTCGATGCCGTACAGTGAAAATCCACCACCGCCGGGGGCCGCCCACATCCCTAGATCATCTCTCACCTTTCTCTCCTGTCTAATCAAGCTAGCTAGATCTCTCACACCTCTCTAGATCTCCCCAACTATTAATCTCTGCACCAACCACCCCTCCCCCCCCACATGTCTAGATCTCTCACTTCCTCTTCTTCCTTCCTTGCCATCTCACCTTTCCCCTCTCTCTCCTCTTTAGAGTAGGTAGATCTCACCTACCTTTCCTTTTTAATGATCTAGCTTGATCTCCCCTCCTGGAAGATCTCCTCCGTCTACCAAGTTTCGAATGAGAAAGGTGATATTTTAGTCTTGGACGATGCCAATTTAATTGACAAACTTTGAGGAGAAATGAAATGTTTGTGACTAATTAATTTTCATATATCCTAGGGATCGATGAACCAATTGATCGAAGTTGGATGTATGACGGCCATCGGAGCACACCAAGTTTCCTTAGATCTTTGATGAGTTCCTTGATGTCGCCGAGCGAGACATTGCATGAAAGGGTGCCAGGAAGATATGTTATCTGTGTTGTCATTGCAAAAACTTGAAGATGTACGAAAGGAAATCTGGGTTTTTGCACATGCACCTAGTGCGATGCGGTTTCTTGGCAGGTTATACATGGTGGAGAAGTCTTGGATAGGAGGATGAGGTTGTCACTACTAGAAAAAGGCTTATCCCCAATATCTCTACTAGTGGCGCACCATGATGGTGGTGCGCCACTGCTATGTAGCAGTGGCGCACCAGAATCAGGTGTGCCATTGCTATGTTTTTACTAATGGCGCACCACATGAGCAGTGCGCCATTGCTAATTTTTTTGGGTCCATCCCCTCCCCCCCCCACCAGACATAGCAATGGCGCACCACACCTAGGTGCGCCACTGCTATGCTACATAGTAGTGGCGCACCTAGGTGTGGTGCGCCATAGCTATGTCTGGTGGGGGTGTGCCTGCGTGTGTGTGTGAGGTTAGTAATGGCGCACCCTCCCTGGTGCGCCATTGCTAACGTCTCACACACACAAACACACACAAACACACACACACCCCCAGTGGATCGCCTTTTAGGTTTTTAAAAAAATAAAAGAAAATGATAAAAGATTCAAAAAAATAGATGCCCATGTGTTATGTGTTCTAGTTGTTAGGAAAATTAACAAACATGAATTTTGAATTTTTTTGCAAAAGGCCGCCGTGTTTCGGTAAAATGGCCGTAACTTTTGCATACGACATCCGATGAAAAAGTTTTTTATATGAAAAATCATCTACTCGAAAAGTTACATCCGAATTCAACTAGCTACGCCCGTCATCGATTTTCTAGAATCCTCAAAAACTAACAGAAAAAAAGTTACGATGCTTTTAAGATCTGGAGGCACAAAAATTCGAAAAAAATGCAAAAAATAAATAAATTAGCAATGGCGCACTAGTGCATGGTGCGCCACTACTATTTTCCCGCCTTCAAAATTCAAAAAAATACAAAAATAAAAAACAAGTTAGCAATGGCGCACCTTATGAATAATGCGCCACTACTATTTTCCCGCCTTCACAATTCAAAAAAATTCGAAAAAAAAAATTAGCAATGGCGCATCAGTGAATAGTGCGCCACTACTATTTTCCCGCCTTCACAATTCAAAAAAATAGCAATGGCGCACCAGTGCATGGTGCGCCACTGCTAAGTTAATACAGAAGTTTAAAAGGGCCGGCTAGCCACTTACCCCTTCATTCTTCTCCTCCTCTCCTCCACTCCATCTCCTCCTCTCCTCCACTCCATCTCCACCTCTCCGGCGACCTCCTCCTCCTCACGGTGCTCCTCCTCCGGTGACCTCCTCCTCACGGTGCTCCTCCTCCGGCGACCACCTCCTCCCTCCTCTCCTCCTCACGGTGCTCCTCCTTCCTCTCCTGATCCGGTACTCACTCTCATCTACGGCGACCTCTCCCTCTCCGGCGACCTCCTCTCTCCTATCCTGATCTCACGGTCTCTCCTCCCTCCTCTCCTCCTCACGGTCTCTCCTCCCTCCTCCTCTACTTCCGGCCACATGTGGAGCTCCTCCGGCACAAAGAACGTACCTGATCCAGGTCGAGAACGAAATTTGAAAAAAATTGAAGCAAAAAAACAAGCCAAAAAAATGAGACAGATCTAGATCCAGATCCAAATTCAAAATTCAAAAATAGCAATGGCGCACGGTGGGGGTTAGACGGTGCGCCACTACTATTTTCCCGCCTTCAAAATAAAAAAAAATCAAAAATTTTTTAAAAAAAGTTACCAGTGGCGCACCTGTAGCAATAGTAATGGCGCACCTGTTACCTGCAATACTAATGGCGCACCAGAGGTGCGCCATTAGTATTTGTTACTAGTGGCGTGGTAATAGTGGCGCACCTATAGTGCGCCATTAATGGCAAAAATAGGTGCGCCACTAGCAGTCCTTTTTCTAGTAGTGTGTTGCCGATGACAGGGTAGATGAAGAAGCAGGACATGGAGAGCTAGAAGTAGAAGCAATGGATTACAAAGATGCTAGACACAAAGAATAGGATACGCGAGGCACGGAGGACAATTTCCCTGGAATGGTCCAGGACCCTCATGTGCAAGAGTAGGTTGTGAAAGAAACGAATAATGATAGAGCGACTCATAAAAAGGTTGCCAAGTTGGAGACACTAGTGTAAGACTCAGAAACTACCTTGTATCTCGAGTGCGATGCCAAGTATACCCGCCTCCTAGTTACAATAAAACTTCTAAAACTAAAGGCACTCCACAGCAACACGGACACAAGCCTCGATGAGATGTTGGAGCATCTTGCAAATGTTCTGCCAGAGGGGAACGTGTTTCATTACAGTTTTGCTGAGGCCAAGAAGGTCATGTGCCCTCTTGAATTGCAGACAATGAGATACCACATGTGTCTGAATGACTGCATCATTTATCGTCGTGAGCACGAGGAGCTAACCAAGTGTCCAGAGTACAAAGCATCTTGATTCAAGCGGGGCGGAATAGATGGTGGGATTAGAGTGAAGACTGGTGTTCCTGTAAAGGTTGTATGGTATCTTCCACTCATTCCCGGTTCAGAGCGTCTATTCGCAAACACGAAGGATGCAAAGCTGATGCGTTGGCACAACAAGAGGGCACAAAAAGATGACGACATGCTAAGACACCCTGCAGATGGTTAATAGTGGAAGGCAATCAACAACAAATACCCTAGATTCGGAGGACGACTGAAGAATGTCAGATTGGCTATGATGACAGATAGAATCAATACTTTTGGCAAAAGGAGCAGCCGACACAGTACTTGGCCTGTGGTTGAATGGGCGTACAAGCTCCCCCCGGGGCTCTGCATGAAGCAAAAGTATTTACACCTCTCTATGCCAATTCAAGGGCCACAATAGCCAGGGAATGACCTAAACACGTATCACCAGCTATTGAAGGATGAACTAGAAACACTATGGGCTAAACCAAGGGTTTGGGTCTAGGACACTTATGAAGGAGAGTATTTCAATATAAGACCTATGATGATCACAATAGTGAAAGACGGATACCAATCTGGCGAGGTTTGCTACAGATACCAAGGATGTTTTAAGTGTATGGAAGATACAACAAGTCATCACCTAGCTACCGGGCTCTCATAAAATCATGTACATGGGTCCCTGAAGATGGCTTCTACAGGATGACCCATGGAGACAATAAAAAGAAAAGTGAGAAGATTATTACTGGTAGGTTATACCCATTGAGAAGATAGTCGAAGAGTGGGAAGAATAGGGGAAAATTTGTCACCATGTATCTTGCTTGTATTTGCACTTAATTAATGATGTAAGTTAAGTTTTTAATTGCAAAACTAATGATGTTAGTCTCTGCTACTACCGAGAAAATGATGTATGATTGTATGTGCTACCATTGAGAAAATGATGTATGCTTCCTCGGAGATGCTTCAGTTTCAAAGAAATGTATAGCCCAACTTTTATGAAATTGATTGAAATTTTAAACACAGCCTCATGAGGTCATATCATGACCCCATGCCAAATTTCATATTTTTAGACTACATTTACATTTTTTTAAATGAAAACAAATAAGATGCAATTAAGGGTTTTAATTTTCACAAGTAAATCTTTGAATTTTCATACATTTCCAGGAGAAGACTTAAATGCTACTTAAATACATAAATATGATTTATTTTTTAAAGTTTAAACTTTTTTAATATACATGTAATTCTAATTTTAATTATATCTAGTAAATACCAAAGAATTATTTAATGCCCTAATAATAGCAAATGAATTCAGAAAAATGTCAAATTTTAACATGAAGAATGTAATGTACTGCGTTCAATGTAGAAAATCTTTGGAGCCTCCTGAATCAATATTTTTGGAACATACTATACATGCTGCTTTAACTTGCTAACTCAAAAAATAGAAAATATAAATTATTACATAACAAGATGGAACATGAAGGCATATTAGTATATAATAGTGTAATATCAAGTTGTAGTCCGAATTTCAAGTTCGAATTATGAAGCAACTGTGTGGTGGACTTCAAACCTCATACTTTACCTTTGAATGCTACAATGCTTCCTAGGAGATGATTCAGTTTCAAAGCAATTTATAGCCCAACATTTGTGAAATTGATTGAAATTTTAAACACAGCCTCGTGAGGTCATATCATGAACCCATGCCAAACTTCATATTTTTTAGACTACATTTACATTTTTTTAAATGAAAAACAAATAAGATGCAATTAAGGGTTTGAATTTTTCCATCTAAATCTTTGATTTTTTTTCATACAGTTCCTGAAGAATAGCTACAAAGCTATTTAAGTACTTAAATATGATTTTTTTAAAATATACATGTAGTTCTAATTTTAATTATATCTAGTAAATACCTAGAAATTCATTTAATGCATTAATAATATCAACTAAATTCAGAAAAATGCTAAATTTTTACATGAAGAATGTACTAGGTTCAGTGTTCAATGTAGAAAAAGTTTGAAGCCTTATGGATCAATATTATTTCAACGTGCCCGTAAATCATACCTAACACTAACCCTACACTAACCCTAACCCTACCCGAGCACTAACTCTAGCCCTACCCTAATTAACTATAATCCTACCTTAGTCTTAACCCTAACCCTAGCCCTAAACTATAACCCTAACCTAACGCTACCCTAACCTCCCTCTCCAGCGTCCCTTCCGCCTTGCCGGCCTCCCTATGACGATGCCTCCCTTGCCGGCCTCCTACGACGCCGCCTCACTTGCCGGCCTCACTCGACGTCACATCCCTCGCCAACATCCCCCTTGATGCCGCCTTCCTCATCGGCCTCCCATGATGTAGCCTCCCTCGTCGGCCTTCCTCCAATCTGCCCAAGCAGAGCTGTGATGTCCCTCCAGCCTATCTGGCACCGTCCTTCCGGCCCGCCTTGTGCCGCCACCCGGAGCAGAGCTGCGTCACAGCCCCGTTCCACAACAAGGTAACTCCCCTCTCCTCCCTCTTCCATCCCTCCCCTCCCATGCCATGATCTCTCTCTCTCTCTATATATATATATATATATTCTATTTTTTTAGTTTGTTCAGAGGACAGATTGTACAGCATAGTCGTATGTGATGAATTGATAATTCTTGCCATTATTGATTGTTCATTCAAATTGTACATGTGATGATTGATTGTTAGTTTAAACAATTCGGATTGTACAACATGGTTGTAATATATATGTTTCAAATATTTTGCAATGTGGTGAATTTTTGCTTGTTTGCTAATCAGTTTGTTTGCTATTTTGTTAGTTCAAAGAATTCAGTTTGTGTGCTTATCAGTTCATCATGGTTGCGCAATATTTGTGCTTGATGGTTGGGGGTGGGAGCTGAACATCTACATTATGATGAATTGTCTATATTGTGATATTTTCTCCCAATTCATTCATATAAAAGTTGAGATGAATTGTCGATATAGTCATATTTTCTCCCAAAATGTTCATTTAAAAGTTGAGATATTTCTAACATTTGCATCATCTGTATCTTGCTATATACCGGCCATCGAGCCGAGGCAACGATTGTTGCTTTCTCTCTTATTTCCTAGAAACTCACTTTTAGTTATTTTAGCAAAGGTCATGCCAAAATTTTCTATGTTCATTAATTTATTTTACTTAAATTGTCTTTTATTAGGGTTATTATAGTTCTTTGTCATGCTCAATTATATGCATTTTCTAGCCTTGATCTTTTTATTACCAAGTTCCCATTTAGTTCCAAAATGCCGCAACATCGCGGACACCAGTAGATGGCCCGTTATTGCCCCGAGATATCGAGGGGCTTACGAAACCTCCTCAAGATCTAGCCCTCAAACAAATATCACAGGGGGGCAACATCAGCGACAACCCTGGCATCAGGGACAACAACAAGCATGACTCGTCTGACGACGAGTGAGATGAAGCGTCTGGATATATGCCTACTGGGTCCGACCATGAAGGTGAGACTGGTCATGAAAATGCGATCGATTATGATGATGAGACTGGTCATGAAGACAAGACTGGACTTGACAAATACCAGTCAGACAAGGCTCCACCATCTAAGCAAAAGGAGCAATGCAAGCCTAGGAAACCAAACATGTTGAATACCGAGACCTTCATAATCACTCGAGTCAATGAATTCGGTAAACCTGCTAGTACACTAGCTGCTGCAAAGGAGTATGGCAACGCCATAGGCTACATTGTGTGTGAAACCTGGAAGATCACATGCCACGATTTAAGGATGAAAGAAAACAAGAATCTTTGAAATATGCTCTTGGATTGACTATTCAACATATATGTCGTCCCGGAGGCCGACAATGCCCAAATCATAACTAAAGCCCTGAGCATGATGACCAAAGCCTTAAATATGTGGGGATTCAAAGCCAAAGCTATGAAGGATAAGGATTTTGAGACTGAGATAAAGAAGCTTTTGCCTTAAAGAAATTAGGAGGACAAGAATGAATTCATTCAAACTTGCTCGGATGATGAATTCAACAAGAAGATTAAATGGGGCAAGGACATGTAGGATATGATTGTGGGTAACCACAAACTTAGTAGCCGTGGTTACCCATGGAAGAAACCAAAATGGGACAAGGTGGGCACAAATTTTATTGCAGCTGTGAAAAATCCCCTGTCTCGGACATCCAGCCAGTGTGCAGAAAGGATTTTATGAGAGCCCACGTAGAGTTATATGACCCACTGATGGGGGCCAGCCTTCAAAGACGTGAAACTTTAGAAGGTGCATGAAAACCCGCAAGGTTGCCAGCCATAGCTGGAGAGACATGTATGAATATCATGAAGATAAATATTTTGTTGCATGAGTGGAGGTGGCAGTGAGACATATTGCAACTTGTAGCTTGTGTTGGTATTTCCTCAAAAAGGAGGAGATGATGCAGCACAGTAGAGATAAGTATTTCCCTCAGTTATGAAACCAAGGTTACCAATCCAGTAGGAGAATCACGCAGCAACTCATTAGCAGCACTTGCACACAAAACAACAACTCCTCGCACCCAACGCAAACAAGGGGTTGTCAATCCCTTGGCGATCAATTGCAAGATTAAATTGTATGGTGATAGACAGATAGATAGAACTAAAATAAAAAATAAAATAAATAAAGAAAAAGTGCAGCAAGGTATTTTTGGTATTTTTAATATGTGATAAAATAGATTAGATGATAAAAGTAGACCCGGGGGCCATAGGTTTCACTAGAGGATTCTCTCTTGAAAATAGCATACAGTGGGTAAACAAATTACTGTTGGGCAATTGTTAGAAAAGAAAATAATCATGACGATATCCAAGGCAATGATCATGTATATAGGCATCACGTCCGAGACAAGTAGACCGAAAAGATTCTGCATCTACTACTATTACTCCATACATCGACCGCTATCCAGCATGCATCTAGTATATTAAGTTCATAAAGAACGGAGTAACGCCTTAAGCAAGATGACATGATGTAGACAAAGTAAAGTCACGCATGAATAAACCCAATCTTTTTACCCTTAATAGCAATCATACATACGTGTCATGTCCCTTTCTGTCACTGGGTTTGAGCACCGCAAGATCGATCCCATTACAAAGCACCTCTTCCCATTGCAAGATAAATCAATCTAGTTGGCCAAACCAAATGAATAGATCGGAGAAGAAATATGAAGCTATAATAATCATGCATAAGAGAGTTCAGAGAAGACTCAAATAATATTCATGGATAATCTGATCATAAACTCACAATTCTTCGGATCCCAACAAACACACCGCAAAAAGTGATTACATCGGATAGAACTCCAAGAACATCGAGGAGAACATTATATTGAAGATCAAAAAGAGAGGAGAAGCCATCTAGGTACTAACTATGGACCTAAAGGTCTGTGGTAAACTACTCACGCATCATCGAATGGGCAGCAAGGTTGATGTAGAGCCCCTCCGTGATCGATTCCCCCTTCGGCGGAGTGCCGGAAAAGGCCTCCAGAAGGGATCTCTTGAGAACAGGAACTTGCGGCGGCGGAAAAAGTATTTCGTGGACTGCTCTGTTGGTTTCCCGATTTTAGAAAATTTATAGAGGTGGAATTAGGTCAAAAGGAGGTGAGGTGGGCCCACGAGGCACCAGGGAACGCCTACCCCCCCAAGGCGCGCCCTGGTGTCTCGTGGCCACCTCCTCTGGCTTCTGGTCCTCTCCCGAAGCTTCTAGTGTCTCTTATGTCCAGAAAAAATCTCCAAAAAGTTTTGTGGCATTTGGACTTCATTTGGTACAGATATTCTGGAAAACCAAAAACAGGCAAAAAACAGCAACTGGCACTGGGCACTAAGTTAATAGGTTAGTCCCAAAAAATGATATATAATTGCTGTAAATGATATATAAAACATCCAAGAGTGATAATATAGTAGCATGGAACAATCCAAAATTATAGATAACAATAGTGTGTAAAAATTTCAAATTTTTCTGATGAAACAGTACAGAACCAAAATTCCAGCACTGAACGTAATACATTCTGTTTTCCAAACAGCTTCAATTATACTATCTTCCAAATCATCCTAAAGGCTTTACCTGGCACAAACACTAACTAGAACATAAAAAATCAATCTTAACAGTAGCATAAATGTGTAAACATATTAGAAATGAAACAAAAAGCAAAAATTTATTTTATTCATTGGCTTGCCTCCCAACAAGTGCTATTGTTTTCTGCCCCTAGCTAGGCATAATGCATAGTTTCAAGTATTGTCATCCTTGGTTTCCAAATCCTCAATCACACATCCATGCTTCCTAGGAGTTCTAGCATGCATATTTTTAATGATCATGCTCCTAGGGACAAAATCAAGAATTTTGTTCTTATAGATACGTTCTTTTATCACATCAACAAAATTGGGGTGTAAGCTAATCATTTTAAGATCCTCATTTCCCCTACTTGAAGTAGCACCATTAGTTTTAGGAACACATATAAACTTGCAATTCCTGCTAGGAGTAGTCTTTTCAATAGTTATAGCAGAAGAAAAAGTGGAACCCAAATTATTAATAATTTCTTCCAACTTATCAATCCTAGCAGGACTTTGTTCCATCCTTTCATTAATTATCGGTTCTTTCTCTTGTGGCATCTTTAGAGTAATCCCAATCTTTGATCCAAACTGAGTAACATGATTATAAATCTTTTTATCTACATTTTCAATATGCTGTACGGCAGGCATTTTACTTTCAATAGAGTCTAATCTTTGCATAATATGTTCGAAGGTCAAGATTGTTTCATTAATAATGATAGGTGGTGATGCAACTAAATTTCTCATAGCATTGAAACCATCCATAGAGGGACATCAAGAAATTCCCTCCGGTAATAGTATCAAGCACAATTCTATACCAAGTAGTAATGCCCACGTAAAAATTGCGAAGATGGATGGTGGTGGATTGCTTACGAATTGATCTATTATGAGCATCACAAATCCTATACCAAGCATCTTTTAAATTCTCTCCTCCCCTTTGTTTAAAATTAAGCACTTCATTTTCAGGGGTTATAGAAACAAGTGATGAACTAGCAATAGTGACGGAGCAAACAAGATAACTAGCAAGCAAACAAACAAACAAGAAAAATGCAAACGGAAAATATTTTTGTATTTTGTAAAAAAAATTAAGAAGTGGGGGAGATGAAAATGACAGGCAAAGGCAAATAAAATAAATACAAGGAGATGAGAGTTTTATGCGTAGGTACTTGATAGATGTTGATGACGTCTCCCCGGGAACGGCGCCCGAAATTCTTCCTGCAAATAAAATAAATACAAGGAGATGAGAGTTTTATGCGTAGGTACTTGATAGATGTTGATGATGTCTCCCTGGCAACGGCGCCAGAAATTCTTCCTGCTACATGTAGCTTGCGTTGGTATTTCCCCGAAGAGGAAGGGATGATGCAACATAGTAGAGGTAAGTATTTCCCTCAATTATGAAACCAAGGTTATCAATCCAGTAGGAGAATCACACAACAACTCGTTAGCACCACCTCCACACAAAACAACAACTCCTCGCACCCAACGCAAATAAGGGGTTGTCAATCCCTTGGCGATCAATTGCAAGATTAAATTGTATGGTGATAGATAGATAGATCGAACTAAAATACAAAATAAAATAAATAAAGAAAAAGTGCAGCAAGGTATTTTTGGTATATTTAATATGTGATAAAATAGATTAGATGATAAAAGTAGACCCGGGGGCCATAGGTTTCACTAGAGGCTTCTCTCTTGAAAATAGCATAGGGTGGGTAAACAAATTACTGTTGGGCAATTGCTAGAAAAGAAAATAATCATGATGATATCCAAGGCAATGATCATGTATATAGGCATCACGTCCGAGACAAGTAGACCAAAAAGATTCTGCATCTACTACTATTACTCCATACATCGACCGCTATCCAGGATGCATCTAGTATATTAAGTTCATAAAGAACGGAGTAACGCCTTAAGCAAGATGACATGATGTAGACAAAGTAAACTCACGCATGAATAAACCCCATCTTTTTACCCTTAATAGTAACGATACATACGTGTCATGTCCCTCTCTGTCACTGGGTTTGAGCACCGCAAGATCGAACCCATTACAAAGCACCTCTTCCCATTGCAAGATAAATCAATCTAGTTGGCCAAACCAAATCAATAGATCGGAGAAGAAATATGAAGCTATAATAATCATGCATAAAAGAGTTCCGAGAAGAGTCAAATAATATTCATGGATAATCTGATCATAAACTCACAATTCATCGGATCCCAACAAACACACCGCAAAAAGTGATTACATCAGATAGAACTCCAAGAACATAAAGGAGAACATTGTATTGAAGATCAAAAAGGGAGAAGAAGCCATCTAGCTACTAACTATGGACCCGAAGGTCTGTGGTAAACTACTCATGCATCATCAGAAGGGCAGCAAGATTGATGTAGAGCCCCTCCGTGATCGATTCCCCCTCCGGCGGAGTGCCGGAAAAGGCCTCCATATGGGATCTATTGAGAACAGGAACTTGCGGCGGTGCAAAAAGTATTTCATTTACTCCTCTGTTGGTTTCCCAATTTTAGAGAATTTATAGAGGTGGAATTAGGTCAAATGGAGCTGAGGTGGGCCCACGAGGCACCAGGGCACGCCTGCCCCCCTAGGCGCGCCCTGGTGGCTCGTGGCCACCTCCTCTGGCTTCTGGTCCTCTCCCGAAGCTTCTAGTGTCTCTTATGTCCAAAAAAAAATCTCCAAAAAGTTTCGTGGCATTTGGACTTCGTTTGGTACTGATATTCTGGAAAACCAAGAACAGGCAAAAAACAGCAACTGGCACTGGGCACTAAGTTAATAGGTTAGTCCCAAAAATGATATATAATTGCTGTAAATGATATATAAAACATCCAAGATAGATAATATAGTAGCATGGAACAATAAAAAATTATAGATACCTAAACTGTGTAAAAATTTCAAATTTTTCTGATGAAACAGTAAAGAACCAAAATTCCAGCACTGGACGCTAAACATTATGTTTTCCAAACAGCATCAATTATACTATCTTCCAAATCATCCTAAAGGCTTTACCTGGCACAAACACTAACTAGAATATAAAAACTCAATCTTAACAGTAGCATAAATGTGTAAACGTATAAGAATAGAAACAAAAAGAAAAAATTTATTTTATTCATTGGGTTGCCTCATGACAAGCGCTATTGTTTTATGCCCCTAGCTAGGCATAATGCATAGTTTCAAGTGTTGTCATCCTTGGTTTCCAATTCCTCAATCACACATCCATGCTTCCTTGGAGTTCTAGCATGCATATTTTTAATGATCATGCTCCTAGGGACAAAATCAAGAATTTTATTCTTATAGATAGGTTCTTTTATCACATCAACAAAATTGGGGTGTACGCTAATCATTTTAAGATCCTCATTTCCCCTACTTGAAGTAGCACCATTAGTTTTAGGAACATATATAAACTTGCAATTCTTGGTAGGAGTAGTCTTTTCAATAGTTTTAGCAGAAGAAAAAGTGGAACCCAAATTATTAATAATTTCTTCCAACTTATCAATCCTAGCGGGACTTTGTTCCATCCTTCCATTAATTATCAGTTCTTTCTCTTGTAGCATCTTAAGAGTAATCCCAATCTTTGATCCAAACTGAGTACCATGATTATAAATCTTTTTATCTCCATTTTCAATATGCTCTACCACTAGTAGAAAACAGACCTTCTGTCCAATGCATTAGTCCCAGTCTGGTTTTGATGCGACACTAATGTGACCATTAATCCCGGTTCGGGACGGGCATCATTAGTCCCAGTTAAAGGGGTGGTGGCAGGCTGGTGTCAGCCTGGGGCCCCACGATGACCTTTAGTCCCGGTTCGTGTCACGAACCGGTACTAGAGGCTCACCTTTAGTCCCGGTTTGTGTCACGAACCGGGACTAAAGATGATCCTATAAAAACCCTAGCCCGAGCACACTCCTCTCTATTTCCCCCTTCTTCTTCCTCCCCTTTGCTCTTCCGCTTGCTTGAGCTCACCTCCATTTTCGCCAAAATTTGTCAAGATTCAGAGGCACCCCATCCATCCAAGTGTTCACAAAGGTAAGCAACTTTGTCCTTTCATCTCTTATTGCTAGATTAGCTCTTGCAATGCTCTATACGTATAGTGATTTGTGGGTTTTAGTTTGGGAGTATTTATATGTGGTAGTTTATTTAATTTATATGCAATTTGAGCTCAAATTAACTTCTTACTTTGCATGTGTAGGTGTGGTTTACTTAGTGCCTTCCCGTCCCCGTCCTAACCACCGTCGATCGCCCGCACCATCCCGTCGTCGGCACCACCTTGGTGAGCCTCTTGTTCTTATCCTTTTTATAAAAAGAAAATCATGTATGTGTGATTTAGATAGTTACTTGTATAATTTTCTTACCCGTACATTGTTTGTTATACATAGTGGCATGGTTTTGATATCCGTCCCCATGGGCCCTCGTCCGGTTTATGATTCGGATGTGGTATATTCTCTTTTATAACTATTTGTTGCATTTCATGTTTATGACAATTATGCCCATCAAGTTGACATAGATATTTTTATCTAGGAGGTATGTGAACCGGAAATTGCAACCGACATAGATATTCTTGTCAAGAAGTTAAATTTAGTTGAAAAAGGAAACGAGTATTTGAAAGAAAAATTGAAAAGAATTGAAGAAGAGAAGATGAAACTGGAGTTGTATGTTGCCGATGTCGTCGATGATCACAAGATCAAGATGGATGCAATGCGCTTGAAGATGAGGAAATTTAAAAAATATGCCATTGATAGTGAGGCTTGGTATCACTATGCTGTTGGATCAATTGTAACCTTAGTTGCGATCATGATCGAATTTGTTGTTGCATTTAAATATTTTAGCTAGAGAGTTTGTATGTTGTTTTATGAGAACAAGTTTGTATGAACTTGTATTAATTTGGTCTTTTCGGTGTTGTGTAATGAAGATGAGCCGGCAATGGATGTACAATGACTGATGCTCTCCCCAGTTCATTAATGGCGTGCGTACTTTTCTGGTTGTGGCTGAGGCAAACAAGCGGGTGGATGGTTTTATGTATTGACCATGTGCTGGCTGTAAGAATGATCAAAATTACTCTAACTCACGAACCATTCACGTCCACCTGTTTGAGTCCGGTTTCATGTTCGGATATAACTGTTGGACCAAGCACGGAGAAAGAGGGGTCCTAATGGAAGACAATGAAGAAGAAGAGGATGACGACAGCTATCCTGGCCATGGGTTCCCTGAATATGATGGTACAACAATGGGGGAAGAAGCTGAGCCGGTAATGCGGGAAGAAGCTGAAGAAGAGGCATCAGATGAGCCCGTTGATGATCTTGGTCGGGCCATTGCTGACGCAAAGAGAAACTGCGCAAGTGAAAAGGAGAAGCTGAAGTTGCAGCGCATGTTAGAGGATCACAAGAAATTGTTGTACCCAAATTGCGAAGATTACAAGAAAAAGCTTGGTACCACACTTGAATTGTTGCAATGGAAGGCAGAGAATGGTGTATCTGACAAGGGATTTGAAAAGTTGCTGATAATGTTTAAGAAGAAGCTTCCAAAGGACAACGAATTTCCCGACAGTATGTACGAAGCAAAGAAGGATGTCTGCCTTCTAGGAATAGAGGTGCAGAAGATACATGCGTGCCCTAATGAATGCATCCACTACCGTGGTGAGGAGTACAAGAATTTGAATGCATGCCCGGTATGCAGTGCATTGCGCTATAAGATCGGCCACGATGACCCTGGTGATGTTGAGGACGAGCGCCCCAGGAAGAAGATTCCTGCCAAGGTGATGTGGTATGCTCCTATAATACCACAGTTGAAACGTTTGTTCCAAAACAAAGAGCATGCCAAGTTGATGCGATGGCACAAAGAAGACTGTAAGAAAGACGAGAAGTTGAGAGTACCCACTGATGGATCGTAGTGGAGAAAAATCGAGAGAAAGTGGAAGGACTTTGCAAAGGATGCAAGGAACGTATGGTTTGGTTTAAGTGCAGAACAACAATCATAGCACATGGCCTGTGACTCTATGTATCTATAACCTTCCTCCTTGGTTGTGCATGAAGCGGAGGTTCATTATAATGCCAGTGCTCATCCAAGGCCCCAAGCAACCCGGCAATGACATTGATGTGTACCTAAGGCCATTAGTTGAAGAACTTTTAGAGCTGTGGAGTATAGAAGGTGTACGTGCGTGGGATGAGCACAAATAGCAGGAATTTGACCTATGAGCGTTGCTGTTTGTAACCATCAATGATTGGCCTGCTCTCAGTAACCTTTCAGGACAAACAAACAAGGGATACCACGCATGCACGCACTGTTTAGATGATACCGACAGTATATATTTGGATAAATGTAAGAAGAATGTGTACCTGGGGCATCGTCGATTTCTTCAGAGCAGGCATCCCATAAGAAAGTAAGGCAAGCATTTCAAAGGTGAGGTAGATCACTGGAAGAATCCTCGCCACCGTACTGGTGATGATATACTTGATATGGTCAAGGATTGAAAAGTAATCTTTGGAAAGGGTCCTGGTGAACAATCTGTTCTGAATGACGCTGACGGATGCGCACCCATGCGGAAGAACAAATCTATATTTTGGGACCTACCCTATTGGAGAGACCTAGAGGTACGCTCTGCAATCGACGTGATGCACGTGACGAAAAATCTTTACGTGAACCTGCTAGGCTTCTTGGGCGTGTATGGGAAGACAAAAGATACACCGGAGGCACGGATGGACCAGCAACGTATGCACGGAAAAGACGGCATGGATCCGAAGCAGTTTCAAGGTCATGCCAGCTACGCTCTTACCAAAGAAGAGAAGGAAATCTTCTTCGAATGCCTGCTCAGTATGGAGGTACCGTCTGGCTTCTCGTCGAATATAATGGGAATAATAAATATGGCAGAGAAAAAGTTCCAGAACCTAAAGTCTCATGACTGCCACGTGATTATGACGCAACTGCTTCTGGTTGCATTGAGGGGGCTTCTACCGGAAAACATTTGATTAGCCATTGTGAAGCTATGTGTATTTCTCAATGCAATCTCTCATAAGGTAATCGATCCAGAAATCCTACCAAGGTTAGAGAATGATTTGGTGCAATGTCTTGACAGTTTCGAGTTGGTGTTCCTACCATCCTTCTTCAATATCATGACGCACGTCCTAGTTCACCTAGTCGAAGAGATTGCCATTCTGTGTCCTGTATTTCTACACAATATGTTCCCCTTTGAGAGGTTCATGGGAGTCTTAAAGAAGTATGTTCATAATCATGCTCGGCTAGAAGGAAGCATCTCCAAGGGCCATGAAACAGAGGTCATTGAGTTTTTTGTTGACTTTATTCCTGACATTAAGCCGATTGGTGTTCCTGAATCGCGGCATGAGGGCAGACTGGGTGGAAAAGGCATGCTAGGAAAGAATTCAGTAATATGCCAGGACGGACATTCTTGGGCGCAAGCACACTACACAGTTCTACAAAGTTCCGCCTTGGTGGCTCTGTATATCGAGGAACACAAGAATATTCTACGCTCCAAACACCCGGAGCAGTCTAACGACTGGATTACACATGAACAAATGGGGACTTTCGCCGGTTGGTTGCAGACACGTCTCATGCATGACGACACTACTGCAGATGACCTATACTTGCTGACCAAGTTACCATCTTCGACTATATTGACTTTCAAAGGGTACGAGATAAATGGGAATACATTTTACATGATCGCCCAAGATAAAAAGAGCAAAACCAAAACAGTGGTGTCCGCTTTGATGCAGCAAACACCAATAGGCCGAAGGACACATATTATGGTTACATAGAGGAGATATGGGAACTTGACTGTGGACGTGGTTTGAAGGTCCCTTTGTTTCGGTGCAAATGAGTCAATCGGACACGAGGCGGGGTAAAGGAAGACCCGTAGTACGGAATGAGAACAGTGGATCTCAACAATCTTCGGTACGCAGACAAACCATTCATCCTAGCCAATGATGTGGCGCAGGTTTTCTATGTGAAGGACATGTCTACCAAGCCGAGAAAAAGAAAAGATAAGGAAGCGAATATATCATACGATGAGCCAAAGCGCCACATAGTTCTTTCAGGGAAAAGAAACATCGTGGGAGTGGAGGACAAGACAGACATGTCAGAAGATTAAGAAAAGTTTCATGAAATTGCTCCCTTCACAGTGAATGTTGACCCGAGCATCAAGTTAAACGATGAAGATTGTCCATGGTTACGATGCAAAGGGACACACGCGAAGAAAAAGTTTTATACCCAAAGATCGCACTCTGGGATGTGACCGGCTTCTCTAGTGAGTTTGCGGACTTATATATCTGGCAAGTCACACTTCAGACAAATCGGAGGGAAACTTTGTAATAGTAGTGTACTTATGTGTTTTGGCATTTGAAACACGAAGAAATATAATGTCCAAAGCCACGTCATCAATTTTCAACCCTTTCTGACTTCATTTGCTATTTTTCATGCATTTACTGATTTTTTTGAGCTAAATGACCCTGAAATTGAAAAGCTCTACAAATGAACTCTGAAAAGGTTGAAAGTTGGCATGGTATCATCATTTCACCGACATAGCATGTGCTAAAAAGTTGAGAGGGTTACGGCAAAATCTGGATGCACTTCGTGTACAAACTGGACAATCTCTTTCGAAGTATCAGGGTTTCTGACGAAAACTCGTCTGTTACAACGGCATTTCATTTTTTTTAAATAACCTAAGAATTACCAAATTTAATATAATGATAAAACACACTAATATTGAACAACAGAAAAAAGAATCACTGGAAAATCTATTTTTAAAATAAAGTTATTCACGAACTAGTGATTCACACAAATTTCAAATAATTCAAATTTAAACTATTCAAATTTGAAAACTACTAGCACTAACAGAAAGTTTATAAATTTTTTTACCTAAAGCAAAAAGATTCACAAAGAAACTCTAAATAAAGCGAAAAAGAACTCAGAAACAAAAGAAAATAAATAAAGCAGAAAACAAAAAAAAACAAATAAATTAAAAAAAAGCATGCCTATTGGGCCACCATGGCCTGCATACGACTACTAACCCAACCTCTAGTTGGGCCAGGATGCAGGCCCGTTCGGCCCAGTAGGCCCAACTGGGCGGCAGAGGTGCGATAGGCCCAGAAGGCCTGCATTAGAGACGAGCTCGACACGGTAGCCACAGCGGGGCTTATAAACCGGTGCGAGCTCCTCTCAACTAGCGAGGTGGGACTAAACATTTCAATACGGGAAGCCAGGCCTTTAGTCGTGGTTGGTGGCTCCAACCGCGACTAAAGGCCCCCCTTTAGTCACGGTTGGAGGCACCAACCACGACTAAAGGTGAAATTCACCCAGGCCAAGCGGCGGGAAGCTAGGCCTTTAGTCGCGGTTGGTGGCTCCAACCACGAGTAAATGTGGCCTTTAGTCGCGGTTGGAGCCACCAACCGCGACCAAAGGCTTTCCTATATAAGCAGGACTTACAAAAATTCCACCATCGGCCTCTCCATTCACTCGACGCCAAACTGCTGCTGCACCGCCACCTGCCCCGATCGACGCCGTCGCCGCCCCCAACGCCGGCCGGCCGCGCCGCCCCCGACGCCGGCCGCCCGCGCCTTCCCGACTCCGGACGCGCCCTCCTCGCTGATCCACGCCCGCGCCGGCCTGCCCCGACACGCCGTCGCGCCGCCCCTCCTCGACCTCGTGCGCCGCCGCCGTCGCCGTCGCAGTCGCCGTCGCCGACGACTCGCCCCGTTGTGTGCCCCTGCCGCCATGGCCGCCCCTCCCATCGAGCCCGCACACACACACACACATGCATGAACACACACACACACATATTCTTATTTTCTGTTTTTCTGTTTTCTAGTTTTTTTATACTTTTAGTTATAGAAATGTTAGTTGAAATGTTAGATATATAAATGTTAGATGAAATGTTAGATATATAAATGTTAGATGAATGTTTTTTAGTTTTTTATACTTTTAGTTATAGCTAGATAAATATTAGACATAAAAAAGTTATAGAAATGTTTTTTAGTTTTGCTACTTTTAGTTATGAAATGTTAGATGAATGTTAGATATATAAATGTTAGATGAATGTTTTTTAGTTTTTTATACTTTTAGTTATAGCTAGTAGATAAATGTTAGATATAAAAAAGTTATAGAAATGTTTTTTAGTTTTTTATACTTTTGTTATAGAAAAGTTAGATGAAGTTAGATATATAAATGTTAGATGAATGTTTTTAGTTTTTTATACTTTTAGTTATAGCTAGATAAATGTTAGATATAAAAAAGTTTTAGAAATGTTTTTTAGGATTTTATACATTAGTTATAGAAATGTTAGTGAATGTGATTTAGATATATAAATGATAGATGAAATGTTAGATGAATGTTTTTTAGTTTTTTATACTTTTAGTATAGCAAGATAAATGTTAGATATAAAAACGTTGAGGAATTTTGACATTTGATCCAATGTATAGCAATTAGTATTTGCCAAAGTTGCATATTTTAATGTTGTATTTGCAAAAGTTTGTTATGTATTTGCAATTAGTATATGTATGTATACAATAGATTCTTTAAGGGATTTATCAGGAATGCCCCCATTATGGATGTGCACAAGTTGATCCAATTTTTTTCGGATCTCATGCATCTACCCTTCTATATGTCACATTTTGTCTAGCTAGTGTCAAAGGATTCAAGAAAACCATGGCTTCATTATTAGTCAGAAGTAACAGGCGCATGATGGTACGGAGCTTTTCAAAGTTGTTTTGGAACGGAGTTCTTGATAGAATAATTAGCTTTTTTGGTACGAAGTTCAGCAAAGGCCTTCCAAATAGCGATATTCAGAAGGCTCTTGCTGAACTTCGTACCAAAAAGCTAATTATCCTATCCGGGACTCCGTTCCAAAACAACTTTGGACAGCTTCGTACCATCATGCGCCTGTTACTTCCGGCTAATGATGAAGCCATGGTTTTCTTGAATCCTTTGACACTAGCTAGACAACGTGACCTATAGAAGGGTAGATGAGATCAGGAAAAATATGGACCATTTTCTGCACATCCACAATGGCGCCATTTTGTTAAATCCCTTAAAGGTTAAGAGAATCCGTTATGATTCTGAAGGTTCCTCGTATATAGGAAATCACAATCAAGCATTTAAAAAATGTTAAATTTGTATAGAATGTGTTCTCCGCATCAACGATGCCCGGCACGCATCCTCGTCATCGACCCGTTCTCGACGACGTCCTGCTTCAGAGTGGCAACGTTCGGGACTGGGCTCCACCGGGCTGGCACTGGGAGGTGCTACCTTCAGGGGTGCACAGCTTGGTGAGGAACCCGACCCCGGGTCCCGTCGTCGACCCGGAGCTTCTTTGGTGGCGTTCGCGTGGGCCACTTTCGGTGCGGAGGCAGCCGGCCCCGCCGGAGGTGGTACGTTGCCGTGTTAGGGAGGAGGACGAGCACGTCCGTCGCTACATGGATGCGTTGGACGTCAGCTTCTCCAGTACCTGGCAGGTTCTTCAGGGATCTCACCCAAGCTATGATCCTGTGATGGTTCCTTCTCTTTGGGTGTCCACCGCCCGTGCCTCAGGAACCGCGAGTGAACTAGATTCTTCGATAATATTCGATTTGTATTAGCTAGTGATGTTATATATATGATAATATTCAAGATGTATTAGTGATAATACTCGAGATGTATTCGAGATTATATTCGATAATATTTGAGACGATTTATTTGAGATTATATTCGATGATGCATATTATCTAGATTATTTGAGATGCATATTATCTACTACGATTCAGTTTTACCTTATTGATTGCATGCATTCTAATTTGAATACTAAATTGTTTTATCTTTATTCTGGATTAGTTAAATAAAAGCCATGGACAATACCGGCAGAGAAGGAGAAGAGGCTCTGTTAGACATCGTACGCTCCCCGAGCCCAGATGATCATGATGACGGCTCGCAATATCTGAACACTTCGGGTGAGGGTATGATGTTTGATGAAGACGATCGAATAGATGAAGGCGACAACAATGATGACGAAGGAAATGTTCTTCAAATAACAAAGACCGGCGAGGTATATTTATTATATAAGCCATCCGGTGATCATTACATGTATTAATTGATTTGTATATATTAACGAATGGATCTTTCTTCTTTTAGCCCTCCGGATCGAGCAAATCTTCTACAAGCGACAGGGCAGTTCGAGGCCCGGCCAAAAGGTTGCAGCCTGGCGTAAAGTACAACATCGATTCCATCAAAACATCAAATGGCGAACCGCTTGAACCTAGGAAGAATGCGATCAAGTTCAAGAATCGATGCGGAGTTATTGTCAAGAACCAAATCCTGATCTCCGTTCAAGAATGGAAAAAGCCAGCAAAGGGAGATCGAGCAGGAGTTACTTTTGTTGACGAAAGAGCAAAAGATCTGCTTTGGGAATCGCTCATGTCACATTTCACCCTACCGGATAATTTGACAGATGCATATCTCAAGAAAGTCAGGAACTTTGCTCTTAAAAAGATGGTGATCGCATTCAACACCTTCAAGAAAAATACATGGAATGCGTACCTCAAAGCAGGAAAGAAGACTCCAGAATTCAGGGGAACACTGGAGAAGGCAAGAGATCACTGGGACGCTTTTGTGAAGTTCAAGGAATCAGAACTAGCTAAGGAACGATCGAGACAAAACAAGATTAATGCTTCGAAAAAGCTGTGGCGCCATACTCTGGGGCCAGGTGGCTACCAGGTGGGCCTGCCTAAGTGGGATCAAGCTGAGCAAGAGATGATGGCTGCAGGGGTCACTCCAGTTACATTGAACTGGCCCCCCAGGTGCAGGACTTGGTTTTATGTGCATGGGGGGAAGTTGGACCCAGAGACAGGGCTGATTAAGGAGCGGGCAAGTCTTAAAACAGTGACAAACGAATTACTTGTTGCAATAGAAGAAGCTCGAACGGGGGTGTTCATGCCCAACAGAGAGAACGACGAGCTTACGAGCGCCCTGAAGAATCCTGAACACCCAGGAAGAACACGAGGCAAAGGCATTGTTCAGTGGTTTGAGGGGTTTGCGGATTGGAACGCCGACTAAAGAAGGCGTGCGAGAAAGAAGAAGCAGGTGGAGCAGAAGAAGAAGGAGGAAGCACTCTGCCTTGAAGGCCTAGAATCAAAGCACCTGGAGTTGGAACGCGCTTTCAGGCGGCAGCAGGAGCAGATCGACTCACTCAGCCAGGAAAGGGCGTCTCAGCGGCAGCATGAGCAGATCGATCCAGCATTGGATAGCACCGTCCCATCTATGCCGATAAGCAGCATGGGTTCCGCCTCGGTCGATATTGATGATGCACTGCTAGCTAGCTACCCTGTGGATGATATCAAAGAAAGGACTACTTATGAGCTACACATGAAAGTGAAGAACTTATCCATGAAGGTGGCAGACGGCTATGCTTTAGCAAATCACCCTGAAGCAACCTTCCATTGCAATCCCATTCCAGCTGGCTATGCTCGTGTCGGGGTTGATGAAGTGATGTCAGGATATCACGACCTACAACTTGACATTCTTCGAGGTGACGAGGAGAGAACACTAGGAGAGGCCATACATCGTATCATTCTATGGAAAAAGGATTGCATCGTCTTTCCAAGGCCACCGACTCCTCCTCCTCAAAGTTCGCCGCCGCGTCAGTCGACTCCTCCTCCTCCAAGTCCGGCACCGCGTCAGCCGACTCCTCCTCCAAGTCCGGCATGGCGTCAGCCTACTCCTCCTTCTCCAAGTCCGGCACGGCGTCAGCCGACTCCTCCTACTCCAAGTCCGGCACTGCGTCAGCCATCGCCGCCGACTCAGTGCGCTCCGCCGCCTAAGCAACAGCGGAAGAGAGAGGCCGCAGCTACAAGGGCTAGCGGTACAATAGGCAAGAAACTCAAATATGGTCCAAGCCTCAAGCCTCTTCGGAAGTTGCCTTACCACCTGACTGAGGAGGAACTCAAGGCCGAAGTGGATACCCATTTGAAGGCCCATTTTGGACTGAAACCACCCCCGCCGCCAAAGGAGAAAGTACCTGAGCATGTCTCACAACACTTTATTGATATGGCTCGACAAGCTGTCAAGCATAAGGACTGCGACTATGTGCGGTCTATCAAGAATTCATATGGTACACAACAAAAGGAGTCGAGCTCGAGCCAAGCAGTTGGCAAAAAAAGCGGGAAAACTGTTCCCCAGCTGGGAGAACAGGCAGTGCAATCGATCCCCCCGCTCATTGTGCAAACACCTGTGAGTACCGCCGATCGGCTGGTAATAACCGACGATCATAAAAGGCAGGCTAAAGAGGCCGGTGTCACTGTTGAACAACTCCTAGGCCTTGAGGAATTCCCCGTGCTTAAAGAGGAGGAAGTAAAATGGAAATATGCCCGCGGCAAACCTCTGGTCAAGCCTGACGAGGTCAAGCTTCTACCAACGAGAATGTACAATTTTCATATGTGGTACATGCAAGAAACATCAAATACCGATCAAGAGTCCCTCATGGTGAATGTCAAGGAAGAGCATTATTTCCATGCAAAAGATTTGAGGGTTGAGTATCAAGAGTTGTTTCAGTTATTCAATCAAGACGCACTCGACAAATCTATCGTCAGTTGCTATTGTCTGTAAGTGATTTCTTTCTGTAATTTAAGTCTCTAGCTATAGCTGTGCTATCGTTCATTACCTGTAATTATCCTCACTATATTCTTTTCTGTGGTATTATGCAGAATGAAGATATATGAAATGAAAAAAGCTGGACGCTATGGCATTGGGTTCATTGACCCAAATACGATTAATCAAGAGACATGGACACTTGCATGGACGAGAAAAGACACAGGGAGAAGCTTGCTAGAGTTTTTGAAGCGACTAAATACCCAACCAGAAATACTACTTTCTTACAACTTTGGGTGAGTGTTACTATATCTTGTACTACAAATTCTATTTTTGCTTACTAGATGTTAATAAGTGTATTTGATGAGTTATGCATATGCCCGCTTAATTATACAAATGTGTGTGCTTGCAGTTTCCACTGGATCTTGTCAATCGTTGAAGTTGACGAGGGAAAAGTTCAAGTACTGGACTCACTATATAAAGACCCATCCGAATACGCAACCGTGAGGGGGATGGTCGACAGGTAATTTCAATCATTATCGCACTATGTCGGCCTCTTTTAGTTCATTTCCTGATATCAACTACTTAATAACTCCTTTATTCATTTTCTTTGTCGGCGGGCAGGGCTTGGCAAAAATTCATCAAAGATGTCCCCGGCGAATGGAAACAACAACTGAAATGGGTGCGACCCAAGGTAATTAAGTAGTACTAGCTAGCTACGTCTGTGCATCTCTTTAATTCTAGTTTCAATACCATTATCATACTTGATTAATTATTACCTGATTGAATTTTATTCTCGTAAAGTGCATGAGGCAGGAGCAGGGGAATAATTTGTGCGCATACTAAGTTTGCGAGAACATTCGCTTGGTCACGTCTGAAAGGAGCAAAGATGAAAGAAACCTTTGGGTACGTTTGCCAGAACACTATCCATAATTTTTTTATCATGATCTAGCTAATATATATACACACAACTAATATATTCATCTTGATCTCCTTTTTATAGCTGACGGAGATGCAGGACCAGCTCCTACCAACGGCTCATGTACAAGCAATTCAAGAGGAAATAGCTGGATTTCTGGTCGACCAGGTCATAGATCCCAAAGGAGAATACCATTACAAGAAGCAGTAATGCTTGCATATGTAATGATCCGCAAATTGTTGGAGAAATTGTATGTATATATATATATATATATATATATATATATATATATATATATATATATATATATGTATGTGAATGGTCGTCATACGAGAAATTCGATGATATATATATATGATCGGTTCTACGAGAAATTCTATTTATATATATATATATATATATATATATATGCACAACGTGTACAGTATGTAGTAGCGTAATATATGTTTGAAATGAAAAATAATTAAATGGAAAACAAAAAATTAAAAGGAAAAATAAACCATAATTAATTCATAAACCTCTAAAGGATTAAAAGGAAAAATAAACCAAAACTAAAAGAATTAAATACTTTTAGTCCCGGTTGGTGTTACCAACTGGGACTAAATGTCCCCACTTTTAGTCCTGGTTTTTTGTAACCAACCGGGACTAAAGGTCCCCCAGCCCGCGGCGCCGGCAGGTGCCACGTGGTGGGCCTTTAGTGCTGGGCCGTGTTGAACCGGGACTAAAGGGGGGGGGGGGCTTTAGTCCCCACCCTTTAGTGTCGGTTGTAGAACCGGCACTAAAGGCCCTTACGAACTGGGACAATAGGCCAATTTTGCACTAGTGTACGGCAGGCATTTTACTTTCAACAGAGTCTAATCTTTGCATAACAAGTTCCAAGGTCAAGATTGTTTCATTAATAATGATAGGTGGTGATCCAACTAAATTTCTCATAGCATTGAAAGCATCCATAGAGGGAGACATCTAGAAATTCCCTCCGGTAATAGTATCAAGCACAAATCTATAACAAGTAGTAATGCCCACATAAAAATTGCGAAGAAGGACAGTGGTGGATTGCTTACAAATTGATCTATTATGAGCATCACAAATCCTATACCAAGCATCTTTTAAATTCTCTCCTCCCCTTTGTTTAAAATTAAGCACTTCATTTTTAGGGGTTATAGAAACAAGTGATGAACTAGCCATAGTGATGGAGCAAACAAGATAACTAGCAATCAAACAAACAAACAAGAAAAATGCAAACAGAAAATATTTTTGTATTTTTGTAAAAAAATTAAGAAGTGGGGGAGATGAAAATGACAGGTAAAGGCAAATAAAATAAATACAAGGAGATGAGAGTTTTATGCATAGGTACTTGATAGATGTTGATGATGTCTCCCCGGCAACGGCGCCAGAAATTCTTCCTGCTACTTGTAGCTTGCGTTGGTATTTCCCCGAGTAGGAAGGGATGATGCAACATAGTAGAGACAAGTATTCCCCTCAGTTATGAAACCAAGGTTATAAATCCAGTAGGAGAATCACGCAACAACTCGTTAGCAACACCAGCACACAAAACAACAACTCCTCGCACCCAACGCAAACAAGGGGTTGTCAATCCCTTGAAGATCAATTGCAAGATTAAATTGTATGGTGATAGATAGATAGATCGAACTAAAATACAAAATAAAATAAATAAAGAAAAAGTGCAGCAAGGTATTTTTGGTATTTTTAATATGTGATAAATAGATTAGATGATCAAAGTAGACCCGAGGGCCATAGGTTTCACTAGAGGCTTCTCTCTTGAAAATAGCATACGGTGGGTAAACAAATTACTGTTGGGCAATTACTAGAAAAGAAACTAATCATGACGATATCCAAGGCAATGATCATGTATATAGGCATCACGTCCTTGACAAGTAGACGGAAAAGATTCTGCATCTACTACTATTACTCCATACATCGACAGCTATCCAGGATGCATCTAGTATATTAAGTTCATAAAGAACGGAGTAACGCCTTAAGCAAGATGACATGATGTAGACAAAGTAAACTCACGCATGAATAAACCCCATCTTTTTACCCTTAATAGCAACCATACATACGTGTCATGTCCCTTTCTGTCACTAGGTTTGAGCACCGATTACAAAGCACCTCTTCCCATTGCAAGATAAATCAATCTAGTTGGCCAAACCAAATCAATAGATCGGAGATGAAATATGAAGCTATAATAATCATGCATAAAAGAATTCAGAGAAGACTCAAATAATATTCATGGATAATCTGATCACAAACTCACAATTCATCGGATCCCAACAAACACACCCAAAAAGTGATTACATTGGATAGAACTCCAAGAACATCGAGGAGAACATTGTATTGAAGATCAAAAAGAGAGAAGAAGCCATCTAGCTATTAACTAGGGATCTAAAGGTCTGTGGTAAACTACTCACGCATAATTGGAAGGGCAGCAAGGTTGATGTAGAGCCCCTCCGTGATCGATTCCCCCTCCGGCAGAGTGCCGAAAAAGGCCTCCAGATGGGATCTCTCAAGAACAGCAACTTGCGGCGGCGGAAAAAGTATTTCATGGACTCCTCTGTTGGTTTCCTGATTTTAGAGAATTTATAGAGGTGGAATTAGGTTAAAAGGAGCTGAGGTGGCCCACGAGGCACCAGGGCGTGCCTGCCCCCCCTAGGAGCGCCCTGGTGGCTCATGGCCACCTCCTCTTTCTTCTGGTCCTCTCCCGAAGCTTCTAATGTCTCTTATGTCCATAAAAAATCTCCAAAAAGTTTCATGGCATTTGAACTTCGTTTGGTACTGATATTCTGGAAAACCAAAAACAAGCAAAAAACAGCAACTGGCACTGGGCACTAAGTTAATAGGTTAGTCCCAAAAAATGATATATAATTACTGTAAATGGTATATAAAACATCCAAGATTGATAATATAATAGCATGGAACAATCAAAAATTATAGATACATTGGAGACGTCTCACATATACTAGGGGAACAAGGACTTCCACCCTTGATTCTTGATACCCACCCACCGCCCTTCCGTGCGGGATGGAGTAACAGCCCCTCTGGAACTGGCATCGCCCCTAGTTGTGGCACCCCGATAGAGGGCCGACACATGCTAGTCCCAGGATAAGACCTGGCGCATGTCTGAGACAGGATAACAGCATTTCCAGGCACAAAAATGGATTTATTATATGAAATGGGTTATTACAATACTGTTTCTTACAACAATATTACTTGGCTCCAAAGCTTAACTAAATGGCAGCGGAGGTCCAGGTTCAGCGAAAACAACGTCTCTGGCTGGGCTCCACAACTCATAGGACTGGCTGGGTTACGGCCTAGCATGACGTGTCTTCTCCTGCATCTGGCCACGTGCAAGGCCAGGTCAGTACTTTGAATGTACTCGCAAGACAACCAAATACATAGCATCCAGACAAACACATGACAAAGCAAGCCCTATCCTTATAAGAATTTATTCTACACATGGTATGGAATTAACAGGGAAACATGGATCAAGCATGGCATAACATGGATCAGGCATATCAACTGCATATCATGGCATGGCATGGTTATTTCTACGAAGCATAGCATCCAAAATTAAACTGGAAGCTACACTACTCTTACCTTCCGTGAAGCATTAAAGTAATATGTTGTGACATCATTCAGTTTACTAACACTCCGAGTTATCTCATGACTCATCGGAATCTTACTCCATGAGCACGGTGAACTCTTTTATCAAGTTGGTTACAATAGGTTTGTCCTCCAGATTGACAAAGACCAAATAGTGTGACCTAATATGAACTATGTCCAATGCCGTGGACTCGGCTATTCAAATAGATTATTACACTCTGCAAAGGTTGCGCACTTTACCCACATCATGGAGCTCCTTGTCCCATACCTTGGTACACTTCCCTTCCGAGTGGACCGGTGCTGCTCCAACAAATCTTTCCTAACCCGTCACTCCTCTATCGTACCACCGATAATAATTCCCCTCTCGGGTCATGCCCTGGGTGGCCCCTGTGTCACTCCTGACACCTGCCATCATCGTGGCCAACTAAACTGTCCCAAACGGGGACTCCCGGGCTAAACAAACAACTGGGCTCATATTATCGCCGCCTACCTGATTAGGGTAGCACAAGCGCATAACCTTCCCTCTTTCGTGGTACCGATAAGAGAGCAGAAGATTAGACCCAGTCAAGGCCGTCCCATTCCGGCAGATGTGGCTGCACTGGGAGAGCTCGGTTCGGTGGCACTATGACTCGATCCCATCGATGATGGAGGAGGTTTAGTTTATAACTTCAATTTAACATTTCCATCATCGCACCATAACATCAACACTTATGAGGAACAACAATTACTTGACAACAGTATAATAAAATAATAACAGTATTGTCAATCATGGCATGAGATCAAATCATAGCATCAGCATGATCATGGTATTAAAAGTATTGTTACTAGCATGGATAACTATTATATGAAAGCAAGTCATAATATTACGTGGTAAGTAACACTAATGTCTGGTACAGATAAAATAACAGGGCTATGCCAATGCAGACTAATAGACGGTCTAAAATATACTGCAATACACACACAGGGAGCAAGCAAAGTCAACATGAAAGTCCAGGGCTCATAGCAAGAGGTTGGCTTGCCTTAGGGTTGATGGAGTCACCGGGAAGATGTGCGTTGAGCTCGCGGAATGATTTGCAGGAAAAGTTTCCCTCTCCAAGGGGGCTGACTGAAGGGCAAGGGCAAACTGGTCATTTTCATAGTGTAAAAACATTATGAAATTGATACCATCGGAACGGGCTCGACGATCTCAAGACGTGGGCGTTGGATTTACCTCAATCGGAGTTACGGTTGAAGACAAACGGCCATTCGTTAAGCGGTAAAACAAACAGAAATTGTTCGTTTTAGCCCTTAACAGGTGAACGTTCATTAAATAGCCGTTTTGGCCGGCGGCTGAGAAAATGAAAGTGCCTTTCTGGAAATGTGCCTTTCCGTAGAGAAAGCGTATTTCTTCCTTACGCCGCGGCTGATTATGCTTTGACCACGGGAAGGCCTATTTTAGCAAATACGCTTCCACTTAATCTAACGCGCGGGCCCGGCCTGGTCAACTCTTAGAGACTTACATGTGGGCCTCGTCTTATCCTCTCTCTCTCTCTCTCTCTCCTCCCCTGACCTTCTTCTCCCCGACAGCACCGAGGTAGGGGCGGGGCGGCCGCCGGCGTAGCCGTCGCCTCGCCGCTCTAGGGCACCGGCCGGCGAGCGCAGGGGCTCCGTCGCTCCTCGCCGTGCCCACTGGTGGCCACGGGACCGCCCGGCATGACCGCAAGGACAGTGCCATGGTTCGGGCACCATGGCCGAAGTAGGGTAGGGGAAGAGGTCGCTCCGGCAGGCTCTCGTCGCCGGAGTTGAGGGCGGCGGCGGCTCCGCGGAACTCAGGAGAGGCCAAGGGCAAGGAGGGGAAGGGGGAAGGGCCAGAGCGTGGGATGGGCAGTGGGGAGCGGGCGGCGGCACCATGGCCATGGGAGGGGGTAGAGAGTTCTCTGAGCTCGACTGGAAGAGGGTTGGGGCTACTAGTGCTTGGGAGAGGCTCATGGTCGCATTAAATAGGCGAGGGAAGGGCTACGCGACGCTGGCCAGAGATTCCAGGCGCGCAGCAACGTGGCGGCATTCGAACGGGGGATTGACGTCGGCAGAGGCAGCCAATGAGCTAGGGGACGAGGGGGAGAGCTTCTGGATGATCCACGCGTGCGGTGGGCAGCTCGCAGGCGCTCCCGAGCAAGCCGTGGCTTGCCGAAGACGGCTCCCAAAGCCCCTGGCACGCGGTGCACTGCCTTGGCGTGCACTGCACGTAGTCACCGCGTGACCACGGCGTTGCCACGCCACACTCCATACCAAACCATGTCTGGGACATGTATCCATCCTCAAATAGTTGACTTGTGCAGATGGAAGGCACGAGAGAGTTCTGGTGTGACTGCACCTAGGTCAAACAGTTTCTAGCAGCAAACTGTTGACAGGTGGTGTGGCGACCACAGTGCTCCTCTTGGCATGATCTTGGGTAGGGGTCAACCATCCACTAAGGTAGTCATCCTGGCAAAATTCAGCTCAAATGGACAAGGTTATCTAGTACTTCCTTTGTAACCTTGCATTCTGACCAGAAATGAAAATGAGGATGTTGGGGAGAAATGACTAGATGGGTTTGCCTAATTTTTGGTGTAGGGTGGTAATTTAGTTATGAGAGCTAGCTGGAAAAATTTCAGCTCAATCTGATCATCTATGAAGGTACTTCCTTCACAGAGATGCAATCTAAATAGAAACTTAGTAAATTTACTGGGGAAAATTGGCTAGATGAAATGGGCTGGTTTTTGGATTGCATGAGTGATTTGCCACTGCCAATCACCCTGAAAAATTTCAGCCCAAAAAGATTAAGGGAACAAGCACTTCCTTTGCAAACTGGAAATCTGGACAGAATTTGGAAATGGATGTTGTGCTCACAATTTGAATTGTGAAACTTGAGATTTTGATGTAAATGGTAAAGATTTAAGTAGGAGAAGATCCACAAATTATTTGGGATTTTTCCTAGCTACCAAAATGGTAGTTCCTTTGGAAAGGTCCCAAATTGCAATATTGACTTTAAATAGGAAAATGCAAATTCCCTTATTTAATTATTGCCAATATTTTTGTGAGAGCTCAATATGATCACAAAGAATATCACCACAAGTTTTCATGAACTTTGGAGATGGATAGATATTTTCCTGGATTTAATTCCTGACAAAGGCAGAAAAAGGAATTAATTCTAGATGAAAAATATTGCATAACACTTGGCAATATTTTTGCACATCTAGGGTTTATGAATATAGGAGAGTCTCAGGAAATTTGGGAGGATCAACTAAGCAAGGAAAAATGATAGCTCCTTTGTAAACACAAAGTTAGGATTTCCAGTTCCAATACTTTGGAACCAGGGTTTAATGGAGATTCGGGGTTTACTGACGATTGCTTGGCTGGCACAAGAGCATCGGAAAGGTATGGAGAGGCTGAAGAGTGTCTGGATTCACCTGGTCATTTACCAGACTCCAGAGGAAAAATTTGGGAGAGGAAAGCTAGAAAGGAATAACAGCACAAAAATCGATAACCAGACACCAGGTCACCAAATACAATCGACAGCATCACGGTAAGCGTCATCGGCTCAACAAATCATTTTAGTACATCTTGGCTTCGTTGTGCAGATTCTAACATCGACAACGCATCCACCATATATATGTTTCATAGGGAGCCAGTGCTACTTCAGAAACTATTTATGGAAGTAGTTGTTGGGCCACCAAGCGCAGTGGTTTCTAGCAAGCGGTAACTTTCCCTCAGAAGTGAATAACCCTCCACACAAAGTAACACACACTTTTGCCCCCAACAATACTAATGAGGTTGTCAATCTCACTAGCCTTGCTAATTGCAATAAGTATTAATTGTATGTGTGGCTGGAATTGAGTAAAAGAATTACTAAAAGTAAACAGTGCAGAAAGTAAAAAAAAATGTTTGTATGAGGAAAATAGGACCGGGGTTCATAGTTTCACTAGTGGCATCTCTCCATAACAACGATGTGTGGCACCTCGGCTTAGAGGAAACCGGAACGCCCCATATTCCAGCCCAGAGAGAAGTCTTCTGGAATACGGCACTGTTGGCATAGAACAAATCAGCTCTTTATTACTATGGATAAGGTTACAAGGGTACATGGATTACATCGGCACGGCGATACTACGCCTGCCCAGGGTAGCTCTATGCTAACAACGGAACAACCCGAGGAAGCAGAGTAACTCTCGGCAGCAAGGCAACAACGACGGTGATGGACTCCACTCCGCAGGGACTCCGGCTGGAACGCGTATCCTAGCTTGCAAACTCGGGATCCTCGACAAGCAAGCAAGCAGGGCATGACCTGCAAACTGGCATGACATGCCAGGTGAGTACTTTGAATGTACTCGCAAGCTCACAGCAACCAAAGCAGTCAAGACAAGCAACATCATGGCATTTACAGGTTAAGCAGATGTAAACATGATGATGCTAGAACAATATAAGCAGGGCATGGCATTTGAGCATGATAACACTACATGCAACAGGTTAAAACTATCATGATGCAACTTACTCTGTTCTGAGGTTACCTCATAACCACCACATGTAAGAACTTACCCTCGAGTGTGCCACATGATAACCTCGGGACCAACCAATCTTGGTATTACAATACCATAGTGATAACATGCTCACAAGGAGCTTGATCTTTACCCGAGGTCACCACATAACTCCATCAACCAAATTCGGTATCCATGATACCACGGTGATCCTCTCGTGATCACGATCAACCAACATCGGTATCCTCGATACCACGGTGATCCTCTCGTGATCACATAAAGATCAACCAACTTCTTTCTCATCGAACTGGGTTGTTATAAGCAAGATTATTATACTATTGACCTATAGTGTGTCTGTCGGGGCCGGATTTCGGGGGCACAATATATTCCCAGAAATTAACCCCTCTTGTCATCACCAGCCCAGGATTACTGTTACTGGTGGACACGTCCTTGTTACAGATTACCAAGCTATTACAAGAATTGGATACAAGACCATAAAGGTCTAATGATACAACAGTGATTTCGGTGGTGGATGACGGAATTGTCTCGCGGTTCTTCAACGTCGATGGGGCTCCATTCCCACAGGAACAACTGACCTGGATAATTCCTATCCCGCATGGCTGCCATCCTAGGCTCCGCACGGACATCGCTGTGGTACTCCTTGTAGAAATCCTGGCCTGGCCAAGTAAATAGCCAGGGACAAGCCTGTGAGTACGTTAGAATGTACTCGCAAACACCATGAACCAAAGATATACCGAATGCAACAATTAAATTATAAGATCATGATGAACCAAACTTTATGCGTATGCTAATGATGGACTTAAATGCCTACTGACAGGAATTAAATCATGTCATGATAAAATATTAGCATATGCAAAAATATGAATATATGGGAATGTTAGTGATAAACAAGGAGAGTTTAAGAAAAATAAAACAAAAGAAATGCCGGTCGGATGTCAAGTGACACCACGGTAGGTCTTGAAGAGAAATGCCAATCGGGTGTCTAAAAGAGAAATCGGACGGGACAGGACCATCCGAGAACTCAGGCGACGCCACGAGAGGTCTTGAAAAGAAATGCCAGTCGGGTGTCAAGTGACGCCTCGGTCGGACTTGAAAAGAAATGCCAATCGGGTATCCACAAGAGTAGTGGCGTGATAAACCGCCTGATAACTCGAGGGACGCCACGAAGAGGTCTTGAAAATAAATTGAGTGCCCGGGGTAGTCTAGCCAGCCCCTGAGACACTCAGGAATATAAAATAAGAGAAACAGGTTAGTCCATAATAATATGTATAACCACAGTATTATGAACAAGCATAGCAAAATATCCATGATAGCATCAGGGTGACAATAAATATTCAGCAAAAACAATTCAGGCACATTTTAAGTATTTCCTCCGAAGACCGACGCTAAGACCGACACTTTACCAACCCAGACTGTAGCCCTTAACTGCGGACACGGCTATTCGAATAAGTTTAAACTCTGCAGAGGCTGTACTCTTTACCCACAAGTAAAGGATTTCTTTAGTCAGTACCGTGACACTGACTAATTCCCATTACGGTCTTTGGGTTGAAAACACACCTGACCAGCACACACCAGATTAACTTTCCGGATGCCAGGAATCACCCAAGGCATCATTCAAGAAAAACTCTGAGACGGAGAGACCAACGTCCTGCATGGGATCACTATTAATACACGTGGATTACAAGAGGTGCCCCCCTCTCAGTCACAACTGGAAACACCCATGCCCCCCGACCCGATGACAGGATTTAGTCCCGGATCCCTGGGAAACCCTCATCGTGGCCCTCTGTACGATGTGTGCATGGAAAGGGGTTATCAACTTACTGAACCATACCCTACCTGTGGCAGGAACCTGTGGCAGCACGAAACAAGTATGGGGGTTACCGGAACAAGACTCGATCTATGGTCGACTCAGGAGGCATTAAGTTTCTTGCAACGGTTAGCACAAGAAGGTATTCCTTCAACAGGAATCCCAATAGGGCCACAACCCTTGCATGCTCCAACATGCACAACAAACAAGGCATTATCACGCTCCAACGTGATCATCATCCTGCCGGTAACGGTATTTTTCTTATGCCTGCTCCTGCAAGTTAGTCATGGCAACACATGATGCATGGTACAATGAAACATGCCAATACTACATGCATGCAAATTTTACTCGAATTCAAACCATGCAAGCACTACTAGCAATATGCAATTTAGTTTGAATTTAACATAGTCATGTTTAAATTATTCTAGCAAATAAACTACCGTGCATTCACCATATCAAGTATTCAAGATGCTTGCCTTGAGCATGCAGAAATATTGGGTGCACTTCAAAAGTTTGAAAACTTTATCTTCCCTCCATTTCCTATTTTCAAAAATATTTGAATTACCACATAATTGAAAAACAGTGCCAAAAATTGTTTCAATTTTTTTTAAAATAAATACTATAATAAACTAGACGAAAAATTAGAAATACCAGCAAAAGAATTAAATTATTTGGAGTTCATATGATTCATCTAGAGAGTTTCTAAGCTGAAACAATTGATTAAAAGGACTTTTTAATTGACCCAGTGATCATAATGCTCAGGAAAAATGTTCACCTAATCTAGATAAATAGAGCATGTTTTTATAAGACTGTAGAAATTCGAATCACTAAATTTGGGCTTGAAATGGATTCTGTGGAATTTTTTTGGTCTTGCGGGAAAGGAAAAAGAGAAGAGCAATAGCACGCCCTGGCGGGGTTTAACAGCAAAACCCCACTGGGCCGAGCCCAGTCGATCTGCTGCGCGAAAGGACGTCGACGTCGAAGACGTATTCCTGAAAATACGTTTTCTTCGCGCAGAAACGGTTCCGAGGAGAACCTGTCTCCACTTATCCACGCTGGCGTTGACCTCCAGTCACCAACGAGCGGGTCCCGCCTGTCGGATTTGACCCCGGTCAACTGGCCTTCTCCCTCCTCTTCCTTGACCGAACAGAGAAGGCACGCCGGCGACGATTGCCGGTGATAGGATGCGCCTCTCGGGGATCTGAGGCCATCCACGTACTCAGGGGATCAAGGCGAATCTATGGAGGTAGGGAACGATCGAGGAGGAGTACGAGGTCGCCGACGACGAGGTCTTCCCGAGGACTCTGGCGGAGGCGTTTTGGGTGTTTCATCTATGGGCAACCTCCGGAGAAATTGGCAGCGGGGATGGATCCGTGGGGTCAAGAGGAATCTGTTGGTGGTGGCAGTGGAGATGGTGAGGCCCTGGTTGGCTTGGAACCATCGAGACAGTGGCGGAGACCGTGGTCACCGGAGGGGAAGAAGACGGCTTCCCCTGGTCGTCTGGTTGCTTGGGGAGCTTACAGGGGGAAGGGGGAGAAGTGGTGAGGGTAGGGGTGAGCTCCGGGCCCCTTTTTATAGCGCCCTGGAGGCGGTTCCGTGGCTTCCCAGAGAAGTCACAACGGCGGCGGTGATTGATGGCGGTTGGCGTGGTCGGTGATGGACGGCAGTGGCTCAGGCGGTTGGGAGTTAAGGAGGAAGCTTGCTGGCAGCTGCGGATTGGGCCAGGTGCCCCTGGACGGTGCTGACAGTCACGGGTGGCGGCGCTGGGCGGTGGCGTATCCGGGTGGGAGACGATGGCGGCGGCTCGGGTCGGTGGCTGGCCGGCGCCAGGCGACAAGGAGGGGGATGCGGGGAGGTTGCAGGTGGCGGCTTGGGAACGAAGGGGAGCCAGGGGAGGTGGAGCTGGGGTGCACGGCTTCAGGCGCCGTCGTCTACAGTCCAGGCGCTCTGGACGCGCTCTGGGCGTGCCCATAACCTGCTTGAAGAAATGCTAGAGGCAACTAGAGATCTTTGTTGATTATGAAACTTGGCAGGGTGGCATTTTATGGGATGAAAAAGATGATAGACATTCTGGTTTGGCCATAGGATTAGATGGTGGTTGCTGTTTAGAAGGATGCTAGATTTCTATTATGTCCTCAAGCTGTTCGACAGAATGTCAGAGCTAGCCAGGCAACTTTGTTAGGTGTATAAATTGCCAGGATGGTGTCTCATTGAATGGTAGAGAGGATGGTGGAGTTGGATTGGCAAAAAGAATAACTTGCTAGTGCATGTTTTGGTGAATTTCAGTTCTGGACAGAAACTTTAGAGGAATATTTGGTGAACTAAAAATGTGCAAATGGAGCTGATATTATGGACTTAAGGGTTTGGTTGGAAGGACTATGAGTGGGAAAAATTCAAAATATGATAAATATGGGAAAAATTCAAAATATGAGTGGGAAAAATATATGGAGGGAAGAATTTTGATAAATAGAAACAGAAAATGGTTCTAAAAATAATAAAAGACCTAGTAAAAATTCAAAATTTTAATTCTGGCCAAATTTTATTTAATAAAAATATGATTAAATTTTTGGGGTGTTATAAACTCTACCCCCCTTAAGAAAATCTCGTCCTCGAGATTTGTTAAGGACGGAAGAATTAAATGCAATCACAACAGACAAGCAATCATGCATAAGGCAATAACACACAGGCTCATCATTCAATCAAACACTACACACTGCTAGAAATATACCCATAATCGTCTATGGCGACGGTGGAATTTACAGGGCAATAGGGTTGCTAAAGACAACTACTCTGACAGACTCAGTCTACTTCGTCGACATCCAGACGGGCGTGTCTCGTGGTCGTCGAGGCTTCTCCGGGGGCTTCAACGTCGGAGTTGACCGGAGTGTTATGAGGAGCTGCAGGGTTGGGGTAGTGATGATGACCCACACGGGGTGTAGTGGCTACAGTCCCGTTGGAGGAAATCCCAAAGAGACGACGGAGTTCATCCGGGGAAACGAATGCATTGCCCGGGTAGGCAACAGGGGCAGACCTCGCAGGCTCGATTGTTCTCCCGAACGGTACTATCGGGGAGTCGGTGGCAGGTGCAGTTTCACTTCTCACCGGGGTCAGGAGAGCAAGCGTCCTGCGGGTCTCAATTAGATCATTGGTGAACTGATCGAAGAGTGCCTCTTGCGCTCTCAGGTAGCGCACCAGATGCACCAGAGCAGGATCCATCTCATGGTCTCCGTTGGCGACTTGGGTCGGCCTACCATAGCCTTCACGACTAGGGTAGTAGTAGAAGGAGCGGCAGTTAACCCTCGGCGACCGATGCCGGAGTTGAACTACAGCTTCTCGGGCTACAAGTTGGATGGCTTGGGGCTCGTCGGTGGTCGTCCTTCCGGTGAACCGGTAAGGGCGCTCTGCGGTGATGCCCCTCCCGTAGATGTGCACCGTGGCCCAGTAGTGGTGGATGGCATCACTCGCGTGCTCTTGGCACACGACATACTCCGGCGGCTCTTTGATGCCGAGAGCACGACGGGTGAGATTGGCAAGGATGACTACAAAGCCTTCAAGCTCGGCTGCGATGGTCTCGTTGTGCACGATGAGGCCAGGCATCTTGGTGGTTGGATATTGAACTGGGAGTGAGGCTGTGATGTGCTGGTTTGGGGCAAGGCTTCTCTTATAAGCCAGCAGAGTCTACCATCGCACGCTTGCGGATGGGACAACTCAGGTGTCAGCCACAGGCACACGGCCTATGGGCTAGGTTGATAGGTTTGGCACCGACTATCAAAAGATGTCGGCCGGCCACTGTGCGGTTATCGGATAGGATGGGCTTAACTATGGGTTGGAAAAGATGTGGACGGTGTGGAAACCTAGAGATAGCGACGAGGCTAAGATAGGATTAGCCAATGGTCAGCCTGGCTCTAATACCAAGGCTGTCGGGGCCGGATTTTGGGGACACAATATATTCCCAGAAATTAACACCTCGTGTCATCACCAGCCCAGGATTACTGTTACTGGTGAACACGTCCTTGTTATAGATTACCAAGCTATTACAAGAATTGGATACAAGACCATAAAGGTCTAATGATACAACAGTGATTCCGGTGGTGGATGACGGAATTGTCTCGCGGTTCTTCAACGTCGCTGGGGCTCCATTCCCACAGGAACAGCTGACCCAGATAATTCCTATCCCGCATGGCTGCCATCCTAGGCTCCGCACGGACATCGCTGTGGTACTCCTTGTAGAAATCCTAGCCTGGCAAAGTAAATAGCCAGGGACAAGCCTGTGAGTACGTTTGAATGTACTCGCAAACACCATGAACAAAAGATATACCGAATACAACAATTAAATTATAAGATCATGATGAACCAAACTTTATGCGTATGCTCATGATGGACTTAAATGCCTACTGACAGGAATTAAATCATGGCATGATAAAATATTAGCATATGCAAATAAATGAATATATGGGAATGTTAGTGATAAACAAGGAGAGTTTAAGAAAAATAAAATAAAAGAAATGCCGGTCGGATGTCAAGTGACACCACGGTAGGTCTTGAAGAGAAATGCCAATCGGGTGTCTAAAAGAGAAATCGGACGAGACAGGACCATCCGAGAACTCAGGCGACGCCACGAGAGGTCTTGAAAAGAAATGCCAGTCGGGTGTCAAGTGACGCCTCGGTCGGACTTGAAAAGAAATGCAAATCGGGTATCCACACGAGTAGTGGCGTGATAAACCGCCTGATAACTCGAGGGACGCCATGAAGAGGTCTTGAAAATAAATTGAGTGCCCGGGGTAGTCTAGCCAGCCCCTGAGACACTCAAGAATATAAAATAAGAGAAACAGGTTAGTCCATAATAATATGTATAACCACAGTATTATGAACAAGCATATCAAAATATCCATGATAGCATCAGGGTGACAATAAATATTCAGCAAAAACAATTCAGGCACATTTTAAGTATTTCCTCCGAAGACCGACGCTAAGACCGACACTTGACCAACCCAGACTGTAGCCCTTAACCGCGGACACGGCTATTCGAATAGGTTTAAACTCTGCAGAGGGTGTACTCTTTACCCACAAGTAAAGGATTTCTCTAGTCAGTACCGTGACACTGACTAATTCCCATTACGGTCTTTGGGTTGAAAACACACCTGACCAGCACACACCAGATTAACTTTCCGGATGCCAGGAATCACCCAAGGCATAATTCAAGAAAAACTCTGAGACGGAGAGACCATCGTCCTGCATGGGATCACTATTAATACGCGCGGATTACAAGGGGTGCCCCCCTCTCAGTCACAACTGGAAACACCCATGCCCCCTGACCCGATGACAGGATTTAGTCCCGGATCCCTGGGAAACCGTCATCGTGGCCCTCTGTATGGTGCGTGCCTGGAAAGGGGTTATCAACTTACTAAACCATACCCTACCTGTGGCAGGAACCTGTGGCAGCACGAAACAAGTATGGGGGTTACCGGAACAAGACTCAATCTATGGTCGACTCAGGAGGCTTTAAGTTTCCTACAACGGTTAGCACAACAAGGTATTCCTTCAACAGCAATCCCAACAGGGCCACAACCCTTGCATGCTCCAACATGCACAACAAACAAGGCATGATCTCGCTCCAATGTGATCATCCTCCTGCCGGTAACGGTATTTTTCTTATGCCTGCTCCTGCAAGTTAGTCATGTCAACACACGATGCATGGTACGATGAAACATGCCAATACTACATGCATGCAAATTTTACTCGAATTCAAACCATGCAAGCACTACTAGCAATATGCAATTTAGTTTGAATTTAACATAGTCATGTTTAAATTATTCTAGCAAATAAACTACCATGCATTCACCATATCAAGTGTTCAAGATGCTTGCCTTGAGCATGCAGAAATATTGGGTGCACTTCAAAAGTTTGAAAACTTTATCTTCCCTCAATTTCCTATTTTCAAAAATATTTGAATTACCACATAATTCAAAAACAGTGCCAAAAATTGTTTCAATTTTTTTTGAAATAAATACTATAATAAACTAGACAAAAAATTAGAAATACCAGAAAAAGAATTAAATTATTTGGAGTTCATATGATTCATCTAGAGAGTTTCTAAGCTGAAACAATTGATTAAAAGGAATTTTTAATTGACCCAGTGATCATAATGCTCAGGAAAACTATTCACCTAATCTAGATAAATAGAGCATGTTTTTATAAGACTGTAGAAATTTGAATCACTAAATTTGGGCTTGAAATGGATTATGTGGAAATTTTTTTGTCTTGCTGGAAAGCAAAAAGAGAAGAGCAATAGCACGCCCTGGCGGGGTTTAATAGCAAAACACCACTGGGCCGAGCCCAGTCGATCTGCTGCGCGGAAGGGCGTCGACGTCGAAGACGTATTCCTGAAAATACGTTTTCTTCGCGCGGAAACGGTTCCAAGGAGAACCTGTCTCCACTTATCCACGCTGGCGTGGACCTCCAGTCACCGACGAGCGGGTCCCGCCTGTCGGATTTGACCCCGGTCAACTGGCCTTGTCCCTCCTCTTCCTTGACCGAACAGAGAAGGCACGCCGGCGACTATTGCCAGCGATAGGAGGCACCTCTCGGGGATCTGAGGCCATCCACATACTCAGGGGATCACGGCGAATCTGTGGAGGTAGGGAACGATCGAGGAGGAGTACGAGGTCGCCGACAACGAGGTCTTCCCGAGGACTCTGGCGGAGGCGTTTTGGGCGTTTCGTCTATGGGCAACCTCCGGCAAAATTGGCAGCGGGGATGGATCCGTGGGGTCAAGAGGAATCTGTTGGTGGTGGCAGTGGAGAGGGTGAAGCCCTAGTTGGCTCAGAACCATCGAGACAGTGGCGGAGACCATGGTCACCGGACGGGAAGAAGACGGCTTCCCCTGGTCGTCTGGTTGCTTGGGGAGCTTACAGGGGGAAGGGGGAGAAGTGGTGAAGGTAGGGGTGAGCTCGGGGCCCCTTTTTATAGCGCCGGGGAGGCGGTTCCGTGGCTTCCCAGAGAAGTCACAACGGCGGCGGCGATTGATGGCGGTTGGCGTGGTCGGTGATGGATGGCAGTGGCTCAGGCGGTTGGGAGTTAAGGAGGAAGCTTGCTGGCAGCTGCGGATTGGGCCAGGTGCCCCTCGACGGTGCTGACAGTGACGGGTAGCGACGCTTGGCGGTGGCGTATCCGGGTGGGAGACAATGGCGGAGGCTCGGGTCGGTGGCTGGCCGGCGCCAGGCGACAAGGAGGGGGATGCGGGGAGGTTGCAGGTGGCGGCTTGGGCACGAAGGGGAGCCAGGGGAGGTGGAGCTGGGGTGCACGGCTTCGGGCGCCGTCGGCTGCAGTCCAAGCGCTCTGGACGCGCTCTCGGCGTGCCCACAACCTGCTTGAAGAATTGCTAGAGGCAACTAGAGATCTTTGTTGATTATGAAACTTGGCAGGGTGGCATTTTATGGGATGAAAAAGATGATAGACATTCTGGTATGGCCATAGGATCAAATGGTGTTTGCTGTTTAGAAGGATGCTAGATTTCTATTATGTCCTCAAGCTGTTCGACAGAATGTTAGAGCTAGCCAAGCAACTTTGTTAGGTGTATAAATTGCCAGGATGGTGTCTCATTGAATGGTAGAGAGGATGGTGGAGTTGGATTGGCAAAAAGAATAACTTGCTAGTGCAAGTTTTGGTGAATTTCAGTTCTGGACAGAAACTTTAGAGGAATATTTGGTGAACTAAAAAGGTGCAAATGGAGCTGATATTATGGACTTAAGGGTTTGGTTGGAAGGACTATGAGTGGGAAAAATTTCAGGATTTTTGGAGCAAGGAAAAATAGGGTTGTAGTAGGAACTCAAATACTGGACAGAATTGAAAAGATATTGTTTCACTCAAATTTTTCAAAAGACCAAGTTAGGTTTTTGCGTAAAAGTGATATATAAGCATCACATGACACCTCATAATTTTTGTGGGGTTTTAAAAGAATTATTTAAAATAGTTGTAGTGCAACAGAAGCATTTAAAGTATAGAAATAGCTATTAAAATAATTGTTTTGGGCAATTTTTATTATGAAAATAATTCTTTCTATTATTAAAATGTAATTGAAATGATTTGAGAAAACTACCAAAGCCACAATATTATTCCAAAAATTTCTATATGGAGGGAAGAATTTTGATAAATAGAAACAGAAAATGGTTCTGAAAATAATAAAAGACCTAGTAAAAATTCAAAATTTTAATAGTGGCCAAATTTTATTTAATAAAAATATGATTAAATTTTTGGGGTGTTACAAACTCTACCCCCCTTAAGAAAATCTCGTCCTCGAGATTTGTTAAGGATGGAAGAATTAAATGCAATCACAACAGACAAGCAATCATGCATAAGACAATAACGCACAGGCACATCATTCAATCAAACACTACACACTGCTAGAAATATACCCATAATCGTCTATGGCAACGGTGGAATTTACTAGGCAACAGGGTTGCTAAAGACAACTACTCTGACAGACTCAGTCTACTTCGTCGACATCCAGACAGGCGTGTCTCGCGGTCGTCGAGGCTTCTCCGGGGGCTTCAACGTCGGAGTTGACCGGAGTGTTATGAGGAGCTGCAGGGTTGGTGTAGCGATGATGACCCACACGGGGTGTAGTGGCTACAGTCCCATTGGAGGAAATCCCAAAGAGATGATGGAGTTCATCCGGGGAAACGAATGCATTGCCCGGGTAGGCAACAGGGGCAGACCTCGCAGGCTCGATTGGTCTCCCGAACAGTACAATCGGGGAGTCGGTGGCAGGTGCAGTTTCACTTCTCACCGGGGTCAGGAGAGCAAGCGTCCTGCGGGTCTCAATCAGATCTTTGGTGACCTGATCGAAGAGTGCCTCTTGCGCCCTCAGGTAGCGCACCAGATGCACTAGAGCAGGATCCATCTCATGGTGTTCGTTGGCGACTTGGGTCGGCCTACCATAGCCTTCACGACTAGGGTAGTAGTAGAAGGAGCGGCAGTTAACCCTCGGCGACCGATGCCGGAGTTGAACTACAGCTTCTCGGGCTGCAAGTTGGATGGCTTGGGGCTCGTCGGTGGTCGTCCTTCCGGTGAACCGGTAAGGGCGCTCTGAGGTGATGCCCCTCCCATAGATGTGCACCGTGGCCCAGTAGTGGTGGATGGCATCAGTTGCGTGCTCTTGGTACACGACATACTCCGGCGGCTCTTCAATGCCGAGAGCACGACGGGTGAGATTGGCAAGGATGACTACAAAGCCTTCAAGCTCGGCTGCGGTGGTCTCGTTGTGCACGATGAGGCCTGGCATCTTGGTGGTTGGATATTGAACTGGGAGTGAGGCTGTGATGTGCTGGTTTGGGGCAAGGCTTCACTTATAAGCCAGCAGAGTCTACCATCGCACGCTTGAGGATGGGACAACTCAGGTGTCGGCCACAGGCACACGGCCTTTGGGCTAGGTTGATAGGTTGGGCACCGACTATCAAAAGATGTCGGCCGGCCACTGTGCGGTTATCGGATAAGATGGGCTTAACTATGGGTTAGAAAAGATGTGGACGGTGTGGAAACATAGAGATAGCGACCAGGCTAAGATAGGATTAGCCAATGGTCAGCCTAGCTCTAATACCAAGGCTGCCGGGGCCGGATTTTGGGGACACAATATATTCCCAGAAATTAACCCCTCGTGTCATCACCAGCCCAGGATTACTGTTACTGGTGGACACATCCTTGTTACAGATTACCAAGCTATTACAAGAATTGGATACAAGACCATAAACGTCTAATAATACAACAGTGATTCCGGTGGTGGATGACGGAATTGTCTCGCGGTTCTTCAACGTCGATGGGGCTCCATTCCCACAGGAACAGCTGACCCAGATAATTCCTATCCCGCATGGCTGCCATCCTAGGCTCCGCACGGACATCGCTGTGGTACTCCTTGTAGAAATCCTGGCCTGGCCAAGTAAATAGCCAGGAACAAGCCTGTGAGTACGTTTGAATGTACTCGCAAACACCAGGAACAAAAGATATATCAAATGCAACAATTAAATTATAAGATCATGATGAACCAAACTTTATGCGTATGCTCATGATGGACTTAAATGCCTACTGACAGGAATTAAATGATGGCATGATAAAATATTAGCATATGCAAATAAATGAATATATGGGAATGTTAGTGATAAACAAGGAGAGTTTAAGAAAAATAAAATAAAAGAAATGCCGGTCAGATGTCAAGTGACACCACGGTAGGTCTTGAAGAGAAATGCCAATCGGGTGTCTAGAAGAGAAATCGGACGAGACAGGACCATCCGAAAACTCAGGCGACGCCACGAGAGATCTTGAAAAGAAATGCCAGTCGGGTGTCAAGTGACGCCTCGGTCGGACTTGAAAAGAAATGCCAATCGGGTATCCACAAGAGTAGTGGCGTGATAAACCGCCTGATAACTCGAGGGACGCCACAAAGAGGTCTTGAAAATAAATTGAGTGCCCGGGGTAGTCTAGCCAGCCCCTGAGACACTCAGGAATATAAAATAAGAGAAATAGGTTAGTCCATAATAATATGTATAACCACAGTATTATGAACAAGCATAGCAAAATATCCATGAGAGCATCAGGGTGACAATAAATATTCAGCAAAAACAATTCAGGCACATTTTAAGTATTTCCTCCGAAGACCGACGCTAAGACCGACACTTGACCAACCCAGACTGTAGCCCTTAACCGCGGACACGGCTATTCGAATAGGTTTAAACTCTACAGAGGGTGTACACTTTACCCACAAGTAAAGGATTTCTTTAGTCAGTACCGTGACACTGACTAATTCCCTTTACGGTCTTTGGGTTGAAAACACACCTGACCAGCACACACCAGATTAACTTTCCGGATGCCAGGAATCACCCAAGGCATCATTCAAGAAAAACTCTGAGACGGAGAGACCAACGTCCTGCATGGGATCGCTATTAATACGCGCGGATTACAAGGGGTGCCCCCCTCTCAGTCACAACTGGAAACACCCATGCCCCCTGACCCGATGATAGGATTTAGTCGCGGATCCCTGGGAAACCCTCATCGTGGCCCTCTGTACGGTGTGTGCATGGAATGGGGTTATCAACTTACTGAACCATACCCTACCTGCTGTAGGAACCTGTGGCAGCACGAAACAAGTATGGGGGTTACCGGAACAAGACTTGATCTATGGTCGACTCCGGAGGCATTAAGTTTCCTGCAACGGTTAGCACAACAAGGTATTCCTTCAAAAGCAATCCCAACAGGGCCACAACCCTTGCATGCTCCAACATGCACAACAAACAAGGCATGATCACGCTCCAACGTGATCATCCTCCTGCCGGTAACGGTATTTTTCTTATGCCTGCTCCTGCAAGTTAGTCATGGCAACACACGATGCATGGTACGATGAAACATGCCAATACTACATGCATGCAAATTTTACTCGAATTCAAACCATGCAAGCACTACTAGCAATATGCAATTTAGTTTGAATTTAACATAGTCATGTTTAAATTATTCTAGCAAATAAACTACCATGCATTCACCATATCAAGTGTTCAAGATGCTTGCCTTGAGCATGCAGAAATATTGGGTGCACTTCAAAAGTTTGAAAACTTTATCTTCCCTCCATTTCCTATTTTCAAAAATATTTGAATTACCACATAATTCAAAAACAGTGCCAAAAATTGTTTCAATTTTTTTTTGAAATAAATACTATAATAAACTAGACGAAAAATTAGAAATACCAGAAAAAGAATTAAATTATTTGGAGTTCATATGATTCATCTAGAGAGTTTCTAAGATGAAACAATTGATTAAAAGGACTTTTTAATTGACCTAGTGATCATAATGCTCAGGAAAAATGTTCACCTAATCTAGATAAATAGAGCATGTTTTTGTAAGACTATAGAAATTTGAATCACTAAATTTGGGCTAGAAATGGATTCTGTGGAATTTTTTTGGTCTTGCTGGAGAGGAAAAAGAGAAGAGCAATAGTACGCCCTGGCGGGGTTTAACAGCAAAACACCACTGGGCCGAGCCCAGTAGATCTGCTGTGCGGAAGGGCGTCGACGTTGAAGACGTATTCCTGAAAATACATTTTCTTAGCGCGGAAACGGTTTCGAGGAGAACCTGTCTCCACTTATCCACGCTGGCGTGGACCTCCAGTCACCGATGAGCGGGTCTCGCCTGTCGGATTTGACCCCGGTCAACTGGCTTTCTCCCTCCTCTTCCTTGACCGAACAGAGAAGGCACGCCAGCGACGATTGCCGGCGATAGGAGGCACCTCTCGGGGATATGAGGCCATCCACGTACTCAGGGGATCACGGCGAATCTGTGGAGGTAGGGAACAATCGAGGAGGAGTACGAGGTCGCCGGCGACGAGGTCTTCCCGAGGACTCTGGCGGAGGCGTTTTGGGCGTTTCGTCTATGGGCAACCTTCAGTGAAATTGGCAGCGGGGATGGATCCGTGGGGTCAAGAGGAATCTATTGGTGGTGGCAGTGGAGAGGGTGAGGCCCTGGTTGGCTCGGAACCATCGAGACAGTGGCGGAGACCGTGATCACCGGAGGGGAAGAAGACGGCTTCCCCTGGTCGTCTGGTTGCTTGGGGAGCTTACAGGGGGAAGGGGGAGAAGTGGTGAGGGTAGGGGTGAGCTCAGGGCCCCTTTTTATAGCGCCGGGGAGGCGGTTCCATGGCTTCCCAGAGAAGTCACAACGGCGGCGGCGATTGATGGAGGTTGGCGTGGTCGGTGATGGACGGCAGTGGCTCAGTCGGTTGGGAGTTAAGGAGGAAGCTTGCTGGCAGGTGCGGATTGGGCCAGGTGCCCCTGGACGGTGCTGACAGTGACGGGTGGCGGCGCTGGGCGGTGGCGCATCCGGGTGGGAAACGATGGCGGCGGCTCGGGTCGGTGGCTGGCCGGCGCCAGGCGACAAGGAGGGGGATGCGGGGAGGTTGCAGGTGGCGGCTTGGGCACGAAGGGCAGCCAGGGGAGGTGGAGCTGGGGTGCACGGCTTCGGGCGCCGTCAGCTGCAGTCCAGGCGCTCTGGACGCGCTCTGGGCGTGCCCACAACCTGCTTGAAGAAATGCTAGAGGCAACTAGAGATCTTTGTTGCTTATGAAACTTGGCAGGGTGGCATTTTATGGGATGAAAAAGATGATAGACATTCTGGTTTGGCCATAGGATCAAATGGTGTTTGTTGTTTAGAAGGATGCTAGATTTCTATTATGTCCTCAAGCTGTTCGACAGAATGTTAGAGCTAGCCAGGCAACTTTGTTAGGTGTATAAGTTGTCAGGATGGTGTCTCATTGAATGGTAGAGAGGATGGTGGAGTTGGATTGGCAAAAAGAATAACTTGCTAGTGCAAGTTTTGGTGAATTTCAGTTCTTGACAGAAACTTTAGAGGAATATTTGGTGAACTATAAAGGTGCAAATGGAGCTAATATTATGGACTTAAGGGTTTGGTTGGAAGGACTATGAGTGGGAAAAATTTCAGGATTTTTGGAGCAAGGAAAAATAGGGTTGTAGTAGGAACTCAAATACTGGACAGAATTGAAAAGAGATTGTTTCACTCAAATTTTTCAATAGACCAAGTTAGGTTTTTGCATAAAAGTGATATATAGGCATCACATGACACCTCATAATTTTTGTGGGGTTTTAAAAGAATTATTTAAAATAGTTGTAGTGCAACAGAAGCATTTAAAGTATAGAAATAGCTATTAAAATAATTGTTTTGGGCAATTTTTATTATGAAAATAATTCTTACTGTTATTAAAATGTAATTGAAATGATTTGAGAAAACTACCAGAGCCACAATATTATTCCAAAAATTTCTATATGGAGGGAAGAATTTTGATAAACAGAAACAGAAAATGGTTATGAAAATAATAAAAGACCTAGTAAAAATTCAAAATTTTAATTTTGGCCAAATTTTATTTAATAAAAATATGATTAAATTTTTGGGGTGTTACAGTGTCCTACTTCGAACTGTGCCCATAACCGAGGATGCGACTATCGATAGATCATACACTCTGCAGAGGTTAGTACACTGTACCCACACAAATGGAACGCATGGCCTCGTGCTCCCATTCGTGTGGACCAACGATGTTCCGACAAAACCCAATCTATTGCATGGCACTCTCCCGGCCACTCCGACAAACTCCCCTTTGGACTATGTCATGGGTGACCCCTGTGTCACTCTGGACAACGGCCACCGTCGTGGCCAAACAGAACTGTCCAAAATGGAGGTACCGGCGAGAGGCATGACAATAGACCGAATTAGGGCCGCCACATCCCGGCAAGTGTGGTTGCACTGGTGAGCTCGATTCGGTGGCGCACTATGACTCAGCCAATAGGTTCAATTAACATCCGGTTTAACTTGAATGTAAATGAGCTGCGTCATGATAACAGGATGAAACCATATTGCATATGAACATGATATAACCTAAGAAGGGATGGGAAGCATAATATCTGAATCATAGTGATACGTCTCCAATGTATCTATAATTTTTGATTGTTCCATGCTATTATATTATCTATTTTGGATGTTTTATATGCATTAATATGCTATTTTATATTATTTTTGGGACTAACCTATTAACCCAGAGCCAAGTGCCAGTTTCTGTTTTTTCCTTGTTTTTGACCTTTTTCAGATAGGAATATCAAACGGAGTCCAAACGGAATAAAACTTTCGTGATGATCTTTCTTGGACCAGAAGACTCCTAATGGACTTGGAGTGCACGACAGAGAAGACACGGGGTGTCCACAAGCCACAGGGGCGCGCCCTAGGGGGGTGGGCGCGCCCCCATGGCTTGTGGGTCCCACGTAGCCACCCTGGTCTCCTTCCTTGGCCTATATATATCCTCATACCCTAAAACCACCAGAAGCATCCACTAAAATACTTTTCCGCTTCCGCAAGCCTCTGTTCCCGTGAGATCCCATCTGGGGACCTTTTCCGGTACTCTGCCGGAGGGGGATTCGACCACGGAGGGCTTCTACATCAACACCATTAACCTTTCGATGAAGCATGAGTAGTTTACCACAGACCTTCGCGTCGATAGCTAGTAGCTAGATGACTTCTTCTCTCTCTATGTTCTTCAATACCAAGTTCTCCATGATCTTCATGGAGATCTATCCGATGTAATACTCTTTTGCAGTGTGTTTGTCGAGATCCGATGAATTGTGAGTTTATGATCAGATTATCTATGAATATTATTTGAATCTTCTCTGAATTCTTATATGCATGATTTCATATCTTAGTAAGTCTCTTCGAGTTATTGGTTTGGTTTGGCCAACTAGATTGGTAATTCTTGCAATGGGAGAAGTGCTAGGTTTTGGGTTCAATCTTGCGGTGTCCTCACCTAGTGACAAAGTAGGGGCAGCGAGGCACGTATTGTATTGTTGCCATCGAGGATAAAAAGATGGGGTTTACATCATATTTCTTGAGTTTATCCCTCTACATCGTGTCATCTTACTTAAAGCGTTACTCTGTTCTTCATGAACTTAATACTCTAGATGCAGGCAGGAGTCGGTCGATGTGTGGAGTAATAGTAGTACATGCAGGCAGGAGTCGGTCTACTTGTCACGGACGTGATGCCTATATGCATAATCATTGCCTTGGATATCGTCATAATTATTCGCTATTCTATCAATTGCTCGATAGTAATTTGTTCACCCACCGTATTATTTTCCTTCATGAGAGAAGCCTCTAGTGAATCCTATGGATCCCGGGTCTATTTTCCATATTATATTTTCAGATCTATAAACAAAAAATACCTTGCTGCAATTTATTTACTTTTACTTTAATTATCGTTTTATAAATCTTTTATATCTATCTCTATCAGATATCTCCTTTGCAAGTGACCATGAAGGGATTGACAACCCCTTTATCCCGTTGGGTGCAAGTGTTTGATTGTTTGTGCAGGTGCATAGATTGGGGACTTGCTTGTACCTCCTGCTGGATTGATACCATGGTTCTCAAAACTCAGGGAAATACTTATCTCTACTTTGCTGCATCACCCTTTCCTCTTCAAGGGACAAAACCAACGCAAATCAAGACAAGAACTCTCCATCGACTAGCCAATCTAGTGCCGTTGCGGGAGAGGATTCACAATATACTCAAAAAGTAGCAGGAAGAATTTCTGGCACCATTGCCGGGGAGGTCTACATCAAGCCTACCAAGTACCCATCATAAAATCATCTCTTGCATTTACATTATTTGCCATTTGCCTCTCGTTTTCCTCTCCCCCACTTCTAAAATGAATTTCCAGAAAGATTTGCCTTTCTATTCGACCTTCTTCCGATCGTCTTTTCGTTTACTTTTTGTTTGCTTGTGTGCTAGGTTGCTTGCTTGTCACCATGTCTCAAGAGAATACTAAGTTGTCTGACTTTGCCAATAGTAATAATAATGATTTTATTAGTACTCCGATTGCTCCCGCCACTAGTGCGGAATCTTATGAAATTAATGCTGCTTTGCTAAATCTTGTTATGAAAGAACAATTCTCCAGCCTTCCTAGTGAAGATGCCGCATACCATCTAAATACATTTATTGAATTGTGTGATATGCAAAAGAAGAAAGATGTGGCTAATGATATTGTTAAATTAAAGCTATTTCCGTTCTCACTACGAGACCGTGCTAAAACTTGGTTTACATCTTTGCCTAAAAATAGTATTGATTCATGGAATAAGTGTAAAGATGCTTTTATTGCCAAGTACTTTCCGCCCGCTAAGATCATCTCCCTTAGGAACGATATAATGAATTTTAAGCAACTTGATCATGAGCATGTTGCACAATCTTGGGAGAGGATGAAATTAATGATTAGAAATTGTCCCGCGCATGGCTTGAGTTTATGGATGATTATACAAATTTTTTATGCGGGATTGAACTTTGCATCTAGAAATCTTTTAGATTCCGCCGCGGGTGGTACTTTTATGGAAATCACATTAGGAGAAGCTAATAAACTCCTAGATAATATTATGACAAATTACTCTCAATGGCATACCGAGAGATCTTCTACTAGTAAAAAAGTGCATGCTATTGAAGAAATAAATACTTTGAGTGAAAAGATGGATGAATTAATGAAATTGTTTGCTAGTAAGAGTGCTCCTATTGATCCCAATGATATGCCTTTCTCTTCTTTGATTGGAAATAATAATGAATCTATGGATGTGAATTTTGTTGGTAGGAACAATTTTGGTAATAACGCTTATAGAGGTAATTTTAACCCTTGGCCGTTTCCTAGTAATGCCTCTAAGAATTATGGTAATTTCTACAACAATTCTTCTGGGAATTATAATAAGATGCCCTCTGATCTTGAGAATAATATTAAAGAATTTATTAGTTCGCAAAAGTCTTTTAATGCTATGGTTGAAGAAAAATTGCTCAAGCTTGATGATTTGGCTAGGAACGTTGATAGAATTTCGCTTCAGATTGATTCTTTGAAAGTTAGATGTATTCCTAAGCACGATATTAATGAGTCTTTAAAAGCTATGAGAATTTCTATTGATGAGTGTAAAGAAAGAACCGCTAGAATTCGTGCTAAGCATGGATGGCTTGAAAAAGTATGTTCTCGTGATAATAATGATGAAGATCTTAAAGTGATTGATGTGACTCCTATTGAATCGTTGTTTTCCAATATTAATTTTAATAAAGATGGGACTGGAGATGAGTCTACTTTAGTTAAAAATCGTCCCAATTATTCGGAGTTTATAGATCTTAATGCTAAAATTGATAAAAGTGGGATTGAAGGGGTCAAAACTTTAAGTAGTGATGAACCCACTCTTTTGGATTTCAAGGACTTTAATTATGATAGTTGTTCTTTGATAGATTGTATTTCCTTGTTGCAATCCATGTTGAATTCTTCGCATGCTTATAATCAAAATAAAGCTTTTACTAAACATATCATTGATGCTATGATGAAATCTTTAGAAGAAAAACTTGAGTTGGAAGTTTCTATACCTAGAAAACTTTATGATGAGTGGGAACCTACTATTAAGATTAAAATTAAAGATTATGAGTGCTATGCTTTGTGTGATTTGGGTGCTAGTGTTTCCATGATTCCGAAAACTTTGTGTGATGTGCTAGGTTTCCATGAATTTGATGATTGCTCTTTAAATTTGCATCTAGCGGATTCCACTATTAAAAAACCTGTGGGAAGGATTAATGATGTTCTTATTGTTGCAAATAGGAATTATGTGCCCGTAGATTTTATTGTTCTTGATATAGATTGCAATCCTACATGTCCTATTATTCTTGGTTGACCTTTCCTTAGAACGATTGGTGCAAATATTGATATGAAAGAAGGAAACATTAGATTTCAGTTTCCATTAAGGAAGGGAATGGAACACATTTCTAGAAAGAAAATTAAATTACCTCATGAATCTATTATGAGAGCTACTTATGGATTGCATGCCAAAGATGATAATACCTAGATCTATTGCCTTACGCCTAGCTAGGGGCGTTAAACAATAGCGCTTGTTGGGAGGCAACCCAATTTTATTTTCTTGTTTTTTGTTTTAGTTTCTGTTATGGAATAATTTCACATTATTACTTCTATAGTAATTGTGTTTTGAGTGTTTTAATTAGTGCTTGTGCCAAGTAAGACCTTTGGGATGGTCTATGGTGATAGTTGTTTGATCTTGCTCAAAAACAGAAACTTTGACGCCCAGTCCTGGAATTTTATAAATTCACAGAAACGTCATTTGGATCTGAATTTTTTACACAAGATTTTAATGCAAATTGTCTGGATTGTCCTAATTTTTCAGAATTTTTAGAGTTACATGTCGGGGATATCGTGCGACATATGCCAGGGGGTGGCTTATCATGGATGGGGACAAGAGTACGTCGCCGGGCTCTAGAAGCGGGAGTGAGCGAGACCGCATACGCCTGCGAATCTTACTCAGGTTCGGGGCTCTCCTCAGAGATAACACCCTAGTCCTGCTCTGCGGGGTCTCCGCATGATGACTATGATCAACAAGGTAGCTACAAGCTTGCTCCTTGAGCAGTTTCGGCTAGAGGAGGGAGAAAGGCAAGGCTAGCTCTACTCCTCGCTCTACGTGTGTGTGTGTGAATGGCGTGGGTGCTGAACCCTTTGCACGGGTGAGTCTGGGGTGTTTATATAGGCCTACCCCCCAGGGGTACAATGTTAATCCGGCCGGGTGTAGGACCCGGCCGTCAGCGTCTCTGGCTGCCGGCTTCACCGTCGATCGCTGGGGCCTGCCGCCTAGTGGGCCATGTTGACTGCTTTATGCTGTAGCCTCGCCCTCGATGACGAAGGCTTGATCGAGGAGAACATGGTTACAGTCCCATCGCCTGATGGGTACGCACTGTAGCCATACCCTATCTCGTCTGGTTAATGGCGCACAAACTCCAAGGGGGAGGAGGGCCGCCTGCTAGGAGTCGGCCCTCCCTTGCTGCCGCCTGCTGGAGGTTTGCCGCCTTCTGGTGGCTCGCGGACTGGTAGGGCCCGCCGCCTACGGGCCGTACCTTCCCCCCGTCGTGGCAGCGTGGCCCCCTCTGGCGCTAATGTTGTCACAGACTATGCGGAAAAAGTGCCGCGCTGGGCGGGGGGTGTCCGCCCAGTACACAGCTCTGTGGCCATGTCCCATCCTGTATTCGGGGGTGGCAGGCTGCACTGCAGCCATGCCTTGTCTTGTCATGGTGATGTGGTGCTGACTTCGAGGGGACGAGGGGCCGTCTGCCAGGAGTCGGCTCCCTCGCGGCCGCCTTCCATGGTTCTGCCGCCCTCTAGCAGCCGGTCACTTGGACCAGCCGGCCCAAGAAGGCGGTTGTGCTTCTGGAAGGTGTGAGGGTCGCAGCCAGCCCTGATATCTAAAAATACCATGGGGGACTGATGTGGCTACCCGTGGTCATTTACTCCGGCAGTAGTCCCCGAAGCTGGTGGGGCACCGCGGCTGAAAAACAAGGAGCCTCAGCAGCTTCCTACTCTGAGTGGTCTGGTAGTTGGGCTTCGTCCGTCTTCTGGAGAGGCCGGTTGCTAGGAGGCGGCCAAGGCCAGGCCGGCCGTCTGGCGAATTCGAATCGTCGTGCGGAGGCCGGGTAGAGTGCCAGCCGGATGACAGGCTTGCCGCCCGTTGCTCGCTCGCCACGCGGTGCCAGCAGGCCAGGCCAGCCTGCCAGCCCGCGTGCGCGACGAGACGTCACCGCAGTCCTGGGCCCACCACTATAGGGCCTCGGCACGCGTACGGATCCGCTGCGGCCGCGGCGTGCGGTTGCGCTTCCCAGGTGCAATTAATAAACGCCATTACGGCGCTGTAACTGCGAGGTCGTGGGGGGAGTGGGCACAATTAATCTCGCGCCCCCCACGTCTCGCCCCCTCGGCTCCGCCGACAGAGGGCTATAAGTAGGGGGAGAAGGGGGGCGGCAGAACGCACGCGCGCCCTCCTCTCCCTTCTCTTTGCTTTTCTCCTTCCTCTTCTTCTTGCTGTTGCCGCGGCCTCTCTTCTCGCCGGAGTGCTGCCGTAGCCCGCCGCTGCCGGACCTCCTCGTGCCGCAGCCACCCTGCACCGCCGCCTAGCACGGAGCCCATGGCGCCAAGCGGCCGTGCGGGCGACTGGGATGGCTCCAATGTCCACGACGGGCACTTGGAGTTCCTCCGCCAGACGCGGCGGCTTCCCCATGCACCGAACATCAAGGTGCGTGTCCCCCCAGAAAGGGAGATCTCACCGGCGCCGGAAGGAGGCGAGCGCGTCGTCTTCCGGTCGCATTTCCTCCGCGGCTTCGGCCTTCCGGCCACCGGATTCCTTTGCTCTTTTCTAGATTTCTACGGAGTGCAGCCCCACCACCTCACTCCGAATACGGTGGTGCTGCTCTCCGCCTTCGTCACCCTGTGTGAGGGCTACCTCGGCACGCTCCCCACACTCGAGCTGTGGGGAGAGCTCTTCTACCTCAAGCTTGGCACCGCCGCCAAGAACGAGGCAGCCCAGTGCGGAACCTGCGTCGCGGTGCGGCGCACAGGATCGGGGGTCCGCTTCCCAGCTCTCGCCCTGCTATAGTCGGCCAAACTATGGCAGAACTCGTTCTTCTACGTTGAGAATATCCACTCGACACGGGACTACGTCAACCTGCCGGCCTACGCAGCCGGCCCGCCTGTTGAGCCTCGCACCAACTGGAAGTTCCGGCCGAGGACCCTGTCGGCCGCGTGCTCCACCGCGCTGCTTCGGCTACAGGAGATGACGGCGTCGGAGGGCCTCGAGGCCTCGAACCTGCTGGCCGCGTTCGTGAAGTGCCGAGTGCTGCCCCTCCAAGCCTGGCCTCACTTGATTGGCGACATGAGTGGGCGCCGGGACCCGTGCCGGCTGACCACCAAGGTGATGCCGGACGTGGAGGTGGTCCGCATGGTGAACTTCTTCTCCGACTGCAAGCTGTCCGAGATGAAGTGGCAGTTCGGCAAGCCGCCATACAGCCGGGCCAACCCGCCGCCTCCGGTACGTCTCCTTATTCTTTTTGCCTTTGTTCGTCCGGGTTCTTTCTTGCCGCCTGAACAGTCGGCCTTGATGCAGCGCTTCCCGGGCCAGACGGCCACTAACACGCCGGCCCTGGGTCACCAGTACATGGCAGACCGGTCAGTGAGTGACGCGGATGATCCTGACTTCGGGCGGCCGCGTAGGAGGAGGACGATGCCACGGGTGGTGGCGGCGAGGGAGCAGGCGGCTCCTTAGGAGGCGGCCTTGGGGATTGGCCGGATGACGACGAGGAGGACGAAGAGCCGCGCCGTGCCCATGGCGCCGATAGGGTGGGCGCCAATTCCTCGGCCGCGCCGACTGCAGCAGCCGGCGCGCCAAAGCGCCGGGCCGACGCCGGGTTGTTTGGCAGCTGGCCCAAGAAGGCCAGGACCTCTACCGCTGCGACCAAGCGACAAGAGGCTGCCGCGAAGGCGGCCCACTTCCAGAAAGCCCCAAAGCGGCTCCCGCTGGTGTCCGCGTAAGTGCCTTGTCCTTTCTTGCATCTTGCTTTGCGTTTGCTTTTCTTCTATCTGTGCGATCTTTTTATTCTCTTCCTCCCTTGGCACGCAGCGCCCCACTTTCCTTGTCGCGAGCCCCGTCCGGCTCGGTAATCGAGGCAGCAGATGATGTTGCGGGCCCCCGCCTCATGGATCCGCTCGCTGCCCTCCAGGAGGTGATGGAGAAGAACGCGCGGGAGGCGCGAGAGGAGCGGGAAGCTGCGGCCCGGGAGAAGGCGGAGGCCGACACGGCGGCCAAGGCCCTAGCCGACGCCGTGGCCAAGGAGCAGGCGGACGCGGCCGCCAAGGTGTAGGCGGAGGAGGCGTCCCGCACCCGGGCTCCGGAGTCCACTGGTCCGCAATCTGCGGAGCCTGTGGTGCTGGAGGTCCAGGCTCCGACTGGAGGGGCCAGCGATGACCAGCCAATCCAAGAGAGGGGAGGGGACCCTGTTATCCCGGAGTCGGAGGTGCCCCCGCGCACGCCAGCTGCCGACGCCCAGGGCCGTCGTCCCGACGCGTCGCTGGTGCCGCCAGCCAGGGCGAGTTGGTGGTGGGTCCGACTCCAGCAACCCGTATCCCGGTGCGTCGGCGTGCGGGGAGGGCGGCCCCAGCACCGCGGCCGTTGGAGGTCGGGGCTGCTAGCTCATCGGCCCCCGACGCCGAGGCTACTAGGGCCGCCCCACTGGATTGGACATCTGGGGGTGGTACGGGTGTTTTGAACACGGCCTCGCAGGAAGTCCTGGCCCAGTTCAACGCCCAAGGCGCCGCTCTCCAGCAGTGCACGCAGGAGCTCCTGGCGACGCGGGCGGCTGTCCGGGCATGTTTCTTGTTTTCGTTTCTTTGTAATCTTCCATGGGGGCGCGCCAGCGCACCCACTGGGTGTAGCACCCGAGTTCCGGGCCGGCTGCTGAGCAGGCGGCTCGGAACTTCTGGTCGAGCTCCGAGTACTAACTCGTTACCTTCTTCTGTTGTCTTTGTTGCAGGATTACCACAACATCCATGCGGCCGCCTATAACTCTCAGCTCCAGGAGCTGACCAAGCGGACCGCCGATCTGACGGAGAGCCGAAGTATGTGCTTGGTCTTCTTCCTTGCGGGGGAGCGTCAGCGCACCCGCTGGGTGTAGTCCCCGAGATTCGGGCCGACTGCTGAGCAGTCGGGCCGGATCTCCCGGCAACTACTTTTCATTGGTGTTGATGATTTTCTTTTTTCTTTGTTTTGGCGGAGGCCGCCGCAGATCTGCGGCAGCGCCTGAGCGAGGCCGAGTCCGCGATCCACACCAAGGAGCAGGAGCGCAGCCAGGCGGCCCAGGAATGCGACCGCCTGGCCAAGGAGCTGGCGGACCAGGCAGAGCGGCACAAGGCGGAGCTCCAGAAGCTGAAGGAGGAGGAAGACTCCCTAAAGGCCGAGTTCGAGACTCAATGGTCGAACTGGGCCGAGAAGGAGAGACTCCTGACCGACGGCTACGGCGAGATCGAGGACATGATCGATGGTAAGTTACTTTTTCTTTTGAAAAGCCGCCGACTGTTGTAGGAGTCGGCTTCTGGCTTCTAGTCTTTGATCTTCTTCTTGTGCAGAATACTTTCCCGGTCACTACATTGCCTGCAGCCAGGCCATCGAGGCGCGTCACGACGTGTGGAGGAAGGCGGGCGCGGATATTGCGCCCAACGTGCCCCGGAATCTCGGCGAGCAGCTTCTGGCCGTCAAGATGCGCCTGTAGCCGGCTCACCGGATGCTTCGCCGCCTGCAGTGTGCCGGGGCTCAGGTGTTGGCCGCCTTTTGGACCGACGCTCAAATTCCACGCACCCCCAGTCGGACTGCCGACTGGCTGGAGGTAGCAGTCGGCCGCTTCGAGGCTTGGAAGGGCGCCGCTGCTCGGGCGGGTGCGCGGACGGCCTTGGAGTTTGCCAAGGCGTGGTATCCTGGGCTGGACCGGGCCCAGCTGGCCACCTTCCAGCAGGAGGCCGGACCGGAGCTGGCGGCGGTGGGCCCTGCGCTTACTCAATGTGCAGCGGCGATCGCCTAGTACGCCGACACCACCGTTTTCATCCCTGAGCTGGACAAGGAAGGCACTGAGGTGCCGCCCAGCTGGTTCGGGCTGAACCCGGGGGATGCGGGGGACTCGGCGGAAGAGAGCGCCTCCAGCGATGAGGGCGGGGAGGAAGAGGACGAGGACGGCAAAGATGACACACCAGACGACAGAGCGGACAGCCGGCCTCAGCCCGACCAAGCCTCGACCAACGAGCCGCGTGCTACCTCACCGACTGCAGGGGGCGATCAGGCCGAGACCCTTCAGTCGGCCGCTCCACCATCTGGCGCCGCTGCCTCTGCCAACCCGTCGGACCCGCCTGCTGCTTCCCTGGCCTAGATGGCCACATCATCTAATCTTTTCCAGTTGTTGTAATCTTTTGAACAAGTATGTTAAATTCGCGCAATTCCACCCGCTGGGGTGTATTCAAACTTTGTTGAATGCTGGCTAAGAGCTCTTGCTATGTAAATTAACTTTATTCGCACAAGTTGTGCTTTGCCGGGTTCTGACTTTGTCTTGCTTTTCTCCTCTTTTTCTTGGCTTTTTCCTTTGCCGCCTTTCTTTGGCTACCGTCCTGCAAGCCGGACAGCCGCTTTGTGGTCTGTGGCTGCGTCCGGTATTTGGCCGTTTAGGAAGGCAAGTACTTTGGCCGTTTAGAACGTAGCAAGTCAAGTGAGAAGCCGGCCGGCCGGCTGCTCAGCAGCCGGATGGAAGGGCGAGGAGCCGGCTTGGCCTATGTTGATGCTTTTTCCTTAGTCATTTTTCGTGTGGACATCATTTCCTGCCTTTAGCTCTTGCCAGCCAGACAGTCGCTCTGCGAGCTGCAGCTAACGGCAAGAGAGGGCTTAGATGTCGGCACACTACTTGTCTGACTGTAGGCGGCACCAACATAGGGCAAGGCGGCGAGCCCCCGAGCCGACTGGTCGGACCCGGTGCCAGGCGGAGGAATGAAATAACACATTCTCAGGCATAAACTTATCATACAGATAAAAAGGGTAGCCCCCGAGTGCTCCTCAAGGGACCAGATGCCTTTGCTCTTAATACAAAAGGTAGCGTGGTACATACTTCATTAACTGTAAAATCTTCGGAGGAGATTTGCGTTCCATGGGCGCTCTGTTTCCTTGCCGGAATCGACCCTCTTGCGTGCCCTGGGCTTCTGCGCATCGATGAGGTAGTAGGAGTCATTGCCCAAGGCTCTGCTGATGATGAAGGGCCCTTCCCAAGGGGCCGAGAGCTTGTGCTGGCCGGCTGTTCGCTGGATCAGCCGGAGCACAAGGTCCCCCTCTTGGAAAGATCGTGGCTTGACCTTCTGGCTATGGTAGCGGCGTAGGGCCTGCTGGTAGATGGCGGACCGGCTGAGTTCCAGCAGCCAGCCTTCTTCCAGCAGGTCGACACCGTCTTCTCGCGCCTCCCTTGCCTCCGCCTCCGTGTACATGGTGACGCGAGGCGAGTCAAACTCGATGTTAGTTGGGATGATGGCCTCGGCCCCGTACACGAGGAAGAAGGGGGTGAAGCCGGTCGATTTGTTCGGCATGGTCCAGAGACTCCATAGGACGGCCGGCAGCTCCTCGATCCAGCAGCCAGCCAAGCGCTCCAGCGGCTTGACCAGTCGGGGCTTGATGCCGGACAAGATGATGCCGTTTGCTCGCTCGACTTGGCCGTTTGACTGCGGATGGGCAACGGACGCTAAGTCCAGTCGGATGCCCTGCGTCGCGCAGAATGGGGCCAAGGCGCCTTTGGCAAAGTTTGTGCCATTGTCGGTGATGATGCTGTGTGGTATGCCGTACCGGACGATGATATCTGCAATGAAGGTCACCGCAGTCGGACCGTTCAGCTTCTTAATTGGCTTCGCTTCAATCCACTTGGTGAATTTATCCATGGTGACCAGCAGATGGGTCATGCCGCCGCGTGCTATTTTGAATGGGCCCACCATGTCCAGCCCCCAGACGGCAAATGGCCAAGTGAGGGGGATGGTCTTGAGTGCAGAAGCCGGCAGATGTTGCTTGGAGCCGAATTTCTGGCACCCTTTGCACTTCTTGACCAAGTACTTGGCGTCGTCCAAAGCAGTCGGCCAGAAGAATCCATGGCGGAAAGCTTTGGCGACGAGGGATCTAAAGGCCGCGTGGTGGCCACATTCGCCTTGATGGATGTCTCTGAGGATTGCCTTGCCTTTTTCTAGCTCAACGCAGCACTGGAAAACGCCAGTCATGCTGCGTCTGACAAGCTCTCTGTTGACTATCGTGTATACTGCTGCCCGGCGTTGCACTTGCCGGGCCAAGGTCTCACCGGTTGGTAGCTCTCCGCTTACCGGGAAGTTGAGGATGGGTTGCGCCCATGATGGTGCTTCGACCACTGTCATCACGGCCACTGGGACAAGGGTGGTTGGGTTGGGAGGAGGCGGGTTGGAGTCGGCCGCCGCTTGTTGTGTCGTTGAAGTCCCCGGGCCGACTGCTGCAGCCCCCGGGCCGGGTTCTAAAGTCCCCGGGCCGGGTGCGACTGCTGCAGTCCCCGAGCCACCTGTCGTCGTCCCCGGGCCGACTACAGCAGTCCCCGGGCCGGGTGCTGCTGCTGCAGTCCCCGAGCCGCCTGCCATAGTCCCCGGGACGACTACCGTAGTCCCCGGGAAGGGTTCTGAAGTTCCCGGGCCGGGTGCGACTGCAGCAGTCCCCAAGCCGCCTGCCGAAGTCCCCCGGCCGGCTGTTGCAGCCCCCGATTCAGATCCGACTGCTCCAGGAGCAGCCGGCACGAAGATGGACTCTGATTCCGGCGAAGGCTTGATAGACGGCTTGCGGAGGCATTGGAGGGAGACGCCCGCTGGTATCGCTTGGCGGGTGGAGCCAATCCGTTCCAGGGCATCAGCTTGCTCATTGTCGGCCCGTGGCACGTGAAGGAACTCGCACCCGTCGAAGTATCCACTGATCTGCTGGACGAGGAAACGGTAGCTTGCCATGTTTGCATCCTTGGCGTCCCAGTCGTCAGACGACTGCTGGACTTCCAAGTCCGAGTCACCGTAGCACAGAATCCGGCGGATGCCAATCTCTTTGGCCAGTCGAAGCCCATGGACGAGTGCCTCATACTCGGCCACGTTGTTGGAGGCGGCAAAGTGGATTTGCAATGTGTACTTGAGCTTGTCGCCTTTGGGAGAGGCGAGGACGATGTCGGCTACCAGACCGGTGCGCATCTTTGAGCCATCAAAGTTCATCAGCCAATGGGTAGAATCCGGCGCTGGCGGCAGGTACTGGGTCTCGGCCCAGTCGACGAGGAAGTCGGCCAGCGCTTGGGACTTGATGGCGGTGCGGGGCTGGTAGAGGATGGTGTGGGGAGCTAGCTCGATGGCCCACTTGGCCACCCGGCCTGACGCATCTCTATTGCCCATGATCTCGGCGAGTGGGGCAGTGCAGACAACCGTGATGGAGTGCTCTTGAAAGTACTGCTTGAGCTTCTTGGCGGCAAAGTATATGCCATAGCACATCTTCTGGTAGTGTGGGTAATTCTGCTTGGAGGCCGACAACACTTCGCTCAGGTAGTAGACGGGCCTCTGGACCGGCTGTGCCTTGCCATCCTCCGGGCGCTCGACCACAATGACAGTGCTGACCACCCAGCTGGTGGCGGCGATGTAGAGGAACAAGGTCTCCTTAGCAGCCGGAGCCGCCAGGACAGGCGGCATAGTCAGCATTTTCTTGAGCTGGAGGAAGGCCTCGTCCGCCTTGTCGTTCCACTCGAAGTGAGTGGTTATCTTCATTAGCTGGTACAGGGGAAGAGCCTTCTCGCCCAGCCGACTGATGAAACGGCTGAGGGATGCCAAGCACCCTATGAACTTCTGGACGTCTCGCAGCCGGGTGGGCCTCTCCATCCGCTCAATGCCCTTGATCTTCACAGGGTTGCACTTGATGCTGCGTTCTGAGACAAGGAAACCGAGGAGCTAGCCGGCTGGGACTCCATAGACACACTTTTCTAGGTTTAGCTTGATTTGAAAATGGTGCAGATTATCAAAGGTGTCCTTGAGATCCTCCAGGAGGGTGCCACGCTTCTCCGTCTTCAACACAATGTCGTCTACATGGACGTGGGCATTTCAGCCGAGTTGCTTGAGGAGGCACTTCTGCATGCAACGCTGAAATGTGGCACCGGCATTTCTCAGGCCGAATGTCATGGTCAGGTAGCAGAAGGCTCTGAATGGTGTGATGAAGGCGGTCTTCAGCCGATCGGCCGGGTTCAGCTTGATCTGGTGGTAGCCAGAGTAGGCGTCCAAAAAACTCAACAGCTCGCATCCGGCTGTGGAGTCAATCACTTGGTCTATCCGAGGCAGAGCAAACGGATCTTTGGGGCAAGCTTTGTTGAGGCTGGTGTAATCGATGCACATGCACTACTTGTTGTTCTTCTTTAGTACAAGGACTGGGTTGGCAAGCCATTCTGGAAAGAACACTTCCATGATGAAGCCGGCTACCAGAAGCCGGGCGATCTCTTCAACAACAATTCTTCTCTTCTGTTCCAACAGGCGGCGGAGGGGTTGCTTAACTGGTTTTGCATCTGATCTAACATGTAGCTTATGCTCGGCGAAATCCGTCAGAACACCTGGCATGTCCTTGGGAGACCATGCGAAGATGTCCCGATTCTCACGGAGGAAATCGACGAGCTTGCTTTCCTATTTACTGTCGAGGTGGGTCCCTACGACAGCGAACCTCTCCGGGTGCTCAGGGTCCAAGGGAATCTTCTTGGTTTCTTTGGCCGGCTGGAAAGAGCCCTGGGCCTCCGACTCCTTGTGATCCGGTGGCAGGTCCGGCAGTTTGCTGGCCATGGCCACAACTCGGTCAAGGAGCCTCCTTTCTGTAGCGATGACAAGGGACTCGGCCAGCCGACTGCTGGCAGCAGCACACGTGGCCGACTTCTGGTAGTCGCCGGCCACGGTGATAATGCCCTTGGTACTCGGCATCTTCATCTTGAGGTAAGCGTAGTGTGGCACCGCCATGAACTTGGCCAAAGCAGGCCGGCCAAGGAGCGCATGGTAAGGGCTCTCCAGGTCCACCACCTCGAACCAGATTGGCTTGTGGCGGAACTGATCTTTGTCTCCGAAGAGGACATCTATCTTGATCTTGATGATTGGAGAGCAAGAAAGGCCAGGTACAATGCCATGGAAGACGGTCCGGCTGGGCTGGAGCCGCTTCTCCTTGACGCACAGCTTCTCCAGGGTGTCACGGTAGAGTATGTTGATGCTGCTACCGCCGTCTATCAGGACTCGGGAGAAGCGACAAGCCCGCCGCTCCGTTGAAAAGGTGGCATCCAGCACCAGGGCGTAGGAACCTGGACAAGGCATCACCTCCGGGTGGTCAGCGCGGCTCCACCTGACGGGTCTCTCAGACCAGTGCATGAACTCTGGGACCTCAGAAGTGACCATGTTCACCTCGCGGTGGTGCTGACGCCGGTTGTGCCTGTTGTCGGCCACAGTGGTGAAGACAACATAGGCTCCGTGTTCTTCGGGGAATTCATCTTGAATTGCGCCGACGGGGCGGGCTGCCGACTGCTGAGGAGGCGGAGCCGGCGGGCCAGCAGGTGGAGGGGGCAGTCCTTCGCCTTTTGGGAATGCGGGTGAGCCAGTGGCACTTCCGGGTGGTGTGGTTAGACGGCTTCGCGCTGCTGTGGAACTTGCAGGGAGCAGCAAGGGTTTGCTCGAAGGAGAAAGCGGGCAACCAAGCAGGCTTGCCGCCTTTTTTATGCTTGGGGCCGGGCTGCCCTTCCGGCTATTGGTCTTCAACTGCTGCAACCTGCCGGCTGGTGGAAGCCGGCTGCTGGGCCTTGTGTTTGTTGTCGTTCGACTACTGGCGCCGACTGGAGTCGCCAGCAGGCGTCTGAGTGTTCGGAGGGAGCATCTTTCCAGACGCGTCCACTCGGAGCTCCGACTTCATGAAGGAGTCGGTGGTGGCGTACTTGTCCGCTATGATTAGCAGCTCGTCGAGTGTGGCCGGCTCATCGCAGAGGAGTCGGTGCTTGAGTAAGGTGCCCTCTCGGCACCCGGTAGTGAAGTATTCTATGGCTTGCACCTCATGCACCCCTTCGCAGGAGTTGCGCAGTTCGGCCCACCGCATCAAGTACTCGCGGGTGGACTCGGTTGGGCCTTGGACGCACAGGGAGAGCTGGCGGGGCTTGGGCGGCTGCTTGTAGGTGCTGGTGAAGTTGCGGATGAAAACTTCGGTAAAGTCCAGCCAGTTGTTGACGCTGTAGGGCTTGAGGCTGTTCAGCCATGTCCGGGCCGTGCCCTGGAGCATGCACGGAACATACTTCACGGCAACGCGCTTGTTGCCGTTTGCTGTGCTAACGGCAATGGAGTAGTCAACCAGTCAATCCTCCGGCTTCACGGAACCATTGTACTTGGGAGTGTCTCGAGGAAGCGAGAACCCTTTGGGGAAGGGCTCGTCATGAATGCGGGGGCCGAAACAAGGCGGGCCGATCGCATCTTCTTCTTCTAACGCCAGGGATCGAGCCAAACGGTCGATCCAGTAGCGGACGTCGTTTTCTCCGACTCCTTCACGGGGGCCCAGCCGGCCTCCGAGAGTCGGATGCTCAACGGGCGGCGGGGAGGCGCGCCTCTCCCTGCGCAGGGGAGGCGGACAATCGTCCCGCCGTTCTACTGCTCGTGGGCGTCCGTCTTGGTCGCGCTCGATGGTGATGCATGTGCGGCTGTGGCTAACAGCCGGCTCTTGGTCTCCTCGGTCGCGGGCGCCGCCTGTCAGCGTCCGGGAGGTCGCGCCGTGCTCTCAGCGAGGTGGAAGGTTCCCGGCCTGCAAGCCAGGTTCCACCACACGGCGGCCGGCTTCTTGCTGCGCGGCGGCCGCGTCGATGAGCTGCTGGACGCGCTCCGTCATGCCGCGATGCTCATCGCCCTCCAGGCGGTCCAGCTCGTCTGCTGCCGCCTGGGCGGCGCGTAAGTTCTCCATTGGCATGGCGTAGACTGGACGGTCTGCCGCCAGCATGCTGGCGATGGCCGCGCCACGCTGCCGAACCGTGCCTGCGCGGTTGGGCTCGCCAGCAAACGGCGTGCCACAGACGGCGTGGTCGATCTTGCACTGGTAGGCCTCGGTGAGGTGTCTCATGGCTGCCAACTTGTTGGCGCTGTCGAGGAGTGCGACGCGGCACACCTCCAGCGTTTCACCACTCGCATCGGGTGCCACGGGTGCGGACAGGTCTCGGATTGCCACCTGCAACAGGTCCCGGTTGGCCTCGCCGGGGGCTCCGTCGTGGCTGATGACCAGCACCTCGGCGACGGTGCCGGTGCCGGTGTTGCCGTCAGCAGCAGGGAGCGGGTCGTCGAAGATCACTACGTCACCGGGGAAGGTATCAGAAGGCACAGCGTCGGTGTCGATGACCATGTCGACGGGTGGGTCGGTGGAGCCAACAGACTCCAGGTCGGAGGCCGGCTCGCTGGTGATGTGAAGCTTGCCGTGGGGGTCGACAAGGCAGCTCTCAGAGCTGGCTCCGACCGCGTTGGGTGCAGGCTCGTCGGAGAGGCAGATCCCTCCGATGTGGTCAGTGAGGCAGCTCGCGGCGCAGGCGGCTTCCATGCCACGCAGTGTGTCGGCGCAAACGCCATCGGGAGTGCCGGGCTGGCTGCGCTCGCCAGGAAGGAAGAGGGTTCCCGTCCAGAACGTGTTTCCGGGCGACGCTGCACCGAGCCCCACTGTTGGCGCCAAATGTCGGGGATATTGTTTGACATATGCCAGGGGGTGGCTTATCATGGATGGGGACAAGAGTACGTCGTCGGGCTCTAGAAGCGGGAGTGAGCGAGACCGCGTACGCCTACGAATCTTACCCAGGTTCGGGGCTCTCCTCGGAGATAACACCCCTAGTCCTGCTCTGCGGTGTCTCCGCATGATGACTATGAACAACAAGGTAGCTACAAGCTTGCTCCTTGAGCTGTTTCGGCTAGAGGAGTGAGAAGGGCAAGGCTAGCTCTACTCCTCGGTCTACGTGGGTGCTGAACCCTTTGCATGGGTGAGCCTGGGGGGTTTATATAGGCCTACACCCCAGGGGTACAATGGTAATCTAGCCGGGTGTAGGACCCGGCCGTCAGCGTCTCTGGTTGCCGGCTTCACCACCGACCGCTAGGGCCCGCCGCCTAGTGGTCCATGTTGACTGCTTTATGCTGTAGCCTCACTCTCGATGACGAAGGCTTGATCGAGGAGAACGTGGTTATAGTCCCGCCGCCTGACGGGTACACACTGTAGCCATACCCCGTCTCGTCTGGTTAATGACGCACATCCTCCAAGGGGGAGGAGGGCCGCCTGCTAGGAGTCGGCCCTCCCTTGCTGCCGCTTGCTGGAGGTTTGCCGCCTTCTGGTGGATCGCTGAGAGGTAGGGCCCGCCTCCTGCGGGCCGTACCGTCCGCCCGTCGAGGGAGCGTGGCCCCCTCTGGCGCTAATGTCGTCACAGACTGTGCGGCAATAGTGCCGCGCTGGGCGGGGGTGTCCGCCTAGTACACAGCTCTGTGGCCACGTCCCATCCTGGATTCGGGGGTGGCAGGCTGCACTTCAGCCATGCCTTGTCTTGTCGTGGTGATGTGGTGCTGACTTCGAGGGGACGAGGGGCCGTCTGCCAGGAGTTGGCTCCCTCGCGGCCGCCTTCCATGGTCCTGCCGCCCTCTAGCAGCCGGTCACTTGGACCAGCCGGCCCAAGAAGGCGGTCGTGCTTCCATAAGGTGTGAGTGGCGCAGCTAGCCCCGATACCTCAAAATACCATGGGGGACTGATGTGGCTACCCGTGGTCATTTACTCCGACATTACATAAGTATGCGAAGTATCCAGATTGCTACAGACTGTTCTGTTTTTGACAGATTCTGTTTTCTTTGTGTTGTTTGCTTATTGTGATTCATCTATGGGTAGTATCGGGGGGTATGAACCATGGAGAAGTTGGAATACAGTAGATATTACACCAATATAAATAAAGAATGAGTTCACAATAGTACCTAACGGATCTCACGAGTTTTCTGTTGAGTTTTGTGTTGTGAAGTTTTCAAGTTTGGGGTAAAGATTTGATGGACTATGGAATAAGGAGTGGCAAGATCCTAAGCTTGGGGATGCCCAAGGCACCCCAAGGAAATATTCAAGGATACCCAAGAGCCTAAGCTTGGGGATGCCCCGGGAAGGCATCCCTCTTTCGTCTTCAATCCATCTGTAAATTCACTTGAGGCTATATTTTTATTCACCACATGATATGTGTTTTGCTTGGAGCGTCTTGTATGATATGAGTCTTTGCTTTTTATTTTGCCACAATCATCCTTGCTGCACACACCTTTTGAGAGGGACACGCATGAATCGTGAATTTATTAGAATACTCTATGTGCTTCACTTATATCTTTTGCGCTAGGCAATTTGCTCTAGTGCTTCACTTATATCTTTTTAGAGCACGGTGGTGGTTTATTTTATAGAAATTGAACTCTCTTGCTTCACTTATATTATTTTGAGAGTCTCTAAATAGCATGGTAATTGGCATAGGTTTTGAATTTAGTCCTAATATAATGGGCATCCAAGATGGATATAATAAAAACTTTCATATAAAGTGCATTGAATACTATGAGAAGTTTGATTCATTATGATTGTTTTGAGATATAGAGATGATGATATTAGAGTCATGCTAGTGAGTAATTGTGGATTGGTAGAAATACATGTGTTAGAGTTTGTGATTCCCGTAGCATGCACGTATGGTGAACCGTTATGTTACGAAGTTGGAGCATGATTTATTTATTGATTGCCTGCCTTTGTGTGGAGGTTGGGATCGCACGATGGTTAACTCCTACCAACCCTTCCCCTTGGGGCATGCGTCTAATGCTTTGTTTCGATAGCTAATAAACTTTTGCAATAAGTATGTGAGTTCTTTATGAATAATGTTGAGTCCATGGATTATACGCACTCTCACCCTTCCACCATTGCTAGCCTCTCTAGTACCGCGGAACTTTCGCCGGTGCATTAAACCCAATACCTTCCTCAAAACAGCCACCATATACCTTCCTCAAAACAGCCACCATACCTACCTATTATGGCATTTCCATAGCCATTCCGAGATATATTGCCATGCAACTTCCACCGTTCCGTTTATTATGACACGCTCCATCATTGTCATATTGCTTTGCATGATCGTAAGATAGCTAGCATGTATTCATGACTACGCTAGATCGTTGCACATCCCGGTACACTACCGGAGGCATTCATATAGAGTCATATTTTTTTCTAAGTATCGAGTTGTAATTCTTGAGTTGTAAGTGAATAAAAGTGCGATGATCATCATTATTAGAGCATTGTCCCATGTGAGGTATAAAAATAAAAGAGGCCAATGAAGCCCATATAAAAAAAAGAATAAAAAAGGCCAATAAAGCACAAATAAAAAAAAGGCCAAAGATGCCCACCAAAAAAAATAAGAGAAAAAGATAGAAGGGACAATGTTACTATCTTTTTGCACACTTGTGCGTCAAAGTAGCACCATGATCTTCATGATAGAGAGTCTCCTATGTTGTCACTTTCATATACTAGTGGGAATTTTTCATTATAGAACTTGGCTTGTATATTCCAATGATGGGCTTCCTCAAAATTTCCCTAGGTCTTCGTGAGCAAGCGAGTTGGATGCACACCCACTTAGTTTCCTTTTGAGCTTTCATAAACTTATAGCTCTAGTGCATCCATTGCATGGCAATCCCTACTCACTCACATTGATATCTATTGATGGGCATCTCCATAGCCCGTTGATACGCCGAGTCGGTGTGAGACTGTCTCCTTCTTTTTGTCTTCTCCACAACCACCATATTCTATTCCACCTATAGGCTATATCCATGGCTCACGCTCATGTATTACGTGAGAGTTGAAAAAGTTTGAGAAAATTAAAGTGTGAAAACAATTGCTTGACTGAAACCGGGGTTGTGCATGATTTAATAACTTTGTGCGATGAAGATGGAGCATAGCCAGACTATATGATTTTGCAGGAATAGCTTTCTTTGGCCATGTTATTTTGAAGAAGACACGATTGCTCTATTAGTATGCTCGAAGTATTATTGTTTTTATGTCAATATTAAACTTTTGTTTTGAATCTTATGGATCTGAACATTCATGCCACAATAAAGAATATTACATGGATAAATATGTTAGGTAGCATTCCAGATCAAAAATTCTGTTTTTATCATTTACCTACTCGAGGACGAGCAGGAATTAAGCTTGGGGATGCTTGATACGTCTCCAACGTATCTATAATTTTTGAATGTTCCATGCTATTATATTATCTATTTTGGATGTTTTATATGCATTAATATGCTATTTTATATTATTTTTGGGACTAACCTATTAACCCAGAGCCAAGTGCCAGTTTCAGTTTTTCCTTGTTTTTGACCTTTTTCAGATAGGAATATCAAACGGAGTCCAAACCGAATAAAACTTTCGGGATGATCTTTCTTGGACCAGAAGACTCCTGATGGACTTGGAGTGCACGACAGAGAATATACGGGGTGTCCACAAGCCACAGGGGCGCACCCCCATGTCTTGTGGGTCTCACATAGCCCCCTGATCTCCTTCCTTGGCCTATATATATCCTCATACGCTAAAACCACCAAAAGCATCCACAAAAATACTTTTCCACCGCCGCAAGCCTCTGTTCCTGTGAGATCCCATCTGGGGACCTTTTTCGGTACTCTGCCGGAGGGGGATTCGACCACGGAGGGCTTCTACATCAACACCATTGCCCTTCCGATGACGCGTGAGTAGTTTACCACAGACCTTCGGGTCCATAGCTAGTAGCTAGATGGCTTCTTCTCTCTCTATGTTCTTCATTACCAAGTTCTCCATGATCTTCATGGAGATCTATCCGATGTAATACTCTTTTGCGGTGTGTTTGTTGAGATCCGATGAATTGTGAGTTTATGATCAGATTATCTATGAATATTATTTGAATCTTCTATGAATTATTATATGCATGATTTCATATCTTAGTAAGTCTCTTCGAGTTATTGGTTTGGTTTGGCGAACAAGATTGGTAATTCTTGCAATGGGAGAAGTGCTAGGTTTTGGGTTCAATCTTGCGGTGACCTCACCCAGTGACAAAGTAGGGGTAGCGAGGCACGTATTGTATTGTTGCCATCGAGGATAAAAAGATGGGGTTTACATCATATTGCTTGAGTTTATCCCTCTACATCATGTCATCTTACTTAAAGCATTACTCTGTTCTTCATGAAGTTAATACTCTAGATGCAGGCAGGAGTCGGTCGATGTGTGGAGTAATAGTAGTAGATGCAGGCAGGAGTCAGTCTACTTGTCACGGACGTGATGCCTATATGCATAATCATTGCCTTGGATATCGTCATAATTATTCGCTATTCTATCAATTGCTCGATAGTAATTTGTTCACCCACCATATTATTTTCCTTCATGAGAGAAGCCTCTAGTGAAACCTATGGATCCCAGGTCTATTTTCCATATTATATTTTCAGATTTATAAACCAAAAATACCAAAAATACATTACTGCAATTTATTTACTTTTACTTTAATTATAGTTTTAGAAATCTTTTATATCTATCTCTATCAGATCTCACCTTTGCAAGTGATTATGAAGGGATTGACAACCCCTTTATCGCGTTGGGTGGAAGTGTTTGATTGTTTGTGCAGGTGCATAGATTGGGGACTTGCTTGTACCTCCTACTGGATTGATACCTTGGTTCCCAAAACTGAGGGAAATACTTATCTCTACTTTGCTGCATCACCCTTTCCTCTTAAAGGGACAAAACCAACGCAAATCAAGACAAGAACTCTCCATCGACTAGCCAATCTGGTGCCGTTGCGGGACAGGATTCACAATATACTCAGGAAGTAGCACATAGCATCAACAACACGCAAGCGTTTAACCAGCTAAATGCAAACGAGCATGGCATAGCGGTGAGCATGAACAACATCAGTACGTCCATAACAACCGATAAGGAAACATGCAGACATGTCATTATCGTAGCATGAACTACTACAAGTATTAACCATGAGCATAATGCTACCAACGAGTACTTGATAACTAGCAAGATGCACATGGACAGAATATAAGGATAAGCATGAAACATGAGCATATACAGTATCCTCAAACATATTAACATGCACAAATTAAATAACTATTCAAGTAGGAAACCATAGCTACCGCAAATCCATCATGCAAGTGGCTGTCGTGGCTTGCCTGGGGATGAGGGAAACATCGGGGAGAAGTGCGAGAAGCTCGCGGAAAGAATCACCGAAAATAGTTCTCTCTCGGAGGGGGCTGTTTATGGGCAAGGGCAAAATGGTCATTTTCACTATGTCAAAACATAATGAAAATGATACCGACAGAACGGGCTCGACGAGACGAAGATGTGGGCTTTGGAATCACCTCAATCGGAGTCACGATTAGAAAGTTGTGGCCGTTCGCTCGATAGCAGAGAAATAAATAAAAAGTATTCATTTTCTGCTGCTAACCGACGAACGCCCACAATCTAACCATTTCGGCGCCGGCTGAGAAAACAAAAAACGTATTTTAAGAAATATGCATTCAAACGGGGAAAACACACTTTGCAAAGTGCACTTCCACTTAGGCACGCGGGCCTGGGCTCTGGTCAACGCTGGACACCAACAAGTGGGGCTGCGGGGTCCACAGGCCGGCTGGGGGCGAGGTCGTCTCCTTCCTCGCTCTCGCCCGCGAGGCAGAGGCAGAGGCCACTCGCCGGCGATGGCCCCAGCGTCTCCGGCCACTGCTGGCCGAGGTGAGGGCACCGGAGGGATCGGTGTAAAGCGCCGCGTCCAGGGGAATCCGAAGGAGAGGCGGTGGTGGGTGGAGGCGACAGCTGTGGAGGAGGACAGTGGTGAGCTCCGGCGAGGGGTCCCGCCAGCTCCAACCACTTCTGGACGAGCTGAGACCACCGGCGGGATCGGGAGGAGACACCACACCTATCCAGGCAGGGCACAGGCCTCGGGGAAGCCGAGCATGAGGGCTCCTCCGAGCGCGGCGGAGACCGGTGACTAGCGGAGATGGGCACAACGCCGTGGCGACTACGGTGGGGAATAGGGAAGGTGGGGAGGGTCGCCGGCGTCTGGGTGTTCTTATGGTGGTGGTGGGAGAGAGAGAAGAGGCGGGGCTCGCCGGAATTCGAGCTGAGGTAGGCGGCGGCCATGGCGGCGATTGGAGTTGAGGAGAGGCCCCCGACGATGGATTGAGAGGTCGGGGAGGCTCAGTGGAGTGAGGAGAGGAGGATGGTGCACACGGGAGCGCTCAAGGCGGCTTTAAATAGCCGCGGCGACGCGGTGCCTGTACACAGCCGTGGTGATGCGTGCACCGGCGCTCTGGCGCGTCGAGGCCACGCGTAGGGGAAGGGAGAGGCATCCAGAGAGGTCACGGAGGAGTAGAGAGGGCTCGGGCGAGGTCGGGAAAGCTCGAGAGAGCTCCGGCAACTGGACACGGCGACGGCAGAGACGGCATGTCACGGGCGCGGCTGCCGCACCGCGTAGGAGGGGCGTGAGAGGGGGAGAGGGGTCCAGGAAGAAGAGGACGACGAGGGGAAGCTCCTAGACATGGCTAGGTGTCGAGAGGGAGGAGGAAACGGACAAGCACAGTGCCGCGGTTTGCCAGAGCGCGCGGTCGTGCATGCCAGCCACGCGGTCACCGCGTGAACAGGCGCATGTGGTGCACCCTGACCGGCCTAATCATGACGGGGAGATAAGGTGAGCAGAGGAGACATCCAAGGAAGAAAGGAACAAGCATAGTGAAGCTTGAGGTGACCACAGCTTGCTGGCAACCACAGGAACAACATGGTGTTTGATGGGATAGGAGAGAGATTGAGCAGGAAATAGGCTCTGGTATTTGGCTAAGAGTGATCACACACTAAGATGAGTATTGTGGCCAAGTTTCAGACCAAATGGAGGAGTGTAGTTAGCACTTGCTATTCATGTGACCCCACTGACCAGAAATGCAAATGATGTGGCACCCACATACTGGCTTTGATTGTGCTGAAATTTGGAGGAGGTGAGTTGTTCTGGCATATGAAGACACTGTATAAATTTCATACCATTTGGATAAGCCAAAATGGTACTTCCTTCACACAGCATCCCACAGGACAGAATCTTAGAAAAATTCTAGGTAATTATTGGGTAGATGAAATGAGCCCAAATCTTGTGGAGATAGGTTATATGGGTAGGAGAATGCTCTGGTAAAGTTTCAGCAATTATGAAGCAATATAAAATATAGTTGCTTCAAAACAGGAAAATATGACCAGAAGCCAAGATTTGAAGGTATGCTCACATAGTTGATTTGATAGGGTTGAAACTTGGTGGAGAGCTATTATACGAGCATATGAAGGTGATTGCAAAATTTCAACTCATTTGAATCAACATAGCTAGTACTTCCTTCATTAAGCTTCCAGTTGACCAGAAACTTTGGAAATTTGCCAAGGAAGATTTACTAGCCAAATTGAGTTGAATTTTGGCATGAGGCAATGATCTGGATAGGAAAGAGTGCACAAAAAGTTTGAGAGCAAGCAAGAAAATATAAAGAGTACTTGCTTCTCAAACTGCCAGCTGGGGCAGAATCAGAAAAGGAATATTGATGAAATATTTTTGAACATGGCAAGGAAGGCATTTGACATGTTTGAGGAAGATATGACCCAAACAATTTATGAGAATTATTTGGGAATTGTTGGAATGATGGAAATGTGGGTTGCTTCACAACCCAGGGCAGACAAGGTTATTCCTTAAATAGGAAAAGGAATATTCCCAAGAAAAAGAATATTGAGATTGGTCCAAGATGGAAATGGAAAGGTCTTGCGATGGTTTTGATAATTACAAGCCACCGGGCAGAGGAATCGAGGGTGATCTCTCCAGGTTTCAAGACCACTAAGCCACAGAATAGCAAATCCAGACCAAACTCAAAAGAAAAAGAAATGGGCAAAATACAGGGTGTTACAATCCTACCCCCCTTAAAGAAATCTCATCCTCGAGATTTGGTTGCTTAGGGGTCAAATATGAATATTCCCATTTAAAGAAACTGTTTCCAACTCGGGTCCCTTTTTCCTTCCTATTAATGCTCCCATTAAATATCATCTGACTGACTGCCTGGCTTCGGGGTGGTTTGTTTAACTGGATCCTCATTCTGACAGATCTTACCTCATATATTACTCTGACTTTAATCCCTTTATGTCTACCGACTTATCTGAGTGCGATGAGTCATCCTGACTGAAATACCTGTCCTTCTCGCAAGTAGGTGAGTTGTTCCTCATGGACGTGTTGTGATGAAGTCCAATACGAGCGACCGTCCATTGAGTTGTGAACAGATTCTTTCGGTGGACACGAAGTTTCTTACTCCTTGCATTGAGTGGCTTCAAATGGATATGTGTCCTCCAGAATCACACAGCGCTGTGAATCGTACTGTTCTCCTGACGGAAGCTGTCTTCTCGCAATGATTGCTGGAACATCTTGGGTATCTCCACTATCTCGAGGATCACATTTGTACCAAAGATTTGACTGTCACCTGTCGTGACCAGCATAAATAGTGTATGGTCTTATTACGATATTATCCACAGACTTGACTGACAGTGGTCCTGGCAGCAGAATCTTGTTCACGACTGGTACTTATTCTCATATGTGAGGACACATGTTTCAAAACTGTTGTTCATTCCTTCTGATTACTCAGTCTGTCGGTATCTCTATGTGAATAGGTGGCCATGTAATGCTTTAACACTGTCACTGCAACCAAACTACTGAATTGACCTGATAGACTTGAGTATCCCCTTTTGACGATTCTGAGCATATCTGGTTGGCCGAGCGGGTTGACTTGATATGGGGTCCATGCAAATGGAGTAGACCCCGTGGGTGAGTACCCATGATGATCGGTATCGAACCCGACTGTTCTGAGTATCTGCGCCATGTTGATCATGCAACCATTATCATACCTGTATGGACGATCTTGCTCTTTCATTATAGTTCTCCGGATCCTTTGCTGAAAGAACTTGGCCTTATAAGTTCTTGATTCTTCGTGTGACCATAGGGGCTGTCAGGTGCAATATTCCGGCAGGCATATCTTATCCTGATCCCCTGACAGGGTATCTTTGCTCACAGGACCAGTTTTATCGTCCTCCATGCTTGATTCGTAGGGTAATGATCATCCGAACTCAGGTTCATGGTTACTTGTATGAGGCTCCTGGCTATCGTCAACCATGCAAACACTGACAAGGGTTAATGATATCACTTTGTCGGGTGTGGGGGAACTAGCCTGAATGACCTCTGCCAAGATTGTTGTCTCAATGTTGTCTAGCTTCATATCTTGCATCACACTGAAGTGTATACTGTCTTTCTCTTTCTTACATAACTCAGGTGGTAGTCAGATTCTCACTGGGCTGACATCATTGTATGAGTAACTCATATGACCTTGGCAGCATGTCCACCATATCTATTGAGTATATGCAGCTGAGCGCTTGATTCCTGAAGCATGCTTCTATCCTGACTGATTTTTGCCTTCTGACCAACTGTTGCGGATCTGACTCTGGGGATGCAATTTATCATATGCTGCCAACTGCCGATGGAATAGCTTGTACTGCTGCGGATATTGTGCCTTACTGGCGAAGGTTGCTTAGCTTGTGTTGGAAGCCATCAAGAGTATCTTGCTGAGGAAGACTGAATAGCTTGTGCTGGGATAGCATGCTGAAGAAGTCTGGGTACCATACCTCAGAAGCTTCCCCCCTTAAAGACTTGCTGGGGAAGACTCGGTACCATATGCCAGAAACTGCTGCGGTATCTTACTGGAGAAGCCTAAGTACCTTGCATTGGAAGATATCCCTGTGTCGTATCGAGGAAGACAGAGGAACCTTCCATTGTAAGCCTCTCTGGTAGCTTGCGGAGAAAGACTGGGTGGCTTACACTAGAGGCTTCTCTTTGTGCCATGCATACTGAATGCAGATATATATATCCTTGATGTTCCTGCTGTTGGTTGCTTGTTGTAGGAAGAACGTTGTTCGACTATCCTTCTTGCCGAGCACTGAGTTCATAGCATATGGTGGCTCGCTTCCGGGATATAGCAGGTTTCAAATCATACTCATAGCAGACTCAAACCTTGTATATGAACCATACCTTTGACTCGAAATGTACTGTTGATCATGCACACATCTTTGCCTTCTTGCTGATTTGATCATTACTACTGTGAAGATTGCACATTGATGTATACTTGATGCGAATAATCAATCCAGAATACCATTTATAATCAGACCAGATATTTCCAATATAATACTGTCAGCTGAAAATTCCCTACTGTTGGGCTGAGCTGCCAAATGTTTGTCTCTCCACTGATTCTTTGAGTAAACTGTCGGTGAGCAACTTCCATAAGGGGAAATAAGGTAACACCAAGGGCCCAAAGAAAGAAGCAAAAGGAACGACTATACAAAGCACACAAAGCATCAAGATGGCATACAAGCAATATCATATTTTACAGGTATTCATAGCAACAACATGCATGCCTACTTAAGCACACAAATCTCGCAAGAACTCCGGTATTACGGTCTAAAATGCTGTGACGGTGTGCATGAAAGTGAATCCATGTGTGGAAGGAGTTGGTGTAAACAAAGCTACACCAAACACGGGCTTACACCGGTTGCAGCTAGATGGACACGGAGGCGAGGACGGACTTGGTGATCATGTATCGGAACATGGAGGTCACGATCGCATCATCAGCAAGCGTACGGAAGAAGTCGTACTTGTCGAGAGAATGGGTAGTAGGGTAGAATAGCGGTGGAAAGAAGGGCTTGCAGGCATTGCCCTTTTCTGATAACAAGGATCAGTAAGGGTTGCCAAAGCGGCGAATGGGATGGCAAGATCCGGGATAAAAACATGTCTATCACCGAAACTATAGGGGTGGCTAAAGAGAATGGATTGGTGTGGTACCGGTGCATCAATCCGACAAGGAATCGACACAACCAAGCACCTTAGCATCACTCCACTGGGACGGAGGTGACACCACACCAAGGAACAAGTATGCAACTGAAGGGTGCAGGTAGTGAAATCGATGCCACCTACACTCACCAGATCAACCGTTAGTGACAAGATAAATAATCTATATGCATGCTATGCACAAACAAATGCAACAAACAAGTGCGGCAAACCGACAAGACTCTATACTACCGATTACTAACGCTCGCGCGGTCTAAGGCATCCTACAGCCGGACCTGCTCTGATACCAACTCTTGTGGCACCCCGGCTCAGAGGAAACCGGAACGCCCCGTATTCTAGCCCAGAGAGAAGTCTTCTGGAATACAGCATTGTTAGCATAGAACAAATCAGCTCTTTATTACTATGGATAAGGTTACAAGGGTACATGGATTACATCGGCACGACGATACTACGTCTGCCCAGGGTAGCGCTATGCTAACAGCGGAACAACCCGAGGAAGCGGAGTAACTCTTAGCAGCGAGACAACGACGGTGGTGATGGACTCCACTACGCGGGGACTCTGGCTAGAACATGTATCCTAGCTCGCAAACTCGGGATCCTCGACAAGCAAGCAATCAGGGCATGACCTGCGAACTAGCATGACATGCCAGGTGAGTACTTTGAATGTACTCGCAAGCTCACAGCAACCAAAGCAGTCAAGACAAGCAACAGCATGACATTTGCAGGTTAAGCAGATGTAAACATGATGATGCTAGAACAATATAAGCAGGGCATGGCATATGAGCATAATAACACTACATGCAACAGGTTAAAACTATCATGATGCAACTTACTCTGTTCTGAGGTTGATACGTCTCCAACGTATCTATAATTTATGAAGTATTCATGCCATGTTTACGACAATTTTATATGGTTTTGGTATGATTTGATTAGAATTAACACGGACTGACGCTGTTTTCAGCAGAACTACCGTGGTGTCGTTTTTTGTGCAGAAATAAAAGTTCTCAGAATGGGCTGAAAATTTACGGTGATTTTTTATGGACCAAAAGAGACCCCTGAAGCACCGGAGCTGGGCCAGGAAGTGGACGAGGTTGCCACAAGCAATCAGGGCGCGCCCCTGTGGCTTGTGGGCCCCTCGAGCACCCTCTTGACATCAGACCGACGCCAAAAATTCTTATAAATGCCAAAACCCCTGAAAAGAACCCTAGATCAGAAGTTCCGCCGCCGCAAGTCTCTGTAGCCACTAAAATCAATCTTGGCCCTCTCCGGCACCCTCCCGGAGGGGGTCACCATCACCGGAGACCATGGAGGAGGAAGACGGAGGGGCCAACATCACCATGGAGGCCAAGGACCAGAGGGAGAACCTTCCCCCATCTAGGGGGGAGGCCATGGAGGAGGAAGCACAAGGGGGAGACTCTCTGACCCTCTCTCTTGGTGGCGCCGGAGTTCCACCGGGGGAACCATCGCCGCGGTGATCATCTTCATCAACATCACCTTCTTCATCACCATCCTCATCTCTTCTTAGCGGTCCACTCTCTCGCACCCCGCTGTAATCCCCTACTTGAACATGGTGCTTTATCCCACATATTATGATCCAATGATGTGTTGCCATCCTATAATGTTTTGAGTAGATTTCCTTTGTCTTTTGGGTTGATTGATGATCTAGATTGGTTTGAGTTGTATGTTTTATTATTGGTGTTGTCCTATGGTGCTCTCCGTGTCGCACAAGCTTGACAGATTCCCGCTGTAGGGTGTTGCAATATGTTCATGGTTTGCTTATTGTCTATGTTGCGTGAGTGATAGAAACACAAACACGGATAAGTAGGTTATGGCGTATGGGAATAAAGGGTACTTGATGGTATAATGCTATGGTTGGGTTTTACCTTAATGATCTTTAGTAGTTGCGGATGCTTGCTAGAGTTCCAATCATAAGTGCATATGATCCAAGTAGAGAAAGTATGTTAGCATATGCCTCTCCCTCATATGAAATTGCAATAATGATTACCGATCTTGTTAACAATTGCTTAGGACAATTCCGCACACCGACCCATCATTATTCCAGACTCGCTACTTGTAATTTATTGTAATATATTCTAACCTTATGATAACAGCACCTATTTTTATATTTTAGTTCTCCAATATCATGCAAAGCTATCCTCTTCATACCCACAACGTAGTTTTATTTCTCGTTTCTAGTTGGAAGCAAACGTTCGATATACGTAGAGTCGTATTAGTGGCAGATAGGACTTGAGAGAATATTGATCTTACCTTTAGCTCCTTGTGGGTTCGACACTCCATACTTATCACTTCCACCTTTGGAAATTGCTATGATGATTCCTTGCACTTGGGGATTATCAAGCTCTTTTCTGGCGCCGTTGCCGGGGAGCAATAGCGTGGGGTTGATATTCTCGTGTGTGCTTGTTTGCTTTCTTCACTAAGTAGATTTAGTTTTCCCTTTTTGCTTTCTCTAGTTGTGGGTGAAACAAACAAAAAAATTAAATAATGAAAAATACAAAAAGAATTACTTGCCTGATATGCCTAAGAAGTTTTTCAAAAAGAGAAGTGATTGGAAGGTTGTGCATTGGAGAAGTGAGGGTCGACCTTGAATAGTTGTGTTCATGCTCATGGAAACAATGTAGAATTTTTCATGGAATTTCTCAAAAACAATTATCCCCTTGTATATATCCATCGTATTATAAAAATATTCTGCTAAGATTTGGTTTTAGGATGATTAGATTGCTTGTTTGCTTGGTGCAGTGCAAAAACAGAAACTTTGACTGTAGTGCATGAATTTACATTTCTTACTGGAATATCAAAAGTTACTGAAATTTTAACACAGTACTGCTAAATAAATTTTTTAATTTTTCCTAATTTTTTAGAATTTTTGGAGTTACATAATTATACGAAGTTCCCAGATTGCTACAGATTGTCCTGTTTTTGACAGATTCTGTTTTCTATGCATTGTTCTCTTATTTTGATGAATATATGGGTAGTATCAGGGGGTATGAACCATGGTGAAATTTGACTACAGTATATATAATGCTAATATGAATTTGGAATGAGTTCACAACAGTACTTAAAGTAGCAATTTGCTTTATTATACTAACGGATCTCACGAGGGTTTTGTTAAGTTTTGTGTGAATGAAGTGTTTGAAGATCGAGGAGGTATCTATATAAGAAGAATACGGAGAGACAAGAGTTCAAGCTTGGGGATGCCCAAGGCACCCCAAGTAGATATTTCAAGGAGACTCAAGCAACTAAGCTTGGGGATGCCCCGTAAGGCATCCCATCTTTATTCTTCAACAATTATCGGTATACCTTGGTTTTTGTTTTGTTCACATGATATGTGTCTTTAATGTTTTTCTTTTCCTTTATGCACCCTTCTAGTATGAGATAGTCCTTCATTGATTTATAGAATGCTTCATGCGCTTCACTTAAATCTTTTGAGTAAGGTTTTATAGAATGCTCTTTGTGCTTCACTTATATCTTTTGAGTATGGCTTTATAGAACGCTTCGTGTGCTTCACTTATATACTTTGAGCTTGGATATTGGTTAATCTATATTAATTGTAGAATTCTCTATGAACTTATATCCTTTATCTTTGTGCTTCACTTATATCTTTTAGAGTATGAATAAAATTATCATCGGAATTGGGCTTGGAAGAGTATCACTAAAATGTCATGCCTAGCTAAAAAGGCATTAAAGAAAAGCGCTTGTTGGGAGACAACCCAATATCTACCCCTACTGTTTTTGTGTGTTCACATGGTTATTCTACTGTAGTAATCATGTTTTATAGCTTTTGTTTCAATAAAGTGCCAAGTAATGCCTTTAGGATAGTGTGGTTGATAGTTGACTTGATTCTGTGCAAAAACAGAAACTTTGATGCCCAGTCCAGAATTTTTATAAATTCACCACAGAGTGAAAAGCTTCTGAATTTTTTACACATGATTGATATACAAATTTCCTAGGTTCTCGTAATTTTTCATAATTTTTGGGGCTGCAGAAGTATGGTCATTGTTCAGATCATTACAGACTGTTCTTTTTTTGATAGAATCTGCCTTGTTTGCATAGTTTGCTTGCTTTAGCATTTCCATGGCTTATATTAAGTGATATAAATTGTGGAAATGATAAGTTACAGTAGACATTATGCGAGAACAATTATGGATCTTGTATTTGATAGTACCTAAGTGGATGATTTGCTCTTTATCATACTAACACATCTCACGAAGTTCCGTTAAGTTTTGTGTGATTGAAGTTTTCAAGTTTTGGGTGAGATATCGATATGAGGAGAATAAGGAGTGGCAAGACTGTAACGCCCGGATAATTAAGCTACAGTAAACCTCTGTTAATGATGCCACGTCACCTCGGTTACCGTTGATAATCTTGGGTTAGTTCAAAACCGATTCAAATTCAAAATTGAATTAAAGGCAAACATCAATTTTTTTTCAAACTATAAAACTAAAATGTTCGGGTTGTGCCAGATAATGCAAACGTAATTGTGGTGAAGAAAACCCACTTTTATAAAATGTTTTAATACTCTAAAGTGATTAAAACAGTAGTTGAAACGATTAAATAAATGCCTTTGATATTTTGTAAAATGCTAAACTATTTTATTTCGAGGTAAAACTTTTTAGGGCAGTGGGTTATTCGGAAACATTAATTTAGGAGCTATCGTCATATTTTACAAAACTAGAGAAATTAAAAGTAAAGTAAAACATAATAGAAAACAAAAAAATAAATAAAAAGAAAAGAGACAAACAAAACAACAACAACAAAAAAAGATCAAACCCCCCTCATCCCCCTGGGCCTTAGGCCTGCTAGGCCCAACCAACCTCGCTACTAACCCAAGCCGCAGCGAGCATACTCCTCTCGCTCCCCTGACCATCCCTCGCGCCGCCGCATGCACAGAGGCGAGACGCCTCGTGCCTGAACCCCCCCCCTCCCCTCACGGCCTTTCCTCCCTCCGTTCGCCCTCTGCCTCCGCCGACCTCGCGCCGCTCCCTCTCCCCGCAACCGCCCGACCGCGCCCACCGCCGCACCGCCGTGAACCCCATGGCCACCGGCCTCGCTGAGCAGGCTGACGCTTCTAGGGGCTGCCCCTCGACCTCCTCGACCTCCATGCCAACGCCAGCGGGCAGGAGCTTCACCAAGTCGCCGCCGTCGTCTCTTCTTCAACCTCGGCCTTCTCTTCGATCCCCGTCGAGCCCGCTGCCATCCCTACAGCTCCACTGTGAGCCGCCATCCGTTTTCCCCCTCCCCCTGCTCGTTTTGGCCATCCCTGGCACCGTTTGCCACGAGGCCGAGCTACGGCCGCCGCCTGCCGTCAACGTTCCCGGCCTCCCTGGCGACTATCATGACCACCGTCCGATGCGGCACCTCCCACGCGGGCGGACGCGGCCACCCACGTGCCCGTTCGTTGCCGGAGGGGCGATTCCGGCGAGGTTCCGCGTGGCGCCACCGTGTTCTGCCTCACCGGCGTGGCCGGCCATTCGAACCGTCCCGTGGGCCACCGACAGGTGGACCCCGCAGGATTAGCCGCTAAGCTGGACTCTAATCCACCACCCATGTGTAAATGACAAATTGGACCCACACCTAATTAATCATGGGCATAACTAGTAGGCTAATTAAACTAATCCTGATGGCCAACTGACGGTGAGCCATGCAACTGTAGCGATTAGGTTTAACTCTAAGAAAATGTGTTAGCAAATTGACCCACTGACCACTAGGCCCCACCCTGACTAATTAAGTTAATTAGTTTAAATAAACTTTGTTAATATTGCCACTGTCTATGACCTGTGGCCCCACCTTGACCAGTTTGACCAGTCAAAGTGCTGGTTGTGTATCCCCTAGCCAATGACAGATGGCCCCCACCTGCACTATTCACTGTTGACCTGGTCCGCTTTGACTGCTGAGTCAGCAGTTGACTGGACCCACCAGTCAGTCTCTGACTGGGTGTAATACTGGGTGCACTTAATGAAATAGCTATTTAATAACTCGAATTTAATTAAATACAGTAATGTCAGAAATTGATTAAATCTTTAAATATTAATATAAAATAAACCGTAACTCGGATGAAAAAACTTTGTACATGAAAGTTGCTCAGAACGACGAGACGAATCCGAATACGCCGTCCGTTCGTTCACCACACATCCCTAGCATAGCGAACATGCAACAATCCACCTTCGGTCCGTCTGTCCGAAAATGTCAAACACCGGGAATACTTTCCCGGATGTTTTCCCCCTTCGCCGGTATCACCTATCACCGCATTGGGGCACACCCAGCACTGCATATTGTCATGTCATACTTTGTGTAGCATTGTTTGCTTTGTATTTACTGTTTCCTCCCCCTCCTTCTCTCTCGATAGACGCTGAGACCGCTGACGATGCTGCCGTGAACGACTACTACGTCGACGACCCTTCTCTCTCGACACAGCATCCAGGAAAGCCCCCCCTTTGATCAACCCGATATCGCCTATTCCTTCTCTCTACTGCTTGCATTAGAGTAGTGTAGCATGTTACTGCTTTCAGTTAATCCTATTCTGCTGCATAGCATGTCTTTGCTACTACTGTTGATACCTTACCTGCAATCCTAAATGCTTAGTATAGGTTGCTAGAATTACATCAGTGGCCCTACACTCTTGTCCGTCTGCCATGCTATACTACTGGGCTGTGATCACTTCGGGAGGTGATCACGGGTTTATATTATATACTATTACATACTTATGTTTCTGTTCGGAGATGGGGGCTGAAGGGGCAGGTGGTTCCATCCAGGCAGAGGTGGGCCTAGGTTCCCGACGGCCCCCGAGTGTTACTTTGTGGCGGAGCGACAGGGCAGGTTGTGACCACCTAGGAGACAGGTGGGCCTGGCCCTGGTCGGTGTCCGCGGTTACTTCAAAATAACATGCTTAACAAGATTGGGTATTTGATCTGAGTCTGGCTACGAGCCTATACGCACTAACCACCACGCGGGAACAATTATGGGTACTCGACGTCGTGGTATCAGTCGAAGCCTCCTAGATGTCAGCGACTGAGTGACGCGCGCCGGGTTGGACCGCGTAACGCGACTTCCTTTGTAATGGAGGTTGCTAGGTCTGCTCTCCGGCCGCCCACGCAACATGCAGGTGTGCAATGGGCAATGGGCCCAGACCCCTGTGCGCATAGGATTTAGACCGGCGTGCTGACCTCTCTGTTAGGCCTAGGTAGGGCTGCGACGTGTTGATCTTCCGAGGCCGGGCATGACCCAGGAAAGTGTGCCCGGCTAGAGGGATCGAGCGTGTTGGGTAATGTGGTGCACCCCTGCAGGGAAGTTTATCTATTCGAATAGCCGTGTCCCTCGGTAAAAGGATGACCCGAAGTTGTACCTCGAGCTTATGACAACTAGAACCGGATACTTAATGAAACACACCCTTTCAAGTGCCAGATACAACCCGGTGATCGCTCTCTCACAGGGCGATGAGGAGAGGATCGCCGGGTAGGATTATGCTATGCGATGATACTTGGTGAACTTACCGGCTACTCTCTTCTATATGCTTCAAGATGGAGGCTACCAGAAGCATAGTCTTCGATAGGACTAGCTATCCCCCTCCTATTCTGGCATTCTGTAGTTCAGTCCACAGATACTACCATTTCATTGATACCATTGCATATATAGTGTAGATCCTTGCTTGCGAGTACTTTGGATGAGTACTCACGGTTGCTTTGCTCCCTCTTTTCCCCCTTTTTCCATTCTTCTCGGACATCGCAACCAGATGCTGGATCCCAGGAGCCAGACGCCACCTTCGACAACCCCTACTACAATGAGGGTGCCTACTACTACGTGCAGGCCGCCGACGACGACCAGGAGTACTTTAGGAGGATCCCAGGCAGGAGGCCTGCGCCTCTTCGATCTGTATCCCAGTTTATGCTAGCCATCTTATGGCACCTTGTTTAACTTTATGCCTGTACTCAGATATTGTTGCTTCCGCTGACTCCTCTATGATCGAGCACTTGTATTCGAGCCCTCGAGGCCCCTGGCTTGTATTATGATGCTTGTATGACTTATTTATTTTTAGAGTTGTGTTGTGATATCTTCCCGTGAGTCCCTGATCTTGCTCGTACACATTTGCGTGTACGATTAGTGTTCGATTGAATCGGGGCATCACAAGTTTGTATCAGAGCCAACTGCCTGTAGGAATCCCCCTTCCACTATCCTTGGTCGAAGTCTAGTCTAGTCACTACAAAACTTTTACTAACATGGATGTGTGTCTTACGGGCCCACGTCGCCATTGGGTGGTATTAGGATCTTTTTTTCCTCGTCTTTACTCTGGGACTCTGATCTCTCTTCTATTCGGGTTAAATGATTTTACTAACTCTGACTCTAGGTTCTAGTAACTACTTCCTCCCGGAGAGCCCCTCACTCCAGATGATTACTTGGTGCACTAGAAGATTCCGAAGTTACTCTCCGATGTTCCCTCGATACTTTGTGCCTTCGCTTTGCAATTAATTTCCACCGATATATCCTTATGGATAACTTCTTACACTGCCATCCATACAATCATTCACCGTTGATCTTGTTATTACAAGATACGCCAAAATTCTCTCTATTGTTCAGAGAATACTTTGTGCCTACTGCCTTGCAGTTCTTTGCCACATGAATACCCCTACGGATAATTTCTCGCACTTACTGAGTATCCACTCATCCCCAGTTGATTCATGTATGTCACCAATCTTCGAAATACCATTCGATCTTCCGAAAATCCTCAGCAGCCTATTGCTCTTGAAATTCTTGCTTGCTTACATTATGGTTAATCCCATAAGTCTAGGTATCTTATTGGCATCCTTTGTCACTATCATCTTGAGTCCGTCGATTCAATATGTTGCGAATGCTCGCAATCCTCAATTAGATCCTAGAATTCATCCTTCTGGCTCAGGCATCATTTTAAACATGAGCTGGATCTCGACCAATCGAATTGCCATCGATTATTCCCCTAAGCCTACTCGACTTACCCATCCTTAATCAGAGCCCTTGCTCCTGATCCCTTGAATTGGAAATCTTAATTCCTTTGCCTTTGAGCTTTGAATTAGTCAGTTGTTTCTATAATCCAAAGCCCTTGCTTTGTTTCGTCCTCTGATCGTGTGTTGATGCTCACATCAGCCCTGTTAAGGACCGTCAGATCCTTTGTTGAATTATCATCCGACAGTGTCCTTCATATGCAAAAACCTCAAGAAGTTCTTTCTCTGATACGTAATGCCATTGGTAAATCTTATTCTCTCATTTGGCCAACCATGCTCTGCTTTCGAGCTGGTGATAATTACTCTCGAAGCTTGTGGTATATGTTTCTAAGATTCCCCAATGGGTTGAACCTGTGCCTTCCTTAATCTGTGTGAACCCAAAAGTTTTTCAAGGTTCATACTCCTCTGGTAATTCACCAGGCAGGTCTTCCCACTCAAATCATTTTTAATAGAGCAGTGAATGAAAGGTTATGCATTGAAGAAGTGGGAGTCGACCTTGAACTTTGTGTTAATGCCCATGGACACGATGTAGATCTTATCATTAAAGCATCTCTGAAATTAATTATTCCCTTGGTATAAGTTCATCTTATATATGGGATCTGGCCTTTTGCAATCTTGGTTCCGACCACATTTTCTCCTTGATTCCATTTCTCAGACAAGTTAAAGCACTTGTCTTCTGTTGATCAATACATCCCCGCATCCTCTGTTTTGATCTTCCTTCGAGTATTGCCCTCTGGTATCTCGAGGATATCAAAGAATCGTGTTGCTTCCAATGAGTCTCCATCTAGTATTCCTTCTCGCCGATTCAATTTTTTTTACAGGTTTTGAGATGTTAAACCCCTCAAGGACACCGACAACTAAATCGAGTCCGCATTGCGATTCAACAACTCATAGTAATCCGCATTGCTTACGAGTTTAATAATCCTCCAAGTCATTCCCTAGCCTTATCGGCTATATCATTGTTGTGCTAAATTTTAACTGTCTGGTCATTATTTCCGGAGCACAACTTTCGACGATGAGCTAATCTTATGTCGATCTTCCTCGTCTTATTGTTTCACCTTGAACAACAACCTTGATTCTGAGTTTGTGACGTATCTGTGGTTCCAATAATCTTTCGCTGCATCAGTCCTTTTGCTTGATGCAGTCACTGTTCGATTGCTTCTTCGTGGAGCCTCTCGACAAAATTTGTCGTGATCATTATCAACATTTTGATTCCTTCCAGGTTATCAATCGAATTCTTGATGATAAGTGCCATCCTCGTCCATTGGTAATTTGAGTTACCATCGACAACATCCTTACCTTCCTTTCATCACAAACTTGTTCATGTTATGGATGCAACTTGCTATCCAGCTTGTATTAAGATCTACCTTGAAGTATTACTGTCTTTTGTCAGGGATGTTGTGAGAGTTTCACCACCTCTTAAGAACTCTTGATACAGTGATGCTTCTCGCCATCACCATTCTTTTCTTGGTCCCCGTATTGAGTGAACTCTGTTGTGAGAATTTAATATCTCTAGCAACCCTATTGCTTCAGAGTTAATGGACAATAATTCCAATTTAATGTGCTGGTTGCTAAATCACCATTCCGACGTTGGTCATGCAACCCAGCCCATATTTCGAGTGCACTTTTCAACCAAAGTCCAATTGTGTATGTTTTCCTTGAGCTTACATCATTATATCAGTTGATTTGACAAATGTTATCTCCTTGATCACATAACTGTGGACATCCATCTTTTGGAAATCTCGATGAATTGTCGCTGAGTTCATCAGCTACCTCCTCATCCTCTCCTCGGTTTAATGATGAACTCTTGTTTCAAAACTCGCTTCCATAGTTCATTTCCCGAGAATCTACAATGTCATCTTGTCAATTTGTGTCGCACTTTTTCTTCTCAGGCATCCTGGGTCTGAGGAATCCGGACACCAATCAGATCTGAATCTCGATCAGATATGATGGTTGGAACATATTCCCAATAGTTATAACATTGCTCTTTGTATGACCCGCTAAGCTGATATCATGCCTAGCACACTTGACCGGAGGACCTATTTGATATAGTTTCCTTTTTAGCAAGGTTAACCATTCTTCCATGAGGAGATCGTAAGACTTATTCCATAAGTTGTTCCTGATGGGTCCCTTGTGCATCCAAAATCATACCCTTACTTGACGACCATGTCAATGCTATCTCGAAGAATGTCTGTGATACTCCGAATATCCACAAGAACATTGTAAGCGCAATGCTAAATGTTTCTTGATCAACTATCCAAACATCGTTGTATGGGTACATATGATAATTCTTATTACCCCTTTTATCCATTTGGTCATGACTTTGATCTCCTGACACGTATATCATGCCCTGCTTAATCTTGGGAAGGATATACTCCTATTCATTGTGTTTAAACACATTTTCCTTTCCATTGTTTTGTTTAACCTTTCTCGTAATCTACTTAACTAAGCAGTCATAATTCCCTGCTTAGGTGAGCACCTCGTAGTACCCCTCTGTTAGTAAGACACTGTTACTATTGTTGTTGACATTCCGGTAACCATTGATGGACGAGAACTTTGCCTATTGGTCCGCCTCGTTCAACGGGCCAGAAAATGGTTCTCCTTGTCCCTTGCCTTTGGTACCGACGTTGTTGCTGACGTAACTGACAGGCTACCCTTTGACATGCCTTGCTATCATGACCGTGCGAGATGTCAGCGTCCCGCCTACTTTTAACCACATGGTGGGCACATAACCCACAGTTCCACAGGATCGAAACCTGACTCTCTTGTACATCCCTGTTTTTAGAGTTATTCGACACGCTTGACTTCGTATGTAGATCATGAGCCACCTTCCTAGTAATCAATTCTGGTATCAGACACAATACTTATTATTGTTGCTCTGAAACCCGTTCACACTCTATTTCAGGCAACGAACGATTGCCTATCCACTTGAAGCTTCTTATTGCACCTTCTTACTTTGCTCTCGATGACTTTCTAGAATTTCAACTCGAGAGATACCTTGAGCTTCATTCCCTGAGATAATTACCGATTGTCAGTCCTCACCGACATCTGTCCTTATAGTTTCCCCCTCCTACCCTTTTCGTAAGTACGATGAAGACTCTGAAGAAAGGATGACGACTTCATAATGATGACCTGAAGCATAGAAATGAAGACCTCAACGTAGTGGATCAACCTCTTCAAGAAGAGCAACCAAGATCGGGAAGATCCGCTAGAAATTTCGTAACCAGAACTTTCCCCCTTACTTCCCCGCTTAAATCTCGGGACGAGATTTCTTGTAGTGGAGGAGAATTGTAACGCCCGTATAATTAAGCTATAGTAAACCTCTGTTAATGATGCCACGTCACCTCGGTTACCATTGATAATCTCGGGTTAGTTCAAAACCGATTCAAATTCAAAATTGAATTAAAGGCAAACATCAAATTTTTTTTCAAACTATAAAACTAAAATGTTCGGGTTGTGCCAGATAATGCAAAGGTAATTGTGGTGAAGAAACCCCACTTTTGTAAAATGTTTTAATACTCTAAAGTGATTAAAACAGTTGTTGAAATGATTAAATAAATGCCTTTGATATTTTGTAAAATGCTAAACTATTTTATTTCGAGGTAAAACTTTTTAGGGCAGTGGGTTATTCCGAAACATTAATTTAGGAGCTATCGTCGTATTTTACAAAACTAGAGAAATTAAAAGTAAAGTAAAACATAATAGAAAAAAAAGAGACAAACAAAACAACAACAACAAAAAAAGATCAAACCCCCCTCATCCCCCTGGGCCTTAGGCCTGCTAGGCCCAACCAACCTCGCTACTAACCCTAGCCGCAGCGAGCATACTCCTCTCGCTCCCCTCACCATCCCTCGGGCCGCCGCACGCACAAAGGCGAGACGCCTCGTGCCTGAAGCCCCCCTCACGGCCTCTCCTCCCTCCGTTCGCCCTCTGCCTCCGCCGACCTCGCACCGCTCCCTCTCCCCGCAACCGCCCGACCGCGCCCACCGCCGCGCCGCCGTGAACCCCATGGCCACCGGCCTCCCTGAGCAGGCCGACGCTTCGAGGGGCTGCCCCTCGACCTCCTCGACCTCCACGCCAACGCCAGCGGGCAGGAGCTTCACCAAGTCGCCGCCGCCGTCTCTTCTTCAACCTCGGCCTTCTCTTCGATCCCCGTCGAGCCCGCTGCCATCCCTACAGCTCCACTGTGAGCCGCCGTCCGTTTTCCCCCTCCCCCTGCTTGTTTTGGCTGTCCCTGGCGCCGTTTGCCGCGAGGCCGAGCTAAGACCGCCGCCTGCCGTTAGCGTTCCTGGCCTCCCTGGCGACTGTCACGACCACCGTCCGACGCGGCACCTCCCACGCGGTCGGACGCGCCCAACCACGTGCCCGTTCGTGGCCGGAGGGGCGATTCCGGTGAGGTTCTGCGTGGCGCCGCCGTGTTCTGCCTCACCGGCGTGGCCGGCCGTTCGAACCGTCCCGTGGGCCACCGACAGGTGGACCCCGCAGGATTAGCCGCTAAGCTGGACTCTAATCCACCACCCATGTGTAAATGACAAATGGGACCCACACCTAATTAATCATGGGCATAACTAGCAGGCTAATTAAACTAATCCTGATGGCCACTCATGGTGAGCCATGCAACTGTAGCGATTAGGTTTAACTCTAAGAAAATGTGTTAGCAAATTGACCCACTGACCACTAGGCCCCACCCTGACTAATTAAGTTAATTAGTTTAAATAAACTTTGTTAATATTGCCACTACCTATGACATGTGGCCCCACCTTGACCAGTTTGACCAGTTAAAGTGCTGGTTGTGTATCCCCTAGCCAATGACATATGGCCCCCACCTGCACTGTTCACTGTCGACCTGGTCCGCTTTGACTGCTGAGTCAGCAGTTGACTGGACCCACCAGTCAGTCTCTGACTGGGTGTAATACTGGGTGCACTTAACGAAATAGCTATTTAATAACTCAAATTTAATTAAATACAGTAATGTCAGAAATTTATTAAATCTTTAAATATTAATATAAAATAAACCATAACTCGGATGAAAAAACTTTGTACATGAAAGTTGCTCAGAACGACAAGATGAATCCGAATACGCAGTCCGTTCGTTCACCACACGTCCCTAGCATATCGAACATGAAACAATCCACCTCCGGTCCGTCTGTCCGAAAACGTCAAACAACGGGAATACTTTCCCGGATGTTTTTCCCCTTCGCCGGTATCACCTATCACCGCGTTGGGGCACACCCGGCACTGCATATTGTCATGTCATACTTTGTGTAGCATTGTTTGCTTTGTATTTACTGTTTCCTCCCCCCTCCTTCTCTCTCAATAGACACTGAGACCACTGACGATGCTGCCGTGAATGACTACTACGTCGACGACCCTTCTCTCTCGACACAGCTTCAAGGCAAGCCCCCCCTTTGATCAACCCAATATCGCCTATTCCTTCTCACTACTGCTTGCATTAGAGTAGTGTAGCTTGTTACTGCTTTCGGTTAATCCTATTCTGCTGCATAGCCTGTCTTTGCTACTGCTGTTGATACCTTACCTGCAATCCTAAATGCTTAGTATAGGTTGCTAGAATTACATCAATGGCCCTACACTCTTGTCCGTCTGCCATGCTATACAACTGGGCCGTGATCACTTCGGGAGGTGATCACGGGTTTATATTATATACTATTACATACTTATGTTTCTGTTCGGAGATGGGGGCTGAAGTGGCAGGTGGTTCCATCCAGGCAGAGGTGGGCCTAGGTTCCCGACGGCCCCCGAGTGTTACTTTGTGGCGGAGCGACAGGGCAGGTTGTGACCACCTAGGAGACAGGTCGGCCTGGCCCTGGTTGGCGTCCGCGGTTACTTCAAAATAACACGCTTAACGAGATTGGGTATTTGATCTGAGACTGGCTACGAGCCTATATGCACTAACCACCACGCGGGAACAGTTATGGGTACTCGACATCGTGGTATCAGCCGAAGCCTCCTAGACGTCAGCGACTGAGCGGCGCGCCGGGTTGGACCGCGTAACGCAACTTCCTTTGTAATGGAGGTTGCTAGGTCTGCTCTCCGGCCGCCCACGCAATGTGCAGGTGTGCAATGGGCGATGGGCCCAGACCCCTGCGCGCATAGGATTTAGACCGGCGTGCTGACCTCTCTGTTAGGCCTAGGTAGGGCTGCGACGTGTTGATCTTCTGAGGCCGGGTATGACCCAGGAAAGTGTGCCCGGCCAGAGGGATCGAGCGTATTTGGTAATGTGGTGCACCCCTGCAGGGAAGTTTATCTATTCGAATAGCCGTGTCCCTCGGTAAAAGGATGGCCCGGAGTTGTACCTCAACCTTATGACAACTAGAACCGGATACTTAATAAAACACACCCTTTCAAGTGCCAGATACAACCCGGTGATCACTCTCTCACAGGGCAACGAGGAGAGGATCGCCGGGTAGGATTATGCTATGCGATGATACTTGGTGAACTTACCGGGTACTCTCTTCTATATGCTTCAAGATGGAGGCTACCAGAAGCGTAGTCTTCGATAGGAGTAGCTATCCCCCTCCTATTCTGGCATTCTGCAGTTCAGTCCACAGATACTACCATTTCATTGATACCATTGCATATGTAGTGTAGATCCTTGATTGCGAGTACTTTGGATGAGTACTCACGGTTGCTTTGCTCCCTCTTTTCGCCCTTTTTCCATTCTTCTCGGACGTCGCAACCAGATGCTGGAGCCCAGGAGCCAGACACCACCTTCGACGACCCCTACTACACCGAGGGTGCCTACTACTACGTGCAGGCCGCCGACGACGACCAAGAGTAGCTTAGGAGGATCTCAGGCAGGAGGCCTGCGCCTCTTCGATCTGTATCCCAGTTTGTGCTAGCCATCTTATGGCACCTTGTTTAACTTTATGTCTGTACTTAGATATTGTTGCTTCCGCTGACTCGTCTATGATCGAGCACTTGTATTCGAGCCCTCGAGGCCCCTGGCTTGTATTATTATGCTTGTATGACTTATTTATTTTTAGAGTTGTGTTGTGATATCTTCCCGTGAGTCCCTGATCTTGATCGTACACGTTTGCGTGTATGATTAGTGTATGATTGAATCGGGGGTGTCACAAAGACCCTAAGCTTGGGGATGCCCAAGGCATCCCAAGGTAATATTCAAGGAATATCCAAGCAACTAAGCTTGGGGATGCCCCGGAAGGCATCCCCTCTTTCGTCTTCAACATTATCGGTAACTTCACTCGGGACTATATTTTTATTCGTCACATGATATGTGTTTTGCTTGGAGCGTCATTTTATTTTGTTAGGATTTGCTTGATGTTATTTAGAATAAAGTTTTGTATCAATTACTTCAATAAAAGTGTCAAGGGTAGCCTTCACCATGCTCAATTTGCAAGTATATGAGTTGCTGTTCCAAAACAGAAAGTTTGCTGTTAGTGCAAAAAATCCCTAGATTAGTCAGTATGTCATAAAATCTTGAAATTTTGTCACAGCATGCTATTATAAATTATCTACAGTGTGGTAAATTTTCAGAATTTTTGGAGTTAATTAAGTATGGATCTTGCTGCATTCTTTACAGACTATTCTGTTTAGGCAGATTGCTGTTATGTTTGCATTGTTTGCATATGTTGGCTTGTTTAATGATTCTATTTGAGGATGGAAGTATTAAATATGCAGAGACATTTATTATGCAATGTTAAATAATAATTTTAGTAATTTGCTACAGTAGAGAATGATTAGGTTTTGAATTGAATTATACTAACTTATCTCACGAGTTCTTGTTGAGTTTTGTGTGGATGAAGTTTTTAAGATTTAGGGAAACCGTGATATGAGAGGAATTAAGGAGACACAAAAGCTCAAGTTTGGGGATGCCCAAGGCATCCCTACTATATGTCAAGAAGTCTCAAGCATCTAAGCTTGGGGATGCCCCGGTAGGCATCCCACCTTTCTTCTTCAACAAATTATCGGTTAGTATCGGTTGAACCTAAGTTTTTGCTTCTTCACATAATATGCGCTATCCTTGGAATGTCATTTTATTTTGTTTTGCCGTTTGAATAAAACCATTTGATCAGAAATTATGAATAAGGGAGAGTCCTCACATGGCTATTTAACTAATTGACTATGCATTGATCTTCACTTATATCTTTTTGGAGTAGTTTGTCATTTACTCTCGTGCTTCACATATATCCTATGAGTAAATGGTTGAATGAATTGAATATCATAAACCTGAAATTATATATGCTTCATATACTTATCCCATGGGGAGTAATGACTTCACATATAAGAGGTATAGGCGGTAAAAGTTATTGGAAGTTAGCGAACACTGCATTGGTCACTTGAACAATTCATGAAAGAATATTGAAGGAAGAGAGATTCCACATATAAATATACTATCTTGGACATCTTCTATGATTGTGAGCCCATTAATTATTTTCAAACCTGAGCAAATTAGTTGAAGTTGGACAAGGAAGACAACGTAATGAGTTATGTTTGGGTATATTTGCATAGAAGTTATATTCTCATGGATCCTCTAACATGTGACGCTTGCTTCCACCTCATACTAGCCAAAACTTCTGCACCAAGTAGAGATACTACTTGTGCATCCAAACACCCTTAAACTAGTTTTGCCATGAGAGTCCACTATACCTATCTATGGATTGAGTAAGATCCTTCAAGTAAGTTGTCATCGGTGCAAGCAATAAAAATTGCTCTCTAAATATGTATGATCTATTAGTGTGAGGAAAATAAACTTTATATGAACTTGTGATATGGAAGAAATAAAAGCGACGGACTGCATAATAAAGTTCTTTATCACAAGCGGAAATATAAAGTGACGTTCTTTTGCATTAAGATATTATGCATCCAAACATAAAAGCGCATGACAACCTCTGCTTCCCTCTGCGAAGGGCCTATCTTTTACTTTCTAGTACTTACGTTTATGCAAGAGTCATGGTGATCTTCACCACTTCCTATATTTCGCCTTTTTCTCTTGGCAAGCGTCATGTGTTAGGGAATGATCTAGACATATATATCCATACAAATATATTTGATCATGGATTATTATTGTTGACAATTATCTATATGATAAATAAGTTGGGAGGCTAAACATTAAGCCCCTATCTTTCTCTGTGTTCGATGGATGCTATTTGTTCTAAAAATATGCTCTGAGTGTAAACAATCATGGAAGACTATATGATAGTTGAGTATGTGGAATTTGCTAAATCAAAGCTCTTACATAGACCCTTCCTGAAAATAAGATGAATTGCAATTGTTTGATGACTAAGAACATGGTTTGTTGGTTTTCAAGAAACTTTCTAGTCTATACTTTAAACATGTGAATAGCTTGTTACTTGATCATGAGAAATTTTATGAGATGAACTATTGTTTATGGTTTATATTGATGCCAGAAAAAGTGATTGGAATTATCATTGATCAAACTTGTGCACTTGCTAGCATTCACACTTCATAAATTATACCTTTTCTCATTTACCTACTCGAGGACTAGCAGGAATTAAGCCTGGGGATGCTGATACATCTCCAAAGTATCTATAATTTATGAACTATTCATGCAATGTTTACGACAATTTTATATGGTTTTGGTATGATTTGATTAGAATTAACCCGGACTGACGCTGTTTTCAGTAGGAATACCGTGGTGTCGTTTTTTGTGCAGAAATAAAAGTTCTCAGAATGGGCTGAAAATTTACGGTGATTTTTTATGGACCAAAACAGACCCCCGAAGAACCGGAGCTGGGCAGGAAGTGGACGAGGTGGCCACAAGCCATCAGGGCGCGCCCTGGGGGGTAGGGCGTGCCCCTTTGGCTTGTGGGCCCCTCGAGCACCCCCTTGACGTGAGACCGACGCCAAAAATTCTTATAAATGCCAAAACCCCTGAAAAGAATCCTAGATCAGAAGTTCCGCCGCCGCAATTCTCTGTAGCCATGAAAAATCAATCTTGGCCCTCTCCAGCACCCTACCGGAGGGGGTCACCATCACCGGAGACCATGGAGGAGGAAGACGGAGGGGCCAACATCACCATGGAGGCCAAGGACCAGAGGGAGAACCTTCCGCCATCTAGGGGGGAGGCCATGGAGGAGGAAGCACAAGGGGGAGACTCCTCCCCCTCTCTCTTGGTGGCGCTGGAGTGCCACCGGGGGAACCATCACCGTGGTGATCGTCTTCATCAACATCACCTTCTTCATCACCATCCTCATTTCTTCTCAGTGGTCCACTCTCTCGCACCCCGCTGTAATCCCCTACTTGAACATGGTGCTTTATGCCACATATTATGATCCAATGATGTGTTGCCATCCTATAATGTTTTGAGTAGATTTCCTTTGTCTTTTGGGTTGATTGATGATCTAGATTGGTTTGAGTTGTATGTTTTATTATTGGTGCTGTCCTATGGTGCTCTCCGTGTCACGGAAGCGTGAGAGATTCCCGCTGTAGGGTGTTGCAATATGTTCATGGTTTGCTTATTGTCTGCGTTGCGTGAGTGATAGAAACACAAACACGGATAAGTGGGTTATGGCGTATGGGAATAAAGGGGACTTGATGCTTTAATGCTATGGTTGGGTTTTACCTCAATGATCTTTAGTATTTGCGGATGCTTGCTAGAATTCCAATCATAAGTGCATATGATCCAAGTAGAGAAAGTATGTTAGCTTATGCCTCTCCCTCATATGAAATTGCAATAATGATTACCGATCTTGTTAACAATTGCTTAGGACAATTCCACACACCGACCCATCATTATTCCACACTCGCTACTTGTAATTTATTGTAATATATTCTAACCTTATGATAACAACACCTATTTTTATATTTTAGTTCTCCGATATCATGCAAAGCTATCCTCTTCATACCCACAACGTAGTTTTATTTCTCGTTTCTAGTTGGAAGCAAACATTCGGTATACGTAGAGTCGGATCAGTGGCAGATAGGACTTGAGAGAATATTGATCTTACCTTTAGCTCCTTGTGGGTTCGACACTCCATACTTGTCACTTCCACCTTTGGAAATTGCTACGATGATTCCTTGCACTTGGGGATTATCAGAGGTTACCTCGTAACCACCACATGTAAGAACTTACCCTCGAGTGTGCCACATGATAACCTCGGGACCAGCCAATCTTGGTATTACAATACCGGAGTGATAACATGATCACAAGGAGCTTGATCTTTAACTGAGGTCACCACATAACACCATCAACCTAATCCGGTATCCATGATACCACGGTGATCCTCTCATGATCACGATCAACCAACATCAGTATCCTCGATACCACGGTGATCCTCTCGCGCTCACATAAAGATCAACCAACTTCTTTCAAATCGAATCGGGTTGTTATAAGCAAGATTATTATACTGTTGACCCTTAGTGTGTCCTACTACGAACTGTGCCCATAACCTAGGATGCGGCTATCGATAGATCACACACTCTGCAGAGGTTAGTACACTGTACACACACCACAGAACGCATGGCCTCATGCTCCCATTCGGGTGGACCAACGACGTTCCGACAAACCCAATCTATTGCATGGCACTCTCCCGGCCACTCCGAAAAACTCCCCTTTAAGCTATGTCATGGGTGACCCCTGTGTGACTCCGGACACCTACCACCATCGTGGCCAAACAAAACTGTCCCAAACGGGGACCTGAGCTCAATACCAAAACTGGGTTCACAAGGTTATAGCCGCCTACCTGATCAGGGTAGCACGGACTCATAACCTTCCCTGGTTGGAGGTACCGGCGAGAGGCATGACAATAGACCAAATTAGGGCCGCCCCATCCCGGCAAGTGTGGTTGCACTGGTAAGCTCGATTCGGTGGCGCACTATGACTCAGCCAACAGGTGTTCAAGTTCGATTAACATCCGGTTTAACTTGAATGTAAATGAGCTGAGTCATGATAACAGGATGAAACCATGTTGCATATGAACATGATATAACCTAAGTAGGGATGGGAAGCATAATATCTGAATCATAGTATCAACAACATGCAAGCGTTTAACCAGCTAAATGCAAATGAGCATGGCATAGCGGTGAGCATGAACAACATCAGTATGTCCATAACAACCGATAAGGAAACATGCAGACAAGTCATTATCATAGCATGAACTACTGCAAGTATGAACCATGAGCATAATGCTACCATGAGCATAATGCTACCAACGAGTACTTGATAACTAGCAAGATGCATATGGACAGAATATAAGGATAAGCATGAAACATGAGCATATACAGTATCCTCAAACATATTAACATGCACACATTTAATAACTATTCATGTAGGAAACCATAGCTACTGCAAATCCATCATGCAAGTGGCTGCCGTGGCTTGCCTGGGGATGAGGGAACCATCGGGGAGAAGTGCGAGAAGCTCGCGGAAAGAATCGCCGCAAACAGTTCTCTCTCGGAGGGGGCTGTTTACGGGCAAGGGCAAAATGGTCATTTTCACTGTGACAAAACATAATGAAAATGGTACTAACAGAACGGGCTCGACGAGACGAAGAAGTGGGCTTTGGAATCACCTCAACAGTCACGGTTAGAAAGTTGTGGCCGTTCGTTCGATAGCAGAGAAATAAATAAAAAGTATTCATTTTCTGTTGCTAACCGACGAACGCCCGCAATCTAACCATTTCGGCGCCGGCTGAGAAAACAGAAAACGTATTTTAAGAAATACGCTTTCAAATGGGGAAAACGCACTTTGCAAAGTGCGCTTCCACTTAATCCCGTGTGCCCAGGCTCTGGTCAACGCTGGACACCGACAATTGGGGCTGCGGGGTCCACAGGCCGGCTGGGGGCGAGGTCGTCTCCTTCCTCGCTCTCGCCCGTGAGGCAGAGGCAGAGGCCACTCGCCGGCGATGGCCCTGGCGTCTCCGGCCACCGCTGGCCGAGGCGAGGGCATCGGCGGGATCGGTGCGAAGCGCCGCGTCCAGGGGAATCCGAAGGAGCGGCGGGGGTGGGTGGAGGTGACGGCTGCGAAGGAGGACAGGGGCGAGCTTCGGCGAGGGGTCTGGCCAGCTCTGACAACTTCTGGATGAGCTGAGACCACCGACGGGATCGGGAGGAGATACCGCACCTATCCAGGCAGGGCACAAGCCTCGGGGAAGCCGAGCACGAGGGCTCCTCCGAGCGCGGCGAAGACCGGCGACGGGCGGAGATGGGCACGGCGCCGTGGCGACTACGGTGGGGAATAGGGAAGGTGGGGAGGGTCGCCTGCATCTAGTTGTTCTTCTGGTGGTGGTGGGAGAGAGACAAGAGGCGGGGCTCACCAGAATTCGAGCCGAGGTAGGCGACGGCCATGGCGGCGATTGGAGTTGAGGAGAGGCCCCGGCGATGGATTGATAGGTCGGGGAGGCTCAGTGGAGCGAGGAGAGGAGGATGGTGCAGGCGGAGGTGCTCGGGGCGGCTTTAAATAGCCGTGGCGATGCGGTGCCCGTACGCGACCGCGGTGAGGCGTGCACCGGTGTTCTGGCGCGTCGAGGCCACGCGTAGGGGATGGGAGAGGCGTCCAGAGAGGTCACAGAGGAGTACAGAGGGCTCAGGCGATGTCGGGAAAGCTCGGGAGAGCTCCGGCAACCGGACACGGCGGCGGCAGAGACTGCATGTCACGGGCGCGGTTGCCGCACCGCGTAGGAGGGGACGTGAGATGGGGAGAGGGGTCCAGGAAGAAGAGGACGACGAGGGAAGGCTCCTAGACATGGCTAGGTGTCGAGAGAGAGAGAGAGGAGGAAACGGACAAGGACAGCGCCGCGGTTTGCCAGAGCGCATGGACGTGCATGCCAGCCACGCGGTCACCGCGTGAACAGGTGCATGTTGCACCCTGACCGGCCTAATCATGACGGGGAGATAAGGTGAGCAGAGGAGACATCCAAGGAAGAAAGGAACGAGCATAGTGAAGCTTGAGGTGACCACAGCTTGCTGGCAACCACAGGAACAGCATGGTGTTTGATGGGATAGGAGAGAGATTGAGCAGGAAATAGACTCTGGTATTTGGCTGAGAGTGATCACACACTAAGATGAGTATTGTGGCCAAGTTTCAGACCAAATGCAGGAGTGTAGTTAGCACTTGCTATTCAAATGACCCCACTGACCAGAAATGCAAATCTTGATGTGGCACTCACATACTGGCTATTATTGTGCTGAAATTTGGAGGAGGTGAGTTGTTCTGGCATATGAAGACACTGTATAAATTTCATACCATTTGGATAAGCCAAAATTGTACTTCCTTCACACAGCATCCCACTGGACAGAATCTTAGAAAAATTCTAGGGAATTATTGGGTATATGAAATGAGCCCAAATCTTTTGGAGATAGGTTATATGGGTAGGAGAATGCTCTCGTAAATTTTCAGCAATTATGAAGCAATATAAAATATAGTTGCTTCACAACAGGAAAATATGACCAGAAGCCAAGATTTGAAGGTATGCTCACATAGTTAATTTTATATGGTTGAAACTTGGTGGAGAACTATTATATGAGCATATGAAGGTGCTTGCAAAATTTTAACTCATTTGGATCAACCTAGCTAGTACTTCCTTCATTAAGCATCCAGTTGACTAGAAATTTGGAAATTTGCCAAGAAAGATTTACTAGCCAAATTGAGTTGAATTTTGGCATGAGGCAATGATATGGATTGGAAAGAGTGCACAAAAAGTTTGACAGCAAGCAAGAAAAACATAAAGGGTACTTGCTTCTCAAACTGCCAGCTGGGGCCGAATCAGAAAAGGAATATTGATGACATATTTTTGAACATGGCAAGGAAGGGTTTTGACATATTTGAGGAAGATATGACCCAAAATATTTATGAGAATTATTTGGGATTTTTTGGAATGATGGAAATGTGGGTTGCTTCACAACCCAGGGCAGACAGGGTTACTCCTTAAATAGAAAAAGGAATATTCCCAAGAAAAAGAATATTGAGATTGGTCCAAGATGGAAATGGCAAGGTCTTGGGATGGTTTTGATAATGACAAGCCTCCGGGGAGAGGAATCGAGGGTGATCTCTCCAGGTTTCAAGACCACTACGCCACAGAATAGCAAATCGAGACCAAACTCAAAAGAAAAAGAAATGGGCAAAATCCAGGGTGTTACATGGTGGTTATAAAGAGCATACGTATGTGTAATGACTTATCAAACAATTCATAGACGATCATATATATATATATATATATATATATAAATATATATATATATATATATAAATATATATATATATATATATATATTGTGATGTAGTTATATAGGCAAGACGTCCGTGAAACCATAGACCGAATAACCATCATGCATCTATGGCTAACACTCCATCTATACAGAAACATCCGCAACTATGGATAGATAACCTTTTTTCCCTTAGTGAGCTAGATCCACAAAGTTTTCCCCCTTTTCGGGCCTTCTCTAATAACTTTGTATTTTACTATTAACTTTGTCTTTTATTCTCTTGTTTTTTGACTTTGCTTGGAGTTTTGTTGATTTGGGTTAACTGTGACAATTTTTCATATAAATGTCATAAAGAACTACGCGAGACCCTGGATAAAATTAGCTATTTCCCCAACACTATATATATTCTAGTTCTGGCAAGCAAGCTAGCGGAGTAGCGGCTGAGATTGATCGTCCATGTGCATCAATGTGTGCAATAGACCGTGTGATTTTGTAGCTCATATTTCTACCTGCCAGCGGCAATCTGCCTGCACACTAGAGAACCTTATCTTTTTGGCTATTTTGCATTTTAATCCTCTGACTAAACCATATTTATGTATTAGTTCATGTATCTCACACTCAAGCCATCAGGTTTGCCAAACTTTTCAGTTTAGCCCTCAAATTCGATGCTATTTATAAATAAGTCCTTGTTTTTGCATGAACAACCAAACAAGTCTCGGGTTGCATTTACCTCACTCTTTCTCATAAGTTCCAGCGAGGAAGAGGCGACGATTTTTTGGTGATCAGGTAGATGAGCGAGTACCGAAAGTATGCAACAGTATTAAGGGGAGCGGGACCTCAAGTTGTTCATGAGAAAAGGAGGAAAACATGAAATATGGAACTAATCCTATGCGTCGATGCTCTCAGCTAGTACGCAATTCCAATAGAGTGATGGCTAGTGGATGGACATGACAACACACGGTGATTGTGTTATGCAGAGTGGAAGGACATGATGCCACAATATTGGCTGGGCCAATGACAAAGCGAAATAACCAATTTACGAGAAAGAGTGTCCTGCATGCTATGAGTTGGAAAAAAGAAGTACTAATGGAAGGAAGAAACCAAGGAGATTGATGGTGGTTGGTAACGACTTGGACATGGAAGCTTGCCTTGAGGTAGTAAAATTTTTGGCTTGTCACATAAAAAGTACATCCACTCGATGTCTCGATATTTTTTTTCATTCTATAACAATGCACTGGTATTTACCTAGTTACGTTATTAATAGCATGGACGGACTCACACATGCTCTCATGCACCTGCAAACAACAACTCCTACTCCTTCTAAAAAAATATGCTACTCCGGTCCGATGTACTATCACTAGTAGAAAACAGGGCTTTCGTTCTAGCCGGATCAGAGCAATAGTCCCTGTCGCGTTACGAACCGGGACTAATGCTCACATTAGTGTGTGTGTTAGTGTGTGCTCAAATTAACTTCTTAGTTTGCATATGTGTACGTGTGGTTTAGGGTGCCGTCCCGTCCCCGTCCCCGTCCTCACCGCCGTCGATCGCCCGTGCCGATCTCGTCGCCGGCACCACCGTGGTGAGCCTCTTGTTCTTATCTTTTTTAAAAAAAAATTCTTACTTTTATGATTTAGGTAGTTACTTGTATAATTTTCTTACTTGTATTATTGTTTGTTATTATATAGTGCCATGGTTTTGATATCCGCCCTCGTCGGCTCTCATCCGGTCTATGATTCAGATGTGGTATATTATCTTTTATAACTATTTGTTTCATTTAGTGTTTATGACAATTATGCTGACAAACATGACATAGATATTTTTATCTAGGAGGTATGTGAATTGGAAATTCCAACTGACCCTCTTGTCGAGAGGTTAAATTTAGTTGAAAAAGAAAACAATTATTTGAAAGAAAAATTCAAAAGAATTGAAGAAGAGAAGATGAAATTGGAGTTGCATGTTGCCGATGTCGTCGATCTACACAAGATCCAGATGGATGCAATGCGCTTGAAGATTAGAAAGATTAGAAAATATGCCATTGATAAAGAGGCTTGGTATCATTATGCTATTGGATCAATTGTTACCTTAGTTGCGATTTTGATCGCATTTGTTGTTGCATTTTAATGTTTTACATAGTTGTATGTTAGTTTCAATGTATGTTTTAGACGCTCTAGATAGTTGTATGTTGTTTTATGAGAACTATGTATGAACTTTATGTATTTATTTTTGCAGTAATAGCATTTGATCACTACTGTACTTTGGTTTTAATGTGATGAACTTGTATTAATTTGGTCATTTCTATATTCATGATGTTCTGTAATGGTTTTTGATATACTTAATTATATAATGTAGATGAACTGGCAATGGACGTACGGTGACCGACGGACTGCCGAGTACATTACGGGCCTGCATAATTTTATCGGTGTGGCTCAGGCAAATAGTCTGAATGGTTTTATGTGTTGTCCATGTGTTGTCTGTCGGAATAAGAAGGATTACTCTTCCTCGAAAATCCTTCACACCCACCAGCTTCAGTCCGGTTTCATGCCCAGCTATAATTGTTGAACCAAGCATGGAGAAAGAGGGGTTATGATGGAAGACAATGAAGAAGAAGAGGATTATGAAAACTATCCTATGTTCCCTGAATACGGTGATACTGCAACGGGGGAAGCTGAAGATCAAGAGGCATCAGATGTGCCTGCTGATGATCTGCGTCGGGCCATTGTTGATGCAGAGAGAGAATGCGAAAGTGAAAAGGAGAAGTTGAAGTTGGAGCACATGTTAGAGGATCAGAAAAAATTGTTGTACCCAAATTGCAAAGATGGCAACACAAAGCTCAGTAGCACACTGGAATTGCTGCAATGGAAGGCAGAGAATGGTTTATCTGACAAGGGATTTGAGAAGTTTCTGAAAATAATGAAGAAGAATCTTCCAAAGGATATCAAATTGCCTGACAGTACGTACGAAGCAAAGAAGGTTCTCTGCCCTCTAGGATTAGAGGTGCAGAAGATACATGCATGCCCTAATGACTGCATCCTCTACCGCGGTGAGGAGTACGAGAATTTGAATGCATGCCCGGTATGCGGTGCATTGCGGTATAAGATCAGACGATATGACCCTGGTGATGTTGAGGGCAAGCGCCCCAGGAAGAGGGTTCCTGCCAAGGTGTTGTGGTATGCTCCTATAATACCACGGTTGAAACGTCTGTTTAGAAACAAAGAGCATGCCAAGTTGTTGTGATGGCATAAAGAAGACCGTAAGAAAGACGCGATGTTGAGAGTACCCGCTGATGGGTCGCAGTGGAGAAAAATCGAGAGGAAGTAGCCGTAGTTTGCAGATGATGCAAGGAACTTATGGTTTGGTATAAGTACAGATGGCTTGAATACTTTTGGGGAGCATAGTAGCAGTCAGCACCTGGCCTGTGACTCTATGTATCTATAACCTTCCTCCTTGGTTGTGCATGAAGCGGAAGTTCATTATGATGCCAGTGCTCATCCAAGGCCCTAAGCAACTCGACAATGACATTGATGTGTACCTAAGGCTGAAGAACTTTTACAGTTGTGGGATATAAAAGGCGTACGTGTGTGGGATGAGCACAAACAGCAGGAATTTGACCTATGAGCGTTGTTGTTTGTAACCATCAATGATTGGCCTGCTCTTAGTAACCTTTCAGGACAAAAAACAAGGGATACAATGCATGCACGAACTGTTTAGATGAGACTAAAAGTATATATTTGGATAAATGTAAGAAGAATGTGTACCCGGGACATCGTTGATTTCTTCCGATCAGGCATCCCTTAAGAAAGAAAGGCAAGCATTTCAAAGGTGAGGCAGATCAATGGAAGAAGCCTGGCCACCGTACGGGTGATGATATATTTGATATGGTCAAGGATTTAAAAGTAATCTTTGGAAAGGGTCCTGGCGGACAATTTGTTCCGAATGTCGCTAACGGACACGCACCCATGTGGAAGAAGAAATCTATATTTTGGGAGCTACCCTATTGGAAATTCCTAGAGGTCCGCTCTGCAATTGACGTGATGCATGTGACGAAGAATCTTTGCTTGAACCTGCTAGGCTTCTTGGGCGTGTATGGGAAGACAAAACATACACCGGAGGCACGGGAGGACCAGTAATGTATGAACGAAAAAGACGGCATGCATCAAGGTCCTACCAGCTATGCTCTTACCAAAGCAGAGAAGGAAATCTTTTTTGAATGCCTGAGCAGTATCAAGGTCCCGTCTGGCTTCTCGTCGAATATAAAGGGAATAATAAATATGGTAGAGAAAAAATTCCAAAGCCTAAAGTCTCATGACTGCCACGTGATTATGACGCAATAGCTTCCGGTTGCATTGAGGGGGCTTCTACAAGAAAATGTTCGATTAGCCATTGTGAAGCTAGGCGCATTCCTCAATGCAATTTCTCAAAAGGTAATCAATCCAGAAATCCTACCAAGGTTACAGAATGATTTGGTCCAATGTCTTGTCAGTTTCGAGCTGGTGTTCCCACCATCCTTCTTCAATATTATGACACACGTCCTAGTTCACCTAGTCAAAGAGATTGCCATTCTGGGTCCTGTATTTCTACACAATATGTTCCCCTTTGAGAGGTTCATGGGATTCTTAAAGAAATATGTTCATAACCGTGCTAGGCCAGAAGGAAGCATCTCCAAGGGCCATGAAACAGAGGTGGTTATTGAGTTTTGTGTTGACTTTATTCCTGACCTTAAGCCAATTGGTGTTCCTCAATCGTGGCATGAGGGGAGACTGAGTGGAAAAGGCCCGCTGGGAAAGAATTCAGTAATATGTAGGGACGGGCATTCTTTCACTCAAGCACACTACGCAGTTCTACAAAGTTCTACCTTGGTGGCCCCGTATATCAATGAACACAAGAATATTGTACGCTCCCAACACCCGGGCAGTCTAACGACTGGATTACACGTGCACACATGGCGACTTTCGGTGGTTGGTTGCAAACACATCTCACGAATAACACCACTGTTGGAGATCAGTTGTACTTGTTGGCCAGGACACCATCTTCGACTGTATTGACTTTCCAAGGGTACGAGATAAATGGGAATACATTTTACACGATCGCCCAAGATAAAAAGAGCACCAACCAAAACAGTGGTGTCCGCTTTGATGCAACAAACACCAATAGGGAAAAGGACACATAGTATGGTTACATAGAGGATATATGGGAACTTGACTATGGACCTTCTTTTAAGGTCCCTTTGTTTTAGTGCAAATGGGTCAATCTGACAGGAGGCGGGGTAAAGGTAGTCCCGCAGTACGGAATGACAACAGTGGATATCAAAAATCTTGAGTACACAGACGAACCATTCGTCCTAGCCAATGATGTGGCACAGGTTTTCTATGTGAAGGACATGTCTACCAAACCGAGAAAAAGAAAAGATAAGGAAGCGAATACATCATACGATGAGCCAAAGCGCCACATAGTTCTTTCAGTGAAAAGAAACATCGTGGGAGTGGAGGACAAGATAGACATGTCAGAAGATTATGAAAAGTTTGATGAAATTCCTCCCTTAACAGTGAAGACTGACCAAAGCATCCTGTTAAATGATTAAGATTCTCCATGGTTACGGCGCAATCATAAGCATGGGACACATGCGAAGAAAAAGTTTTATATCCCAAGATCCCACTCTGGGATGTGACCGGCTTCACCATCATCACTTCCTCTGTAGTGAGTTTCCGGACTTACAGCTGGAAAGTCCCACTTCGGACAAACCGGAGGGAATCTTTGTAAGAGTTAGGGTATATATGTGTTTTGGGTGTTCCTAGGTGGACTCCGGAGCGTCGGAATCCAACCAAAAAGCTAGGGAATTTTGGCATTTGAAACATGATTTTGGAATAATTATTTATTAAGTTATGAATTTTCAATTATTCCTATCCTTTTAGTATTTTAATTATAAACTAGTAGAAAAAGGACCTTTCGTTCGGCCGAGGAAGAAGATTTAGTCCCGGTCGCATTTGGAGCCAGGACTAATGTGAGCATTAGTCCTGGTTCCAACGGCTAGGGCGGCCGCACGGGCACAACCACCTTTAGTCCCGGTTCAAACAGGACCTTTAGTCCCGGTTGGAGATACCAACCGGGACTAAAGGTTGCGTCACATTTAGACTAAAGGGGTTCTGAAAGTTTCTGTTTTTAGTTTCTGTTTTAAATTGCTTATATCTTTTAGGATATTTGATGTTTTTGAGTGATTCTTTTTGCATTACCAACCGGGACTAAAGGTTGCGTCACATTTAGACTAAAGGGGTTCTGAAAGTTTCTGTTTTTAGTTTCTGTTTTAAATTGCTTATATCTTTTAGGATATTTGATGTTTTTGAGTGATTCTTTTTGCATTAGATTCAAAATTTTGTCTAGTTTCTTCTTGTGCCATTAGTTTTCAAATTTGAATGGTTTAAATATGAATTTGTTCAAATTTGCTTCAAACCCTAGATTGTGAATAACTTGAGTTTAAAAATAGTTTTTAATTTAATTCTATTTGCTCCTAGTTACATGTTAGATTATTGTCACAATAAGATTTATTTGGTTATTTTTAGAATAATTTAAATTAGGATTTTAATTAAAACAGTACTGTTATGCTTATATAGTTGTTTTAGTCATTTAATTGTTGTTTTCTATTATTTTTAGTTAGTTCTTTCTGTAGATTTTAACATGTTGTAGTTTGGTGCATATTGAATGCACAAAAATTCTGGAGTTGAAATTAGTTTAAAAAAATGAAATGCCTTTGTAACAGATGAGTTTTCGTCCGAAACCTTGATACTTCGAAGCAGATGGTCCAGTTTGTACACGAAGTGCATCCAGTTTTTGCTGTAACCCTCTCAACTTTTTAGCACATGCTATGTGGGTGAAATGATGATACCATGCCAAGTTTCAACCTTTGCACCGTTCATTTGTGGTGCTTTTCAATTTCAGGGTCATTTAGCTCAAAAAATCATTAAATGCATGAAAAATAGCAAATGAAGATAGAAAGGGTTAAAATTTGAGAATGTGGCTTTGAATAGTGCATATTGAATGCACAAAAAGTCTAGAGTTGAAATAAGTTTAAAACAATGAAATGCCTTTGTAACAGATCAGTTTTCGTCCGGAACCTTGATACTTCGAATGAGATGGTCCAGTTTGTACACGAAGTGCATCCAGTTTTTGCCGTAACCCTCTCAACTTTTTAGCACAAGCTATGTGGGTGAAATGATGATACCATTCCAAGTTTCAACCTTTTCAGAGTTAATTTGTAGTGCTTTTCAATTTCAGGGTCATTTAGCTTAAAAAAATCATTAAATGCATGAAAAATAGCAAATGAAGTTAGAAAGGGTTGACTCTGGCGTGGTTAACCTTAGTTGTGACTCTGGCTGGGAAGGTGCTAGCAGATGTAGTCGACGGTAGGATTGGATGGACACCAACCCAGACTAAAGGGGTTCTGAAATTTTCAAACTCTACCCCCCCCCCGGTATCGCCATTTCAGTTTTGAAAAAAAAGAAAATTATAAAAACTTCAAAAAATTAAAATCCTTCGAGATGTAGTTATGTTACTACATCTACTAGTTAGGAAAATTAAAAAACATAAATTTCGCCATGTTTTGCAAAAAAGTGTTATGAAAAAGTAAAACGGCTATAACTTTTGCATACGATGTCGAAAAAAATGTATAATATATCAAAATGTTTAGCACGAGAAGCTGGTTTCGATTTCAACCGCCATAGGCCGTTTTGCAAATTTTTAGAATCATCAAATTCTGAAAGGAAAAAAGTTATCATCAAATTTAAGTTTTTTCGAATTTTAAAAAAATTTAAAAAATGATGTCATATTGCATTCCTCACATTTTTTTGATAATAATGGATATATTATTTGTTGAATTTCAATTTACAGATTTAAAGATATTAATTATGCCATATTAAATGAAATAATAGCAAAAAAAATGAATAAAATAATATTATTACTTATTTTATTTTCATTGAAATTCAATATTATTATTACTTATTTTGTTTATTTTAATAATTGTTTAGAATTCAAAAAATTAAATCATGTGACATCAAGACCTAAGGGTTAATAGGATTGATAGCTTACTATTGTCAGGAAAACAACAAGTGCAGACTTGGAAAATAGGGGCGATAGAACCTGAAAGTTAAGCGTGCTGGGGCTGGAGCAGTGAGAGGATGGGTGACTGGCTGAGAAGTTAGACGATTTGGAATGAGTGCTCCACGCTGGAGCAGTGAGGAGGGGTGATTAGAGATTAAATTGTCAAATAATTCAAAGATTTGAAAATTGAAAAATAACTTAAAAACAAATTCAAAAAATTCAAAAAAAATTTAAATTTTTTTTTTGAAAAATTTCCTTTAGTACCGGTTGGTGTTACCAACCGGGACTAAAGGTGGAGCCTTTAGTCCGGGAATATAGGCCCTCCAGCCCCAGCTCAGCCTGTGCATTCGGTTTTTTTGGTTTGATTCAGTTCGGTTTATACGGTTTTCAGTTTATACGGTTTTTATACTTCGGTTTATATGGTTTTATATGGAGATACGGTTCGGTTTCGGTAATAACCGTTTGCTTTCGGTATGGTTTCGGTGATAACCAAATTAACCAAAGTTGACACGAATTTTTGAATGAACAACAAATCTTTCTGGACACATGATTCGGTCTGTGCATGTACGGATGTACCCATGTACCTAAGATTTTTCTTGTGAGAAATATCTATGTAGATTAGATCATTATTATATGGCACACATGATTTGGTCCTAGGCATTACAGTAGATCTAAGGATTAGGCAAGCTTTTAATTACGTGAGGGAGCAAGCAAAGAAAGAAAAGAGTAAATTGTATTCATTTTTTAGGTAGTCAATTGTATTCGTGTGCACGTCTGAGGTCTCACCCACGAGCCACGACCCTCTCCAGCGCTGGCTGGCCTTTCTTTTAGGAAGCAATCTCCAACGTGGGCCAGAACTGGCTGTATGGGCTGGATAATTGAGGCCCAAGCAAGCACAACGATGCGCGAGGTGCTCAGGTCGTTGGCTTGTCTCCGCAGGACTGCAGCATTTAGTACCACCTCGCGTATGGAGCTGAAGCGCGGTGGGCACAAGGCTATAAAAGGAGAGATGGCTGTGGCTTCAACTAAATATCTTCACACGGTGGCGCGACTTTCGGTTTAATTCGGTTTAGCCAAAAATCATCGTTTTCTAACCGAAAAAACCGAAGGATATATGGTTTTCAAAATTGAAAACTGACACTGAAACCAAAACCTGAAAAAACTGAAATTCAGTTTGGTTTTTTTTTTCTGTTCGGTTTTTGGTTTTCGGTTCGGTTTTGCACACCCTGAGCCCCAGCCCACGAGCGCAGCCACGTGGAGGGCCTTTAGTCCCGGTTTGTGACCAACCAGGACTAAAGGGGGGGGGCCTTTAGTCCCAACCCTTTAGTGCCGGTTGTTTAACCGGGACTAAAGGCCCGTTTTCTACTAGTGATACAGAGGAGTTAATCAATGCAATTATGTCCAAACAAAATATGAATGTCTTCTGAGCATTCCAGATAAGCCGCTTGAGGTTGACAGGCATAGGCCATACACCCTCACCAGTTGTAATGATTTCAGTCCCAAGTTTTGCAAGATTCCACCCCTAGCTATCATCGGTCATGCCCCCCATTTTGACCTCATTTTGAAATCGGCATAAACAATTCAAAAAACAGTAACGTATTTTGCAAGGTTGATCATACGCGGTTAGTCCCGGTTGGTGGCTCCATATAAGATAACAAGGTTAATATAGACATGGCTTAAACGTCTTGACATAGATGAATACAGCAGAAGCATCGGAAATGATAAGAGAGAAACGTTGTATGACATAAAGTTGGAGCTACTGTGTGGTTTCTCTGATCGGAGGACCCCTTATGCTGAGCCAAGTCCTGATGAGGAGTTCTGGTTGCTTTCTGGTGAAATTGAGGACAACATGTCTAATGGTAGGATTGTTCAAGTAACTGTTCGGCATATACAAGATAACCGAATAATTTGCACCTTTGATTCTGGGTTGAAAGCCATAGTTATGGGAGACAACTATTCTGATGATGGGTTTGATCTAGAATCACTGCAGTTACATGAAGGCGATATATTAACTGGCAAAATTAAGAATGTGAATAAAAATAGGTTCATAGTTTACCTAACAATGGTGGGGGTTCCTACCTCATGCTTCTACCCACTACAAGATTCAATATCACTGCTAGAAGAAATGTCGAGAAGGTGACACTAAATGCAATAAAATCATAGGTCTAAACATATGGTCAAAGTGAACTTGACTAGTATTAGTTGCTGAAGATTTATATCGCTCTCAGAAATAACTTGATAGAACTATTTGTCACTCTGTGATGAAAATCTATATAATCAAACATTGCATTCATATAAGCATTAACTCGAGCAAGCATTCTAGCAATCAAAATACAATCAATGAATAAAGGAATAAAGAAAACAATAAGAAAAAGCAAATAGAAAGCAAAACAAAACTTCAAGGAAATCCAAATAAAAACTCCTAAGGGAACTGTAGGACTTAACTACAAATAACAAAAATAGTTTTTATCCTAAATAAAACTTAGCAGCAAAGAAAAATAGTAAACTATAAAACTTAACAGAAAAGAAAATATAACATTATTACGTTCAAAAAGTATTTTATAATATTCTTCAATAGCAAAAAGAATCAATTAAAAAGCTTTTATAAAACTCTAGTTGTGAACAAAATAATATTAACTTAGAATTAAATAAAAAAATCAACTAATAATACAAATTGTTTCTGATCTAAAGTAAAGTTAATAGAAAGTAAAATTTATCCAACTAAATTTTCATGAAGTATTTTTTGTTAAAAACTTTAATAGCAAAAAGAATTAAATCAAAACTAGGCATGTATGCTACTATTTTTGAATCTGTTTAAAACAAAACTAAAATAATTTTATAAATTAAATTCCTTTATACCACTAGACAAGCAATTTCATTAGAAACCATCATACGCGGTTAGTCCCGGTTGGTGGCTCCAACCGGGACTAAAGGCTTAACCTTTCGCGCCCTTTCGACCGCGGCCAAAAATAGCTTTAGTCCCGATTGGTGGCTCCAACCAGGACTAAAGGCCTAACTTTAGTCAGGGTTGAAGCCACCAACCGGTACTAAACACCATTTCGTCTCGATTGGTGGCTCCAACCGGGTTAAAGGCCTCGCGGTATTAAACAGCCCTCTTCTCCCTCCCCCAATCTTCCTCCATTTTCACGCGAAACAGATCGCCGCCGCCAGGAGAACTCGCTCTCGCGACGCCGTCAGGCTGCCCGACCGCGCCCTCGACGTCCGCTCCCGCCGCCGGCATCCATGCGCTGCCCGAGCCCTCCAGCGCAGCTCTCCTCCATGCCCCGCCCGAGCCCGCACCGGCGGTCCTCCATGCGCGCGTGCCCTCGACGCCCGCTCGCGCTGCCCGAGACCGCCGGCGCCGCTCTCCTCCGACGCGCTGGAGGACCACCTACAGGTTTGTCGCATCTCCCTATGTCGATCTCCTCCTGATCGCCGCCGCCTACCCACACGTGAATATCTTATAAACATTTAATTCAAGAAAAAGTTAGAACATCTTATACATGAACAAATGGAGTAGTTATTTTTTGAGAATACATGTTAGTTTTGATTTATTGATATTTGCCCGTTCCAAAATAATTAAAGTTTTAGGATCATCCTAAGTCAAATTCTTTTAAAGTTGATCAACTTATAATGAAGTTGATATATTTTATCATGAAGCAAATTTGAGACTGTAGAATTTGATATATTTTATATCTTTTGAATAAAACATTTAACGTGTATTTGAAAAATGTCTAACAAGCATTCAAAAAAATTCAATGATATTTATTTGAAAAAAGTTAATCACTTAGGTGTGTATAAATTTTTTTAGATGTATACAAAACTGTATAATGTGTATGAATAAAAATTGGTATTAAAACATATATTATAAAAAATGTGAATCATGTATTTGATAGGTGTATAAACAATATAGACATGTGGGAGGCGTAGCAATTTTCCCTCAAGTGGACGACCTAAGGTTTATCAATCCGTGGGAGGCATAGGATGAAGATGGTCTCTCTCAAACAACCCTGCAACCAAATAACAAAGAGTCACTTGTGTCCCCAACACACCCAATACAATGGTAAATTGTATAGGTGCACTAGTTCGGTGAAGAGATGGTGATACAAGTGTAGTATGGATAGTAGATATAGGTTTTTGTAATCTGAAAATATAAAAACAGCAAGGTAACTAATGATAAAGTGAGCACAAACGGTATTGCAATGCTTAGAAACAAGGCCTAGGGTTCATACTTTCACTAGTGTGATCTCCCAACAATGATAACATAATTGGATCATATAACAATCCCTCAACGTGCAACAAAGAGTCACTCCAAAGTCACTAATAGCAGAGAACAAACGAAGAGATTATTGTAGGGTACGAAACCACCTCAAAGTTATTCTTTCTGATCGATCTATTGGGCTATTCCTATAAGTGTCACAAACAGCCCTAGAGTTCATACTAAAATAACACCTTAAGATACACATCAACCAAAACCCTAATGTCACCTAGATACTCCAATGTCACCACGAGTACCCATGGGCTTGATTATATGATATGCATCACACAATCTCAGATTCATCATGTTCAATCCAACACAAAGAACTTCAAACAGGGCCCCAAAGTTTCTACTTTAGAGTCAAGATGAAAATGTGTGCCAAGCCCTATGCATAGATTCCCAAGGTCACGGAACCCGCAAGTTGATCACCAAAACATTCATCAAGTGGATCACATGAATATCCCATTGTCACCACAGATATCCATATGCAAGACATACATCAAGTGCTCTCAAATCCTTAGAGACTCAATCCGATAAGATAACTTCAAAGGGAAAACTCAATTCATTACAAGAAGGTAGAGGGGGAGAAACATCATAGGATCCAACTATAATAGCAAAGCTCGCGGTACATCAAGATCGTGCCAAATCAAGAACACGAGAGAGAGAGAGAGAGATCAAACACATAGCTACTGGTACATACCCTCAGCCCCGAGGATGAACTACTCCCTCCTCGTCATGGAGACCACCGGTATGATGAAGATGTCCACCGGTGATGGTTTCCCCCTCCGGCAGGGTGCCGGAACAGGCTCCCGATTGGTTTTTCATGGCTACAGAGGCTTGCGGCGGCGGAACTCCCGATCTAGATTTCTTTCTGGGGGTTTCTATATTTATAGGAATTTATGGCGGTGGAATTACGTCAGGGGGGTCCACGAGGCAGCCACAAGCCATTGGTGCGCTCCCTAGGGGGGTGGGCGCGCCCCTGTGGCTTCTGGTGCCCTCGTGGCTCTTCTGGCCTTCCTCCAAAGCTTCGGGGGTCTCTTTTGGTCCATAAAAAATCACCGTAAAGTTTTATTCCGTTTGGACTCCGTTTGATATCCGTATTTGAAAAAGGTCAAAAACAAGGAAAAAACAGAAACTGGCACTGGGTTCTAGGTTAATAGGTTAGTCCCAAAAATAATATAAAATGGCATATTAATGCATATAAAACATCCAAAATAGATAATATAATAGCATGGAACAATAAAAAATTATAGATACATTGGAGACGTATCAAGCATCCCCAAGCTTAATTCCTGCTCGTCCTCGAGTAGGTAAATGATAAAAAACAGAATTTTTGATGTGGAATGCTACCTAACATATTTACCCATGTAATATTCTTTATTGTGGCATGAATGTTCAGATCCATAAGATTCAAAACAAAAGTTTAATATTGACATAAGAACAATAATACTTCAAGCATACTAACAAAGCAATCATGTCTCCTCAAAATATCATGGCCAAAGAAAGTTATCCCTACAAAATCATATAGTCTGGCTATGCTCCATCTTCATCACACAAAGTTACTAAATCATGCACAACCCCGGTTTCAGCCAAGCAATTGTTTTCACACTTTAGTATTCTCAAACTTTTTCAACTCTCACGCAATACATGAGCGTGAGCCATGGATATAGCACTATGGGTGGAATAGAATATGGTGGTTGTGGAGAAGACAAAAAGAAGGAGATAATCTCACACCAACTAGGCGTATCAACGGGCTATGGAGATGCCCATCAATAGGTATCAATGTGACTGAGTAGGGATTGCCATGCAACGGATGCACTAGAGCTATAAGTGTATGAAAGCTCAAAAAGAAACTAAGTGGGTGTGCATCCAACTCGCTTGCTCACGAAGACCTAGGGCAATTTGAGGAAGCCCATTATTGGAATATACAAGCCAAGTTCTATAATGAAAAATTCCCACTAGTATATGAAAGTGACAACATAGGAGACTCTCTATCATAAAGATCATGGTGCTACTTTGAAGCACAAGTATGGTAAAGGATAGTAGCATTGTCCCTTCTCTCTTTTCTCTCATCTTTTTTTTTTGGTGGGCATCTTTGGCCTCTTTTTTTTATTTATATATTTTTTTATTTGGGCTTCTTTGGCCTCTTTTTTTTTGGGCTTCTTTGGCCTCTTTTATTTTTTTGTAAAGTCCGGAGACTCATCCCAACTTGTGAGGGAATCATAGCTTCCATCATCCTTTCCTCACATGGGATAATGCTCTAATAATGATGATCATCACACTTTTATTTACTTACAACTCAAGATTTACAACTCGATACTTAGAACAAGATATGACTCTATATGAATACCTCCGGCGGTGTACCCGGATGTGCAATGACTCAAGAGTGACATGTATGAAAAATATGAACGGTGGCCTTGCCACAAATACGATGTCAACTACATGATCATGCAAAGCAATATGACAATGATGATGCGTGTCATAGTAAACGGAAAAGTGGAAGTTGCATGGCAATATATCTCGGAATGTCTATGGAAATGCCATAATAGGTAGGTATGGTGGCTGTTTTGAGGAAGGATATATGGTGGGTGTAATGCACCGGCGAAAGTTGCGCGGTACTAGAGAGGCTACCAATGGTGGAAGGGTGAGAGTGCGTATAATCCATGGACTCAACATTAGTCATAAAGAACTCACATACTTATTGCAAAAGTCTATTAGCTATCGAAACAAAGTATTAGACGCATGCCCCTAGGGGAAGGGTTGGTAGGAGTTAACCATCGCGCGATCCCGACCTCCACACAAAGGAAGGCAATCAATAAATAAATCATGCTCCGACTTCGTCACATAATGGTTCACCATACGTGCATGCTTCGGGAATCACAAACTTTAACACAAGTATTTCTACCAATCCACAATTACTCACTAGCATGACTCTAATATCACCATCTTTATATCTCAAAACAATCATAAGGAATCAAACTTCTCATAGTATTCAATGCACTTTATATGAAAGTTTTTATTATATCCCTCTTGGATGCCCATTATATTAGGACTAAATTCATAACCTGAGCAAATTACCATGCTGTTTAAGACTCTCAAAATAATATAAGTGAAGCATGAGCGTTCATGACAAACTACTCTAAAAAGATATAAGTGAAGCATGATGAGTAGTTGAATAATTATGCAGCTTATGTGAAGATTCTCTCATCTAAAAATTTCAGATCTTAAGTACTTTATTCAAACAGCAAAACAAAATAAATTGACATTCTAAGGATAGCACATATCATGTAAATAAGCAAAAACTTAGGTTCAAACGATACTAACCGATCATTGTTGAAGAAGAAAGGTGGGATGCCAACCGGGGCATCCCCAAGCTTAGTTGCTTGAGACTTCTTGTAATATGAACTTGGGATGCCTTGGGCATCCCCAAGCTTGAGCTTTTGTGTCTCCTTAATTCCTCTCATATCACGGTTTTCCTAAATATCAAAAAACTTCATCCACACAAAACTCAAAAAGAACTCGTGAGATAAGTTAGTATAAATCCATGCAAAACTTATCATTCTCTACTGTAGAAAATAACTAAAAATATTATTTGACATTGCATACTAAATGCCTCTGCATATTTAAGACTCCCATCCTTAAATAGAATCATTAAACAAGCAAACATATGCAAACAATGCAAACATAACAGCAATCTGCCTAAACAGAATAGTCTGTAAAGAATACAGAAAGATCCATACTTAATTAACTCCAAAAATTCTTAAAAATTAGAAAACTGTACATAATTTATAAGATCATGCTGTGTAAAAATTTCAAGATTTTATTACATACTGACTATTCTAGGGAATTTTTGCACTAACCGCAAACTTTCTGTTTTGAAACAGCAACTCATATACTTGCAAATTGAGCATGGTAAAGGCTACCATTGACACTTTTATTGAAATAAAAGATGCAAAAAATTAATATAAATAACAGAAAGCAAATCATAACAAAAGAAAATGATGCTCCAAGCAAAACACATATGATGTGGTGAATAAAAATATAGCCTCAAGTAAATTTACCGATGGACTGAAGACGAAAGAGGGGATGCCTTCCGGGGCATCCCCAAGCTTAGTTGCTTGGATCTTCCTTGAATATTACCTTGGGGTGCCTTGGGAATCCCCAATCTTAGGGTCTAGCCACTCCTTATTACATAGTCCATCAAATCTCTACCCAAAACTTGAAAACTTCACAACACAAAACTTAACGGAACTTCGTGAGATGGGTTAGTATGATAAAGAGCAAATCATTCACTTGGGTACTATCAAAGATAAGATTCATAATTGTCCTCACGCAATGCCTACTGTAACTTATCATTTCCACAATTTATATCACTTAATATAATATATGGAAACACTAAAACAAGCAAACTATGCATTGAAAACAGAATCTGTCAAAAACAGAACAGTCTGTAATGATCTGAACAATCACCATACTTCTACCACTATAAAAATTCTGAAAAATTAGGAAAATCTAGGAAATTTGTATATGAATCATGTGTAAAAAAATTCAGAAGCTTTTGACCCTCTGGTGAATTTATAAAAATTCTGGACTGGGCACCAAAGTTTCTGTTTTTGCACAGAATCAAGTCAACTAGTATCCACACTATCCCAAAGGCTTTACTTGGCACTTTATTGAAACAAAAGCTATAAAACATGATTATACAGTAGCTTAACCATGTGGACACATAAAAACAGTAGGTATAAATATTGGGTTGTCTCCCAACAAGTTCTTTTCTTTAATGCCTTTTAGCTAGGCATGATGATTTCAATGATGCTCACATAAAAGATAAGAATTGAAACATGCAAGAGAGCATCATGAAGCATATGACTAGCACATTTAAGCCTAACCCACTTCCTATGCATAGGGATTTTGTGAGCAAACAACTTATGGAAGCAAGAATCAACTAGCATAGGAAGGTAAAACAAGCATGACTTCAAAACTTTCAACACATAGGGAGGAAACTTGATATTATTGCAATTCCTACAAGCATATATTCCTCCCTCATAATAATTTTCAGTAGCATCATGAATGAATTCAACAATATAACCATCACATAAAGCATTCTTTTCATGATTCATAAGCATAGAAATTTTATTACTCTCCACATAAACAAATTTATTCCCTTCAATAGTAGTGGGAGCAAACTCAACAAAATAACTATCATGTGAGGCATAATCCAATTGAAAATTAAAATCATGATAACAAGTTTCATGGTTATCTTTATTCTTTATTGCATACATGTCATCACAATAATCATCATAAATAGGAGGCATGCTTTCATCATAATAAATTTGCTCATCAAAACTTGGGGGACTAAACATATCATCTTCATCAAACATAGCATCCCCAAGCTTGTAGCTTTGCATATCATTAGCATCATGGATATTCAAAGAATTCATACTAATAACATTGCAATCATGCTCATCATTCAAATATTTAGTGCCAAACATTCTAATAACTTCTTCTAATACTTGAGCACAATTTTCCTTTCCATAATTTTCACGAAAGACATTAATAAGATGAAGCAAATGAGGCAACCTCAATTCCATTTTTTTGTAGTTTTCTTTTATAGACAAAACTAGTGATAAAACAAGAAACTAAAAGATTCAATTGCAAGATCTAAAGATATACCTTCAAGCACTCACCTCCCCGGCAACGGCGCCAGAAAAGAGCTTGATGTCTACTACGCAACCTTCTTCTTGTAGACGTTGTTGGGCCTCCAAGTGCAGAGGTTTGTAGGACAATAGCAATTTTCCCTCAAGTGGATGACCTGAGGTTTATCAATCCATGGGAGGCGTAGGATGAAGATGGTCTCTCTCAAACAACCCTGCAACCAAATAACAAAGAGTCTCTTGTGTCCCCAACACACCCAATACAATGTTAAATTGTATAGGTGCACTAGTTCGGCGAAGAGATGGTGATACAAGTGTAGTATGGATAGTAGATATAGGTTTTTGTAATCTGAAAATATAAAAACAGCAAGGTAACTAATGATAAAAGTGAGCACAAACGGTATTGCAATGCTTAGAAACAAGGCCTAGGGTTCATACTTTCACTAGTGTGATCTCCCAACAATGATAACTTAATTGGATCATATAATAATCCCTCAACGTGCAACTAAGAGTCACTCCAAAGTCACTAATAGCGGATAACAAACAAAGAGATTATTGTAGGGTACGAAACCACCTCAAAGTTATTCTTTTTGATCGATCTATTGGGCTATTCCTATAAGTGTCACAAACAGCCCTAGAGTTCGTACTAAAATAACACCTTAAGATACACATCAACCAAAACCCTAATGTCACCTAGATACTCCAATGTCACCACGAGTACCCATGGGCTTGATTATACGATATGCATCACACAATCTCAGATTCATCATGTTCAATCCAACACAAAGAACTTCAAAGAGTGCCCCAAAGTTTCTACTGGAGAGTCAAGACGAAAATGTGTGCCAACCCCTATGCATAGATTCCCAAGGTCACGGAACCCGCAAGTTGATCACCAAAACATACATCAAGTGGATCACGTGAATATCCCATTGTCACCACAGATATCCATATGCAAGACATACATCAAGTGCTCTCAAATCCTTAAAGACTTAATCCGATAAGATAACTTCAAAGGGAAAACTCAATTCATTACAAGAAGGTAGAGGGGGAGAAACATCATAGGATCCAACTATAATTGCAAAGCTCGCGGTACATCAAGATCGTGCCAAATCAAGAACACGAGAGAGAGAGATCAAACACATAGCTACTAGTACATACCCTCAGCCCCGAGGGTGAACTACTCCCTCCTCGTCATGGAAACCGCCGGGATGAGGAAGATGGCCACCGGTGATGGTTTCCCCCTCCGATAGGGTGCCGGAAAGGGCTCCCGATTGGTTTTTCATGGCTACAGAGTCTTGCGGCGGCGGAACTCCTAATCTAGGTTTCTTTCTGGGGGTTTCTGTATTTATAGGAATTTATGGCGGTGGAATTACGTCAGGGGGGTCCACGAGGCAGCCACAAGCCATGGGTGCACGCCCTAGGGGGGTGGGCGTGCCCCTGTGGCTTGTGGTGCCCTCGTGGCTCTTCTGGCCTTCCTCCAAAGCTTCGGGGGTCTCTTTTGGTCCATAAAAAATCACCGTAAAGTTTTATTCCGTTTGGACTCCGTTTGATATCCCTATCTGAAAAAGTTCAAAAACAAGGGAAAAAACAGAAACTGGCACTGGGCTCTAGGTTAATAGGTTAGTCCCAAAAATAATATAAAATGGCATATTAATGCATATAAAACATCCATAACATATAATATAATAGCATGGAACAATAAAAAATTATAGATACATTGGAGACGTATCACTTTCAAGCCGTCTTGAGCCGGGGTTGAGTTATTCCGGTAACGTCCCAGATCTCAGTTGTAAAGACCGTTCTGGTGGCTACTGGTTTCTTTGCCAGTTTTATGCAAGGGTTCCGATGGTCGTAACTTACAGCTAGAACTTGTAAAGTGATAGCTTGCTATTTAAATCTTGTTTCATTAATGACTCATTGTGATGTTATATGGAGATAGGTTGTTATGTTTCCACAGTTGTTACCTCAGACATAGTTACCACCATGTTAAGTTATTATGATAAACAACCATGCTTGCTAAGTACTTGCTAAAGCTAAACCTAGTCGGTTGATCTAGAGTCACCTATCCGGACTTATCCGTGCAGCCACATTTGCCGGTATGGGACGGCCTTGACTTGGTCTGATCACGTGCTCTTTTACCGGTACCACCAAACAGGGAAGGTTATGCGCGCGTGCTGCCCTGGCCCGGTAGACGGCGATAACATTGTGAGCCCAGTTGAGTTATTTGCCGGCGTCCCCGTTTGGGACAGTTTAGTTGGCCACAACGGTGGCAAGTGTCACGAGGTGACACACGGGCCACCCAGGGCTTGACTCCGGGGGAGAATGATTGCCGGTGGTATGATGGAGGAATCACGGGTTAGGCAGGTTTCGTTGGGACAACCCTGGTCCACCCGAATGGGATCACGAGGCCAGATGCTCCATGGTGTGGGTAAAGTGTGCAACCTCTGCAGAGTGTAAGAATCTATTTGAATAGCCGCATCCACGGTATTGGACAGTTCGTCCAGGCCTCACTAGGTGGTCAACCATAATAATGATAATAATGAAACAGAGAAGAGTAAGTTTATCAGACTTACAGTGGAGATGCATAGACATCGGAGGATGTTAGGAACACGATATGTTAGCCATGGGATGGCTATGAAAGAGATGGTCAGATGACCGAAAGGTTGGATTGGATCCTGAGAATGTTCGGAGTATGGATTACTTGATATGCTTTACTTTACTATATTCTACTTGAGTAGTTACCTTGCTAGATGAACTTGTTATGACATGATAATTAATATTGCTAGATAGGTATTCTATGCCATGATAATTAATAATGCTCTAATAATAAATGCATTCTTGAATGCCATGGATTGCTTTGCTTGGTGTATATGTTAGTTTGGTTTGCTTGTGAGTACATTCAAAAGTACTCAGCGGCCTTTAATGTGGCCAGGTTCACATAAGGATCCGTCGTCCGTCATCGAGGAGCCGGAGCGTTCGCAGGCTAGAAGAGTAACCCAGTAAGATCCCTATGGATTGGAGCCGCACCAAGACCCTGCTGCCTTAGATAGAGAGCTTTCCGCAGCCATCACCCTTGTAATATATCTTATAACACTTATATATCCATTAATAGAAATGCCTGTGTTCATGATACTCGTTGTAAACGCACATGCCAGAGTGATTTCCTGGGCTGGCATGTGTGGCGACCGTCTGGCTACAGTGGTATTCAGGCGGGGCGCCACAAATGGAAGGCAGAGAATGGTGTATCTGACAAGGGATTTGAAAAGGTGCTGATAATGTTAAAGAAGATGCTTCCAAAGGACAATGAATTACCCGACAGTACGTACGAAGCAAAGAAGGCTGTCTGCCCTCTAGGATTAGAGGTGCAGAAGATACTTGCATGCCCTAATGACTGCATCCTCTACCGCGGTGAGTACGAGGATTTGAATGCATGCCTGGTATGCGGTGCATTGCGCTATAAGATCAGCCGCGATGACCCTAGTGATGTTGACGGCGAGCACCCCAGGAAGAAGATTCCTGCCAAGGTGATGTGGTATGATCCTATAATACCACGGTTGAAACGTTTGTTCCAAAACAAAGAGCATGCCAAGTTGATGCGATGGCACAAAGAAGACCGTAAGAAAGACGGGAAGTTGAGAGTACCCGCTGACGAATCGTGGTGGAGAAAAATCGAGAGAAAGTGGAAGGACTTTGTAGATGATGCAAGGAACGTATGGTTTGGTTTAAGTGCAGATGGCATTAATACTTTTGGGGAGCAAAGCAGCAATCATAGCACGTGGCCTGTGACTCTATGTATCTATAACCTTCCTCCTTGGTTGTGAATGAAGCGGAAGTTCATTATGATGCCAGTGCACTTCCAAGGCCCCAAGCAACCCGACAATGACATTGATGTGTACCTAAGGCCATTAGTTGAAGAAATTTTACAGCTGTGGAGTATAGAAGGTGTACGTGTGTGGGATGAGCACAAACAGCAGGAATTTGACCTGCGAGCGTTGCTGTTTGTAACCATCAATGATTGGCCTGCTCTTAGTAACCTTTCAGGACAGACAAACAAGAGATACCATGCATGCACGCACTGTTTAGATGATACCGACAGTATATATTTGGATAAATGTAAGAAGAATGTGTACCTGGGACATCATCGATTTCTTCAGATCAATCATGTCTTAAGAAAGAAAGGCAAGCATTTCAAAGGTGAGGCAGATCACCGGAAGAAGCCTCGCCATCGTACTGGTCATGATATACTTGATATGGTCAAGGATTTAAAAGTAATCTTTGGAAAGGGTCCTGGCGGACAATCTGTTCCGAATGACGCTAACGGACACGCACCCATGTGGAAGAAGAAATCTATACTTTGGGACCTACCATATTGGAAAGAACTAGAGGTCCGCTCTGCAATCGACATGATGCATGTGATGAAGAATCTTTGCGTGAACCTGCTAGGCTTCTTGGGCATGTATGGGAAGACAAAAGATACACCGGAGGCACGAGAGGACCAGCAACGTATGCTCGAAAAAGACGGCATGCATCCAAAGCATTATCAGGGTCCTGCCAGCTATGCTCTTACCAAAGAAGAGAAGGAAATCTTCTTTCAATGCTTGCTCAGTATGAAGGTCCCGTCTGGCTTCTCGTCGAATATAAAGGGAATAATAAATATGGCAGAGAAAAAGTTCCAGAACCTAAAGTCCCATGACTGCCACATGATTATGATGCAACTGCTTCAAGTTGCATTGAGGGGGCTTCTACCGGACAACGTTCGATTAGCCATTGTGAAGCTATGTGCATTCCTCTTTGCAATCTCTCAGAAGGTAATCGATCCAGAAATCCTACCAAGGTTATAGAATGATTTGGTGCAATGTCTTGTCAGTTTCGAGTTGGTGTTCCCACCATCCTTCTTCAATATCATGACGCACGTCCTAGTTCACCTAGTCGAAGAGATTGCCATTCTGGGTCCTGTATTTCTACGCAATATGTTCCCCTTTGAGATGTTCATGGGAGTCTTAAATAAATATGTTCATAACCGTGCTAGGCCAGAAGGAAGCATCTCCAAGGGCCATGAAACAGAGGAGGTCATTGAGTTTTGTGTTGACTTTATTCCTGACCTTAAGCCGATTGGTGTTCCTGAATCGCGGCATGAGGGCAGACTTGGTGGAAAAGGCACGCTAGGAAAGGACCAAGCAATATCTATGGACGGGCATTCTTGGGCGCAAGCACACTACACAGTTCTACAAAATTCCAGCTTGGTGGGTCCATGTATTGTTGAACACAAGAATATTCTACGCTCCAAACACCCGGAGCAGTCTGACGACTAGATTACACGTGAACACACGGGGACTTTCGGCGGTTGGTTGCAGACACGTCTCACGCATGACGACAGTGTTGGAGATGAGCTGTACTTGCTGTCCAAGTTACCACCTTCGACTATATTGACTTTCAAAGGGTACGAGATAAATGGGAATACATTTTACACGATCGCCCAAGATAAAAAGAGCACCAACCAAAACAGTGGTGTCCACTTTGATGCAGCAAACACCAATAGGCCAAAGGACACATATTATGGTTACATAGAGGAGATATGGGAACTTGACTATGGACGTGAATTGAAGGTCCCTTCGTTTCGCTGCAAATGGGTCAATCTGTCAGGAGGCGGTGTAAAGGAAGACCCGCGGTACGGAATGACAACAGTGGATCTCAACAATCTTGGGTACGCAGACGAACCATTCGTCCTAGCCAATGATGTGGCGCAGTTTTCTATGTGAAGGACATGTCTACCAAGCCAAGAAATATAAAAGCTAAGGAAGCGAATACATCATACGATGAGCCACAGCCACATAGTTCTTTCAGGGAAAAGAAATATCATGGGAGTGGAGGACAAGACAGACATGTCAGAAGATTATGAAAAGTTTCATGAAATTGCTCCCTTCACAGTGAAGATTGACCCAAGCATCCTGTTAAATGATGAAGATTGTCCATGGTTACGGCGCAAAGGGACACATGCGAAGAAAAAGTTTTATACCCAAAGATCCCACTCTAGGATTTGACCGGCTTGACCATCATCACTTTCATCTCTAGTGAGTTTCCAGACTTATCTTTAAAGTCCCACTTCAGACAAACCGGATGGAATCTTTGTAATAGTTAAGGACTGGATGCAATTTTCAACCCTTTTCTGACTACATTCGCTATTTTCATGCATTTAATGAATTTCTTGAGCTAAATGACCCTGAAATTGAAAAGCATTACAAATAAACTCTGAAAAGGTTGAAAGTTGGCATGGTATCATCATTTCACCCACATAGCATGTGCTAAAGAGTTGAGAGGGTTACGGCAAAAACTAGATGCACTTCGTGCACAAAATAGACAATCTCTTTCGAAGTATCAGGGTTTCGGACGAAAACTCATATGTTACAAAGGCATTTTATTTTTTTTAACTTATTTCAACTCAGACTTTTTGTGTGTTCAGTATGCACCATTCAAAGCCACGTCATCAATTTTCAACCCTTTCTGACTTCATTTGCTATTTTTCATGCATTTATGATTTTTTGAGCTAAATGACCTGAAATTGAAAAAACACATACAAATCAACTCTGAAATGGTTGAAAGTTGGCAGTGGTTCCTCATTTCACCCACATAGCATGTGCTAAAAAGTTGAGAGGGTTACGGCAAAAACTGGATGCACTCGTGTACAAAATGGACAATCTCTTTCGAAGTATCAGGCTTTCGGACGAAAACTCATCTGTTACAAAGGCATTTCATTTTTTTTAAACTTATTTCAACTCCAGACTTTTGTGCGTTCAGTATGCACCATTCAAAGCCATGTCATCAATTTTCAACCCTTTCTGATCATTTGCTATATTTTCATGCATTACTAATTTTTTGAGCTAAATGACCCTGAAATTGAAAAGCAATACAAATGAACTCTGATAAGGTTGAAAGTTGGCATGGTATCATCATTTCACCCACATAGCATGTGCTAAAAAGTTGAGAGGGTTACGGCAAAAACTGGATGCACTTCGTGTACAAAATGGAAAACTCTTTCGAAGTATCAGGCTTTCGGACAAAAACTCATCTTTTACAAAGGCATTTCATTTTTTTAAACTTATTTCAACTCCAGACTTTTTGTGCGTTCAGTATGCACCATTCAAAGCCACGTCATCAATTATCAGCCCTTTCTGACTTCATTTGCTATTTTTCATGCATTTACTGATTTTTTTGAGCTAAATGTCCCTGAAATTGAAAAGCACTACAAATGAACTCTGAAAAGGTTGAAAGTTGGCACGGTATCATCATTTCACCCACATAGCATGTGCTAAAAAGTTGAGAGGGTTACGATAAAAACTGGATGCACTTCGTGTACAAAATCGACAATCTCTTTCAAAGTATCAGGGTTTCAGACGAAAACTCATCTATTAGAAAGGCATATCATTTTTTTAAATAACCTAAGAATTACCAAATTGAATATAATGATAAAACACACTAATATTAAACAGCAGAAAAAAGAATCACTGATAAATCTATTTTTAAAGTAAAGTTATTCACAAACAAGTGATTCACACAAATTTCAAATAATTCAAATTTAAACTATTCAAATTTGAAAAGTACTGGCATTAACAGAAAGTTTATAATTTTTGTGACCTAAAGCAAAAAGATTCACTCAGAAACTCTAAATATTTGGCTGTAAGTAGAAACAAAAGAAAATAAATAAAGCAAAAAAAACTGGAAAAAAAATAAAAAAAATGCCCGCCAACTAGGCCGCCACGGCCTGCATACGACTAGAAACCCAACCTCTAGTTGGGCCAAGATGCAAGCCCGCACGGCCCAATAGGCCCCACAGGGCAGCACAGCTGGTTTGGTAGGCCCACAAATGCCTGCTTAGAGAGGACCTCGACACGGCAGCCGCGGCGGGGCTTATAAACCACTGCGAGCTCCTCTCAACTAGCGAGGTGGGACTAAACATTCGACACGGGAAGCCAGGCCTTTAGTCCTGGTTGGTGGCTCCAACCGCGACTAAAGGCCCCCCTTTAGTCCCGGTTGGAGCCACCAATCGGGACTAAAGGCCTGGCTTCCCGCCGCTTGGCCTGGGTGAATTTCACCTTTAGTCCCGGTTGGTGGCTCCAACCGCGACTAAAGGGGGCTTCCATATATAAGCGGCACCTACAAATTCCCCCATCCTCTCCATTCTCTCGACACCAAACACAGAGACGCCGCCAGGCTGCTGCGCCGCCGCCTGCCCCGACGCCGCCCGCCCGTGCCTCCTCCCCGACGCTGCCCACGCCTCTTCCCCGACGCCGCTCGCGCCTCTCCTCTCCGATGCCGCCCCCGACGCCGCCCCGTTGACGCGCCGCCCGCGCCCGCCGGCCTCGACCTTGCCGTCGCCGGCCTCGACCTTGCCCGTTGTGAGCTCGCGCCGCCCCCTCCGGCGATTTTTTTCCAATACATATGTTTTAGATTATTATTAATTAATATACGATGTATGTATATATGTATATATGTATGTATGTTTTGATGTTTTAGATGTTTTAGATGATTATTTTTTCACTATATGTATGTATGTTTTAGTTTTTTTTATACAATGTATGTATATATGTATATGTAGATGAACGGTGGAATTTGCATAGATTTTCTGTTTTTTAGTTTTTTATACTTATAGAAAAAAGTTGCATAGGAAAAAGTTGCATAGAAAAAAGTTGACCATGATTAATAATATTTTAATGTTAATATATATCTTAATGTTGTATTTGCAAAAGTTTGTCATGTATTTGCAAAATCAAGTGAAAAAGAATTACAAAAAACACAATCAAGCATTGAAAAAATGTTAAATTTGCATAGAATTTGTTCTCGACGTCTATGACGCCCGGCCCGCATCCTCGTCGTCGTCTCGGTGGTGAGAACCTGCTTGAGAGGCGCCATGTCCGGGACTGGGCTCCGCCGGGCTGGCACTGGGAGGTGCTACCTTCAGGGGCGCGCAGCTTGGTGAGGAACCAGGCTCCTGTCGTCGACCCGGAGCTTCTTTGGAGGCGGTCACGTGGGCCACTTTTGGTGCGGAGGCAGCCGGCCCCCGCGGAGGTGGTACGTCCCCGTGTCAGGGAGGAGGACGAGCACGTCCGTCGCTACATGGTTGCGTTGGACGTTAGGTTCTCCAATACCTGGCAGGTTCTTCAGGGATCTCACCCGAGCTATGATCCTGTAATGGTTCCTTCTCTTTGGGTGTCCACCGCCAGCGCCTCAGGAACCGCGAGTGAACTAGATTCTTCGATAATATTCGATGTGTATTAGCTAGTGATGTTATATGATAATATTCGAGATGTATTAGTGATAATTAATACTCGAGATGTATTCGAGATTATATTCTATAATATTTGAGACGATGTATTCGAGATTATATTCGATGATGCATATTATCTGGATTATTCGAGATGTATTAGTGATATTATTCGAGATGCATATTATCTACTATGATTCAGTTTTTCCTTATTGATTGCATTCTAATTTGAATACTAAATTGTTTTGTCTTTCTTCTAGTTTAGTTAATATAAGCTATGGACAATACCGGCAGAGATGGAGAAGAGATCATGTTCGACATCATACGCTCCCTGAGCCCACATGAGAATGAACCCGAAGATGACGGCTCGCAATATCTGAACTATTCCGGTGAGGGAGTATTAATATTTGATGAAGACGAACAAAGAGACGAAGGCCACAACAATGATGATGAAGGAAATGTTCTTCAAATAACAAAGACCGGTGAGGTATATATATATAAGGCCTCTGGTGATCATTACATGTATTAATTGATTTATATATATTAACGAATCGATCTTTCTACTTATAGCCCTCCGGATCGAGCAAATATTCTACAAGTAGGGCAGTACGAGGCCCGGCCAGAAGGCTGCGGGCTGGCATAAAGTACAACATCGATGCCATCAAAGAAAATGGCGAACCGCTTGCTCCTAAAAAGAATGCGGACAAATTTACTCGTCAATGCGGAGTTATTGTCAGGGACCAAATCCCGATTTCTGTTCAAGAATGGAATAAGCCAGCAAAGGGAGATCAAGGAGTTACTTTTGTCGACGGAAGAGCAAAAGATCTGCTTTGGGAATCTCTCATGGCACATTTCAGCCTAGCAGATCATTTGACAGATGAAGAACGGGAGAAAGTCAAGAAGAGTGCTCTTAAGAAGATGGCGATAGCATTCAACAACCACAAGAAAAGAATATGGGCCAACTACCAAGCAGACGGAAAGAAGACTCCAGCATTCAAGGGAACACTGGAGAAGGCAAAAGATCACTGTGCAGTTCAAGGAATCAGAAGAAGCTAAGGAACGGTCGAGAATAAATAAGATTAATGCTGCGAAAAAAATTGGCACCATACTCTGGGGACAGGTGGCTACCAGGTCGGCCGGCCTAAGTGGGATCTCACTGAGCAACAGATGATTGCTGCAGGGGTCACTCCAGTTACATTGAGTTGGACCCCCAGGTGTAGGACTTTGCTTTATGCGCATCGGGGGAAGTTGGACCCAGAGACAGGGCTGGTTATGGAGCGGGCAAGTCTTAAAGAAGCCTCCGACGCTATAATTGTTGTAATACAAGATGCTCGAACGGGGAAGTACAAGCCCGACAGAGAGAATGACGAGCTTACGCGCGCCCTGAAGAATCTTGAACACCCGGGACGAACACGAGGCAAAGGCGTTGTTCCGTGGTTTGAGGGGTTTGCGGATTGGAACGCCACTTACAGAAGCCGTGCGAGAAAGAAGCAGCAGGAGGAGGAGCAGAGGAAGCAGGAAGCAGACTACCTTCAACTGGTAGAATCAAAGCACGCGGAGTTGGAACGCGCTTTCCTAAGACAGCAGGAGCAGATCGACTCACTTAGCCAGGAAAGGGCGTCTCAGCGGTAGCAGCAAGCAGATCCAGCATTGGATACAACCGTCCCATCTATGCCGAAAAGCAGCGTGAGTTCCACCCCAGCCGATGATGCACTGCTGGATAGATACACTGTGGATGATATCAAAGATACGACACCTTGTGAACTACACATGAAAGTGAAGAACATATCCATGAAGGTGGCGGGCGGCTATGCTTTAACAAATCCCCCTGAAGCAAACTTCCATTGCAATCCGATTCCAGCTAGCTATGCTCGTGTCGGGGTTGATGAAGTGATGTCAGGATATTACGAGCTAGAGCTTGACATTTCTGGAGGTGACGAGGAGCGCACACTAGGAGAGGACATTCATCGTATCATTCTATGGAGAAAGGATTGCATTGTCTTTCCAAGGCCACCGACTCCTCCTCCAAGTCCGCCGCGTCAGCAAGCTCCTCCTCCAAGTCCGCCGCGTCAGCAAGCTCCTCCTCCAAGTCCGCCACCGCGTCAGCCGACTCCAACCCTGCCTGAGACACAGCGCGGCGCTAGTCCGCCACCGCATCAGCCATCTCCACCACCCACCCCGAGACGGAGCCCATCAGCGCGAGTCCGCCATATTGATCTCGGGCGCGTCAGCCTTCTCCAAAGCGGAAGAGAGCACCAAGCAGGAAAGCCTCTCCTCCTGCCAAAAAGAAGTTGCCTTACGAGATGACTATCGAGGAAAACAACACCGAAGTGGCTGCCCAAGTGAAGGCCCATTCTGCACGGAAACAGCTCCCGCCGAAGGAGAAAATACCTGATGAAATCATATAACACTTTATTGATAATGCTCAACCGGTTGTGAAGAAGACAGACTCAGACTATGAGCGTTCTATTAAGAAGTTATATCAGGCACAAAAAGATAAGGAGTCGAGCTCGAGCCAAGTAAGGAGTAGTAAAGTTGAGAAAACTGTTCCCCAGCTGGGAGAACAGGCAGTGCAATCGATCCCCCCGTTCATTGTACAATCACGTGGTGTCAGTACCACCGATCAGCCGATAATAACCGACGCTCATAGGCAGATGGCTAGAGAGGCCGGTGTCACTGTTGAACAACTCCTAGGCATCGAGGAACTCCCCAAGATTCAAGATCACCAAGTAGCATGGAAATATGTCCCCGGCCAAGATCTGGTCAGGGAGGTCGAGAATCTATCAACGAGAATGCGCAATTTGCATGATTGGTACCTGAGAGAAGTCAAGAAGGGGCGAGATTCCCTCATGGTGAAAGTCATGGAAGAGCATTAGTTCCATGCAAAATATTTGTGGGTTGAGTTTCAAGAAATGTTTCAGTTATTCAATCAAGACGCACTCGACAAATCTCTCGTCAGTTGCTATTGTGTGTAAGTGATTTCTTTCTGTAATTTAAGTCTCTAGATGTGCCGGTTCATTGCCCGTAATTATCCTCACTATATTCTTTTCTGTGGTAATATGCGGAATGAAGATTTATGAAATGAAAAGAGATGGATGCTATGGCATTGGGTTCATTGACCCAAATACCATTAATGAAGAGGTGTGGTCACGTCACCCAAAAGAGACAGAGAAGAACTTGCTACAATTTTTGAAGCAACTAAATACCCAACCAGAAATAGTATTTCCTTACAACTTTGGGTGAGTGTTACTGTCTTGTACTACAAATTCTATTTTGCTTACTAGATGTTAATAAGTGTAGTTGATGAGTTATGCACATGCCCGCTTAATTATACAAACGTGTACGCACGCAGTTTCCACTGGATCCTGCTAATCATTGAAGTTGACGAAAGAAAAGTTAAAGTACTGGACTCACTACTTAAAGAACCTAAAGAGTACTTAATCGTGAAGGGGATGGTCGACAGGTAATTTCAATCATTATCGCACTATGTCAGCCTTTTTAGTTCATTTTCTGATATCAACTAATTAATAACTTCTTTATTCATTTTCTTTGCCGGGCATGGTTTGGCAAAGCTTCATCAAACAGGTCCCAGGTGCATGGAAACAAGAGCTGAAATGGGTGCGACCCAAGGTAGGTAATTAAGTAGTACTAGCTACGTGTCCGCGCATCTCTTTAATTCTAGTTTCAATACCATTATCATGCTTGATTATTTATTATCTGATTGAATTCTATTCTCGTAAATTGCATGAGGCAGGCGCCGGGGAATAATTTATGTGCATACTACGTTTGCGAGAACATTCGCATTATGACGTCCGAAAGGAGTAGATCTGAAAGATAAATTTGGGTACGTTTGCCAGAACACTATCCACAATTTTTTTATCATGATCTAATATATATACACACAACTAATATATTCATCTTGATCTCCTTCTTTAATGCTGACGAAGATGCGGGAAAAGCTCCTACCAACGGACCGCATACAAGCACTTCAAGAGGAAATTGCCGGATTTTTGGTTGACCAGGTCATACATCTCCAAAGGAGAATACCATTACACCTAATGCCTGCATGTAATTATCTGCAAAATGTAGGAGAAATTGTATATATGTACCAAATTGTATATATATATGTGTATGCGCATGCATATGGTCGTACGAGAAATTCTATGATATATATATGATTGGTTCTACGAGAAATTCTATTTATATATGCATGACGTGTATAGTATGTATGTAGTAGCGTAAAATATGTTTGAAATGAAAAAGAATTAAATGGAAAACACAAAATTAAAAGAAAAAATAAAGCATAAACCCCTAAACCCCTATACCTTTTAGTCCGGGTTGGTGTTACCAACCGGGACTAAAGGCCCCCTAGCCCTCGGCGCGGGCTCGTGCCACGTGGTGGGCCTTTGGTCCCGGGCCGTGACGAACCGGGACTAAGGGGGGGGGGGGGGGACTAAAGGCCCTTACGAATCGGGACTAAAGGCTGATTCTGCACTAGTGCAAAGGATCGCGTATGAACAATTCAAGAGGAATTGGCGGGATTCTTACTTGAAGAGGTCATATCTAAAACCGGAGAATACCATCGGGAATTGGTAGGGAATTTTGGTAATTAGATATTAGGGATCGTAAGAGATATTATATTGTATATATGCATGAATGTGTACTAAATGTAGTAGCGTCGAATATGTATACGAAAACTTGTTGTTCGACCAAGCACGGAGAAAGAGGTCACTTCTCTATATTCATGACGATGTTGTGTAATGGTTCCTTCATTGCTATATGTAGTAGCGTCGAGTTGAATGGAAAACATAAAATAAAAATAAAAATCCTAAATGAAAAAGAATTGAACGGTAAACACAAAAAGAAAAGGCAAACACAAAATGAAACCCCCAAACCCTCCAAAACCCTAAACCCCAGCGCTTGGCAGCGCCTGACGCGTGGCGGACTTTAGTTCCGGTTGGTGTTACTAACCGGGACTAAAGGTCCTTCTGCTTGAGCGCTCCACAGCGGCCATGTGGAGCCCCTTTAGTCACGGTTCGTAATACAACCGGGACTAAAAAGGACGGCCTTTAGTCTCGATTTCTTAGTCCCAGTTGCCCAATCGGGACTAAAGGCCCTTACGAACCGGGACTAATGTCCCTTTTTCTACTAGTGTATATCAATGGGCCAAGTAGCTAGCTACAGACAAGAGACAAAACTTACGGGAAAGAGAGGATATGCCGCCACCGCGTTGTATATTGTAGTTGCCTTTGATTTTACTTGTTTCATATGTCAGACTAATCGTTAACTAATCGATGGTGAGTCGCTTGCTCTCTGTTTTTATGTACGTACATATTGCAGGCGTGTTGGCATGCAACTGATGCATGGAAAGTTAACGCATATACTCCAATTAGCGGCCGCCAAGCATGTGTGCATCTGATGTCTAGCAGCTGCCTGTCGTACTTACTTTGCATGCAGCGGCTACGGCCAGAGCAGCCGCCTAGCGGAGCAGGAGTACTTAATTAGCTAGGTAGGTCATTGATTAGTCTATCCGATTGATCAAGTTTCAGACAAGTAAACGATCGGTCGATTGATGAGTGTGAAGATTTTACCACCGTTCGTCCAGCGGAGCAGGAGTAATTAAATGAATCAACAAATTAATTAATTTGTTCGGTTTCGTGCTGCTAGCTGGCAAATTAAGGTCATGTGAGATTAAGTTGGATCGATTGATGAGTGTGAAGACTTTACCACCCAAAGTGCCACAATTCACTTGCATAATTCAGTTGTCAAGAACAAATGAGTTCAAAATAGACATCAGGCAATTAGGAAGTTGGACAAATGTGTAAATATACCCCCTCCGTTTCGAAATATAAGATGTGTCTTGATTCGTCAAGACAAGGTTTTGACGTGTTAACTCTGGTCCAGAACCACGCAAGTCAGCGCTGAGACCGCTTTGGGTTGCATTACTGACTGCTTCCCTTGTTCCAAAGTGTGTTCTTCAGCTGAGCATATGGACCAAATTTATCCGGTTTGAAAAGTTCGAGGTGTGATTTGTCTGGTTTTTAAGTTGAGAGACGTGAAAAATGTACTTATCTCTTTTACAATATGTGGAGTACATTGCATGCGGCAGCTACGGCCAGAGCAGCCGCCTAGCGGAGCAGGAGTACTTAATTATCTAGGTAGGGCATTGATTAGTCGATCCGATTGATCAAGTTTTGGACTAGTAAACGATCGATTGATTGGTGCGTGTGAAAATTTTACCACCGTTCGTTCACTGTACAAATTAATTAAATGAAGCAACAAATTAATTAATTTGTTCGGTTTTGCGCTGCTAGCTGCTGGCAAATTAACGTCGTGTGAGATTAAGTTGGATCGATTGATGAGTGTGAATATTTTACCACCGAAAGTGCCACACTTGCACAATTCAGTTGTCATTATCCTATCAACACACGAGTTCAAAATTTGTCCACAACAAATGAGTTCAAAATCGAAATTGGTTAATTAGGAATTTGGACAAAGGTATAAATACGACTCCCTCGGTTTGAAAATATAAGGTGTGTCTTGATTTGTTAAGACATTGTTTTTTAATTTTTTTAATATGTGGCTTATGTGCACTGCACCTAGTGCAAAATCACGACAAAGAAGACCTAGAGAAGCAGCCCCCTCCTTCAGTTCTCCTGGCAGGACATGTAATTAATTTGCACGCAGCCCTGCACTTAGTTTTATCCGTAAGACGACTAGCGAGTTGATCAAACTAGTCGCCAACCCGTGCACTTGCAGGGGTTAGTATCATGGAAAGTCGAGCTCACTGTTGCTATTAATTTTATAAGATTTTTTATGTTCATTAGTATTCCTTATGTATTATATATAATAGATTTAAGTTTACTTTTCTCTTTCATCTTGGAAGACAAAATAAAACTAGGTTGAAATTTTAACATTTACAGCGTCGTTGTAGAATGAACTGTAAGAAAATGCGATTCGGTCATGTTTTTTACTCGAAAAGGTCATCAAGTTCTGAGCCCATTGACAGGGACAAAGGAATTTCTTCACTGTCTAAGGGGAAGCATAATGAAATGATATTTGAAGTCGGGTTTGGAATTGCAGCCAGACAACAAACTGCAATAGTAATATATTTACCAAATGGTCCCGTTGATTTGCTGCACACATAAAAATAATACTCCCTCCGATCCAAAATAAGTGTCGCAGTTTCGAACTATGGTTTTTTGAACTAAGGTTAGTTTAACCTTTGTTCAAAACTGTGACACTTATTATGGATCGGAGGACGTAGTATGTTACATCAGTTGTCTTGTCCAAAGAACTTCTATTAAAAGAGAGTATCGATGATCTTTCGAATAAGACAATATATCTACAATTGAAAGAAAGAAACTTGTATACATATAGGAAGAAGAAGGGTTTAAGTCATAGGGAATATAAGTTATAAGGTGTGTTTCTGTACAGACCCCCTAAATATTGTTCCCTCATGCGGGCAAGCATGGTAATAAGGAGACAAAAGAACACCACACATCTAGATACTAATTTATTTTAGCAATTTCGTTATGTGGAATAGACTACAATACCCTTTCTATTGAAAGGGTATGATTTAATCTACACCATTGATTTGCATCAAACACCGATCCACACCTCGTAAGCTTATCGTTAATGAAGCATGTCTCTACTTCTGCACTTTGCTAGTAGTACCATGTTAACTGTGCCACGTTGTAATTCCAATATAAATAAACAATTAGAACACAAAGTGATTACTCTTGCAGTGGAGAACTGATATTATAATCAGCTTAATGTGGAAGTACACAAATCTTCAGCATCAAATTGAAATGAACAGAAGGGTATCATCATGAAACCATATTATTCTGTTGAAGGTATTCCTTGAGTTACACAGTAGAGTGAGTGCATATATTCAGTACATAACCCAAGATTGAAATGCAGCTAGCATTTGGGTACTATTCATTTGTTGCACAAAGCATGGAGAAAACCAAGGTGGAGACTTTGCACGAAATCAGATTAGGGGAAAAGAATGTTTGCCGATACCATGTTGTTGCCAGGAGAAATATGATTTTTTTTTAACCATACAAAACTACTTGAACACAGCCATGATAGTCATTGGGCAACGTAGGCAGTAAATTAGAAATAAATGATTTAAGAGGTGTTCCAGTACCGAGATGCAAGCAAATGGATAGTGTGCATTTGGCCACCGTACATAGAAAGGTTGGACTTAAAATTATAGAAGGCCAACTGACTATACCAGAAAATGCCATCGTGTGTTTACATAATACATGGGCGCATGCATCGTCCAGATGCAGAGGCCGGGGGTATATCTTCCTTTTCTAAAAAAAAAAGAAAAATAACAGGCTAAAAAGAAAGCACATAAACATCTCACAACCAAACAGTGAGAAAATAATGTACAAAAAACATTCAAAAGGAATACATTTTGCTTCGTGTATTTTGATCTCTCTGTTGCTCCTTGCTCTGTGTGTGTGTTGTTGGGGGGTGGATGTAGAAGACGGCGAGTCCTTGGCACTGCAAGTGTTGTCACCCGCAACTCGACATTCTCGCCGATGTACGTGACCAGCGCCTCCACGTCCATCATCTATTCATGTGAGATCAGCTACATGCCTGTTGAGAAAAATGGGTACTGCACCATTACCAGATAGATGGATCTCCTTGGATAGCAACAGAGCATCATGGAAAGCGGAAACCAAAAGAATGGAAAGATTAAGGCCCGTGCGTACTACGGGCATTAAGCCCTAACAGGGCATTGAATTTTCATAATTTCACATATACAATGATCAATGAAGTAGATAATATGCATGCAATGCCATTGACAATTTATACCCGGCTAATTCCCAGAAGTATTGTAAGCCTGTAACTCCTGCGAACGCAATGATGAACAACCCATCCCACGATGCATGAAAACTAAAAAATGGCTTCCTGGGACCTGTTAGGTAAGAAGTCCAGAACTCCAGATCAAGAGTAAGTAATCTGCAATAACAGAAGATGAAAAGTGAAGGAGTTGGAAGAAGCCTATTTGACCAAATCATGATCGAGTAGGGGATGCGTGCCACGGAAAGAGATGGAGCCAGTACCATTGTAATGCTATGGGCCGAGGTTGGAAGGTAGCTGAGCTGCGAAGCAATGCGAGGCATGACAAGGGCAGCGGCGGATAGCGTTGCTCACGGGCGTCGGCGGCATTTGGGGCATGAAGCATTTAGAGGAAGAGAAGAACGGAGGTATCATAGAGGGGTGCTGGAGATAGCTGCAGGTGGAGCACTAGTAGAAAAACGACTTTACGTTCGCATCATTAGTCCCGGTTTGACTACGGCCCGGGACTAATGTGACCATTAGTCCCGGTTCGAATGGCTAGGGGCAGGGGAATCATTAGTCCCGGTTCGGGTTGAACCTTTAGTCCCGGTTTGTGACACAAACCGAGACTAAAGGGGTGGTGGTAGGCTGGTGTCAGGCTGGGGCCCCACGAGCCCCTTTAGTCCCGGTTCGTGTCACAAACCGGGACTAGAGGTACCTCTAGTCCCGGTTTGTGACACGAACCGGGACTAAAGATGCCACTACATAAACCATTTGTCCAGCCCGAGCCGAAGCTCTCTGTGTTTCCCCTTTCCTCTCCTCTCTGTTCTTCCCCTCTTGCTCGAGCTCATCCTCCATTTTTGCCAAAATTTGTCAAGATTTGAAGGCACCCCATCCATCCAAGTGTTCACAAAGGTTAGCAACTTTGTCCTTTCATCTCTCATTGCTAGAATAGCTCTTGCAATGCTCTATAAGTATAGTGATTTGTGGGTTTTAGTTTGGGAGTAATTATATGTGGTAGTTTATTTGATTTATATGCAATTTGAGCTCAAATTAACTTCTTAGTTTGCACGTGTAGTTGTGGTTTACTTAGTAACTTCCCGTCCCCGTCCTAACCACCGTTGATCGCCCGCACCGTCCCGTCGCTGGCACCACCTTGGTGAGCCTCTTGTCCTTATCATTTTTATTAAAAAAAAATCATGTTTATGTGATTTAGATAGTTACTTGTATAGTTTTCTTACCTGTATGGTTGTTTGTTATATATAGTGGCATGGTTTTGATATCCGTCCCCGTCGGCCCTCGTCCGGTTTATGATTCGGATGTGGTATAAACTCTCTTTTATAACTATTTGTTGCATTTCGTGTTTATGACAATTATGCCTATCAAGTTGACATAGATATTTTTATCTAGGAGGTATGTGAACCGGAAATTGCAACCGACCCTCTTGTCGAGAAGTTAAATTTAGTTGAAAAAGAAAATGAGTATTTGAAAGAAAAATTGAAAAGAATTGAAGAAGAGAAGATGAAACTGGAGTTGTATGTTGCCGATATCGTCGATGATCACAAGATCAAGATGGATGCAATGCGCTTGAAGATTAGAAAATTTAATAAATATGCCGTTAATCAAGAGGCTTGGAATCACTGTGCTGTTGGATCAATTGTTACCTTAGTTGCGATTTTGATCACATTTGTTGTTGCATTTAAATGCTTTAGTTAGAAAGTTTGTATATTGTTTTATGAGAATAAGTGTGTATGAACTTGTATTAATTTGGTCTTTCTGGTGTTGTGTAATGAAGGTGAGCCGGCAATGGATGTACGATGACCGATGCTCTCCCAAGTTCATTAATGGCGTGCGTAATTTTCTGGTTGTGGCTGAGGCAAATAAGCGGGTAGATGGTTTTATGTGTTGTCCATGTGCTGTCTGTAAGAATGATCACAATTACTCTAACTCAAGAACCATTCACATCGACCTGTTTACGTCCGGTTTCATGTCCGGCTATAACTGTTGGACCAAGCACGGAGAAAGAGGGGTCCAAATGGAAGAGAATGAAGAAGAAGAGGATGATGACATCTATCCTGGCCATGGGTTCCCCGAATACAATGGTACAACAATGGGGGAAGAAGCTGAGCCGGCAATGGGAGAAGAAGCTGAAGAAGAGGCAGCAGATGAGCCCGCTGATGATCTTGGTGTCGGGGCCGGATTTCGGGGACACAATATATCCCAGAAATTAACCCCTCGTGTCATTACCAGCCCAGGATTACTGTTACTGGAGGACACGTCCTTGTTATAGATTATCAAGCTATTACAAGAATTGAATACAAGACCATAAAGGTCCAATGATACAACAATGATGTCTGGTAGTGGATGACAGAATTAACTCGTGGTTCTCCAACGTCGATGGGGCTCCATTCCCACAGGAACAGCTGAACCGGATAACTCCTATCCCGCATGGCTGCTATCCTAGGCTCCGCACGGTCGTCGCTGTGGTACTCCTCGTAGAAATCCTGACCTGGCCAAGTAAATAGCCAGGGATAAGCCTGTGAGAACGTTTGAATGTACTCGCAAACATCAGGAACAAAAGATAAACCAAATGTAACAATTAAATTACATGATCATGATGAACCACACTATATGCGTATGCTCATGATGGACTTAAATGCCTACTGACAGGAATTAATTCATGGCATGATAAAATATTAGCATATGCAAACATATGAAATTGTTAGTGATAAACAAGGAAAGTCAAAGGTAACAAAATAAAGAAATGCCGGTCGGATGTCAAGTGACACCACGGTAGATCTTGAAGAGAAATACCAATCGGGTGTCTACAAGAGCAGTGGCGTGATAAACCGCATGTTAACTCGAGGGAAGCCACGAGAGGTCTTGACAAGAAATGCCAGTCGGGTGTCAAGTGACACCACGGTCGGACTTGAAGAGAAATGCCAATCGGGTGTCCACAAGAGCAGTGGCATGATAAACCGCCTGTTAACTCGAGGGACGCCACGAGAGGTCTTGAAAAAAAAATTGAGTGCTCGGGGTAGTCTAGCCAGCCCCTGAGACACTCAGGAAAATTAAAATAAGAGAAACAGGTTAGTTCACAATAATATGCATAACCTTAAAAAATTTCACAGCAATAGTATTCAAACAATCATGACGGCGTTAGTGATGATAACAATATCTTGCAAAAACAGTTCAGGCCCAATTAATTATTTTCCTCCGAAGACCGACACTAAGACCGACACTTGACCAACCCAGACTGTAGCCCTTAACCGCGGACACGGCTATTCGAATAGGTTTAAACTCTGCAGAGGGTGTACTCTTTACCCACAAGTAAAGGATTTCTTTAGTCAGCACCGTGACACTGACTAATTCCCATTACGGTATTTGGGTTGAAAACACACCTGACCAGCACACACCAGATTAACTTTCCAGATGCCAGGAATCACCCAAAGCATCGTTCAAGAAAAACTCTAAGACGGAGAGACCAACGTCCTGCATGGGATCACTATTAATACGCGCGGATTCCAAGGGGTGCCCCCCTCCCTCTCAGTCACAACTGGAAACACCCATGCCCCCTGACCCGATGACAGGATTTAGTCCACGGCCGCGGAAACCCTCATCGTGACCCTCTGTACGGTGTGTGCATGGAAAGCGGTTATCAAATTACTGAACCATACCCTACCTGTGGCAGGAACCTGTGGCAGCACAAAACAAGTATGGGGGTTACCGGAACAAGACTCGATCTACGGTCGACTCAGGAGGCATTAAGTTTCCTGCAACGGTTAGCACAACAAGGTATTCCTTCAACAGCAATCCCAACAGGGCCACAACCCTTGCATGCTCCAACATGCACAACAAACAAGGCATGATCACGCTCCGACGTGATCATCCTCCTGCCGGTAACGGTATTTCACTTATGCCTGCTCCTGCAGATTAGTTCAGACCAACACGGGTATGTGACATGCAAAAATAACCATACCCATTCATATTCCACGTTTAATAGAGGATAACAAACTAGTCATGGCTCAAACATGCAACTATAGCTATATGCAAATTCTGTTAAAATTCATCCTAACCATGATTCAGATGTTCTAGATAGCTACCACAAAACATTCACCATATCAAGTGTTCAAGATGCTTGCCTTGAGCATGCAGAAATATTGGGTGCACTCCAAAAGTTTAAAAAGTTCCTTCCCTCCATTTTCCTATTTTAAAGATTATAGCAATTACCACATAATTCAAAAACAGTACTAAAAGTTGTTTCAAATATTTTCAAATAAATACTAAAATAAACTAGATGAAAAATCAAAAATAACAGAAAAAGAATCAATTCATTTGGTGTCCAGATGATTTACTTAGAGAATTTCTAAGTTGAAAAGAATAAAGAAAAGCACTATTTAATAGGTTCAACAGAGACAAAGCCTAAAAAAAATGTTCATCTAGGCTAAAATAATAGAACAATATTTTATAAATATTTAGAAATTTTAATCATTAAATTTGGTTCAGAAATAACTGCTATGGAATTATTTGAGTCATCCTGAAAAAGAAAAAGGAAAAGAAAAGAGCTGCGCCCTGAGCGCCGCTTAACCACGCGGTGCCACTGGGCTGGGCCCAGCCGTTCGGCTGCGCGGAAGGACCGATGACGTCGATGGCGCACTCCGGGAATACGCTTCCCCCGCAAGGTAAACGTGATCACAGGAAGGCGCTGCTGGCGGGACAGAGGTGACTCACCGACAGGTGGGGCCCACCTGTCGGGTTTGTCTTCCACCCTTACGCGCGTCTGGACAGAGCGCACGCCGGCGGCGATTGCCGGCGCTGTAGGGCGTCTCCTGCGACGCTCGGCACATGGATGAGTTCAGGTAGAAGTGCCGCATCCGTGGGAGGTGGAGAGGATCGCTGGGGAGGCTCAAGTTGAGCAGGGCTTCAGCCATGGCGGAGGAGGCCATCGGGTGGAAGAGGGCTTTTTCCCCACGGCCATCTCCGGCAGAATTGGTGACGGGGAAAGATCCGCAGGTTCTCCAGGGGTCTATTGGTGGAATAAAAGATAAGGGGAGGTACTGGAGAGGTGGAGATCATCGAGGGGGTGGTGGCGACAGTGGTTGCCGGAGTTGGAGAAGCTGACCATATCCAGTCGTTTGGCTACCCGTGGTGGTTTACAGAGGAGGGAAGGAGTGATGCTCCTGATCGAGAGCAGCTCGGGCGGGGTTTTATAGCACGGGGAAGGTCGGTTCCTCTCGGGCTTATCCGACCGAAGACGACGGCGGCCATTAATGGAAGATAAGGGCGGTGGCTAGGTTGGTGGTGGACGGCGGGGTTGGTGAGGACGGTGGTGTCCCTCATTAATAGCGGGGCGAGTTGGTGGTTGGGGATTGGGCCAGGTACCCCCGAACGGTGCCGTGCCCGAGCGGCGGACGGCGCGGGTCGGCGGGGTCGGTGGTGGCCGGTGCTAGGCGACGCGGGGAGGTGTCGGCGGGCTACGGGGATGTCGGAGTGATCCAGAGAAGGACCAGGACGGGGAGGGGAAGTAGCAGAGGAGCCGCAGCTGCCCGGTGTCGGCGCGTGAAATTTGGGCACTCTGGACGCGCTCTGTGTACGCACACCAGGTGCTCGACGAAATGCCATAGCACCCTAGGGAGGTCCATTGATGATGAATTTTGTCACAGTGCCTTCCCTTGGTCCGATTAAGATGAGGGACAGGTTGGTTTAGTCAGAAGGTCAAGAGGTATTTGTAGTTTAGAAAAGTGCAATAATTCTGTCATGCCCACAACCTGCTTGACAAAATGCTAAGGCAATCTAGGCCTTTATGTTGGCTATGAAAATTGCCAGGGTGAGGTCTCATTAGATGTTAGATATGATGGTAGAATTGGTTTAGCAGAAAGAGATACTTTCCTGTGCAAGTTTTACAAGAATTCATTACTGGACAGAAACTTTAGGAGAATATTTGGTGAACTAAAAAGATTCCAATGGAGCTAAAATTTTGGACTTAAGGGTTTGGTTGGAAGTACTATAAGTGGGAAAAATTTCAGGATTTTTGGAGCAAGGAAAATTAGGGTTGTAGTAGAAACTCAAATACTGGACAGAAATGAAAAGAGATTGTTTCACCCAAATTTTTCAAAAGACCAAGTTAGGTTTTTGCATAAAAGTGATATGTAGGCATCACATGACCTCCCATAAGTTTTTTGGAATTTTAAAAGAATTATTTAAAATAGTTGTAGTGCAATAGAAGCATTTAAAGTATAGAAATAGCTATTAAAATAATTGTTTTGGGCAATTTTTATTATGAAAAATAACTCTTACTGTTATTAAAATGTAATTTGAAATGATTTGAGAAAACTACCAAAGCCACAATATTATTTCCAAAAATTTCTATATGGAGGGAAGAATTTTGAAAAACAGAAACAGAAAGGGTTCTGAAATTAAATAAAGACCTAGTATAATTCAAAGTTTTATTTCTGGCCAAATTTTATTTAGTAAAAACATGATTAAATTTTTGGGGTGTTACACTTGGTCGGGCCATTGCCTATGCAAAGAGAAACTGTGCAAGTGAAAAGGAGAAGCTGAAGTTGCAGCACATGTTAGAGGATCACAAGAAATTGTTGTACCCAAATTGTGAAGATGACACGAAAAAGCTGGGTACCACACTGGAATTGCTGCAATGGAAGGTAGAGAATGGTGTATCTGACAAGGGATTTGAAAAGTTGCTGATGATGTTAAAGAAGATGCTTCCAAAGGACAACAAATTGCCCGACAGTACGTACGAAGCAAAAAAGGTTGTCTGCCCTCTAGGATTAGAGGTGTAGAAGATACATGCATGCCCTAATGACTGCATCCTCTACCGCGGTGAGTACGAGGATTTGAATGCATGCCCAGTATGCGGTGCATTACGCTATAAGATCAGCCGCGATGACCATGGTGATGTTGAGGGCGAGCGCCCCAGGAAGAAGATTCCTACCAAGGTGATGTGGTATGCTCCTATAATACCACGGTTGAAACGTTTGTTCCAAAACAAAGAGCATGCCAAGTTGATGCGATGGCACAAAGAAGACCGTAAGAAAGACGGGAAGTTGAGAGTACCCGCTGATGGGTCGCAGTGGAGAAAAATTGAGAGAAAGTGGAAGGACTTTGCAGATGACGCAAGGAACATCTGGTTTGGTTTAAGTGCAGATGGCATTAATCCTTTTGGGGAGCAGAGCAGCAATCATAGCACCTGGCCTGTCACTCTATGTATCTATAACCTTCCTCCTTGGTTGTGCATGAAGCGGAAGTTCATTATGATGCCAGTGCTCATCCAAGGCCCCAAACAACCCGACAACGACATTGATGTGTACCTAAGGCCATTGGTTGAAGAACTTTTATAGTCGTGGGACAAAAAAGGTGTACGTGTGTGGGATGAGCACAAACAGCAGGAATTTGACCTACGAGCGTTGCTGTTTGTAACCATCAATGATTGCCCTGCTCTTAGTAACCTTTCAGGAAAGACAAACAACGGATACCATGCATGCACGCACTGTTTAAATGATACCGACAATATATATTTTGATAAATGTAAGAAGAATGTGTACCTGGGACATCGTCGATTTCTTCAGATCAATCATGTCTTAAGAAAGAAAGGCAAGCATTTCAAAGGTGTGGCAGATCACCGGAAGAAGCCTCGCCACTGTACTGGTCATGATATACTTGATATGATCAAGGATTTAAAAGTAATCTTTGGAAAGGGTCCTGGCGGACAATCTGGTCCGAATGACGCTGACGGACACGCACCCATGTGGAAGAAGAAATCCACACTTTGGGACCTACCATATTGGAAAGAACTAGAAGTCCGCTCTGCAATCGACGTGATGCATGTGACGAAGAATCTTTGCGTGAACCTGCTAGGCTTCTTGGGCGTGTATGGGAAGACAAAAGATACATCGGAGGCATAGGAGGACCAGCAACGTATGCACGAAAAAGACGGCATGCATCCAAAGCAGTACCAGGGTCCTGCCAGCTACGCTCTTACCAAAGAAGAGAAGGGAATCTTCTTTCAATGCCTGCTCAGTATGAAGGTCCCATCTGGCTTCTCGTCGAATATAAAGGGAATAATAAATATGGCTGAGAAAAAGTTCTTGAACCTAAAGTCCCATGACTGCCACATGATTATGACGCAACTGCTTCCAGTTGCATTGAGGGGGCTTCTACCGGACAACGTTCGATAAGCCATTGTGAAGCTATGTAAATTCCTCAATGCAATCTCTCAGAAGGTAATCGATCAAGAAATCCTACCAAGGTTACAGAATGATTCGGTGCAAAGTCTTCTCAGTTTCGAGTTGGTGTTCCCAACATCCTTCTTCAATATCATGATGCACGTCCTAGTTCACCTAGTCGAAGAGATTGCCATTCTGGGTCCAGTATTTATACACAATATGTTCCCCTTTGAGAGGTTCATGGGAGTCTTAAAGAAATATGTTCATAACCGTGCTAGGCCAGAAGGAAGCATCTCCAAGGTCCATGAAACAGAGGAGGTCATTGAGTTTTATGTGGACTTTGTTCCTGACCTTAAGCCGATTGGTGTTCCCGAATCGCGGCATGAGGATGGACTTGGTGGAAAAGGCACGCTAGGAATGGACCAAGTAATATGTATGGACGGGCATTCTTGGGCGCAAGCACAATACACAGTTCTACAAAATTCCAGCTTGGTGGCTCCGTATATCGGCGAACACAAGAATATTCTATGCTCCAAACACCCGGAGCAGTCTGACGACTGGATTACACGTGAACACACGGGGGCTTTCGGCGGTTGGTTGCAGATGAGCTGTACATGCTGGCCAAGTTACCATCTTCGACTATATTGACTTTCAAAGGGTACGAGATAAATGGGAATACATTTTACATGATCGCCCAAGATAAAAAGAGCACCAACCAAAATAGTGGTGCCCGCTTTGATGCAACAAACACCAATAGGCCAAAGGACACATATTATGGTTACATAGAGGAGATATGGGAACATGACTATGGACGTGAATTGAAGGTCCCTTTGTTTCGCTGAAAATGGGTCAATTTGTCAGGAGGCAGCTTAAAGGAAGACCCGCGGTACGGAATGACAACAGTGGATCTCAACAATCTTGGGTACGCAGACGAACCATTCATCCTAGCCAATGATGTGGCGCAGGTTTTCTATGTGAAGGACATGTCTACCAAGCCGAGAAAAAGAAAAGATAAGGAAGTGAATACATCATACGATGAGCCAAAGCGCCACATAGTTCTTTCAGGGAAAAGAAATATCATGGGAGTGGAGGACAAGACAGACATGTCAGAAGATTATGAAAAGTTTCATGAAATTGCTCCCTTCACAGTGAAGATTGACCAAAGCATCCTGTTAAATGATGAAGATTGTAGATGGTTACGATGCAAAGGGACACATGCGAAGAAAAAGTTTTATACCCAAAGAGCCCACTTTGGGATGTGACCGGCTTCACCGTCATCACTTTCCTCTCTTGTGAGTTTCCGGACTTATCTCAAAAATCCAACTTCAGACAAACCGGATGGAATCTTTATAATAGTTAGTGTATATATGTGTTTTGACATTTGAAAGGCGAAGAAATATATCTTTAAGGCAATTGAGAGGGTTATGGCAAAAACTGGATGCACTTCATGTACAAACTGGACAATCTCTTTCGAAGTATCAGGCTTTTGGACGAAAACTCATCTGTTACAAAGGCATTTCATTTTTTTAAAGTTATTTCAACTCCAGACTTTTTGTGAGTTCTACATGCACCATTCAAAGCCACATCATTAATTTTCAACCCTTTCTGACTTCATTCGCTATTTTTCATGCATTTACTGCTTTTTTGAGCTAAATGACGCTGAAATTGAAAAGCATTACAAATGAACTCTGAAAAGGTTGAAAGTTGGCATGGTATCATCATTTCACCCACATAGTATGTGCAAAAAAAGTTTAGAGGGTTACGGCAAAAAATGGATGCACTTCGTGTACAAACTGGACAATCTCTTTCGAAGTATCAGGCTTTCGGACGAAAACTCAAGTTACAAAGGCATTTATTTTTTTAACTTATTTCAACTCCATAATTTTTGTGAGTTCAACATGCACCATTCAAAGCCACATCATCAATTTCAACCATTTCTGACTTCATTAGCTATTTTCATGCATTTACTTATTTTTTGAGCTAAATGCGCTGAAAATTGAAAAGCACTACAATGAACTCTGAAAAGGTTGAAAGTTGGCATGGATCTCATTTCACCCACATAGTATGTGCTAAAAAGTTAAGAGGTTTACGGCAAAAACTGGATGCACTTCGTGTACAAACTGGACAATCTTGTTCGAAGTATCAGGCTTTCGGACGAAAACTCATCTGTTACAAAGGTATTTCATTTTTTTAACTTATTTCAACTCCATACTTTTTGTGAGTTCAACATGCACCATTCAAAGCCACATCATCAATTTTCAACCATTTCTGACTTCATTCGCTATTTTTCATGCATTTACTTTTTTAGCTAAATGACGCTAAAATTGAAAAGCACTACAAATGAACTCTGAAAAGGTTGAAAGTTGGCATGGTATCATCATTTCACCCACATAGTAAAAAGTTAAGAGGGTTACGGCAAAAACTGGATGCACTTCGTGTACAAACTGCACAATCTCTTTCGAAGTATCAGGCTTTCGGACGAAAACTCATCTGTTACAAAGGCATTTCATTTTTTTTAAACTTATTTCAACACCAGACTTTTTGTGAGTTCAACATGCACCATTCAAAGCCACATCATCAATTTTCAACCCTTTCTGACTTCATTCGCTATTTTTTTCTTGCATTTAATGATTTTTTGAGATATAAAATGAAAAGAGCTAAAAAGAATCTGTTTTTGATTAAAACACCTATTTATAATAACCTAAAAATAAGCAAATTGAATATAATGATAAAGCACACTAATATTAAACAGCAGGAAAAAGAATCACTCAAAAACTATTTTTAAAGTAAAGTTATTCACAAACTAGTGATTCATACGAATTTCAAATAATTCAAATTTAAACTATTCAAATTTGAAAACTACTGGCACTAACAGAAAGTTTATAATTTTTGTGACGTAAAGAAAAAAGATTCACTGAAAAACTCTAATAAAGCAAAAAACAACTCAGAAACAAAAGAAAATAAATAAAGCAGAAAACAAAAAAAACTGGAAAATAAATAAATTAAGAAAAGCTCGCCTACTGGGCCGCCACGGCCTGCATACGACTAGAAACCCAACTACTAGTTGGGCCAGGATGCAGGCCCGCACGGCCCAGTAGGGACCACAGGGTAGGACAGGTTCGGTAGGCCCACATGCCTGCTTTAGAGAGGAGCTCAAAGGAGATGCCGTGGCGGGGCTTATAAACTGGTGTGGGCGCCTCTCGCCAAGCGAGGTGGGACTAAACTTGCCCCGCAACGCGGCTGCGCAAGCACCAGGCCTGTAGTCCCGGTTGCTGGCTCCAACCGGGACTAAAGGCCCCCTTTAGTCCCGGTTGGAGCCACCAACCGGGACTAAAGGCCTGGCTTCCCGCCGCTTGGCCTGGTGAAAATTCACCTTTAGTCCCGGTTGGTGGCTCCAACCGGGACTAAAGGTCTACACATATATATAGAGCACATGAAAATTTTCAGAGTACTCTGCTTCTCTCGACGCCGACCACTACAGAGGACGCCGCCAGGCTGCCGCCGTCGCCTCCCCCGACGCCGTAACTCATCGCTGCCCCCGACGCCGGCCGCCTGCGCCTCCTCCCCGATCCCCGACGCCGCCCGCGCCCTCCTCCCAGAGCCCCGACGCCGCCCGCGCCTCCCCGAGCATCGCATGCCGCGCCACCGATCCTCGTCGACGGCCGAACCTCCTCGCCGGCCCTCCTCTTCGAGCCCTCACCGCCCCCGCTCCTCGCCGACACCCTGCCCGCCCTGATCCCCTCCTCCTCCTCGCTGTGAGCCCTCTTTTTTTCATTTTTTGGAACTGTTAGATGAATGTTAGATATGTTCATAGAAATGGTGATAGAATAGATATGTAATTTTTGTTAGATGAATGTTAGATATGGATATGTAATTCTTTTCTGTTTTTCTGTTTTTTAGTTATAGAAACGTTAGAGATGAATGTTTTTTAGTTTTTTATACTTTTAATTAGTTATAGAAATGTTACATGAATGTTAGATATAGAAATGTTAGATGAATGTATTTTTGTTTTTTATACTTTTAATGTTGTATCATAGTAAATATAGAAGGAATTTTGACCAAGCATAGAAAAAATTTGCATAGAAAGTTGACCATGTAGTAAAAATATTTTAATGTTAATATCTTGATGTTGTATTTGCAAAAAATTGTCATGTATTTACAAAATCAAGTGAACAAGAATTACAAAAATCATAATCAAGCATTAAAAAAATGTTAAATTTGCATAGAAACATTTTTGGCGTCGACGATGCCCGGCCCGCATCCTCGTCGTTGTCTCGGTGATGACGACCTGCTTGAGAGGCGCCATGTCCGGGACTGGGCTCCGCCGGGCTGGCACTAGGAGGTGCTACCTTCCGGGGCGCGCAGCTTGGTGAGGAACCGGGCTCCTGCCATCGACCTGGAGCTTCTTTGGTGGCGTTCGCGTGGGCCACTTTCGGTGCGGAGGCAGCCGGCCCCGCCGGAGGTGGTACGTCGCCGTGTCAGGGAGGAGGACGAGCACGTCCATCGCTACATGGTTGCGTTGGACGTCAGGTTCTCCAATACCTGGCAGGTTCTTCAGGGATCTCGCCCGAGCTATGATCCTGTGATCGTTCCTTCTCTTTGGGTGTCGACCGCCCGCGCCTCAGGTACCGTAAGTGAACTAGATTCTTCGATAATATTTGTTCTTTATTAGCTAGTGATGTTATATGATAATATTCGAGATGTATTACTGATAATTAATACTCGAGATGTATTCGAGATTATATTCGATAATATTCGAGATGATGTATTCGAGATTATATTCGATGATGCATATTATCTGGATTATTTGAGATGTATTAGTGATATTATTCGAGATGCATATTATCTACTATGATTTTCTTTTTCCTTATTGATTGCATTCTAATTTGAATACTAAATTGTTTTGTCTTTCTTCTGGATTAGTGAATATAAGCTATGAACAATACCGGCAGAGACAGAGAAGAGACCATGTTCGACATCATACGCTCCCCGAGCCCAGATGAGAAAGAACCTGAAGATGGTGGCTCACCATATCTGAACAATTCCGGTGAGGGAGTATTAATATTTGATGAAGATGAACGAAGAGACGAAGGCCACAACAATGATGACGAAGGAAATGTTCTTCAAATAACAAAGACCGGCGAGGTATATATATATATATATGTTAATGAATCGTTCTTTCTTCTTTTAGCCCTCCGGATCGAGAAAATCTTCTACAAGCAGGGCAGTACGAGGCCTGGCCAAAAGGTTGCAGGCTGGCATATAGTACAACATCGATGCCATCAAATCAAGTGGCGAACCGCTTGCTCCTAAAAACAATGCGGACAAATTTACTCGTCAATGCGAAGTTATTGTCAGGGACCAAATCCCGATCTCCGTTCAAGAATGGAATAAGCCAGCAAAGGGAGATCAAGGAGTTACTTTTGTCGACAGAAGAGCAAAAGATATGCTTTGGGAATCGCTCATGTCACATTTCACCCTACCAGATCATTTGACAGATGCAGATCGGGAGAAAGTCAAGAAGAGTGCTCTTAAGAAGATGGCGATAGTATTCAACAACCACAAGAAAAGAATATGTGCAAGTACGTAGCAGAAGGAAAGCAGACTCTAGCATTCAAGGGAACACTGGAGAAGGCAAGAGATCACTGGGACGCTTTCGTCTAGTTCAAGGAATCGGAAGAAGCTGAGGAACGGTCGAGAATAAACAAGATTAATGCTGCGAAAAAAAAGTGGCACCATACTCTGAGGAACAGATGATTGCTGCAGGGGTCACTCCAGTTACATTGAGTTGGCCCCCCAGGTGCAGGACTTGGTTTTATACACATGGGGGGAAGTTGGACCCAGAGAAAGGGCTGGTTATGGAGCGGGCAAGTCTTAAAGAAACCTCCGATGCTTTACTTGTTGTAATACAAGATGCTCGAACGGTGAAGTACAAGCCCGAGAGAGAGAATGATGAGCTTACGCGCGCCCTGAAGAATCCTGAACACCCATGACGAACACGAGGCAAAGGCGTTGTTCCATGGTTTGAGGGGTTTGCGGATTGGAATGCCACTTACAGAAGCCGTGCGAGAAAGAAGCAGGAGGAGGAGGAGCAGAGGAAGCTGGAGGAGGAGCAGAGGAAGCAGGAAGCAGACCGCCTTCAACTGGTAGAATAAAATCACGCGGAATTGGAACACACTTTCATAAGGCAACAGGAGCAGATTGACTCACTTAAACAGGAAAGGGCATCTCAGCGGCAGCAGCAAGCAGATCCATCATTGGATACAACCGTCCCATCTATGCCGAAAAGCAGCGTGGGTTCCAACCCGGCCAATGATGCACTGCTGGATAGATACCCTGTGGATGACATCAAAGCTACGACACCTTGTGAGCTACACATGAAAGTGAAGAACATATCCATGAAGGTGGCGGACGACTATGCTTTAACAAATCCCCCTGAAGCAACCTTCCATTGCAATCCGATTCCAACTGGCTATGCTCGTGTCGGGGTTGATGAAGTGATGTCAGGATATTATGAGCTAGAGCTTGACATTACTGGAGGTGACGAGGAGCGCACACTGGGAGAGGGCGAGCGCCCCAGGAAGAAGATTCCTACCAAGGTGATGTGGTATGCTCCTATAATACCACGGTTGAAACGTTTGTTCCAAAACAAAGAGCATGCCAAGTTGCTGCGATGGCACAAAGAAGACCGTAAGAAAGACGGGAAGTTGAGAGTACCCGCTGATGGGTCACAGTGGAGAAAAATTGAGAGAAAGTGGAAGGACTTTGCAGATGACGCAAGGAACATATGGTTTGGTTTAAGTGCAGATGGCATTAATCCTTTTGGGGAGCAGAGCAGCAATCATAGCACCTGGCCTGTCACTCTATGTATCTATAACCTTCCTCCTTGGTTGTGCATGAAGCGGAAGTTCATTATGATGCCAGTGCTCATCCAAGGCCCCAAGCAACCCGACAACGACATTGATGTGTACCTAAGGCCATTGGTTGAAGAACTTTTATAGTCGTGGGACAAAAAAGGTGTACGTGTGTGGGATGAGCACAAACAGCAGGAATTTGACCTACGAGCGTTGCTGTTTGTAACCATCAATGATTGGCCTGCTCTTAGTAACCTTTCAGGAAAGACAAACAAGGGATACCATGCATGCACGCACTGTTTAAATGATACCGATAGTATATATTTTGATAAATGTAAGAAGAATGTGTACCTAGGACATCGTCCATTTCTTCAGATCAATCATGTCTTAAGAAATAAAGGCAAGCATTTCAAAGGTGTGGCAGATCACCGGTAGAAGCCTCGCCACTGTACTGGTCATGATATACTTGATATGATCAAGGATTTAAAAGTAATCTTTGGAAAGGGTCCTGGCGGACAATCTGGTCCGAATGACGCTGACGGACACGCACCCATGTGGAAGAAGAAATCCACACTTTGGGACCTACCATATTGGAAAGAACTAGAAGTCCGCTCTGCAATCGACGTGATGCATGTGACGAAGAATCTTTGCGTGAACCTGCTAGGCTTCTTGGGCGTGTATGGGAAGACAAAAGATACATCGGAGGCATAGGAGGACCAGCAACGTATGCACGAAAAAGACGGCATGCATCCAAAGCAGTACCAGGGTCCTGCCAGCTACGCTCTTACCAAAGAAGAGAAGGGAATCTTCTTTCAATGCCTGCTCAGTATGAAGGTCCCATCTGGCTTCTCGTCGAATATAAAGGGAATAATAAATATGGCTGAGAAAAAGTTCTTGAACCTAAAGTCCCATGACTGCCACATGATTATGACGCAACTGCTTCCAGTTGCATTGAGGGGGCTTCTACCGGACAACGTTCGATAAGCCATTGTGAAGCTATGTAAATTCCTCAATGCAATCTCTCAGAAGGTAATCGATCCAGAAATCCTACCAAGGTTACAGAATGATTCGGTGCAAAGTCTTCTCAGTTTCGAGTTGGTGTTCCCACCATCCTTCTTCAATATCATGATGCACGTCCTAGTTCACCTAGTCGAAGAGATTGCCATTCTGGGTCCAGTATTTATACACAATATGTTCCCCTTTGAGAGGTTCATGGGAGTCTTAAAGAAATATGTTCATAACCGTGCTAGGCCAGAAGGAAGCATCTCCAAGGTCCATGAAACAGAGGAGTTCATTGAGTTTTATGTGGACTTTGTTCCTGACCTTAAGCCGATTGGTGTTCCCGAATCGCGGCATGAGGATGGACTTGGTGGAAAAGGCACGCTAGGAATGGACCAAGTAATATGTATGGACGGGCATTCTTGGGCGCAAGCACAATACACAGTTCTACAAAATTCCATCTTGGTGGCTCCGTATATCGGCGAACACAAGAATATTCTATGCTCCAAACACCCGGAGCAGTCTGACGACTGGATTACACGTGAACACACGGGGGCTTTCGGCGGTTGGTTGCAGATGAGCTGTACATGCTGGCCAAGTTACCATCTTCGACTATATTGACTTTCAAAGGGTACGAGATAAATGGGAATACATTTTACACGATCGCCCAAGATAAAAAGAGCACCAACCAAAATAGTGGTGCCCGCTTTGATGCAACAAACACCAATAGGCCAAAGGACACATATTATGGTTACATAGAGGAGATATGGGAACATGACTATGGACGTGAATTGAAGGTCCCTTTGTTTCGCTGAAAATGGGTCAATTTGTCAGGAGGCAGCTTAAAGGAAGACCCGCGGTACGGAATGACAACAGTGGATCTCAACAATCTTGGGTACGCAGACGAACCATTCATCCTAGCCAATGATGTGGCGCAGGTTTTCTATGTGAAGGACATGTCTACCAAGCCGAGAAAAAGAAAAGATAAGGAAGTGAATACATCATATGATGAGCTAAAGCGCCACATAGTTCTTTCAGGGAAAAGAAATATCATGGGAGTGGAGGACAAGACAGACATGTCAGAAGATTATGAAAAGTTTCATGAAATTGCTCCCTTCACAGTGAAGATTGACCCAAGCATCCTGTTAAATGATGAAGATTGTCCATGGTTACGATGCAAAGGGACACATGCGAACAAAAAGTTTTATACCCAAAGAGCCCACTCTGGGATGTGACCGGCTTCACCGTCATCACTTTCCTCTCTTGTGAGTTTCTGGACTTATCTCAAAAATCCCACTTCAGACAAACCGGATGGAATCTTTATAATAGTTAGTGTATATATGTGTTTTGACATTTGAAAGGCGAAGAAATATATCTTTAAGGCAATTGAGAGGGTTATGGCAAAAACTGGATGCACTTCATGTACAAACTGGACAATCTCTTTCGAAGTATCAGGCTTTCGGACGAAAACTCATCTGTTACAAAGGCATTTCATTTTTTTTAAAGTTATTTCAACTCCAGACTTTTTGTGAGTTCTACATGCACCATTCAAAGCCACTTCATTAATTTTCAACCCTTTCTGACTTCATTCGCTATTTTTCATGCATTTACTGATTTTTTTGAGCTAAATGACGCTGAAATTGAAAAGCACTACAAATGAACTCTGAAAAGGTTGAAAGTTGGCATGGTATCATCATTTCACCCACATAGTATGTGCAAAAAAGTTTAGAGGGTTACGGCAAAAACTGGATGCACTTCGTGTACAAACTGGACAATCTCTTTCGAAGAATCAGGCTTTCGGACGAAAACTCATCTGTTACAAAGGCATTTTATTTTATTTTAACTTATTTCAACTCCATACTTTTTGTGAGTTCAACATGCACCATTCAAAGCCACATCATCAATTTTCAACCATTTCTGACTTCATTAGCTATTTTTCATGCATTTACTTATTTTTTTGAGCTAAATGACGCTGAAATTGAAAAGCACTACAAATGAACTCTGAAAAGGTTGAAAGTTGGCATGGTATCATCATTTCACCCACATAGTATGTGCTAAAAAGTTAAGAGGTTTACGGCAAAAACTCGATGAACTTCGTGTACAAACTGGACAATCTTGTTCGAAGTATCAGGCTTTCGGATGAAAACTCATCTGTTACAAAGGTATTTCATTTTTTTAACTTATTTCAACTCCATACTTTTTGTGAGTTCAACATGCACCATTCAAAGCCACATCATCAATTTTCAACCATTTCTGACTTCATTCGCTATTTTTCATGCATTTACTTTTTTTAGCTAAATGACGCTAAAATTGAAAAGCACTACAAATGAACTCTGAAAAGGTTGAAAGTTGGCATGGTATCATCATTTCACCCACATAGTAAAAAGTTAAGAGGGTTACGGCAAAAACTGGATGCACTTCGTGTACAAACTGGACAATCTCTTTCGAAGTATCAGGCTTTCGGACGAAAACTCATCTGTTACAAAGGCATTTCATTTTTTTTAAACTTATTTCAACACCAGACTTTTTGTGAGTTCAACATGCACCATTCAAAGCCACATCATCAATTTTCAACCCTTTCTGACTTCATTCGCTATTTTTTTCTTGCATTTAATGATTTTTTGAGATATAAAATGAAAAGAGCTAAAAAGAATCTGTTTTTGATTAAAACACCCATTTATAATAACCTAAAAATAAGCAAATTGAATATAATGATAAAGCACACTAATATTAAACAGCAGGAAAAAGAATCACTCAAAAACTATTTTTAAAGTAAAGTTATTCACAAACTAGTGATTCATACGAATTTCAAATAATTCAAATTTAAACTATTCAAATTTGAAAACTACTGGCACTAACAGAAAGTTTATAATTTTTGTGACGTAAAGAAAAAAGATTCACTGAAAAACTCTAATAAAGCAAAAAACAACTCAGAAACAAAAGAAAATAAATAAAGCAGAAAACAAAAAAAACTGGAAAATAAATAAATTAAGAAAAGCCCGCCTACTAGGCCGCCACGGCCTACATACGACTAGAAACCCAACTACTAGTTGGGCCAGGATGCAGGCCCGCACGGCCCAGTAGGGACCACAGGGTAGGACAGGTTCGGTAGGCCCACATGCCTGCTTTAGAGAGGAGCTCAAAGGAGATGCCGTGGCGGGGCTTATAAACTGGTGTGGGCGCCTCTCGCCAAGCGAGGTGGGACTAAACTTGCCCCGCAACGCGGCTGCGCAAGCACCAGGCCTGTAGTCCCGGTTGCTGGCTCCAACCGGGACTAAAGGCCCCCTTTAGTCGCCTTTAGTCCCGGTTGGTGGCTCCAACCGGGACTAAAGGTCTACACATATATATAGAGCACATGAAAATTTTCAGAGTACTCTGCTTCTCTCGACGCCGACCACTACAGAGGACGCTGCCAGGCTGCCGCCGTCGCCTGCCCCGACGCCGTCTTGCCTCCCCCGACGCCGTAACTCATCGCTGCCCCCGACGCCGGCCGCCTGCGCCTCCTCCCCGATCCCCCACGCCGCCCGCGCCCTCCTCCCAGAGCCCCGACGCCGCCCGCGCCTCCCCGAGCATCGCATGCCGCGCCACCGATCCTCGTCGACGGCCGAACCTCCTCGCCGGCCCTCCTCTTCGAGCCCTCACCGCCCCCGCTCCTCGCCGACACCCTGCCCGCCCTGATCCCCTCCTCCTCCTCGCTGTGAGCCCTCTTTTTTTCATTTTTTGGAACTGTTAGATGAATGTTAGATATGTTCATAGAAATGGCGATAGAATAGATATGTAATTTTTGTTAGATGAATGTTAGATATGGATATGTAATTCTTTTCTGTTTTTCTGTTTTTTAGTTATAGAAACGTTAGAGATGAATGTTTTTTAGTTTTTTATACATTTAATTAGTTATAGAAATGTTACATGAATGTTAGATATAGAAATGTTAGATGAATGTTTTTTAGTTTTTTATACTTTTAATGTTGTATCATAGTAAATATAGAAGGAATTTTGACCAAGCATAGAAAAAATTTGCATAGAAAGTTGACCATGTAGTAAAAATATTTTAATGTTAATATCTTGATGTTGTATTTGCAAAAAATTGTCATGTATTTACAAAATCAAGTGAACAAGAATTACAAAAATCATAATCAAGCATTTAAAACATGTTAAATTTGCATAGAAACATTTTTGGCGTCGACGATGCCCGGCCCGCATCCTCGTCGTCGTATCGGTGATGACGACCTGCTTGAGAGGCGCCATGTCCGGGACTGGGCTCCGCCGGGCTGGCACTAGGAGGTGCTACCTTCCGGGGCGCGTAGCTTGGTGAGGAACCGGGCTCCTGCCATCGACCTGGAGCTTCTTTGGTGGCGTTCGCGTGGGCCACTTTCGGTGCGGAGGCAGCCGGCCCCGCCGGAGGTGGTACGTCGCCGTGTCAGGGAGGAGGAGGAGCACGTCCATCGCTACATGGTTGCGTTGGACGTCAGGTTCTCCAATACCTGGCAGGTTCTTCAGGGATCTCGCCCGAGCTATGATCCTATGATCGTTCCTTCTCTTTGGGTCTCGACCGCCCACGCCTCAGGTACCGTAAGTGAACTAGATTCTTCGATAATATTTGTTCTTTATTAGCTAGTGATGTTATATGATAATATTCGAGATGTATTACTGATAATTAATACTCGAGATGTATTCGAGATTATATTCGATAATATTCGAGATGATGTATTCGAGATTATATTCGATGATGCATATTATCTGGATTATTCGAGATGTATTAGTGATATTATTCGAGATGCATATTATCTACTATGATTTTCTTTTTCCTTATTGATTGCATTCTAATTTGAATACTAAATTGTTTTGTCTTTCTTCTGGATTAGTGAATATAAGCTATGAACAATACCGGCAGAGACAGAGAAGAGACCATGTTCGACATCATACGCTCCCCGAGCCCAGATGAGAAAGAACCTGAAGATGGCGGCTCGCCATATCTGAACAATTCCGGTGAGGGAGTATTAATATTTGATGAAGATGAACGAAGAGACGAAGGCCACAACAATGATGACGAAGGAAATGTTCTTCAAATAACAAAGACCGGCGAGGTATATATATATATATATATATGTTAACGAATCGTTCTTTCTTCTTTTAGCCCTCCGGATCGAGCAAATCTTCTACAAGCAGGGCAGTACGAGGCCTGGCCAAAAGGTTGCAGGCTGGCATATAGTACAACATCGATGCCATCAAATCAAGTGGCGAACCGCTTGCTCCTAAAAACAATGCGGACAAATTTACTCGTCAATGCGAAGTTATTGTCAGGGACCAAATCCCGATCTCCGTTCAAGAATGGAATAAGCCAGCAAAGGGAGATCAAGGAGTTACTTTTGTCGACAGAAGAGCAAAAGATCTGCTTCGGGAATCGCTCATGTCACATTTCACCCTACCAGATCATTTGACAGATGCAGATCGGGAGAAAGTCAAGAAGAGTGCTCTTAAGAAGATGGCGATAGTATTCAACAACCACAAGAAAAGAATATGTGCAAGTACGTAGCAGAAGGAAAGCAAACTCTAGCATTCAAGGGAACACTGGAGAAGGCAAGAGATCACTGGGACGCTTTCGTCTAGTTCAAGGAATCGGAAGAAGCTGAGGAACGGTCGAGAATAAACAAGATTAATGCTGCGAAAAAAAAGTGGCACCATACTCTGAGGAACAGATGATTGCTGCAGGGGTCACTCCAGTTACATTGAGTTGGCCCCCCAGGTGCAGGACTTGGTTTTATGCGCATGGGGGGAAGTTGGACCCAGAGAAAGGGCTGGTTATGGAGCGGGCAAGTCTTAAAGAAACCTCCGATGCTTTACTTGTTGTAATACAAGATGCTCGAACGGTGAAGTACAAGCCCGAGAGAGAGAATGATGAGCTTACGCGCGCCCTGAAGAATCCTGAACACCCATGACGAACACGAGGCAAAGGCGTTGTTCCGTGGTTTGAGGGGTTTGCGGATTGGAATGCCACTTACAGAAGCCGTGCGAGAAAGAAGCAGGAGGAGGACGAGCAGAGGAAGCTGGAGGAGGAGCAGAGGAAGCAGGAAGCAGACCGCCTTCAACTGGTAGAATAAAATCACGCGGAATTGGAACACACTTTCATAAGGCAGCAGGAGCAGATTGACTCACTTAAACAGGAAAGGGCGTCTCAGCGGCAGCAGCAAGCAGATCCATCATTGGATACAACCGTCCCATCTATGCCGAAAAGCAGCGTGGGTTCCAACCCGGCCAATGATGCACTGCTGGATAGATACCCTGTGGATGACATCAAAGCTACGACACCTTGTGAGCTACACATGAAAGTGAAGAAAATATCCATGAAGGTGGCGGACGGCTATGCTTTAACAAATCCCCCTGAAGCTACCTTCCATTGCAATCCGATTCCAACTGGCTATGCTCGTGTCGGGGTTGATGAAGTCATGTCAGGATATTATGAGCTAGAGCTTGACATTACTGGAGGTGACGAGGAGCGCACACTGGGAGAGGCCATACATCGTACCATTCTATGGAGAAAGGATCGCATCATCTTTCCAAGGCCATCGACTCCTCCTCCAAGTCCGCCGCGTCGGCAAGCTCCTCCTCCAAGTCTGCCACCGTGTCAGCCGACTCCAACCCTGCCCGAGATGCAGCGTGGCGCTAGTCCGCCACCACGTCAGTCGTCACCACTACCCCACCCCGAGACGGAGCCCATCAGCGCGAGTCCGCCATATCGATCTCGGGCGCGTCAGCTTTCTCAAAAGCGGAAGAGAGCACCAAGCAAGAAAGCCTCTCCTCCGGCCAAACAGAAGTTGGCTTACGAGAGGACTATCGAGGAAAACAACACCGAAGTGGCTGCCTAAGTGAAGGCCCATTTTGCACCGAAACAGCCCCCGCCGCCAAAGGAGAAAATACCTGATGAAGTCATACAACACTTTATTGATAATGCTCAACCGGCCGTGAAGAGGACGGACTCAGACTATGAGCGTTCTATTAAGAAGTTATATCATGCACAAAAAGATAAGGAGTCAAGCTCGAGCCAAGCAGGTAGTAGTAAATGCGGGAAAACTGTTCCCCAGCTGGGAGAACAGGTAGTGCAATCGATCCCGCCGCTCATTGTACAGTCACATGTGAGTACCGCCAATCTACCGGAAATAACCGACGCTCAAAGAAAGATGGCTGAAGAGGTCGGTGTCACTGTTTATCAACTCCTAGAGATCGAGCCTATCCCTGGGATTCAAGATCACAAAGTAGCATGGAAATATGTCCCCGGCCAACCTCTGGTCAGGCCTGAGGAGGTCCAGAATCTACCAACGAAAATGCGCAGATTGCATGACTGGTACCTGAGAGAAGTCAAGAACGGGCGAGAGGCCCTCATGGTGAAAGTCAAGGAAGGGCATTACTTCCATGCAAAATATTTGTGGGTTGAGTTTCAAGAAATGTTTCAGTTATTCAATCAAGACGCACTCGACAAATCTCTCATCAGTTCCTATTGTCTGTAAGTGATTTCTTTCTGTAATTTAAGTCTCTAGCTATGCTCGTTCATTGCCTGTAATTATCCTCACTATATTCTTTTCTGTGGTATTATGCAGAATGAAGATTTATGAAATGAAAAGAGATGGACGCTATGGCATTGGGTTCATTGACCCAAATACCATTAATGAAGAGGTGTGGTCACGTCACCAAAAAGTGACAGAGAAGAGCTTGCTACAGTTTTTGAAGCAACTAAATACCCAAGCAGAAATAGTATTTCCTTACAACTTCGGGTGAGTGTTACTGTCTTGTACTACAAATTCTATTTTGCTTACTAGATGTTAATAAGTGTTGTTGATGAATTATGCACATGCCCGCTTAATTATACAAACGTGTGTGCATGCAGTTTCCACTGGATCCTACTAATCATTGAAGTTGACGAGGGAAAAGTTAAAGTACTTGACTCACTACTTAAAGAAACTAAAGATTACTTAATCGTAAAGGGGATGGTCGACAGGTAATTTCAATCATTGTCGCACTATCTCAGCCTCTTTAGTTCACTTCCAGATATCAACTAATTAATAACTCCTTTATTTATTTTCTTTGCCGGGAAGCGTTTGGCAAAGGTTCAGCAAACAGGTTAAAGGCCCATGGAAACAAGAGCTGACATGGGTGTGACCCAAGGTACGTAATTAAGTAGTACTAGCTACGTCCGCGCATCTCTTTAATTCTAGTTTCAATACCATTATCATGCTTGATTAATTATTATCTGATTGAATTCTATTCTCGTCAAGCACATGAGCCAGGAGCCGGGGAATAATTTATGTGCATACTATGTTTGCGAGAACATTCGCATTATGATGTCTGAAAGGAGCAGATCTGCAAGACAACTTTGGGTACGTTTGCCAGAACACTATCAACAATTTTTTTATCATGATCTAATATATATACACACAACTAATATATTCAACTTGATCTCCTTCTTTAAAATGAAGGAGATGCGGGATAAGCTCCTACCAACGGACCGCATACGAGCACTTCAAGAGGAAATTGCGGGATTTTTGCTTGACCAAGTCATACATCCCAAAGGAGAATTCCATTAAACCTAATGCCTGCATGTAATTATCTGCAAATTGTAGGAGAAATTGTATGTACCAAATTGTATATATATATATATGTATGCGCATATGGTTGTACGAGAAATTTTATGATATATATATAATTGGTTCTATTTATATATGCATGACGTGTACAGTATGTATGTAGTAGCGTAAAATATGTTTGAAATGAAAAAGAATTAAATGGAAAGCACAAAATTGAAAGGAAAAATGAAGCATAAACACCTAAACCCCTATATCTTTTACTCCCGGTCGGTGTTACCAACCGGGACTAAATGCCCCCCAGCCCCCGGCGCGGTCTCGTGCCACGTGGTGGGCCTTTGGTCCCGGGCCGTGATGAACCGGGACTAAAGGGGGGGGGCCTTTAGTCCCGACCCTTTAGTGCCGGTTGTTGAACAGGGACTAAAGGCCCTAACGAACCGGGACTAAAGGCTGATTCTGCACTAGTGGAGGGCAGCAATACATAGGGCATGACACCATTGGAGGAGAGAGACATGAATGAGGGCTAGAAACATGTGATTTTTGTACCGTGACTCATGAATTGATTTCATGACCATGCGGCAAGAGTCTGATCTCACATCGGTTGATCTAAGCCATTAAAACTCAGATGGATGGTTTACATTTTCTCTATTTTCTTGATTAATGTCTGATTTTCTAGCAAGTCTGTAATTAGTCTCTGTTCACACACGAACACGTCATCGTGTACCCCCGACATCGAGAGTGATACACAAACAATGTCGCCGGAGGAGCCTCACGGGGAACGTAACACGCAAGACACACCGGCGAGACCTTTTGAAGACCCGAAACCCCACATGCCCGGGAGGGACCCCGTCAGGGAGTGTGGCGGATCTGGGCTGCCCTAGGTCGATCCAACCTCCCCTGGAGCCTCGGGATTCGCTGCTCTCCAACACAAAGAATGACGAAGGGCGAGGGAGCAAGAATGAGGGAGCCACAAAAAGTAGATGTTAAAACAGTAGAAGATGCGTTTGCGATTGTGTGTTGTTGTTTAATCGGCCATCACCTCTCATCTATATATGAGGCAGCTGGACTTTTCGTATAAGAAAAGTACTGCAATTCTCGTCCAAAGTGTCAGAATTTGACCTAACTCGGAGTCATTAAGAGCGTCGGGCCGAACAGTCTGGCATGGCACCTTGAAGTGAGAGTCGAACCCCGTCCTGGGTCAGACTGGCGGGAAATGCACAAGAGCGAAGGGGCCCGCCTGCTCGTGGCCTTCGAGGGCTTTGTAACCTACTGGAGTCCCGAGCCTGCTCGGGTTCCCGAGCTCCTTGGATCGCACTTGGGGCTCCAGGGGCCTACTCGGGTTCCCTGAGCTCCTTGGACGGCACCTCGGGCTCTGGGGGCTGCTCTGGTTCCATGGGCTTCTTGCTCGGCGGTCTTCTTGGGCTCCCAGCCTGCTCAGGATCCACAGCCTTCCTACTTGGGTTATGGGGCTCCGCGGCCTTCCTGCTCAAGTTCTATGTTCTCGGGGGCTTCCGGCGTGTGCTTGGGATCCCCAGACTTGCGTATAGTAGCATAGTTTTCGGGCTCTAGAAATTTCATATGATCACGGATAGAGATGACCCCAAAAGTAAAGTTATCCATTTCGACAAGACGAACATCTTTAATGTTGAAAACTTTTTCATCTGGGGTAATCTTAATTATGATTTTGCCATGCCCAAAACTGGCGTCAACATATGGCCCCCTGTTTTTTGGCAAAAATAGCGTGCCAAAAAATAATTTGCATCGAGTTTGTTCTAAGGACGATGTCAACAATCCATACGCTATTTTTATGTGCTTAGGGCGATACATCTATATTGGCCATGTCCTATGCTTAGGGCAATAAATATTTAGCGATCATTGTCTATTTAGGCTTCTTGCCACACGCTTGGGTGGTACTTCTTCAAATATGTGCCATTGAGAGCTCGCGGTAGCAATGTTCCGTGTATGGATTCCACCAAGTATGAGTTTCTGGGAACTACTCTTATAATCTTAAAAGGACCTTCCCAACTTGGAGACCACTTCCTGAATTTTCTATCCTTTGAACCAATTGGCAGAATTACCTTCCACATGAGGTCACCAACTTGAAAATTCTTCAAATTGACCTTTTTATTGTAAGATCTTGCCACTCTCAACTTGACTCTCTCTATGGCCTTCAAAGCAGCCAAACGTTTATCGATGGCTTCATCAAGATTGTCCATCATCAAGTTATAAAAGTCCACCGCCAATAAATCATTTTGTTTGGCAAATCTCAAAGCATTCAAATTTACCTCTACGGGCAAAATGGCTCCCTGCCCACACACGAGCTCATATGGGGTTACCTTTGTACCACCATGCCTTCAGATTACATGCGCCCACAAACCCTTGGACAATAACTCATGCCATCTTCTTGGATTATCCACAATCTTTTTCTTGATGAGTTTGATTAAAATTTTGTTGCTAGATTCAGCTTGTCTAATGGCTTGGGCATAATATGGAGAGGAATTAAGAATCTTAATTTTTTAAGATTCAGCAAATTCTTTAACTTGATGTGACATGAAAGACGAACCTTGTTCCACGGTTATATTTGAGGAATGCTGAATCCATGGATAATGTGCTCAGTTATGAATTGAATTAGCTCCGTATGGGTCATATTTTTACAAGGTTTTGGTTCAGACCATTTGGTGAAATAATCAGTTGCCACGAGCACGAAGCGATGACCCTTTGAAGAAGAAGGAAGAATTTCTCCAATGAAGTCTAACCCTCAACCGCTAAAAGGCCACAACTTGATAATATGATCTAATATAGCACTAGGAGCCAATGGAATATCACTGAACTTTGGAAAAGCTTCACATCCTTTATAATAACTTAAGCAATCGTTAATCATCATCGGCTAATAAAACCCAACACGTCACAATAACCACTTCATTTTTGTGCCAACTTATGAGTGTCACAAATTCCTTCATGTCCCACTTGTAGGAGATATGCCCTAGAGGCAATAATAAATGCTATTATTTATCTCCATGTTCATAATTATGTTTATGTTCCATGCTATAACTGCTATGGTTCTCAAGTCTACATAACATGAGGCTCGGAGGAAGACTCATATGCATGTGTGGAATAATAAACGGTAAGAAGTATTCCTAGTCTAGCCTCTAAGATTAGCTCAAGTGTTGCATGATGGTTCTGTTTTTCTGATCATGGGCATGTCTATGCCAGCAACTTTGAGGGCACAATGTTAGAAGAACATTTGTGTTGAATCGACCCGAATTAATGTTATGCTATGAGATACATTCATCACAAGTTAATGGTTAATAACACAGAGATGGTTAATGTTTGCATAATTCCTTAGACCATGAGAGTATCGAGTTTCTTCATACATGCTTCATGAACTTTGGGGTTTGTTAAACATCATCCGTAAATGGGTGGCTATTACGGCTGCTTACGGGTTCATGGAAAAGTGTGTCAAGTGACTTGATAGCTCAAGATTGCGATTTGCTCCTCCGACAATGGAGAGATATTCTCGGGCCCTCTCGGTGTTACGGTATCTATCATCGTCTGGCCAGACACAGTGTGATTTGATCACAGGGATGCCGGAACACGGAAACGAGAAAAGAGAACAAAACCGGTAACGAGGTAACTAGCATAGTGGACAAGTTGTTGATCCACGGGGATGCAAGTAAATCTCACCTCGGGTGCTTGTAATATATATTGAAGCAACAGGAATAGCACACAGCAACTGGAGGTTAACTCGAATATTCATTCATGTGGGTATAGGGGTCAATATGGGTGTCCACGGCTCCGATGTTGATCATTGATCGGAAGGAGTTCCGGGTCATGTCTATACTTCACCGAACCTATAGGGTCACACGCTTAAGGGTCATCTATCTACTGAATACTAGACAGGGAGTCTGAGAGAAATTCACCAAAAAAGTTTCGGTGACAACGGAAGAGTTCTGGAGAGAGAACACCGGAATAGTTTCGGTAAAACTGAAAAGTTGTTTCGGGGTATACCATTAAGTCAAAATGGTTTTGGCACACGTCTGGAAATTCTTGGAGGGTGCCAGAATGATTCTAGGAACTTCGGGGATTTTTTCGGAGAAAAAAACCGGAAGTGTTCCGGAGCTGCCGGAACCGCTGTAGTAGCTTTTCGCTGAAGAAAAACATTGTTCCGAAATTGTCTTAGAATGCGTTCAAAATTGTTTTAGTGGGTATTAGAATTGTTCTAGGCACATAGAAATAATTTGGGATTTAGCGGACGCTGTAAAATGTCTTTGTGAATAGTGAAAGTGCTTTTTGGGTTACTTTTTGGAAAGCCACTTTTTATGACTTTGCTCAAAAGATCTAAGGGGTGACTTGGTGGATGAAAAGGTGGTGGGGCCACCCAAGGAGGCAGCCATTTTCGTTCATGGCCTTGGGGGGGCCCCCATGGGGCTTCCTTCCAACATTTGGTGCTCCACTTGCCTCCCCATTTTGCCCTTATGTATGACATAAAGCATGGGCACTTTGGGTGTTTCAGGTGCCACCCTACCCCTTGGTTTTCCTATAAATAGGAGGTGAGGGGGCTGCCCCAACCTCATCCTTGCTCTCATACACATGCCATAGACTTGTATGGCTTCCCTCTCCCTCCCAGCAAAATGGTTTCGTAGAGCCGAAAGGCTGTCTGGGTTCCAGTGGGAACTAGTTCTGCACGACGAAGCCCTGCAGGATAGATGACACCGTATGTGTGCAACTCTGTAGAGAGATTGTAGTTTCGGTCTTAGTTTGAGAGTGCCTCCCGAAGGGCTATCCGTGTGACCGTCTGAGTTTTGAAGGTCCTCTCGAAGGGCTGTCTGAGTGACCGTCCGAGTTTCAAAGGTCCTCCCGAAGGGCTGTCCGCGACACCGTCCGAGGGACTATCCGACCGCCTCCCGGAGGGCTGTCCGAGGGGCAGGCGAGGGTATACATCCTCGCGGTTGGGAGGTTGTAAATCCTAGCTTCGGGGATCTGCACCACCGATCGTCATCGACTCTACTTCCGCTGCGCTACGAGTCGGTAACGAAAATATCAAACCTTGTATGCAGTCTCCATAGTGGTCCTGGGCTAGTGCGTAGGTCGGAAATTTTTGTTTTCTGTCGCGTTACGCTATAGTGGCATCATGAGCCATGCTATGCGTAGATGCAGGTTGCGATCTACAATACATAGAGATGTATGGGTGTTGCATAATATAATTTTGTAGTAGATGAGATCTATTGCTGAAAATTATTTGTGCGCGTAGCAGATGAAATCTGTTACCCGATTTTCCTGTTGCTTCTCTTGAATTTGCATAATCCAGATCTTGACGGCATGGTGGATTCTCACAAAGTTCTGGCAATCCGCGATCCTTTCATGCTGCTCCTGAGTATGCTGATTGACAAATCAACGAAGTGCTAGCTGTTCTTTGGGTTCCACCATAGTTAAAGAAAGATGGATGTTTCGCAGAAGAAAGGGCAATGCAGATATGATCTGCACGGGGGTCATGCGTATGACAAAGTTCAGTATGGGGCTCGAGATTTTATTATCTCGTGTTTCATACACCCCGCATTGTTAATCTAGCGACTTGGATAATCATGCTTGATGATGGACGTTGGTAGCTTCGGTTTGTTTCGAAACCTTAGAAGCCATGTAAAATAAAATTTTGCATGAACTAGTTAGAGGCGTCTAACTTGGTTTTGCAGGATGGTTTGCATGTGCATATGATGTGGTATAGCAGTACTCATATTAATTCGACTATGTATGAGATGACTATATGATGTAAATTTATTAACATGACCTGCGTGTCATGATTCGGCATGATGGCTGGAGCCATATGATTGTCACTTTAATGACCTGCGTGTCAACCTGAAGTAATGCACTTATTTTATTAGCTATAGAGATAGCAATATTATCTGGTGCATCGACAAGGTGGTGGCAAACTTCGCGAAGGTGAACACCGACGCGAATGCCGAAGACAAAGAAATGGAAGACTTCTCTGTCAGAAAGGGCTATACCATATCATGCTATTATGAATTGCCTTAGATGTTTATCCCTTATGATGCACCCTTCTTGATTGCGTGGTAGTCGCTTTTTATTAGGGTGATCTCTCACAAAAATATCAAGTAGTTAGTGTTCTCCCAAGTGTAGCACCGTCACGACACCTAACTTTTCGGGGTGCGCCATGTCCACATGGGTACGAACGATTAGAGAAGTGTGAGGCGGGTGAGTTCAGACCTCGCAGCGAGATCACTTGGTTGTCTTGATGTTCTGGCTTGATCATCCTAAGCTCGGAACACACCCATCGAAAGATGAACAGGAGTCACATAGAGATGTGATCGGCATGTTTGCCCACCAATTGAAATTCTCGTCATAAGTGATGTCCACATCAATGGCGTTGAATTGAAATGTGGATCTTGTATCACTCACAATCAATTATGAGAGATATTGATTTGAGTGTGAGCGCACTGTAGAATTAACTTGTTTAAATTCTTAATGCAATTAATTATGAACACTGTCTAAGTGTTATTTGCATAACAGTTGTAGAAGAATGGCTCGCGTTTCCACCTTCCCTGTTAAAATTGAATAGCTGTTAAAATCTGGTTAAAACTTTATGGTTGGTAACGTAATGTGAGGATTGTCCTCAAGAGTGCCAAGAAGGACTTTGTCCTATCGCATGCTTTTGGTATTCTCCAGCTAATGCTATGGATGATGAGACTCTCATCCTTCGATCCAAAAGCAAGAATTCTATTACGGTCAAGTGCAATATATTGGCTTCCATGAGACCCGAACTTCAAAAGTTTGGGATAGCTATGTGATATTCATGGAATCTGAAAATCATTTTCAGGGACAGACAAAGGCTAAAAGATATGAGATATCCAAGGAAATGTTTGTTTGCAAAGTATTAGTAAAGTGTTTACTAGGGCATTTGACTAAAAAGAGAGGGATCCAGAAGAACGCCTGTCATATGCTGAAAGGTGGATAAAACAAATAACTTAAAGAGAAAGGAAATGTCCAAAGGGTGTTAGTGTGACTTACACACCTAGGAAGTCCGGGGCTAACGCCACTCTTAAGTTGGGTGCTTCTTCTGAGAGTAGGAGAAATACTAAAAGTTAAACGGTTAGAAGTATAAAGGAAAAAAGAGAGAACACTGGAATATCCAGCTCATGTATGAATGTCATACAAGTTATTGATGTATAGAAGGCTGGTCAAAGAAATAGTTCTTGGGAATTGTGATTAAACATGTTAATCACTGATTCTTGGGTATTATGAGTTGATCACAAAAATACCCACTTGATTACATTCTGTTGCAACTCGATGCAAGAACTACTATGGCCTAAAAGACTTGCCGGAGTGAGGTTTAGATACACGCTGGGAACATAGTAAATGTTACTGTACCTTCCATCGGTGTATTACATATGTATTTATTTTCAAAATTCATTTTAGAGTTTTACACACTCTAGCCCATTGCATAAGGTATCTTGCATGAAGGTTATTCATAAGAGAACTTTTGATGTTCAGTGTTATGAATAACATAAGGGCCATACTTTCATTATGAATGAGATGTATATGAATATTGATAATAATACATTACCTCTGTGTTTACTTTCATAATTCATTTTAGAGTTTCATACACTCTAGCCCATTGCACAATCTTGTTGCGAAAGGGTTGTTCATAAATGAACAATTGTTGTTCAGTATTATGAATAACATAAACGGCCATGCTTCCATCCAAGATGGGCTGTATGTTATGAATATTGATGGTAATATGATACATCCATAACACTGACGTTAAATGTCGCAAGACTAAAAGAATACCACACAAGTGTGGCACTGCATTTGGTCACATTGGAGAAACCCGCATGGAAAATTCCATTATGATGGATTTTGAAGTCGTTTGATTTTGAATCATCTGACACTTGCAACTTTCTCTAAAAGGTGAAGTGACTGAAATACCATTAACAGACCATAAGAAATGAGCAACAAACTTATTGGTGATCATACATTTTTATGTGTGTAGTCCGATAAATGTTGTTGCTAGTAGTGTATTTATCTATCTTCATAAATGACTCAAGTAGATATATGGATGTTTACTAGATGAGACGTAAGTCTGGATCCGTTGAAATCATTCAAAAGGTCTTAACAATGAAGTATAAATTATTGTAACAAGAAAATTATGTTTCTATAATTTGATTGCAAAAGGAATATTTGAGTTACAAGTTTTTCGAATGTCTGATGAGTTGTGAAAGGAGTTTCATAACTTGCACCTCCCGGAACACCACTGTGAGTGGAATGTCCATGAAGATGTAATCTAACCATTTGTGACATGGTAAGATCAAAGATGACATAAATCGATTTGCCATTATCCCTTTTAAAAGTAATGCTTTAGAGACTGCGGCTTTTACACTGAATAGAGCACCATCAGGTCTGTTGAAATAACTACATGGTATGGTAACCCCATCCATGTTATGTCTTTTCTTAACATTTGGAATATAGGGCTTGTGTAAAATATTTAGAAACCTATTCCAAATCAGACAAGTGCTACTTTGTAGGTTATCCCAAGTAATTGGGTATTCCTCCCTCACTATACTGAGGCAAAAAGGTTTGCCACAAAGAACGGTATGCTTTTAAAGAGAATGGTTCTTTCAAAAAGGTGAGTGGGAGGACAGTGCAACTCGACAAGATATCGGTATCTTCATCATCAGGTCAGAGGAAAAGAGACCTTGGAAGTGATTCTAGAGTTTCTACTACGACTGATACGGAAGCCTCTACATGAGATGTATGGACTTCGGTCGAATTTGCAGTTGAACCACGTAGGCAAAACTCGTGCAAACCTCTCAGGTGCGCAAGCAAGATATTGTTGTTAGACAACAGTATACCTACGATACACAAGGAAGCATTGATGGGCCCTGACTCCGGAATTGGCTAAATGCCAATACAATCCGAGATAGTTTCCACAAATGATTCAAGATTATATCTTGGTGAAACCTTCGAAAGACTTAGAGTCTAACGAACATTAATGGAACTATAACTGATGTGGATAAAATGTTTTATCCATAAAGCTCGACTTGTTGCAATAACAAGTTCAAGGAGTGGACTACGATGAGGTTGTCTCACCGTAGCGATGCTTAAAGTCAGATCGGGTTAAACTAGCAATTAATACATATTTCAATCATGAGATATGAAACATGGATGACAAAAGGATTTCCATGAAATGGAATACAAACTAGGACTTGTATGTGATATAGTCCATAGTGCTTTTGTCGATAGATAGGATGCTAGTGAGTGTGCAAACTTTAGAGTTCCAGCAATGGACAGAAGAGAGCAAAAATGGAGTTGGAATCTTCGTTTTTGATGAAATAGTCAAAAGAGTTTGATTTCATCAATGGATAACGAAGATGCTTGTGGTTACAAGAAAGTAAGTGGGAGCATAGTAATATTTCTGAAAAACCTTGTGCTTGACACATTGTTGATTGGAAATATTATAAATTTCTTGACACAAATTAAGACTTCATTGAAAATAGTTTTTTCAATGAAGTGCTTAGGCTAGGTAGCCTCGATATTAGGCATAATTATCTACAAGATAAAATTGCCTGATAGGGCTAAGCCAAAGATACATATTGACAAGATGCTAAAACTTTTTAGCATTAAAACTGGCAAGGAGTGATTCTTGCCGAAGTCACATGGAAAGAGTTTTTTGCAAGACTCGGTGTTCCAAAACACTGATGAGCAAAATACATGATGGAGATTCCACACACTCTTGTGTCTGGATTAATCATGTATTCCATGGTATGTAAAACAACCAGATATGTCCGATACTCCCAAGCTGTTGCGAGTATAAATACGAAAGTGATCAAATTATTGATCATGGGACAACAGTGAAAGATGTCATTGAGTACTAAAGTAGCACTGATGACAAGTTTTCTCGCAAGGGGAGATCATGAAGAGTTCGTTGTAAAAGGTTACATCGATACAATCTTCATCAAGGCTCCAAGCGGTTTTTGATTTAAATTAAGGGTTTTGTGTAATACACAATATGGTGGCACGGTAGTTTGAAATTGTTCCAAACAGGTTACTGTGGCGAATTATATTACAAAGGCTAAGTATGTTGAAGCTTTCGAAGCGACAAAGAAAATGTTGAATCATATTGTTCATTCATGAACTTAGTATGGTTCCAAGAAGGCTTTGGTTAATGGGACACTATTGCAGATAGTTGCTCCATAGCTCAGTCTGAGGAATCAAGGTTCGACCTGTGATTCACATATATACAAAGCCAAGTCCACACAAAATATGTATTTTGTGAAAGCGTGAAAATGCGAGGATATGCAAAAGATACACACGAAGATGAAGTTGTCAGATCCGTTGGACATCAGACAATACCACAAGCGAAGCATACTTTACACCAGTATGACATACGTGTAAAGTGCATTAGCATTGACTAGATTATTGAATATAGTTCAAGTGGGAGTCTGTAGGAGATATGCCCTAGAGGAAATAATAAATGCAATTATTTATCTCCATGTTCATAATTATGTTTATGTTCCATGCTATAACTGCTATGGTTCTCGAGTCTACATAACATGAGGCTCGGAGGAAGACTCATATGCACGTGTGGAATAGTAAACGGTAAGTATTCATAGTCTGGCCTCTAAGACTAGCTCAAGTGTTGCATGATGGTTCTGTTTTCTTGGTCATGGGCATGTCTATGCCAGCAACTTTGAGGGCACAATGTTAGAAGAACATTTGTGTTGAATCGAACCGAATTGATGTTATGCTATGAGATACATTCGTCACAAGTTAATGGTTAATAACACAGAGATGGTTAACGTTTGCATAATTCCTTAGACCATGAGAGTATCGAGTTTCTTCATACTTGCTTCATGAACTTTGGGGTTTGTTAAACGTCATCCGTAAATGGGTGGCTATTACAGCGGCTTACGGGTTCATGGAAAAGTGTGTCAAGTAACTTGATAGCTCAAGATTGGGATTTGCTCCTTCGACGATGGAGAGATATTCTCGGGCCCTCTCGGTGTTACGGTATCAATCATCGTCTGGCCAGACACAGTGTGTTTGATCACAGGGATGCCGGAACACGAAAACGAGAAAAGAGAACAAAACCGGTAACGAGGTAACTAGCATAGTGGACAAGTTGTTGATCCACGGGGATGCAAGTAAATATCACCTCGGGTGTTTGTAATATATATTGAAGCAACAGGAATAGCACACAACAATTGGAGGTTCACTCGAATATTCATTCGTGTGGGTATAGGGGTCAATATGGGTGTCCACGGCTCCGATGTTGATCATTGATCGGAAGGAGTTCCGGGTCATGTCTATACTTCACCGAACCTATAGGGTCACATGCTTAAGGGTCATCTATCTACTGAATACTAGACAGGGAGTCTGAGAGAAATTCACCGAAAAAGTTTTGGTGACAACTGAAGAGTTCCAGAGGGAGAACACTGGAATAGTTTTGGTAAAACCAAAAAGTTGTTTCGGGGTATACCATTAAGTCAAAATGGTTTCGGCACATGCACTACTAGGGAAAACCCTATTAGTAGCGCTTGAAATATGCATAGCAGTAGCGTTGGGTCCAGCCCTACTGCTAGCGCGCTACAGCTGAGTTGTAGCAGTAGTGCTGTAACGGGCAGCGCTACTGGTAAGTATTGTTAGCAGTAGCGCTTCCTGGACCAGCGCTACTGATAACTATCTGTAGCGCTTGTTCACAGGAAGCGCTGCTGCTAAGCCAGCGCTACTGCTAGGTACTTTCCAGCGCTACTGCTAATGTTCCTGCTTTCGCCGATCTGCACCCCTCTACGTATTTGTGCTGTATTTATACAGGCTCTATACAAAAGTTTCATCAGATCATACTAAACATACACTATTCTCATCATATCATAGACATACAGTAGTCTCGTCATACCATCATCATCATCATCATTCAACAGAAATATCATCACATCTCGAAAATAGCGATATACAAGTGCGATCATGTCATGTCTCGAATAAGTGCAACTGCATGGTCATGGCCCACACACAAGTTTCATCATCTCTATCTAAACCATGATGTAGAAGAGAAGAGCGATCAGCATGAGCAAGAGCGCGACTATGTAGTACCGGCGGTCCCACCCCTGCTCATGCTGGAGTGTCCACCTCAAGTAACTACTTTCCGCTTCGTCTCAGCTATCGAACCCACTGTGGCTAGCACCCGGGTACCTGTGCACCTGGGCCTGAGCGGCTGGCCAGTGGTCGTAGACTCCTGGAACCCTCCCAGCGTACACGGCATAGTAGCCCTTCGCCATCTCTGATCTATGTACCTGCATCGTGAGTTGATGAATTGAACGATAATATGCAACATAATGTACTTAAGAAAACAAAGAGGCATAATTAGCAAAATACAAGCAACCAATAGTAAACATAAATGACGAAGTTCCTCATACCCAAACTAATTAACTAGAGCGATCTACGCTAGTTCAGGACCACGGTTTAGTTACATCACATAGTTTCGTCGTGCATAAATTCAAAGTTTTGCCATAGAAAAAGACAGTAGTGACACATTGTCATCAACAATCAGTACTCCATGTCCGCGGTCCAATCTTCATAGTCAGGGAGGAAGCACCCGAGCTTCTTGAAAGGCTTCAGGTCCAGACGCTGAGCGAGTAGCAGTGCTCGGACATCTTCCCGCATGATTGGCCCATGGTAGAACATCCCTGTTGGTTCGAGGACCTCCTTCATGATCACTTGGGCAAGTTCACACTGTAAATGATAAAACTCAGCTCTGATTCGATGATCCGGTGTCTTTCCTATGCTTGTGGCCCAGCTGACAATCTCGGCATCATTGGTAGCAGGTGACATGCGAAGGCGTTGATTATCCCTTTTGTACTCGAGTAGGTGATGCATGAGGTAGAATCCATCAGCCATACTGGTGTGCGGTTGCTGGATGCAGCAGAAGTCGGTCTTATGACCGAAAGCCAGCCCGCGATTCCTGTACTTTTTCACCTTGATATATCCACCAGACAGGCTGAAGGTTAACATGGCACTATCGAGAACACTCTTTATGTGCTTGTAATCCTTTTTCCTGATGTTCTTCGATGAGTCCATGTACATAGCATGGGAGTATTCCGGGTACAGAACGATGAGGACGGCGCCCCCCCCCCCCCCCCCCCCACCACCCCCGCTGCGCAAATTAAGTACACCTCAAATTAGCCTCCATGCTTGCAAAGGAATGATTAACACTTACGAAAGGATATGTGCGGATGACTTACGTGGGATGATAAGGCACGAGAATTGCTTCCTTGTCCTTATTAGAGATCATGAAGTCGCCGAGGTACTTGCTTGCATAGTCACGGTGCTCTTTGCAAACTGCCAAGAAGCTCTCGTGCATATAGAACGGGTCCGCGACGCAGATATATTTGATGTTCTCGACCCTGATGAAGTAGTTCAGATACAGCGCATACATGCGGATGAACTGGAAATCCAGCTTGGTCATGTGGAACATCACGTAGATGTAGTCAAATCGCAGGATGAACTTATTCGCTGGCCATCTCTCGGCGTACAACTTCCCACCCGGCACCTGAGCCGCGTAAAGAGGGTATCCTGGTTTTTCCGCGATCAGAAGGCTTTTCTCTCTGGCCAGCACATCTTCATGGAGTCTCCTTAGATCATTGTTCAGTATGTGCTCTAGCGCTTTGGCAGGTAGGATCGGGTCGCCGGCGACATGGAAACGCTTCTTACCTTCGACAGGTATTCTGTCTACCAACCGGGGCTTCGGAGGCGGCTGGCTGCTTGAAGCAGCTCTGGCGCCTTTAGGGCCTTTCCTGTCCGGTCTCCTCCTTTGCTTCTTGGCGGGTGGCGGTAGTGAGCCCACCATACCTTCCCTAACCACCACCCCCAGTGTCGTCGGGCTAATCAGTGGACGGGCCTCGGGGGGTTGCTGGGTACAGGCGGCATCTGGAGGCGTCTCCTGCGAGGATCGCTTGAAGAGAGACTTTTTGCATTCCGCCTTAGGACGTTCCGGCTCCGGCAAATCAAGCAGCATCAAGTCATCATCTCCATGCTCATAGCCTGAGTCTTCGTCGTCTTGAGCCATCAATCCTCCATCATCATAGGCGGTATTGAAATACTTGTCTGGGTCATCATCATCATCCTCCATGTCATCATCAACATTTGCTTCTTTAACTGCGGGGGCTACACCATCTGGAACTAATGGAGGCTCTCCCTCGCGTCGTCCGCTATCACTCGCCATGATAGGTGCAGGTAATGTGGTAGGTGGGGTGGTGTTCATAAATTCTTGAGAAGGTGGCGTTGGCGTGATACTGGGTGCCTCGAGACGAAGAAGAGACTTCGGCCAAGGCAAGAACCAGCTCTTGCATGCGCCAATCATCTTAGGGGTCTCCTCGTCATCGACTGGTACCGGAGGAGGCAAATCCTTGAAGCCCACTAAGACACTGGCCACATTAACCTTGAAGACGCCATCGGGCATATCTCGATTGTGGAACATGCGGTCCTTCAGCTTCATGATCGTTGCCTTTCCCACGTCCACCTTCTGGCCCTTGATGTCGTAGAGTAGGGTGCATGGGGTGTCGTCGGCCTACGAAGGAGACATGTCTGCGACGTCAAACATCCGAAAGGCAACTGAAACGGAAGACTATAGACATGCTGGTGAAAAGGGTATGATGCATAATTACCGTGAGGGCGTCGAGCTCAGCCAGCGATGAAGGCCCACCAAGCATGCAAGAGACGGAGGTCGGGCTGCTATGAACAGGAGCGGGACCTTTTGCGGTTGCCTGAGCAGGTGCTGGTGCTGTGGTGTTCGCCGAATTTCTCCCGACAAAGCTGGGAAGGGGAAAGTCCTCCGGCCGTGCATTTGGATTGTTCTTCGTGAAATCGAAAAGTGCCGGAAGCAAGCTGACCACCGCGTCAGTGACCGCTGCATTGACGGCCCCGAGCAACTCTTCTTTGGTCTCAGCTTTGGTCTTATTGACCGCAATCGCGACCTTCTCGTCGATGCTCTGCTGAGTGACGACCGACTATCTCTTCCTTCTTTCCTCTGGCTCCTCGTGGTAGCACGTCTTCCACGAGGCGCCATCTCCGACGCCGTGCACACGTCGATAGAACGGCGGCTTGTCCACCGGGACCTTTTTCAGTATGTTCAGGGTCCGGTTGAATGGGGTGTCCCACTTGGGCCTCGCCGACGACTGTGACGACTCGTCGCTTTTGGCTGCCTTTTGGTGCTGCTTTTTTTGCAAAAGGAACGTGGATGGTTTACTAATGTGACAAAAATTGCAGTCGAATTGATTGGAAGCGGATATGATAATGTGCTAATATAACAATTACCAGAAGTCTCATGAACTCCCTCGTGTTTGGGTCCGTGTAAAAGATCTTTTTGACTTTGTCCCACTTGTACCGGGCCCTGATCCAGTCATGCTCCAGCGGGTCGGTGAACTCCGCCAAGGGATCTGGGATTCCGTGACTTTCACGTTCGGCGTCCTCCTTGGCCCATACGTGCCTCTTCCCCTCGTAACCACGGCTTCCGAGGCGGTGGGGAGGCATGTTCCTGGCCTGGAGCGCATTCATTTTCTCCGACCTTGCCTTGACTTCTTCTTACCGCAATTCTCCTTGAATTTTGCAAAGTCCTCTTCTGTTATTGTCGGATTATCAGCATGAATCTTGGACCACGGTTCATTCTTCCCAATCGCTTTTTTCACCCGAACTTTCCAGGAGGACAAGTCGTTGGTGAACGTCACCATCGCCTTGTCGTTTATATTTGTCATGGCGACGTCGTCCCACGGCTCTTTATATTTGCCTTCATTCCGGCCGGGGAACAGGAACCTATTGTGCAACTTCTTTAGGAGCATGTGCTCCATATGTGGTATCTGCTTCAACCTCTCGTCGTTGATGTTGGCGGTTTCCCTGAGGATGCATCCAAGTTGATTGCCCCAGCAAGAGCGCGCATCCTCTAGCGCCGTTGGCTCTAACTTCTTGGGGTGCATCTCCGTGACCACAATTTGTCCGATGCCAAGCTCGTTTGGTCTTCGTGTCCTCTTCTTCTTCGGTGCTTTACCGGCTACGACAGCATCATTGCCGGTCTTGGGGGTGGTGTCGGTCCCGGTGCCAGTGCTGGTGCCGGTGTCGGCGTCGGTGTCGGGGTTGGTGCCACTGCCGCCACCATGCAACCCCATCTGGTGTTCGTCCAAGTAATCGAAATAGTGATTTGCTGCCTCGATGGGGTCTTCGAGGCGACCAGAACCACCCACGACTTCAGCGTCGGTAGAGATGTTTCCTATTGATCAACAATTTTAAATAAAAGATATAATGAAGAGGAAAAAGGGGCCTATGTTTGGTCGGAATGCTGATTCATTACCCTTCCGGCAAATCCCGGGTACTCCATATGTCCTAGTTTCTAGCACAAGTCATGCCGAAAATCACGGAAATTTTCGGCATGACCTTTGCTAAAAAGTGGACATATGGAGCGCCTGAAATTTGCCAGAACGGAAATGAATCAACATTCCGGCAAAACATAGGCCACTCGGATATTTTTCGACACTCAACCAACATTGCAAAACCAACATATAACATCAATGACATATATCATTCAAGCAAAAGCATGCTTGTACTTAAATGCACAAAAATGACAAAAATAGCTACAAACTTGCTCTCTCTCTCTCTCTCTCTACTGTTTTTGCTAACTTGCTGAAAATTTTGCTAACTTTGCTACTGTTTTTTTTAATTTGCTACTGTTTTTTTTATTTGCTACTATTTTTATACCTAATTTTTTGCTAAATTTGCTAACTTCCCTAAAAGCCCTAAACAGAGAGAGAGGAGGGCAGGGGAGAGGAGAGGGAGAGGAGGGCAGGGGAGAGGAGAGGCTTACGGCGATGCAGGAGAAGCCGAGGATGGAGGTGGAGGGCGGCGGACGGCGGCGGCGGCGAGGTTGAGGGCGCGCGGGCAGGGGAGAGGCGGGGGCGGCGTTGTGGTTGAGGGCGGGCAGGGGAGACGCCGGTGAGGTCGAGGGCGGGCTCGGGAGATGGCAGGCGACGAGGTCGACGACGATCAGGGGCGACGGCCGGCGGTCGAGGGCGACGGACGGCGCGAGGGCAGGCAGGGCGACGACGGCGGCGACAGAGTGGGGGAAGAGTGGGGGATTGGGACTTGGCGGACTTGGCAAAATTTGAGCCCTCACGTGTTAACTCAAAATAGTAGTAGCGCTGGATTGTGAACCAGCGCTATAGCTAACTTAGCTATAGCGATGGGTTGTAATGCAGCGCTACTGCTAATGGCACATAGTAGTAGCGCTTTTTTGGAACCCAGCGCTATAGCTATATTAGCTATAGCGCTGGTTCACAATCCAGCGTTACTGCTAACTGTTCTAATTTTTATTGTTTTCTTTTTATTATTTTCCTTTTCTAGTTTTTAGTTTTCTTTTCTTTTATTATTTTCCTTTTCTTTTCTGTTTACTTTTCTTTTTCTTTTGTACTGCTTTCTCCCTTTTGTTTTTGTTTTTTTTTTCTCCCGACGACGGCGTCTCCCTCTCCCCCACTGCGCGAATATCACCGGAACCATGCATGTGGTGGTAACATATCAGTTGACCGATAACTGTTACTTAAGTGCGTACACAAAATAGATACATATATATAAATGTAGGTTTCTGATCAGCTGCGTCGACGTAGTTTCACATTGAGCTTCTTCCCTTTCTTGTTCGTTGCCGAGGAATTGAGCCCCTCCTTGTGACTTTTCCGGAGCCATGGATTACGATCTTTCTTAGGTAATGTAGTATTGATTCTTCTTTTCACGTATGCTGCATCGTCATCGTCATCTTCCCTCATCGGGTTGCCGTATTGGTCGTAGTCTTCCTCGTTGGCGACTCCATCCATTCCGACGATGCTCCTTTTGGATCTCCTCACGACAACACGGCTGGGATTGGCCGGGTCGGTTATGAAGAATCATTGTGTCACGTGCTTAGCGTGTACCCATGGCTCATTTTTGGCGATGACGTTAACGTTCACGGGAGTGCTCTTCGCGTCGGGTATAAACATGGTGGTGAAATGCTTGTTTTCTCTTACGACGTCCTTGGCCCATCTGACACGGAACATCGTCGCATCGTGCATTCCAGCATAGTCAAGCTCCCAGATCTCTTCGACCCTTCCGTAGAATCTTTCAGTTGTGCCGTTGGCATCAGTCACGCATTGAATTGTCACCCCGGAGTTCTTGTAATCACTGTCCATGTCTTTGGCCTCCGTGTAGAACGTGTACCCATTGATATCGTAGGACTGATAGGTCGCGAGCTTGGGCGCGGGGCCATGTGCTAAGGCGTGTATGAGCAATCCGACCGAACTGCCCTCTTCCAGGGGATTTTCAAGAACTTGCTCTTTGAACCAACGCAAGAAAGTGGCGTTGTGCTCTACAGTAACTTCGTCGCCCGTCTTGAGCATCCCCTTATCACGGTACTTCTTTGCGATGCTTTCTTTGTGCTGTGCCACATAATCATCTACCACATCTAGGTGTTGTAGCACTAATAAGTTAGCCCTGTCAAAGTCGTTCCGTCGATCCGAGTAGTCCACATGCAATTCCCTCCGACCGTTGTTGTAACCATCTCCTTCGAGCTTCCCATCCTGCTTCTTGACGGGCAAACCAACAACAGGGTCTCCGACGCTTATATAATTCTCACAAAAGGAGACGCACTCATGCGTCAGATACCCCTGGACGATGCTCCCTTTGGGACGGGACATGTTATGAACGAATCCTTTGATGACCCCATTCATCCTATCGAACGGCATCATGCTGTGAAGGAATGTCGGCCCGAGGTCGATGATGTCGTCCATGATGTGACACACAGATGCACCATGACGTCAAAGAATGCGGGCGGGAAGTACATCTGAAGCTCACATAGTATGACAACGATCTCTTCCTGTAGCCTTCGGAGCTGCTTCACACTTATGGACTTTCAAGATATAACGTCGAAGAAGTTGCAGAGACCAGTAAGCTTGTCATGGACGTGCTTGCCCATTATCCCTCTAATGGCAACCGGGAGTATCTGCATCATCATCATGTGACAGTCATAAGACTTCATCCCGCTGAACCTTTTCTTCTTGGGGTCTAGAAATCTGCTTATCTTCCCACAGTAACTGGAACTGACTTTGATCCCCATAAGGCACTTGATGAATTGATCGATCTCCTTCGCACTTAAGGTGAAGCAAGAAGGGGGGCAATAATTCTCCTCCTTCTTGTTGACTTTTCTGCCCCTTTCCCCTTCCTCTGTCTCCGTCTCCGTCTCCTCCATCGACTTTTTACAGTGGAGCTCTTTCCTGATCTTCAAATCTTCCAAGTCTTTCCTTGCCTTCGGCCCATCCTTGGTCTTCTCTGGCATGTTCATCAGTGTGCCAAGCAAGCTCTCGAGGACATTCTTCGTGATATGCATCTGATCAAGGCAATGAGGCGTGTCATGATTGGCCCAGGACTCCAAGTCCTAGAAAACAGACCTCGTTTTCCATACCTTCAGCAGCGGCTCTGGCGCCTTTTTGATCTTTCCCGGGACGGGGCATTGTTCCCAGTTTCTCAACAGCTCGTCGATTTCGGCACCGCTCCTCTTACGTGGAGGTCCTCGAAGCTCAGCCAACCCATTGAATAGATCTCCATGCTTTCTCCACGGGTCATCCTTCTCGAGCCATCTACGATGCCCCATGTACACAATTTTCCCGGACCTGCCATCTTTCATTGACGTAAGCTGCTGAGACGTTGTATCATCCATGCACCTCGTGCATCCGCAGTATCCGTGGCACACCTGGCCTAAGGTGTACCCGTAACCGAGATAGTCGTGCACCGTCGTCATCAGCGCGGCTCTCATATGGAAAAATTCTCCTTTGCTGGCGTCCCATGTCCATGCCGGTGTTTTCCATAACGTGTCTAGCTCCTCTTGCAGAAGCCCCATATACAGGTTAATACTATTTCCCGGTTGTTTCGGCCCTTGAATCAGCATGCTCATGTGTATGTACTTTGTCTTCATGCACTTCCATGGGGGGAGGTTGTACATCCATACAAACACAGGCCATGTGCTGTGGTTGGTGTTCTGGTTTCCAAACAGATTCATGCCATCGGTACTCGCACCAAGCACGATGTTTCTTGGATCTTCTGCAGCAAATCCATATACGGCGTTGAATGCTCTCCACTGGCTACCATCTACGAGGTGTCTCAGCCTCGGATCATCTCCATCGTCGGGCTTCTTCCTCTCCGCGTGCCAGCGCATGAGCTTTGCTTCCTTAGGATCTACGAAATACCGCTGCAGACGGGGAGTGATCGAAAAGTACCATACAACTTTCTGAGGAGCTTTCTTTCCTGCCTTCTTGTATCGAGAAGCATTGCACACTGGACAGCTGGTTTTTTCCGCGTGCTCACCCCGATAAATGATGCAATCGTTGATGCATGCGTGGTACCTAATGTGCGGAAAATCAAAAGGGCAAACGATTTTCTTGGCCTCCTCGATACTAGTAGGACACAAGTTCCCCGCGGGAAGAACTTTATTATGTAGATACTTCAAATGCTCATCGAGGCTTTTGTCTGTCCATTTGTTTTTGTCCTTCGTCTTTAGAAGTTCGAGCGTGAAACTCAAGCGGGTCACCTCGAGATCGCAACCGTCATACAATGGAGTCCTCAAGTCTACTTCAAGTTGCGCCAGCTTGGCCTCCTCTCTAGAAGCAGCTCTCTCGCTAGTCGTACTCTTGCGAAGGAGGTCTCGAACATGAGGGTCCTGCACGACTGCACTTAGTACCGTCGAAGACTGCGACGTGACCGCCGCCTCTTCTCCGCCATGTCCGGACTCTTCTTCGCCATGTCCGGAATCTTCTCCGCCGCCATCGTCATTTATGGACTCTTCCCCGCCGACATGTCCGGCGCCATCGTCTTCATGTCGATCGGTCATCTCTTCGTCTAGCCACATGTCGTTATTCCCTGCCATGTGGACGTCCTCATCATCATCATCTTCTTCACTTATCCACTGAGTATAGCCATCCATGAAACCATTCATCAGCAGGTGCGCCTTCAAAGTGCCACGATCAATAGGGTCCAAAAGGACCCCTTCCTTGCATCTTGCACACGGACATCTAATCTTAGTCCGATTATTTGCATACATGTCCATCACCGCGGATTGCATGTACCGCTCCACCTTCCATCCACTCACCTTCATGACCGACCGCACGGTATAACAAGCAAAAGGGTTATAAAATAAATAATGCATGCTTCAAAGTCATATATATAAAATTTTGGCATGACCTTGCCTAAAAATAGGACATATTGAGTTTGCTCGAAATTCACCGAAACGGAAATAAATCGACATTTCGGCAAAACATAAGCAACTCGAGGGCATGTCACTCGCACAAATCTCTCCATATATATATCCCAAACACACATATTCTCATTCACACACATATTCACAACTTTTTACTCACCTATATATCTCCCGAGAGAGACCGAGAGCACGCGCGGTTAATTAGATGATGAGAGAGAACGATCGAGAGAGCATGTGTGGTTGGCTAAATAGCTAGATAGATCTAGTTGTTGGGGAGGAGAGGTGAATCTAGCTAGCTAACTAATGGAGAGGGGTTATGGTGGAGGGGGGCATTAATGGGGGAGAGAAGAGAGGTGTAGGAGAAAGAGAGAGGCCATTTATGGAGGAGGGTGCCATTAATGAGGAGAGAAGAGAAGAGAGGTAGGAGGAAGAGAGAAGAAGAGCAACAATGGTGGAGAGTGGAGAGTGGAGAGGGGAAAGGAGGGGGAGAGAGGGCAAAGTGGGGGAGGAGGGGAAGGGGGTGGAAAAGGTGGCACCAGCCGCAACTAGCAGTAGCGCTGCTTAGCAAAAAGCGCTGCTGCTATGGGACTTAGTAGTAGCGCTCTCCTGGAACAGCGCTACTACTAAGTGGGGCCCATTAGCAGTAGCGGCGCAGTACAATCAAGCGTGCTACTAAACAGTTAGTAGTAGCGCTTGTTTCTGTACAGCGCTACAACTCCAGCGACCGTCGGTGGCCTCGTCTGGTCCCACATAGTAGTAGCGCGTTTTTGCTTACCAGCGCTACTACTAGAGTTTTACTAGTAGCGCTTTCTAGGAAAAGCGCTACTGCTAAATAGCAGCAGCGGTTACTATTTTACAGTGCTACTACTATGCTACTGTGTATAAGCATTTTCCTAGTAGTGATGTCTGGAAATTCTTGGAGGGTCCAGAATGATTCTGGGAACTTCTGGGATTTTTCCGGAGAAAAAAACCGGAAGTGTTCCGGAGCTGCCGGAACTGCTGTAGTAGCTTTTCGCTGAAGAAAAACATTGTTCCGAAATTGTTTCAGAATGCGTTCAAAATTGTTTTATTGGGTTCTAGAATTGTTCTAGACACACAGAAATAATTTGGGAATTAACGGACACAGAAAAATGTCTTTGTGAATAGTGAAAGTGTTTTTTGGGTTACTTTTTGGAAAGCCACTTTTTTCGGCTTTGCTCAAAAGATCTAAAGGGTGACTTGGTGGATGGAAAGGTGGTGGGGCCACCCAAGGAGGCAGCCATTTTCGTTCATGACCTTGGGGGGGGGGGGGTCCATGGGGCTTCCTTCCACCATTTGGTGCTCCACTTGCCTCCCCATTTTGCCCTTATGTATGACATAAAGCATGGGCACTTTGGGTCTTTCAGGTGCCACCCTACCCCTTGGTTTTCCTGTAAATAGGAGGTGAGGGGGCTGCCCCAACCTCATCCTTGCTCTCATACACATGCCATAGACTTGTCTGGCTTCCCTCTCCCGCCCAGCGAAATAGTTTCGTAAAGCCGAAAGGCTGTCTTGGTTCCGGTGGGAACTAGTTCTGGACGGCGAAGCCCTGCCGGATAGATGACACCGTATGTGTGCAACTCTGTAGAGAGATCATAGTTTCGGTCTTAGTTCGAGAGTGCCTCCCGAAGGGCTGTCCGTGTGACCGTCTGAGTTTCGAAGGTCCTCCCGAAGGGCTGTCCGAGTGACCGTCCGAGTTTCAAAGGTCCTCCCGAAAGGCTGTCCGCGACATCGTCTGAGGGACTGTCCGACCTCCTCCCGGAGGGCTGTCCGAGGGGCAGACGAGGGTATACATCCTCGCGGTTGGGAGGTTGTAAATCCTAGCTGCGGGGATCTGCACCACCGATCGTCATCGACTCTACTTCCACTGCGCTACGAGTCGGTAACGAAAAGATCAAACCTTGTATGCAGTCTCCATAGTGGTCCTGGGCTGGTGCGTAGGTCGGAAATTTTTGTTTTCTGTCGCGTTACCCTACACCACACCCATAGCAACTCTTGCCTGGTCCCCATCCAAGCACTTCAAAAGAACATCATCAACCATGTAGTTATAAAGATCATCATTCATTAATGCATATTGGAAAGCCATCCACAGAATGGTCATGTCCACCCTCTTACTGGGATCATGCAAAAAACCAATATGGGGCTTCCTCCAATCTTGATTTTCATCAACATTATATTTTTCATTATTAGTCGAAGCGATGGGCTCCAGTTCGACCTCCACGATGTTGGCAAGGCTAAGCATCGGCTCTTGAGCAATATGAAACATGCCATGATCAACATGATAGCCGGATGCTTGTTGTGCCAACCCATTTGCTCTCCAATTGTCATGTCTCGATATATGAGCATTGCTTAAGTAATCCAAGGTAGAAGTGATATCTAGACATTTATCAAGATAAACATTAAGTGATTCTTCAAAACAACGAAAAACCTTGGATATTTGTTGCACTACTAATAACGAATCACCAAAAGCCTCAATATGTGTAGCACCTATAGGAATCAAAATCTCTAAACCAAATAACAATGCTTCATATTCGGCTCGATTGTTTGTGAACAAATATTCTATACGGCATGAGGCTTCGAAGACAGCACCATAAGGAGATATATAAACAATACCAACACATTGGCCATTGCTACAAACTGAACCATAAAAATATAATTTCGATGGCACTAACAAGACAAGGTTTACATCAATATCATGCTTCTCACCAATTCGATGTTCAACAATAAAATTAGCAACGATTTGTCCTTTCAAAGATTTAAGGGATTCATAAGCCAAATCATACTCAATCAAAGCATAAGCCCACTTGCGAATTCTACCACTTAGAATTGACATATGCAACATGTATTTAATGACATCGGTTTGACAAGCTACTATGCAAGCACTAGGTATTAACTAATGCCTCAATTTCGTGCAAGCATAATATACGCATAACCATAATTTTTCAATAAACGTATACCTTGCCTCGGCATCCAATATGTGTCAGCTTAGATAAGTAATAGCATGTCCTTTTCCCTCGGTCTCTAGAGTTAATACAACACCAATAATGCCTTCCTCCGTTGCAATATAAAGCATAAAAGGATCCCTATGTTTGGGCACTTTTAATACCAGAGGAGTGGACAAATAATTCTTGATCATCTCAAACGCTTCTTGCTGTTTTGCCCCCCAAGTAAAACCATCATCATTTTTCAACGGGGAGTAATTGCATTAACTTTCCCTGACAAGTTGACTATTAATCTCCTTAAGTAATTGACTTTGCCAAGGAATTTTTGCATGTCTTTCTTATATGTTGGAGCCTGAACCTTTTGTATTCCTTCTATTTTTTTAGGATCAATTTCAATGATCTGTTGATGAATAATGAAACCTAAAAACATTCCACTAGATACAACAAAAGCACACTTCAAATGATTCATCTTTAGTCCATATTTTTTCATTCTTTCATAAATGAAATGCAAATCGGCTAAATGAGATTCAATGGCATCCGATTTGAAACAACATCATCAATATAGACCTCAAGTATGAGACCAAGCAAATCATAAAATATTAAATTCATAGCCCTTTGATATGTGGCACCAGCATTTTTTAATCCAGAAGTCATAACCGTCCACTCAAATAAACCAAGGAACTCAGGGCACCAGAAAGCCATTTTGGACACGTCCTCTTCGGCCATAATTTTTTTACTGTACCCTGCATTACCATCAAGAAAGCAAATAACCTTATGTCCAGAAGCAGCATTAATAAGCATATCGGCTATCGGCATAGGATACTCATCTTTGGGTGTACCTCTATTGAAATCTCTGAAATCAATGCACACCCTCAATTTGCCAGATCCTTTCTTCTCCATAGTGATGGTGTCCCGGATTGGGGGTCACTCACCACGTCATCTCCAGCTAGGTGGGCCAGGCCGAGGACCCCCCATGTTGGTCCACTAGTGGGCCATATCAAGGCAGCCCATGGCGTATGAAAGGAAGGCTCCCGAAGACTTGGCGCATACTCCAAGACATTTAGAGGTCATCTACAACATGTTCTCCTTATATGTAACCGACTAGGTTGTAACCCTAGACCCCCTCTGGTACCTATATAAACCAAGGGGTAGGTCTCATAGACGACACACAATGATCACCTGTACTTTGTACTCCATCCCAAATCAATACAACACAAGCAGGACATAGGGTTTTATCTCTTAGGAGAGTCCGAACCTGGATAAAAACCCGTGTCTCTGTTACCATCACGTCAAGGCTACTAGCTCGGGACCACCTACTGAGATCTGTCAGATTCGACTCCGTCATTGGTGGCCCATGCAGGTCCCGCTACGTAGTCGTAGTGACTCTATGGAGATCAAGATCGGCAAGCAGATCGGTGCCGGCATGACCTTCACACTAGGCTAGACCTTTGTCTTCGGCAGTAATGCCTTCTTTGCAGACTCGGCTGGCCCTCTAGGTCAAGTTGAAACCTTTGCCCTAGGTCGGGTCGTCAGATCCGACAGCTTGGAGAACACCACGGATTTCCTTAGGAAGAAAGCCTTCATGAGCTGTGTGTCAGACTAGATGAAGGAACAATGTGAGGTGCTTGTCCCGACACCTATGTCAGATCAGGCTCAGGACAAGTGCAGGGGACACTCTTTGGATCCTTTCATGAATCAGGATCCGATGACTCCCATCAAGGCCCGGTCATCGGATCTGGCCATAAGCCAAAAACCCGGGTCTGTGATATATCAGACCTCAACAAAGTCTTCCCTAGACCCGATGTCAAGCCGGGCCCTAGAAGGGCGCAAGGAAATTCTCACAGACAAGATGTCAGGTGAAGTCCAGGGAATCATGAACTTTGATGACTGGACATCAGTTTGGTTCCAAAAATCGCTGGCAGAGGTTGGATTTTCTAGCCCACCCGTCACCCATCTCATCACTACCATCGAAGAGTCAATCAACGATGGTTACGCCGATGAGTATAACAAATCAGTGCCCGCGTTCGATGGCAACATGGCATACCCTGACGCGGTCGCAAGATGGCTGGACCAGACCCGAGCCTGGGGAAGTGGGTTCATAATATTACCCACGCATGGCATACCCCGACGCTGTCGCATGACGGCTAGACCAGACCTGAGCCCCCCAAAGACTCCGGCTGCTACGCCGAGTACTGCCCCTGAAACACCGGGCTAGCAGACGTGTGGGACTTGTCCCTTAGCACTCAGATGCCGGGCGAGATGGTCCGCCAATATTGGTCACGTTGCCTGGCAAGAAAAAATGTGATCCCAGACTGTAGCGATGCAGAGGCCCTGGCAGCATTCAGAATCAACATCAAAGATGAGTGGCTCTATAGGGACCTTATGGATAATTATTGCGCCATGGAAGACTCCTGGCTCAACAACATGAGGCACCAAGGCATCATACCAGCACCTCTCGAAGCACCCAATGGGAGCAGACACATCCATCGTGGCTGTAAGAACAAGCATAGCAGCAACAACGCCACTTACGATGTCCCCAAAGACATACAGATCAATCCCGGTGATTGATACCAAGCCATCCATAAAGGATGTCGGCACGCCATGAGCGATAGCCGATCTCGACTGGATAAAATCCTTAACCAGCCATGCACCATACACCCTGGAACGCCTGAACAACTAGCTACCCATATACATAAGGATTGCTGGCTCTTCTGACACGTCACAAAAGTAGGAAGTATGTGCCTCAGAAGCCAGACTCATATGATGGCAACGAAGGAAAATACCAATCCGATGTCAAGGATGTGTACATGATCTACGAGACACATACTTCAAAGAAACAATGAAAATGCGCCCTCCGCGAGATCTGCATTGTCAAAACCGCACTACCAGAAGGAGACTCGTGGTCGGAAATTTTGATCACATTTGATCACCGAGATACTCCAGTGGGAATTAGTAAAAGAGATACCCATTGTCAAAACCGATCTACTCACTGCACTTGTCCTGGAGCCCATCATCGACGGCTTTCACCTATCCTGGGTCCTAATGGATGGTGGTAGCAGCCTTAACCTCATCTACACAGAAACACTAAAAAAGATGCACTTCGACATGCCGCGCATCTAGCTGAGCAGGACGACCTTCAAATGAATCATTCCCGGTAAGTAGGTCCAATGTTTCAGAAAAGTAGCATTGGACGCGGTATTCGAGACTCCCAATAACTATCGCCTCGAGCCACAAAGCTCCGATGTAGTCCTGTTCCAGAGCAGCTACCACTCACTGCTTGGTCGATCGGCCTTTGCGCAGTTCCACACTGTGCCCCAGTATGCATATATGAAGTTGAAAATGCCAGGCCCGAATGGCGTAATTAACATCAGCGGTAATCCGAACTTGTCACTCAGAACAGAGGAGATGACCACAACCTTGGCCCTCGTGGCTCAGCCTGAGGCCCTGGCGGCAGAGGAGCTAATCGACCTGCGAGAAAGAGTCGACAAAGAAGATGTCATTATCTCCAAACATTCAAAATCTACCTCCTTCAAACCAGCAGATGAGATCGTTAAATTCCAGGTCCACCCCGATGACCCGGCTAAAACAGCCTCCATCGAAACTGGCCTGGAAGACACATTGGAAGCCGCGTTATGCTATTTTCTTCATGAAAATTGGGATATTTTTGCCTGGTACCCTTCAGATGTGCTAGGAATCCTGAGGGATCTCGCATAACACCGCTTGAATATAATTGCCTGGTCAAAACTGGTTAAGCAGACATTGCGTAGGTTCTCTGAACCCAAGTGTCAAACCATGGGGGGGGGGGGGGGGGGGACTCACCAAGTTGCCGGAGGCCAGTTTCATCCGAGAAGTTAAACATCCAGACTGGCTGGCAAAACTGGTGATGGTACCCAAGAAAGACAAGTCCTGGCGCCTTTGTGTCGATTTCAAAGATGTAAACAAGGTATGCCCCAAGGACCCATTTATGTTGTCGTGGATTGATCAGATAGTCGATGCAATGGCTGGGCATGACATCCTCTGCTTTTTGGACGCATACTTAGGGTAACACCAGATCAGAATGAAAGAATCTGACTAGGAGGCAACTGCGTTCATCGGTACCTTTGAACATCCTCGAGCGGAAAAACTGTCAACTCGAGGCTCTTTCAAAAAATCTGATGCCTCGCCTTCGAACATCAAGGCAAGCATATCCTTGAGGGACCAACCTTTGTAGAATCCTCTTTGGATGGCCCAAGTGGAATCATCACTACCTTTGTACTCCCACATCAGATGGGCTCGTTGTTGAAGTGACTGGATTCCTCGGGCGAGCGCCATGGCCATCACGCTGGCCAGTGTCAGGCCGTGTTGACGTAGCCGCACCACTTGTTCCGTCAACTGGGCTACCCTAAACCCTAAACCCTAAACCCTAAACCCAAAAAGTGGTACCTCATTTGTGGTTGGACACAGAAGTACTTGCACCACCGACAAAAATGTGGCAAGCATCTGAGGAAGGATTCACATAGCGTGACAAAACACACTATCTGGAGGACAGAATTCAGGGAAAGATGATGCAGTTGGAGGCCATAGAAGTGCAGCAGTTCCCTCAGAAAAGGGTGAATTGGTAAACTCAAGCTCTTGAGAAGAAAAGGGACAAAGCATTCCCGCTCATTTGCCCGATGATTAGGAGAGGATTCTTAGGAGAAATCTTGGCCGATTGAGACCAACCCTAGGCGTGCGTAGGCGACCTCCGGTGGCGGCAGGTAACTAGCGCCAGATAGCCGGTCCAGCTGACCATGGGACACTGTGCAATGCTTCCACTCCCCCTTGATGACTCCGGCTATGTGCGAGGACTAGGCAGTGGCACAACCAGCGGCCCCGGATCTCTTCTACTGGCGACCGCCTGCCATTTGCAAGAGCGACGGTAAGGGTCGAATAGAAGGGAGGGGCAAGAGAGCTCAAGGGGGAAGACAGGCAAGGAGGATGCTAAGAGGATGTAAACCTTTTCCTCCTCGCAGCCGCACCCCTTTTATGCAAAGTAATTCCCCCATTTTCCCATACGACGTGTGTTAATCACGCATCCAAATCGAGGGAGCGGTTGATTAATGACCATATCGAGGCGCACAAATTTTTTCTGATAAGACGTGATGATTTTGGGGCCCACTTCCATAAGCTATGCTGACCGACAAGTCAGAGGCACCCCTCCGCCACGTGGACCGATGGATGGGACTGGCCTGTGCTGTTAGAGCTAGGCCAGGCTATCATCACAGGACGAGCGCGGGAATACTTCGCGGCTAAGAGGAAAGCTGTGCGCGAAGATTTCTGGCATCTGGATCGGCGCGCGCAGGAATGACGAGATACTTATCAGAAGTAAAGACAGCTGTAAAAACTCTTCGAATACATTAGAGCGACCAAGAAGTCAGATGCGGGAAGATTCATTGAACCAGTTTTCAAGACCGACAACTGAAGATGAAGAACAGCTCGGAAGATCCAAAGAGCGTCTCTGACATTAAGAACGGTTCAGGGGCTACTGATGGTGTCCTAGATTGGCGGTCACTCACCACGTCATCTCTCGGCCAGTTGGGCCGGGCCGAGGACCCGATGTCGGTTCACTAGTGGGACATATCGAGGCGGCCCATGGCGTATGAAAGGAAGGCTCCTGAAGACTTGGCGCATACTCCAAGACATTTAGAGGTCGTCTACAGCACGTTCTCCTTATACGTAAACGACTAGGTTGTAATCCTAGACCTTCCGGTACCTATATAAACCGAGGGGTAGGACTCATAGACGACACACAACAATCTCATGGTAGATCACCTGTACTTTGTACTCCATCCTAAATCAATACAACACAAGTAGGACGTAGGGTTTTATCGCTTAGGAGAGCCCGAACCTGGGTAAAAACCCGTGTCTCTGTTACCATTGCATCAAGGCTACTAGCTTGGGACCCTCTACCCAAGATCTGCCGGATTCAACTTCGTCACATAGGTACAATATTAGAAATCCATTCAGCATACCTACAAGGTCTAATAAAATTTCATGATTCGCTTGTGCTACAGCTTACCTCCCTTCATATTCCACTTGCAAACTTCTAGACTCTTGGTCTTGAAGAATTTAGCATGAACATTCTCCTGCACTTGTGATTGTCCCCTGAGTGTCGGATTTTCGATAGTGATCTTCAATACCTCGTTGCCATCGGGGTCACTTCCCAAGGCCTTGTCGCCCTCCTTGTATTTCCCAGGCTCACCAATAACAATATTATTTTTATTTACTGATTCAGCTATGTTTGGCCGAATTAACATCTTCTTCCCCTCCAAGCCCATGTGTTCATCGGAAAGGGCTGCTTATCAATTTGTCTCTCAGAAAATTTTAATCGTCCATCATTAATGGCTGATTGTATTTGTTATCAAAAAAGATTGCAATCATTAGTAGCATGAGAAATAGAATTATGAGCAATAAACATGCTATTATACCTCTTCAAATGGCGGTAAAGTATGAGATATTCTAATAATCTTAGCTTGCAATAAGGCATCAAATATTTTTATCACACTTAGCAATGTTGAAAGTGAATTTCATCTCCTCATCACAATTTTTGTGAATCGGCTTTAGATCATTTCAAGTGAATGGTTTGGCCTTTGAAGGCAAAACCAATTCAGTGGCATAAACATTAACCTCATCATCCAATTTTTTACTATCATACTCAACCATATGCATATTGGGACAATCAGTTTTATACCTATGCACCTCTTTAAGATATTTGCTTCGGCTTTCTTGAGCCCAAGCCCTTTGTAAAACTAGGTTGATACTTGAAAACTCATAGCCATCTAGCTTCTCTCTAATATGAGTTCTCAAGCCATTAAGCACAGGATCCGCCGTGTCTCTCTCAGTTATCACTAAGCTATAACACCCGATTTTTGTATCTAACCGGTGTAAGATGTGACAACTTAAGTTCATTGTCGCCGCTTTAAAAGTGATCATGAAATTTTTGTTCTAGTTGCGACCATAAACGAATAGAACCATGTGGTAAAGCACCAAACCATGAAAATGCGGTACCAGTTAAAGATAAAGGAAATACATGTACTTTCAATTCATTTATTGAACATGCTTCACCCAATTGTGTCAAATATTGACTAATAGGTTCGCATGTAGTTTTTGTGCCCTCTCCATTAAACTTACCAAAATCTGGAATTTTATATACTGGAGGGCATTGAATTGCGTTAAAGTACTCTGGATATGGCTTTTGATAAATCCCGTCCCTTGGTAACACAATTCCATAACTTTCTCAAAACATCTTAGCCATCTCCTCCCTAAGAGCATCTCCAGCCGCCCCCCCAAGAACACCCCCAGGACCACTTTTTTAGGCCCGGCGATAAAAAAAACGCCCCATTCACGCCCCCAAAGCCATGTTTTTCGCCGGATTTGGCTAAAATTAGCCCCGGCGATCCCACCCCCAACCCAGCCCCCTGGGGGCAGCTGGGGAGGCCGGCGCTATTTTTTCGCGTCATGTGGCCCACCTGCAGTCACATCTCCTCCCCACCTTCTCTCCCCCCGTCGCTTTCTCCTCGCTGCACAACCCCAATTCTTTCTCCCCGCCCGCTTCTCTCTCCCGCTTGCCGCCGCCCGTGCCCGGCCGGCTCCGCCCGTGCCCCGCCTCTGCACGCAGGCCCGCGTCCCGCCTCTGCACGCCGGCCCGCTCCAGCCGGATTGGCCGCCCGCGCCAGCCTGCTCCGCCCCCGCGGGCCTCCGTGGCCGCGCAAGGCTCTGCCCGCGCTCCGCCTCCGCTGCGCATCCGCGCCCGCCGGCGCGCTGTCCCGCCCCGGCCGGCTCCGCGGCCGCCATCTGGGTGCCGGAGGAGCTCATCGACGGGGGCGCACTCAAGGGGGCCTCTGCCTCCGGCGATTCAAGCGCGCACGCAAGGGCGCGCATGACGGGGGCAGCTCCACCGCCACAGGGGTGCTCACGAGCCGGTCGCGGGGCAGGACGCCGGAGCGAACGGCGAGGGGGAAGGGGATGAGGATGAGGCGGAAGGGGGGAGGTCAAGAGGAGGTGGGGCAGGAGGGGAACCGCGGCGGTGAAGGCGGAGGAGGTGGCGGCGTCGATGGAGGAGGCGGAGGAGGGGTTGGCACAGAAGCGGATGGAGGAGAGCGCAAGGTGGGCGCGGCGGGGCGGGTCGGGGGTCGGGAAGGTGCGCGTGCGGGGCCGGTGCGGCGCGGATGTCGTGCAGGAGGAGGAGCGGGCCTCGAGCTCGCGGCGGCGCGGGCGGTCGGCGGTGGCGACGGGCGCGACAGAGACGGAGGGGAGCTCGAGGAAGAGGAGGAAGCAGAGGTACCCCGCCGCCGCGAGCATGAGCGCCAGCCGGCACGCGCGGTTGTGCTGTTTGCGTGGTGGTGGTGGCGGGGGTACGTGCGTGGGGGCGCAACGAGTGGTGTTTTTTTCACCCCCAGGCTAAATTTTTCGCCGGCAGCCCCCCAAGCTGCGAAAAAAATGCCTCCTGGGGGGCTCAACGGCTGGAGATGCTCTAAGATTAGCTAGAACATCGTCTGTCGTGGACGATGATGCTTGTGGCAATGGCATAGGAAGAATAGGATTCCTGGCCATGGGTGCGACTTGTGGCGGGTATGCCGAACCATAATTCGGCAATGACCTAATCACGCGCAATTATAGGTAGGGCTTGGTTCGGCATTGCCATCGAACTTGGCATACTCATGATAGGATTAATGGGTGCGGCCACAAGTTGATTTGTTTGGCTAGGATAAAATTCAACGGCCACAAGTTGGATTAGGGCTTTCTACGCTAGCAGGCGCACCAACATTACCATTAGATGATTGAGGCATATTTTTCCGAGCATCAGTCTTTTGCATGACAGCTTGGTATATAAGATTATTACTATCAGTAATACAACTATCAACTTCAGCCCAATTCTCGGGAGAGAAGGTATTACTTATAGAGGATTTAACCTGCTCGTTATGAAGAGGAGGGATCTTAATTTCTTCGACCGGAGTGATGTTACCTTGACGGTCCTTCCTGAACTTCGCAAGGAGCTCCTGCAACTCCTTCTCTTCATGCAACTTCTTGTACGTCTCATAAGCTTGACGATGTTCCTCCGATAATTCCTCAAGATTGGGCTGAATGATGTTATCGGTGTTAACCTCTGCGGGGTTGGGAATCTTACCATCGAAAGACATGAAGGATGATGATGATTCTTGATCTTTAGTCCCTAGCACAGTCATCAAAAAGTGTGTTCGCACATGAACATGTCACCGTGTACCCCCGACATCCAGCGCGATACACAAGACAACGTCGCCGGAGGAGCCTCGCCGGGAGCGCGATATGCAAGATACGCCCGAGAGTACATTTGAAGACCCGAAACCCCACACGCACGGGAGAGACCCCGCCAGGGAGTGCGGCGGCTGTGGGCTGCCCTTGGTCGATCCAACCACCCCTAGAGCCTCAAGATTCACTGCTCTCGAACACGCAGAGTGACGAAGAACGAGAGAGAGACAAAAAGTAGATGTAAAACAAGTAGTAGATGCATTTGCGATTGTGTGTTGTTGTCCAATCAATCGTCACCTCTCATCTATATACGAGGAGGCAGGTAGGCTTTTCGTACAAGAAAAGGACTCCAATTCTAGTCCAAAGTGTCAGAATTTGACTTAACTCAGAGTCATCACGAGCGTCGGGCCGAACAGTCCGGCAAGGCACCTTGAAGGCCGAGTCGAACCCCATCCTGGCTCAGACCGGGGCGGGAAACGCCCAAGAGCGAAGGGGCCTGCCTGCTCACGGGCTCCGTGGCCTTTTCCGGCTCCCGAGCCTGCTCGGGTTCCCCAAGCTCCTTCGGCTGCTCGGGTTCCCCCGAGCTCCTTGGACGGCACTTCGGGCTCCAGGGCCTGCTCTGGTTCCCCGAGCTCCTTGGACGGCACCTCGGGCTCCGGGGCTGATCGGGTCCCATGGGCTTCTTGCTCCGTGGTCTTCTTGGGCTCCCAGCCTGCTTGGGTTCTGCATGCTCCGGATCTGCAGCCTTCCTGCTCGGGTTCTGCGCGCTCGGGGTCTTTCGGCGCGTGCTCGGGGTCCCAGACCTACGTACAGCAGCTTAGTTTTCGGGCTCTAGAAGTTGCTTATGACCTCGGATATTGATGACCCCAAAAGTAAAGTTATCCGTTTCCGTTTCGACGAAACGAACGTCTTTAATGTTGAAAACTTTTTCATCTGAGGTCATCTTAATGATGATTTTTTCATGCCCAAAGCTGGCACTAACAGTCTCTTCCTTCGTAATTGTAATATTAAAAGGTGGAAGTTTTCTTCCTCCGTTTCTTCATCTGTGGCCCGCATACTACAGAACTTGTAACATGCACCCTCCACATCCGTGCAAGTGTTAGCCGTCGGCCTCCTCGCTCTGTATCTCAGGTGGACTCACACACACACACACACGAAGTGGTTTTCAGTTTGTCCTCCACAGCGAGTTAACTGAAGCGAGAGAAAACAGAGGAGATGAAACGGAGTATGCAGTAGCTTCCAGGCAACGAATGCCAGATTTTTTTTTCAACACCTCCAGCAACAAATGCTGGTTTATTTATACATGGACACAACCGATACTTAGCAGAGCTCTCTACAAACTTGCTAAGCTGGCATACAACATTCTGGAGCAAGTCCAGCACAACGCCCATGTAACATACTCATGACTGTTCCAACAAATGAAACCTGTCACAAACTAACTAGTTCACTTATGCAACACATAGTACATCACAAGACCAAAACAAGATTTATACTAACTGCAAGTAGATTAGTTTGTGACAGTTCAATTTACTTCACAACTTCTGCACGGCGAAACAAAGGGGGAAATCGTGTGACAAGCTAGCGTCTGCACCAATTGATCCGTGGTCAGACCACCGTGGCCGGCAGCGGGGCGGCCCCGACCACCAGCGAGGCGTCGCCGGAGAGAGGGATGACCCCACCGCGCGCGAGGATGGACCTGTATATCTCTACAAGCACCTTCTGGTCGTACTCCTTGAGCGGCCGCGGCCGTGAGAAGGGCTCAGAGCCGGTGCAGTATGGGGCGGCGCCGTAGCCGACGGCGGCGGAGGACGCGAGCCAGAGCATGGCGTTCACGTAAGCGTCCTGGAGCCACGGCAGCAACCGCCACGGTGAGAGCGCGCGCAGAAGCCGGCGCCCGAGGCCGTGGCGCCGCACGCGCCACCCGCGCCGCCGGCTTGCCGGTGCCCTGCCTCCGGTGCCGAGCTCGGCCTTGGCGAGAGGAGGGCGGCGCTGCGCGGCGGCTGCGTCCAGGCGGTCGTACCCCCGCCGCTTCCAGTGGGCCTTGATGCCGCCCTTGCGGGTACTGGTGACGGAGGCGCCAGCCATGGCTGCTCGAGCTTCTTGGTTCCTTAGGAGTTGCAGAATGTTGGCTTGGTTGTCTGATCTCTGGTGGTATGTTCTACTGTTAGTAGCACCAGCTAGGTGCCCTGCAGTTATATAGATGTCATCAGAATTACCTTATTTTTCTTACTAAAATACTTATGATGCCTTTGTAGATTCTAGATTACTGCCATTTAGACTTATCTCCTTTCTCCCCAATAATAATATAATATATCTATATCTATATAGCTACTAATAAAGCGGGAAACGTAAATTACCACCGTAATTTCGTCCGTCCACCTCGCCCGTGGTCCGTTTTTACGTACGTTCGTCCGTCCATCCTGGTTCGATTTTCATCCGTCATCCTAATGGCTAGCTCAGCTGGGCCTCTGCCTTGGCCTGCGTTGCTAGGATCTCTCTAATGGGCCGCCAGCCACGTTTTGCGAGTGGGCTCTCCTCGAAGCCACGAGAAATAGAAGCGCTGAAAAATAAAAGTAGCTGGGGATCGAACCATTGCTCAAAAAAGAAAAAGAAACGCTCATGTGGTGTTCGAACCCGCGATCTCCGTTCCGGCCAAGAAGACAACAACCGAGTACGTACACTTTTCCTACAAATCTGAGTTTGCTATCTAATAGTTCCACCTGGGTTCTTTTCTTTAAGTTCCATCAGTTGATATACGTTTACATGTTGCCTAGCAACAAGCCTCGAGAACACATAAAACAAAGAGAACGAAGGAATAAATCAAGAAAAGGGAGGAGGGACATGCAACGGATGCGTGCGCTGATTGTGGCTCTAATGAAATTTTGGATGGAAGAAGAAAACGGAGGAGGAACATGCAAGGGATGCGCGGACTGATTGTGGCTCTAATTATATATATATATAATGGATGCATGCACGACTGCTGATTGGCTGGTGACATGATGGGTTCGTTCTCATTAAATTGGGACGGTTGGAACTTTGATCCATGAGAGCATGTATAATAAGGCTTACTCAGCAGGCTATAGCATTTGCCAGCTCATCCAAATCCTACGTGGCAGAGAGAGAAAGCAGGAAAGAGAATGGAGCGGGCTCTCCTGCAGTCGCCCAGCTATAGCACGCAGTACAAGCAGAGCAGCCAGCTTGCAGCTCACATCGCTGGCGCTAGACCGACGCTAGGAGATTCCACCCAATCGTGTTTATACCCAGCTTAAAGAACTAATAATTTAAAGCTTTAATGAAGCCCACTTAACAGCCGGTGTATAGCTAGCCTATTATATGGCTCGGCTTTAAGCTGGCTCTTTGATGATATGGCACAGGCTTACAGCCGGCTGCCGACGCTGTTATTATCCTTGCTCTGAGATGGAGGAGGGACGACATGCACTGCTGATTGGCTGACTCGGCGGGCAGAAAGGGAAATTTGAGCCGGCCTTGTGCATGCATGCGCAAGTAACTGCACACGCGGGAGCTCCGGGATTGCTTTACAAGCGTCATACTCGAGTCGTTCGTTCAATCAAAAGTTTTTATACATTTTAAACAGAGTTCGTTCGATCAAACAGTGACGTGCGTGTGGGCTTTCTGGTTCTAAATAAATTCCGCTCTTATGAGCAAGAAGGAAGGAATGATTTAAAAGAAGAAATAATCCGCTATTACGAGCAGTTGAGCACAAAGGAAAGAAATTAAAAAAAGGAAATAAATTCGGCAGGAAAGAAAGTAAAATAATTAAAAGAAGAAGTAATCCGCTATTATGAGCAGTTGAGCACGAAAAAAAGAAATTAAAAGAGAAAATAAATTCGGCAGAAAGAAAGAAATTAGAAGAATAAATAAAATCTGTGTTCTATCTAATGGGAGAGATGACCATTAAATAAATGGGCACACACTAATGTTGTACTCCACTTCTTGATAATGTTGTTTTCAATTTCCTGTGGTATACATAAAATACGCTTGGCCATGTTTATATAATAATTTTATATGAATTATGAATTATTTAGGGCAGTGTGAAAGTCAAGCTTTTTAGCTGGAAGTGTGGAAGTAAAGTTAACAATTGATTTCCAACCAATATGGGAATGAACTTCGCGAACCAATCTGTGGTTGGATGGTTACAGGGACAGTGGTATCCCCAGCCCACCAGGGTTCAAGTCCTGGTGTTCGCATTATTCCTGAATTTATTTTAGGATTTTCGGCGATGCGCTTTCAGTGGGAGGAGACGTTCCCGTCAACGATGAGGTGCCTACGGTGACTTCGTAAATCTCAATATGATATGCCGGCTCAGTCTCTCGGAGGTGCTCATAGGGGTAGGGTGTGCGTGTGTGCGTTCATAGGGGTGAGTGTATGCGCATATGTATGAGCGCTTGCGTCTGTACTGTGTTAAAAAAATGGGAATGAACTTCATGAATATTAATTTTTGCTCTCTTTTATACTTGATGATAGAACAATAAGTTTACTCTCACCGGTTTGATTTTTTAAACTATGGTTCGATGGCCATGGTGGAAGAACAAAATATAGTTTATTGCCGGAAAAATTCCCAAACTCATGGTAGAGATGAAGAAGGTCGACGTGGCGGCAGTGAATTGTATGCAGCTTATGTTTAGTCAAGAGTCTCATACCTTAACATAAGTTGCATTAAGAATTATTATTGTGTGCGATAAATAAGGAAATGCACCGCCTCATATGTCAAGACATGATTTGTGTTGAACCACGTGAAGTGAATGTGACGGTTGCAACGCACGAGGAATTACAAGTCGGTGCAGGGAGGGGTCGAGTTTCTTTCTCCCGTTGCAACGCACCGGCATTTGTGCTAGTTATATATAAGGGCGCTAATTGGCGCGGGTGCGCCCGCCAGGATTTGGGCCGGTCGTACCAATGCCGTACGATTAGCCCGTTTTGAACCATTCGATCTGTAACTTCTTCACCCCGCTTCATTAGAAAAATAGAGGAAAAAACACATCGTTGACTCTGCCCGCGGTCGCCGTCTGCCATAGCCCGCGTTGCCCGTGGCTCGCCGCGCATCTGCCACAGCCTGCACCGCTGGTGGCTCGCCATGGCCGCTGCTCGCCGTCTCTGCTGCAGCAAAAAAGGTTTCCAGATGCATAAAAAAAATGGCGGCCACCCGTTCCAATAATGGCAGGGCCGCCGGTTCCAGCATCTGTCGCAGCACCATTGATGCCTAGAAGACGTCATGTGCATCAACGGCTCGCCGCTGTAGCTTTTTCCTCGCCGGTCTCAGGTTGAAACTTTTGAAATATATGGTTGAAGCTTTTGTGTTAACGATTGTAGCTTTTTGCGTTTCGCTGTCGCCGGTTGAAGCTTTCTATATCGCCAGTCAAAGCTTTTTTTCTAGCCGGTTGAAGCTTTTTTCATCATCGGTTGCAGCCTCCGCGGTTTCGCGGTGGCCGACCCTTGATTCCCGTCGTCTCCGGTTGAAGCTTTCGACAATGGCGGTTGTAACATTATCGATCATTGGTTGCAGCTTTTAGTGTTGCGCAGCGGCCGACCCACTTTCATCGTCTCTGGTCGTAGCTTTTCTTGACGACGGTTGTAGCTTTTCTCGTCGCTGGTTGTAGCAAAAAAATGATACAGTTGTAGCAAAAGCTAGCTGTGGTTCCAACTCGCTTATCGGTTGCAGCAAAAAACACCTGTGGTTCCAGCTCTGGCTTCGGTCGGTTGAAGCAAACAAAAAAAATGCTGGTCCAGCATCATTGTCCGCTCACTGGCGTCGTAACCTTCACCCCGTGGTCATCCATGGAGACACGTCGACACGTCGGCACGCTCGGTGCGGTGCCCCCTGCATGGTCCCCGCACCTCACAGTAGCTCGGCGGCGACTGGTGGCTCTCGGCAGGAAAATCTCAGCAGCACGCGTGAGGTGAGAGGTTGGGTCAGGCGGCATGGTTGGAGAAGAATAAAAAAATGAATCTGAAGCTAGGTGGAAGAAGGTAGAAGGAGATAAGGTGGACGCGGTGGGCCGGCTTGTGGGCCACAGACGCACGTGGCGAGGGACGTGAGCGTCAGATCCACATGGATCTCACGACTCGGGTGTGACCGGCGGAACGATTCGGCTGGTGCGTTGGTGTGAAGGCTTTTCCTATATATAATCTTTATCTTTATCTTTACCTAATATTAAAGTAAGGTGAGTTTCATGGTCCATCGGGTAGTCGTCGCACCTGGATATTTAGTTTTTTGTCCCGCGCGTCAATCGTTTGGTTTTTCTATAGTACATCTCCGATTTTTCCATCCGCCTCCCCTCGCCCCCTTCCCTTAACCCCTTCCATAAAATTTCCGCATAAGCAAGTTGATGGGGTGGAGGCAGATCCCGTGGAGGCAGAGGGAGCCCCTGGACGAGGATGAATACGAGCTACGACGAGGCCGATCCCACGGTCGCTTCATCCGGACCACGAGGTGCCGGTTCCATTGCACTCGGCAGCCGCCACCAAATCTGCCGTCTCCGGGTCTGACCAGCTGCTCGTGCCGTCGCGCCGTGAGCCGCCTCATCCAGCGAGAACACGGGGGTGCTGCCGCTGCCGCTGCTTCTAAGGACAGGCCGGTCCAGCGGCCAGCCATGGCCGATTGGAGTTGCGAAGACGGTGGCCCCAGAGCAAGAGGACATCGCAACAACCCATCCAGTGAAGCGACTCCCATGTCGCCCCCACGGGTGGCCTGGGAGAAAGGCTAGCCACCGCTGAAGGCACCTCTCCTCCCGTCCCTCCGTCCCTCGCCGCCGCCCGAGGGCGCAGCCGGGCGATGCCAGCGCGGAATCGGCAGCGGCAGGGTTCTTCCATTCCTCGTGGGGAGAGATGGCGCGGGCCGGCATACCCTCGATGAGTGGCGGTTGGATCTACTCATTGTGGATGGATTTCGCATGGATGGATTTCTACTCGAAGCAGCGCCCTGGTGGCGGCGGCTGTGCGGCTTCGTCGTATGGGCGGCGTGGCGCAACGGCAGTTGTCCTGATCTGATGGTGGTCACAAGTTTGGGGATAGGGGCGGCGGCCCTGGTTCTTCGACGGCGGCGGCACCGTGGTCGTTTGGACAACGTGGCGATTTGATCTAGAGATGATGATGGCCTTCTCTGAGGCTGGCGGCGGTATGGGACGCCCCCTACAACTCCAGATCAGGTTCGATCCGGCTCAATAGGTGGTACGCACGGCGACTCTTGCGGATGCGCTAAGTCATGCTTATCACCGGAAGGTGCTACGCACAGCGACTCATGCGGACGCGCCAAGTAATGCCGGCTGCCGGCAGGTGCTACGTGCGGTGGGTCCTATACAGGCGACAAGTCATGCCTGTTGGTGCTGGATCGAAGGTGGTGTGACAGTGATAGGAGGCGAGGTGGTATGCGACGTCTTTTTCTTCCAATATCTCCGCCAGAGGTATCCGACTATCGAGGCATCGGTGGCCGGACAAGGGATGATGGTAGAGACGGCTTCAACGACAAGTATGCATACTACGATGGAAACACAAGATCTCTGATAAGGCTTTATCGATGCGCGCGTGCGTCGTGTCCTTGCTGAAGGTGGTGGATCCAAGCTCGGCTTTGGGGATGAAAATCCCGAGACCGGCCTATGGTCGGACTCGTCACCATCGGCGCACATGCGACATTTCCATCTTAAAGGCTTAGCCTAGAAGTTGTGTACTTTTTCCTTGTTTCTGTCTTTTACCATTGGGTTAGTAGTTGTCTGGTGGAGCTACTATGGCGAGGCACGCGGCCTTGGGTTTTCTTGTCCGGGTTGAATTTGTTCGGTTGCTGGATTTTGTTTCTTGAATAATATATGGCTGAGTGTATCTTTTGATGGCCGGGGTTGTTCTCCTTGTCGAAAAGAAACAAAAAAGTGAAGCGCCCCGCTTTGAGACGTGGTCGTTTGCGTGAAGGAGCCAACCAGGATCAAGGAGGAACGAGTGGTTCTCTTATACTTTGTTGTACGTGGACGATACGTTCTGATCATCACGCACTTGAGACCTTGAGCTTGATGAAACGCGATTGGCCGAAGTTACTCTGCACTACTCCTGCTCCTCATCACCAGCACCAGCATATCCGCCGCGTCTGAGGTCCGCGTTGTCTCCTGTCCCGGTAACGCTTGCATCAGCCTCCGCTAGCTCCTCAGCCGGGGCGGCTCTACTCCGTCATGGCCATGTTACGTTATTCGACCAGCCTACGGAGCGCCCGCGCGTCCGTCTACGCGATCCAGCAGACTTGCCGTATTAGGAAAGAACCACGCAGATCCACGCAATCAGCCAGAAAAGGAATGAAGCCTGGTCCCCCCTCGCGTCTGCGCGCACCTGGTCCGTTTGCGCGCCCCGAACCCCGCCCACCTGGTCCCCCCATCCCCCTCGCCTCCTTTTCTTGACTAGCAATCCCCACGGTGGCGCGTCCCACGCCCAGCCCCAAACCCCCCGCCGTCCTTCTCTCCTCTTCTCCCACAAAAACCCTCTCACCCATCTCCAGATCCTTCTCTCCTCTTCTTCGACCAAACCCCTCACCCCCATCTCCTGATCTAAAAGGCTTGGAACAACTACAGGAAAGAGAAATTAAGCTGACGGCTCCTCTTCTCCCACAAAAGCCATCTCACCCATCTCCAGATCATTCTCTCCTATTCTTCGACCAAACCCCTCTCTCCCATCTCCAGATCTAAAAGGCTTGGAACGACTACAGGAAACATAAATTAAGCCGACGGCCAAAAGCCGTCGGCAAAGCCAGAAAAGGCGTCGGCATAGGCTATGCCGACGGTGGCCGTCGGCATAGGGCCGTTGTCTTCGATTCCCTCGGCATTGGGTCGGCTGGCCGTCGGCATAGTAAAGCCATCGGCATAGATCCCTATGCCGGCGACTTTTCCCTAGCCATCGGCATAGATTCCGGTCGGCAAAACAAAAAAGACGGCACGCCCGTCTAACGCCGTTCAGCCACGTGTCACTGCATGGGTGGGCGACGTGTTAAGCATATGCTGACAGCTTTTTGGAAGCCATCGGCATATGTCTGACTTGTGGCATCTCCTGGGCGCTCCTGGTGGAGATAAATGCCGACGGCAAAGTTCGAGCCGTCGTCATATATCTCCACCTGGAGCGCACATAGATGCCACGTGGTGGCTCCTAGGAACTCTGTGCCAAAGCTATGCCGACGGCAAATTAAAATAGCTAGATGCGAAAATATGATATAATCATCATCAAAATCACATATATAACATCATATCCATCAAACATAGTATCTTCATCATAATCATCATCAAAACCGAATATATAACATCATCATCATCAACAGACCCAAATGTATAACATCATCATCCAAATGAAGTCACACATAGCATCATAGCACGGCAAGTTTACATAGCATAATTCATGACAAGTACACATAGCATAGCGCGACAAGTATACATGACACCACGCCTCACCATCGTCGGCCTTCGAGCACCGCCAGAACACTAAGTCCAATGACAAGAGGGTCATCACTACAAAATGAAGAAGGACAACCGTTTAGCATGGTAATTGGTCTAGTTCTAAGTTTGCGGCTTGGGAAATATTCTAACTATAAGTTGATGCATCTTGCGAGTAGGGGACTAACCGGAAGGGGCGAGCCGCGGGTCGAGGTAGAAGCACCACCACAACCACCAAGCCAAACTAGGGTGACCGGGCTCCGTGAACGAGGAGTAGCACCACCAGGAGTAGAACAAGCAGGAGTAGCACCACCAGGAGTAGAAGAACCACCACCAATGTTTGGTCCGTGGAATCCTATATGTTTTAGAAAAAGATAGTAAGTAGAAATCTCCATGTGTTGAATGAACGATAGGTAGTGCTTGACTAGTTTGGCAATGTACTAACCGGAGTCCCTGTGCCACGTGCCAAGAATTCTTTGAACTCTATCAGCTTTGGGTACGGTCCAGGATGTGGTGGTGCTGGTCCCATTGGTGGAGTCATAGTGCCATTTTCAAGAGCCGAGTAGACATTCTGCACGTTAGTTGACAAGCGAAGACGCAAGTCAAAAGAAGTGAAAGTACAAAATTTATCTTGAGTAGAATGGGCAAAACTAACCGTCATTTGTTGAGAGCGGTAATCCTTGAGCATTCGCATTTTGGAGTCGTGTTCCTCACACTCTTGACGAAAAAGCTCGATAACCTTAAAGTAGGCATACAATAAGACATGATGGATCTTATCAGCCATGCAGGAAAGAAAGTGAGAAAGAGTATGAAAAGGAGAAAAATGCTTACATCTTCCTCTCTGGATCGGCTAGGCCGTGCCCAAGTTGGGTTAGCCGTACTTGTGCTTGTGATAGAAGATCGGACAAGTGAGTAAGTGATGGTAGGCTGGATCATGGCATTCAGAATCGGGTAGCGGCCATGTGTCTTGCCATGTTCAGACACGACCAATGCCATCTCGTCGGTCTCCGACTCTATGGGATTAGGATGCTCTCAATTCCGCCAACGAAACTCATCCTCATAGCCACCAGAAGGTCCCCGGTTCTGCCGTAGTACTTCCCCTTGCCCTCCTTGACCTTCTTCAGCACACGGCCAAGCTCAAACGCCTTCATATCTGAGATCGTCTGCTTCATCACAGACTCCTGCAATGCCAAACAGGAGTTACGCATACATAGGAACATGATGGGAAATGAAAGAAGGATGTTTCATATATATACCAAGTTCTTCTTGTGGCGATAGTGGCTCCGGTTTCCTTGAGAGTGTGTTCTGTCATTTTCTCGATTTTTGGTGTTGATGCTGCTCGTGGCCGCAAACTCTGCATCGCCCCCAAGCCACCTCTCCACCAACGCCGCCCATCCGTCCCTCTTTCTGGAGCACCAAGAAGGAATCACGTAAATAATGAAACCATACCATTTCAGGAGCAAACAATGAAATTTAGCACAAACTTAGGAATAAAAAGACTGTGCTACTTACGTCCATGTACTGCTCCTTGGTCATAGGGGGCACTCCTACCTCGCTTGTTTCTTGGTCATCTTCTTATGGAGAACATCATGGTAGTAGTGTGTGATGGACACCCAGCGTGCCTCATACGGGATCTGACGGAGCATCTTATTCGCAACTGCCACAAAAACCATGTCAGCTCCGGCCTTCTCCTCCTCTGGAACTCTATAGAAATCCTACAAACATGCATAAAACCAGAATGGAACGAGTCATGAGATTAGTGATGGGCTGATGAACTATGAACGAAACTCGACACAATATGGAATTGTGTACTTCTAAAGAGAACTTACCCAAAAGCGAGTGATCGCAGCTTCAGCATGAGTCCTGTAGCCCGCAAGGCTGGCAGCTTCCTAGTGGTGCCAGCGCGTTGCTAACACTCGCTCCTCGCACGATGGGCCCATGTTTGGACATGGGTTGTACAGGCCCAGCCAAAAGTCCTTCAACAGAGAAGTAATCATGTCATTTGGAATCTGGCCCGTTCCAATAACCGTCCAATTGCTGCACAAGAATCAAAATATTAGTAAGTGTAGAATCAAAATTTTAATATATGTTCAAAATATGATCGAGATAGGAACTTACTCTTTCCCTGAGGGAATAATGAGGGTCTTCTCCTCCTCTATAGCAGGAATGTGAGGGAGGTGTGCCACTCCATGCAGCCACCCCTCCTCACACTCCCCCTCCTCATCATCCTCCTCCTCATCATTCCTCCCTCATCCTCCCCCTTCTCACCCTCCCTCTCCTCATCCTCTCCCTCCTCGGCCTACCCCTCCTCAGCCTCCCTCTCCTCTTCATCCCTCTCCTCGTCCTCATCGTCAGTTGCGGTGCCACTGGTAGAGGGTACCTCACTATAGGAGAACGTCGGAGGCCTGTCCCCTATGTCGGAGATGGAGCGTATTTTCTGGCCATGCCCTCCGTTTCTTCCCCTGCCCCATCCTCCTCTAGGGGGTCTTCCCATACGCCCTCCTCCTCTAGGGGCTCTTGCCCCATCATCGCCAAGTAGTCGAAGGGGAACAATATGGGGTCTTCCACTTCGAGTCATTTTAGAGATGAGTTTGCCTAGCAAACTGTTGGAATCAGCTTTGCCCATGGTTCAATCACCTGCATTGGGAAAGAGTAAACAATTAGTAAGGATAACAAATCTTTATGCAAAGGAAGAAAGCATATTAATAAAAAAATGCAATGCATAAGTATACTAGAAATAAATAAGCACACAAAAAGGACATAAAACATACGTCTGCTAGAACCCATATGAATCATCACTATTGTAATCGAGTCCTCGATAGGTGACATCGTCACTACCACGCATATCATCATCGTCGTTGTCTGAGGGAGGTGGAGGCTCTTCATCGTCGTCATCGTCGAGTAGTAACTTCTCAAGCATATCTATGTCCTTTACATTCACAACTGCCTCACCATCATTCCGTGCGTCGTCATCGTTTGGGTCCACATCAACATCACCCAAAAGTATGTTGTCGTCATCGTCATCGTTTGGGTCCACATCATCATGTTGCTCTTGATAGATCACTCCCTCATATATCATGGGGTTTATGTTGTAGTAATCATCATCATTCGGGTCAGGTAGCTTACCATGTGGCGATACCTGGAATACAACTTCCCAACCCTTTAGGTACTGTTTCTGGCATGGGTAGGACAGATAATAAACTAGCGTGGCCTGGTTAGCCACAATAAAGAGATCGGCTCCGGCATAGATGATTGATGGTTTAAATTTGACTAAACTAATGGAAGGCGTATGCCTTAGCCCCTAATCTGGGTCGAACCATTGGCATTTGAACACAACTAGACTGGGGCTTTCGTGCCCATGGCGGAATGAAAGCTCGTATATTTTTCCTACCCTTCCATAGTACTCAACTGCATTTTGTCCTTCAGTGAACACTCTAGTATTTATAGTTTTTGGATCAGGCCGACTGTTCTAGTCCTTCTCTGTATGGAAGCGATACCCATTCACATCATACTTTTCACATGTCATGACCCGATTGACAAAACCCATGGAAACCCATCTCAATTCGTCATCCATAGATGTGTTCGGATCTTTTCCCTACAAGTTTAATTGAAATTGTTGCGTGCATTAGTTCCATGTAATAGAAATGATAAATGTTAAACTAGGTAATAGGGGCAAGTTAAAAATTACTTTTTCCATGAACCAAGTAACAATTTTTTTTTCTTCCGAGGCACCCTTTCGGATAAGAGTATCCAGCTCTGTTGCATTAGGAGGCGTCATTCCCGTCCACTCTTCAAGCATGAATGGACTAAAAGAAGAAAAGCGGTATTAGACTGAAACAAAGTGACTAGTTGCAAAGTAATTTGTTCAGCATTTACCTCATCCACACATCCTCAACTTCCATAATGTTGTGCAAGACATAGAACATGACGGCCTCCCACTCAGGGTTTGGCATGTTATAAGGTTTGGAGCCCCCATCCTTGCCACCTTGCCCATTGAAGAGGAGGAGCCTGGGTTTATACTTAGGGTCTTCTGTATTGTATCAAGACAACTTTTTATGGAGAGTGGGAACGTGGTCCGAATAGTACGTTGTCTTGGTGTCTGACACCCCCTCTAAGATAACTGCCTTAGCTATTGATGATTAATCTTAGCTTTGTTTCCACATTTGTTTCAAAGATGCTTGTTCTGTCTCTCAGGCCCGTACTACCAACTATTCTACACAGGGTCCCCCCAACAATGCCTCGTTCGTGAGGTGCAAAATGAGACGTGCCATCGGAGTAAAGAAGCCTGGCGGAAAGATCATCTCTAGCTTGCATATCAACTTCGGAACCTTCTTATGCAAGTGTTCCATCATCTTGGGACATATTTCTCTAGCATAGAGCGTGCGAAAGAAATGGCTAACCTCCGCAAGCACTCGCCAGACAAGCTCGGGGACAAAGCCTCAAATCATCACCAGCATTATCTGCTCAATCCATACAAGGTAGTCCTGACTCTTGAGCCCGATGACTTTTCCCGTTGAAAGATTGACTCCTTTACTCATATTCGATGCATAACCATCAATGAACTTCATGATGTGTTTGAGCCACTTCAATGTATCCATCTTTTGTGGCTTTGTAAGGACGAAGTCAGCATCTGGCTTGACCGAAGTTTTTTGACTGCCAGTGGGAGGCCGCATGTTTAGAGCTGTTCTATCAGAAATCTTCTCTTGATCGGCTCTAGCCTTAACATTATCCTTTGTCTTATCAGGAATGTTCATGATCCTGTGAAAAGGGACTCTGCGACATTCTTTTCAGTGTGCATCACATTGATGTTAAAGGGAAGTTTGAGGTCCTTGAAATTGGGAAGCTGCATGAGGCTAGCAATGTGAGTCCAGTTGTGCGTCTCACCATATCCCTCAAACATTTTACCTTTGCCTTTGCCTTTGGCTTTAGGCTTGAGAGCGCTAAGCTGAGAAAGAACATCTGCACTTGAAAATGTTGGAATCTGGTTTACTTCATGGACAACTCGGCCTTTCGTGAAGTGCTTCTTGTCTTCCCTGTATGGATGGTCTTCTGGGAGGAACTGTCAATGAAGGCAAAGCCAACATACTTGCCACCCTTCTTCAGCCAAATTGAATGTAAAGCCTGCATGCACACTGGACATGGCATCTTCCCACTTGTACACCATCCGCAGAATAGGGCATAACCGGGTAGGTCATGCATGCAATACTGCAACCAAATTTTCATCTTAAAGTTTCTCTGTAAATGTCGGTCGATGTCAACGTACCGTGCTTCCAAGAATGGTGCTAATCATCTACCAGCGGCTGCATAAACACACTCAAATTCTTCCTCAGGTATTTAGTCCCCGGAATGATTAGCGACAGAAACATGGTCTTGCATTGCATTAGGGCGACGGGAGGGAGATTGAACAAAATAACAAACATGGGCCAGCAACTGTATGGATTAGACGACATACCATATCGATTGAACGCATTGTCTGGTATCACAATTCTGACATTCCGAGCCTCAGATGCTTCATTGGGGTATTCTCTATCGAATGACTTCCATGCATCACCTTCCGAAGGATGTACCATTTTATTTGTATGGTACCTTTGCACCTCCTTGTGCCACTTCATCATTTTGGCAGACTCCTCGGTGATGAAAAGGTGCTACAGTATTACTATGAAATGGAGATACCGAAGAACCTTTGCGGGGATGGCTAGCTGCTTCTTCTGACCATCAGCAGTGTCCACCTCAAGATACCTAGAGGAACCGCACTCCCTGTAGTACTTGTCATCCACATGCTCATTCCTAGACAAAAGGCAATTCTTTGGACAAACATGTATTTTCTCATAATCCATAGAGAGTGCCTTCATGATTTTCTTCATAGCATAGATGCTTTTCAGCAGTTCATGACCCTTAGGGAGGTTCTTAGCCCATAATCCCAAAAATTGCTTAAAAGAAAGCTCAGCTACAGCCGTACTCGGCCTTGACTTCCAGCAGTTGCAAGATGGCATCCAGCTGAGAGATTTTGGCACCCTCATAAAGATGGCATCCAACATCTCAATGAAGGCCTTTGCGGTTTCCTCCGGTTCCTTCTCTGAAGGTGTCGCATGTGGTGTCTATGCAGCACGGACATCATCTAGCTTGTTTCTAACCCAATCGTCCACATGACCATCGATATGTTGTCACATCACCTCCTCTTTAGCATGTTCCTGCGTGCCAAAGTTTACCGGCATGGTAAAGTTTAGCATATGCCAAAACTTGCAAAGGTGTTTTATCATCATAGACTTTTTTTGACGCAAACGATTCTCGCATAGAGCGCAAGGGCATTGTGGGGGAAATTCTCTTTGAATGACGGAATGCCTCCTTCAAGAACACATCGGTTTTCACGGCCCATTCATCTATTGTTCAATTCGGACCGGTATGACCACTGTACATCCACTCATTATCAGCCATCTTCTGCTATATTGGGAGCCACACAAGAAAAGTAACATTTCATTTAAATTAATCACAACAATTTTTATTTTCTACCAGGTTGACGAGAAAATGGCAATGATTCCACCTACATCTCTAATAGGTAAAGAGGGTCCCAATCCCACCCCAGGATGTGTAGATTGAGCATGTTCTCCATGCCCTACTCTGTTCCAAGACAAAATATTGGTAGCACCACCCCGCTGTTCTCCCGATACACGTCTCGGCTAAAAGTTGAGAGAATGTGCATCCAGAGAACAATGGGGAGGCACTGCCGAAATCCTGTCTCGGAACAGAGTACAGCATGGAAAACGTACCCAATCTACACATCCTCAGGCTGTCCGCGGAAAACGCTGGACAATCTGAAAGAGTTATGGTTATAAATATGCATTTGAATGCATATTTATTGATGTAACGCCTCTGAACTGGAGACGCCTAGGTTACGCGACTTGACGTGAAAATGAAATCTAGTGACATGAAAAAAAATGGAGGAGGAGGTGGATTTGTAGCTCACCCTCGGCTGTAGAGGTAGTAGTCGAACAGCGGCAGGATCACCAACCAACAGTTCTGACGACAATCACTTCAGGGAGATGAAACACCACAAAGTTGTAAATTCCCTAGAGTGAACAACTTATACCATCACATCTCATATAGCCTTTTAATAACATCTCAAACACATATGCTTTGCTTTGTTCAGAAAAGGAAGGAATGCCTTGACATGACAAGAGAGATAAGCACATTTATTATCGTTCAACGCTCCATGGTCTCATTTATATAATAAAATGACAAGGTGATACATCTCCGACATATCTATAATTTTGAATTGTTTCATGCTATTATTTTATCAATCCTACATACTTTATATGCAATTTTATATCATATTTGGGTACTAACCTATTAATCCAGTGTCTAGTGCCAGTTTATTTTTTTGGCTATTTTATTGTTTCAGGGAAAAATATACCAAACGAAGTCCAAACAAGATGAAATTTTACGGTGATTTTTTCAGGAGCAGAAGACACCCAACAAGCTTCGGGGGGAGGCCAAAAGCCTTACGAGGGAGCCACAAGCTCACCCCGCGTGCCCCATGTGGGGTGCCACCTGAGCTTGTGGACCCCTCGTAACTCCTTTTGCCCTAATTCCACTTCCATAAATTCCCTAAAAATGCCAAAACCACCAGCGCAAGACCTGAAACAATTCTTCTGCCGCCACAAACCTTTGTTCTTCCGCAATCTCATCTGGAGGCCTCTACTGGTACTCTGCCGAAGGGAGAATCGATCACGGAGGGGTTCTTCATCAACCTTGCTTCCCTTCCAATGATGTATGAGTAGTTCCTACAGGACCTATGGGTCCATAGTGATTAGCTAGATGGCTCTCTCTCTCTCTCTCTCTGTCTCTCTCTCTTTCTCTGTCTCTCTCTCTTTAATCTTCAATACAATGTTCTTTTTGAAGATCGATACCATAGTGATTAGCTAGATGGCTCTCTCTCCCTCTCTCTCTCTCTCTCTCTCGCTCTTTAATCTTCAATACAATGTTCTCTTCGAAGATCGATATGATGTAATACTTTTGTGCGGTGCGTTTGTTGGGATCCGATGAATTGTGGGTTTATGATCAGATTATTCATTGAATGTAATTGAGTTATATTCTGTACTTATTTATGTATGATTGTTATAGCTATGTAATGCTTTCCGATATATGAGGTTTCTTTGGCCAAGTTGATGATTAGATCTTCGGTAGAAGTGGTGCATAGTAGTAGGTTCAATCTTGCGATGTCCTCACCTCGTGATAGAAGGGGTAGGGAGGCACGTATTTGTATTGTTGCTACTAAGGGTAAAACGATGGGGTTCAATCATGTTGTTTAGTTTTATTCTGTCTACATTATGTCATCTTGCTTAAAGCGTTACTCCGTTTGTCATGAACTTAATACCATAGATGCATGCTGGATAGCGATCGATTGGTGGAGTAATAGTAGTAGTTGCAGTCAGGAGTCGGTCTACTTGTCAGCGACATAATGCCTATATACATGATCATGCCATGAATAACGTCATAACTATGCGCTTTTCTATCAATTGCCCAACAGTAATTTGTTTACCCATCGTATGCCACGCTTATGAGAGAAATGCCTCTAGTGAAAACTATGCCCCCCGGGTCAACTTTAATCATATTACTAAAACCCTATTTACCTTGCTGCAATTTATTTACTTTTAATTTACTTTGGAATTGATCTATCTACAACTATCAGATTTGTTCCTTGCAATTAACGAGTACAAGGGGATTGACAATCCTCTTGCCCGCGTTGGGTGCAAGTATTTGCTCTTGTGTGTGTCAGTGTGTTGACGGTTGTTTGCGTGAATACTACTGGATTCGATAAACTTGGTTCTCATTGAGGGAAATACATATCCGCTACTATTTTGCATCTCCCTTCCTCTTCGGGGAAAATCCCAACGGAGCTCACAAGTAGCACAAGGCAATCGACATTTTAAAATAATAGTACCAAACTTCAATCCACATTCAACAAACAAAAATTTCACCAACCCACAGGTTGAGCCAGACTACAAACAAGCAATTCCAGAACAAAAATCGTTGCGACGTAGTAGGACATATGAATTACTCCGTTTGGTGTCAGAAAAGTTATCGATTTGGATTTCAACACAGTCTTCCGCTATATCATTCACAACTAATTTCCGCGGCTATATATTTTTATCTACAGAAAACAGAAATGAATCAGGATGACCGGACAGTGGGATCTCCACAGTCAAAATAAAGGCCTAGATTTTCTTAAAATAAATAATATGTTCTAAAAAAAGATGAAATTGAGAGAGAGGGAGAAGGATCAGGCGAGCTCACCTTGGGCGGCGGTAGGGGAGCTCTAGGTTAGGGAGGGCGCCGACGATGGAGGGCAGGTGCCAGAGGGGGCGGCGGTGCTATTCGGGAGGGGCCCAGTGCCTGAGAGCGTGGTGGCGGTGCTGTTCGGGAGAGGCCTGGTGCCGGACGGGGGCGACATCAGAGGGGGCGATGTTGGAGGGGGTTGCGGGACGGCCCACAGGGGTTGTGGCGGTGGCCGATGGACAGGGTGGCGGCAGACGGGGTAACGACAGGCGGGCTCCTCTCTCTCTCTCCATGGGACAGATCGAGAATGGGGATGAGGGAGAGAGGAGGCCCACGGGCAGCCTAACCTAAAACGGTATGCCGACGGGGCAAGGGTATGCTGACGGCCACCCTCGGCAACAACATTTTTTTCATGTGATTTGCCACATGGCAAACGTGTGCCGACGGCCACCCTCGGCCTCTCTTTTTTATTTTTCATCAATTATATTTGTAGTTTCCCTATTCAAATGGTTTCTATACTGATCATGTGGAAACGAAAGGTAAGCTATTTTTTATCATATACTTTTTCATGTGTGTGCACAATGTATTAAAACATATATTGAATAAAAAATATGTGCATATATTAGAAATCTACATGTACGATTTTTTTTCAGAATTCTTTGGCGCATCCAAAACCAGTGTTTTCATTTGGCTACCTATAGATGCCCCTATCTAGCTCCGTTGCTTGTTGGCTGGCCACGTACGCGCCTCATCCAACTCCGTCGGCCGATGGCTGGCCAAGTAATATGTGTACAGACAGCTCAGTGCTGAGCATGTGGCTCGTATGCAAGCCGGCAACAACATAGGGGGGATAAGTATTCCTTCCGGCTTACCCATTGTGGCAGTTTCCCCCTCTTAAGTGTTGAACGTTTCTTCGGTGTTAGTGTCGTTCGTGAAGCGGGTAACACTCGGTAGCTGGGTATTGAGTGTTTAAACCTACCACTACACTTCTCTATATGTATTAGGGCACAATGCAAGTTTTGGTAGGATTCCTACCGTCCGAAGACCCCGGAGCGGCCTAACCTCACCTGTTTGACCGGGAAATCGAGTCATTTGACCGGCGACGAATGTTATTTCACCAATGTACCTTTCTACTTGGTTCTGCTGGGTTAGCAAATAGAAACATGTAAAACAAAGTTTGGGCCCAAGTTATCACAAGATTCCCTCCGGATTACGTGTGGTGCCTGTTTCCAGCTCTAAGTGCAGGCGTTAGTGTCGTCCGTGAAGCAGGTCACACTCGGGAGCAGGGTATTGGGTGTTTAAACATCCCACCACACTTGTATACATGTATAAGGACACAATGCATGTTTTTGTGGGATTCCTACCCTACGAATACACCATAGCGGCCTAATCCTGGCCCATTTGACCGAGAAATCTAGGCCTTTGACCGGTGACGAACGGCATTTCACCAATGCATTTTTCTACTTGGTAGTGCTAGGTTAGTCCATAGGAACATGTAAAACAAAATTTGAGCCCAAGTTATCACAAGATTCCCTCCGGGTTACCCGTGGTGACAGTTTCCCGCTTTAAGTGCAGGTGTTAGTGCCGTCCATGAAGTGGCTCACACTCGGGAGCTGGGTATTGGGAGTTTAAACCTCCCACCACAGTTGTGTACATGTATTAGGAAACAATGCAAGTTTTGGTGAGATTCCTACCCTACGAAGACCCCGGAGCGACCTAACCCTGACCAGGAAATCTAGGCCTTTGACCCGCGGTGAACGACATTTCACCAATGCACTTTTCTATTTGGTTGTGCTAGGTTTGCCCATAGGAACATGTAAAACAAAGTTTGATCCCAAGTTATCACAAGATTCCCTCCAGGTTACCCGTGGTGGCAGTTTCCCGCTCTAAGTGCAGGCGTTAGTGCTGTCCGTTAAGCGGGTCACACTCGGGAGCTAGGTATTGGCTGTTTAAACATCACACCACACTTGCATACATGTATTTGGACACAATGCAAGTTTTGTTGGGATTCCTACCCTCCAAAGACTCGCGAGCGGCCTAACCCTGACCGTTTGAACGGCAAATCTAGGTCTTTGACCCGCAAATCTGGGCTTGCTAATTTTGTGAAATTTTTATGTCGGTTCCACAACTTCTGTACCAAGATACTCTCCAAAGCATGCCTCAATCGGAGTTGCAGAAGTATCCTTTTATTATTTTTCTTTCAGCCTGTTTCCCCATGATGGCAGTTCCACCCTCTAAGTGCAGGAGTTAGTGCCGTCCGTGAAGCAGACACTACTAGGGAAAACCCTAGCAGTAGCGCTGGGTTTTTGCCTACCAGTAGCGCCGGGGGGGGGGGGGGGGGGGGGGGGGGGCGCTACAGCTAACTTGTAGCAGTAGTGTTGGTTACACCAGCGCTACTGCTATCCTTACTTAGCAGTAGCATTGGTTTGTGCAGCGCTACTGCTATCTAGCTATAGAGCTGGCCTACATCCCGCACTGCTAATATACCAGCGCTACTGCCTCTTGTCAACCAGCACTACTGCTAACGTTACGCATAATTTTTTTATGCCACGTATTTGCGCCGTCTTTGTACAAGTTTTATACAGTAGTCTAATCATATCATGAACAAACAATATTCTCATCATATCATACACATAATAGTCTCATCATATCATCACATCATCCAAAACAAATGATGTCTCTCATCATCATCTCGATATAGCGATACAAGTTACGTGACATGTCTCGAATACAAGCAACCGCATGGTCATCTATATCTAAACTAAGATATAGAAGAGAAGAGCTATCACTCTGAGCAAGAGCGCGACAATGTAGTAGTTCTTGAGGCGCCGGTTCCTTTCCCACTCTCGCGCTAGCGTGAACCTCAAGTAACTATCTTCCGCTTCGGCTCTGCTATCAAACCCTCTCTGGCTGCCGCCCGGGAACCGGTACACCTGGGCCTGACACTCAGGCCAGTCATCATACACTCCTGGAACCTTCCCTACGTGCACGGCGTAGCACTTCTTCACCATCGATGTTCTATATACCTGTATCGTCACATGATGAATTCATCGATAATATGCAATATAATATATAGTTTACCAACACAAAGAGACAGAGTTAGAAAAAATATAAGCAACATATCGTAAACATAAATAACAAAGTTCATCGTACCCAAACTAATTAACTAGAGTGATCTACGCTAGTTGAGGAGGACAGTTTAATTACATCACAAAGTTTCATCGTGCATAAATTCAAAGTTTCATCATAGAGAAAGTAGTGACTAAACGGACACATTGTCATCGTCAATCACTCCAACATGTCGTGCCATCCTTCCAAATCAGGGAGGAAGGACCTGAGCGATGTGAAAGGCTTCAGGTCGAGATGCTGAGCGGCTACGCATGTTCGGACATCTTCCTGCGATGTTTGCCCTTCTTCGTAGAACATCACTGTTTTTTCAACGACCTCCTTCATGATGACTTGGGCAAGTTCACATTGGATGTGATAGAATTCAGCTCGGAATCGATGATCAAGTACATTTCCTAGTTTCTTGGCCCATTGCAGAATATCGGCATCGCCGAATTTAGGTAACATGCGAAGATTCTGCCGATCCCTTCTGTACTCCAGCATGTGGTGGATGATGTAGAATCCATCACTGAGACAACCATTTGGTTGCTAGATGTAGCAGAAGTCGGTCTTATGGTCAAAGCAGGGCGCGCGATTCTTTGTCCTCTTGACGGTGATCTCTTCACCCCATTGGCTGTAGCTTGAGATAGCACTGTCGAGAACACTCTTGATGTGTGTGTAATCCTTTTTCTTTATGTTCTTCGACGAGTCCAAGTAAAGAGCGTGGGAGAATCGGAGGCTCAGAATGATGAGGACGGCGCGCCCCTTGCTGCGCAAAATAAGTACACCTCAAATTAGCCTCCATGCGTGCAAAGGAATGATTGAAATTTATGAAAGTATGTATGTGTCACAGAGGATATCCTCGGCTGACTTACATGGGATGATAAGGCAGGAGAATCGTCTCCTTGTCCTTATTAGTGACCATGAAGTTGGCGATGTAGTTCCTCGCATATTCACGGTGCTCTGCGTAGACTGCCAAGAAGGCCTCGTGCATAAAGTATGGGTCCGCGACTGAGATATAAGATATTTGCTCACGCCTGATGATGTAGTTCATGTAGGCATAAAGGCGGACGAACGTAAAATCCAGCTTTGTCATGTGAAACATGTTGAAGAGGTAATCAAATCGAAGGAAGAACTTATCCGCCAGGAATGTCTGGACGTACAACCTTTGCTGCGGCACGTTAACCACGTAGAGCGGGTATCCTGGATTTTTCGAGATGAGAAGGCTTTTCTGTCCCGACAGCACATCATCATGAAGTCTCCTTAGATCACCATCTATGCCCTCTAGCGCTGCCTTAGGTAGGATCAGATCACCGGGGACATGGAATTTTGCCGCACCTTTGATAGGTATATGGTCTACAACCTGAGGCTGCGGAGGCGGCTGGTTGATAGAAGCAGCTTTGGCGCCAGTATGGCCTTTCCTCGGTCTCTTCCTATGCCTCTTGTGTACAGGAAGTGAGCGTAACATACTGTCCCTGACCACCGCCCCAAGTGTTGTCGGGCTCAGCATTGCACGACCCTCACGTTGTTGATCCTGGGTTGAGGCGGCATCTGGAGGCGTGTCCTGCAAGGATTGCATGAAGAGAGACTTCTTGCAATCAACCTTAAGATGTTCCTGCTCCAGCAATTCAGGCATCAACTCATCACGCTCAAAGCCTGAGTCATACTGCTGAGCCATCAATCCTCCATCATCATAGCCGCCGGTATTGAGAAACCGTAGAGGGTCATCATCCTCGTCCATGACATCATCCATTGCTTCTTCGACGACGGCGACGTCATCAGCAACTAATGGAGCCTCTTCCTCAGGTCGTCCGCTATCACCCGGCATGACAGGCGCTGCTAATTGGGTAGGTGGGGTGGTGGTGTTCATACCCTGCTGAGGCTTGGTCGTTAGTGTGCTCCCGGCCGCCTCGAGACGAAGGAGATTCTTCAGCCACAACAGGACCCAACTCTTGCAATCGCCAAGCCACGGCGGGGTCTCGTCGTCTTCTCCCCCTAGTGGTACCGGAGGAGCCAAATCCGCGTGGCCCGCTTTGACACTGGCCACGGAAACCATGAAGATGCCAGGGGGCATCGTCCGGCTATGGAACGAGCGTTCCTTCAGCTTCACTATCGTTGCCTTTCCCACGTCCACCTTCTGGCCGCTGATGGTGTACAGTATGGTGCACGGGTTTTTGTCAACCTGCGAAGACATGTCTGCAACGTCAGACATCAAAAAGGCAACAAAAACGGAAGATTATATATATGTTGAAGAGGGCCGGTATGACAGGTAGTTACAGTGAGGACGTTGAGCTAAGCCAAAGATGAAGCCCCACCGAGGACGCCAGACATGGAGGACGGGCTGCTATGAGCAGGTGCAGGAGCAGGTACGGTTGCGTGAGCAGGTGCTGGTGCGACGTTCACCGAGTTGCTATCGACGAAGCTGGGAAGGGACACGGCTGCCTCTTTATCTGGATTTTGCTTCGTCTAATCGATAATAGCCGGAATCAAGGCACCCATCGAAGCTACCATTTCCTCTCTGCAGGCAGGTACCGCTGCTTTGACTGCCCCGCTCACCAACTCAGGTCATATCGCTTCTTTGGTCTCAGCTGTTCTCTTATCGACTGCAATCTCAACCTTCTTGTCGATGTTCATTTCGTTTAACTTTCATCTCTGGTTTCTCTCCTCGGCGTCCTCATAGTAGTAGTACTTCCACATGGCGCCATCTCCGACGGCGTGCACACGTCCATACGACGGCCGCTTGTCCAATGGGAGTCCTTTCATTATGTTCAAGGCCCAGTTGAAAGGGGTGTCCCTCTTGGGCCTCGCCGACGACTCAGACGATGAGTCACTTTCGGCCGCAATAATGTGCTGCTCTTTCTGCAAAAGGAATGTGGATCGTTTACAAATGTCACTAAACATGTAGTCGAATTGATCAGAAGCTAAAAGAAGGTGATAAAATAATAATTACCAGCAGTCTCATGAACTCCCGCGTGGGCGTGTCCGTTGCAAAAACCTTTCTTACTGGGTCCCAAGTGTACCGGCCCCTGATGAAGTCATCCTCCTTGGCCCATATGTGCGTCTTGCCCGAGTAACCATGGCTTCCAAGGCGATGGTACCCCATGTTCCATTCCTGAAGCCCCTTCATGTACTCTGACTTTTCTTTGGCAGCTTCGGTAGCGCAAGCCACCTTGAATATTTCGAACTGCTCTTCCATAATTGTCGGATTATCCTTTACAATCTCAGAGTAGGGTTCCTTTTTGGCGATCTGACTTTTCACCCTTACTTTCCAGGCGGACAGCGCGCCGCTAAATTTGCCCAAGGCTCTATTGTTTATCTTCTTCATTCCCTTGTCTAGCCATGCTGATGTATATTTGGTTTCATCCCAGCCAGGGAATAGGAATCTCTGGTGCAACTTCGTTAGGAGGAAGTTCTCCATATTTGGTATCTTCCTTAAGTTTTTGTCGTTGATGGTGGTAGTTTCCCATAGGATGCATCCTATGTGATTGCCGTAGCACTTGGCACTTCCTCAGGCTCTGTTGGCTCGAAATTGCCGGGGTCCACCGCCATGACCACCAGTCTTCCGGTGCTGAGCTGGTTTGGGCGCCGTATCCTCTTCGCTTTCGGTTCCTTACTGGCTAATTTGCCAGCATCGGTGCTGGTCTCGGTGCCAGTGTCGATGCCGGTGTCAGTGTCGGTGCAACCCTCGAATGTGATAGGGGGCCTGCAACAACCGTTGTTCGTCTAGATACTCGAAAAAGTTATGTGTCGCCTTGTAGACGTCTTCGCAGTTATGAGAACCCCCACCTTCGTCGTTGTTAGCCATGTTTCCTACAATTAAGTCTGCTCATTTAATTCTAGACCTAATAAAATCAATAATGACATAAAAAAGGCCTATGTTTTGCTGGAATGTTGATTCATTCCCGTTCCGGCAAATCCCCGGCACTCGATATGTCCTAATTTGTAGCACAAGTCATCCGAAATTCATGGAAATTTTTGGCATGACCTTTGCTAAAAAGTGGACAAATCGAGTGTCTGAAATTTGCCGGAACGGAAATGAATCAACATTCGGCATAACATAGGCCACTCATAATCATTCCCTGCAAAGATATGTGGCACCAGTACTATGTAATGTGCTAACACAACAAAACATGCAACTAATTATTAAACAAGAAAGTAGGATATAGCCACGACAAAAAATGCACAAGTACACCAAAATTATGGGATAGAGCTAATTGGTAAAATTTGTAACCCTAGCTAATTTCTATTACTGAAAATTTGTAAAATTTGTAACCCTAGTCAGGACAAAAAATGCACAATTAACAAATTTACATAGGGTTCACTGAATTTAGTGTTAATTTAGTTAACTAAATTCAGTTTTAACAAAATTGTTAATTGCAATTTAAATACGGTTCAGTTAACTAATCTAGGCTGCAATTAACTAATCATTATGCAAATGTGGGATTTGCCCTAGCTAGCTAATCTGCCCTAACAAATTAATTTGCAAATGTGCGATTTGCCCTAGCTAGCTAATCAGCCCTAACTAATTTGCCCTAAAATATATTTAGTTAATTACTTAAGCATATACAAATTTACCCTAAAAATATATTTAGTTAACTACATTGGGTGCACAACAACTATACAACTACTTAAACATTTGATGAACCCTAGCTAATTTGATGAACCCTAAAATTTGATGAACCCTAGGAAACCCTAGCAAGGCAGAGGTAGGGAAGGAGGAGGAGGAGGACATGTTGGCGTGGTCACCTCGGGCATCGGCGGAGGTAGGAAGGAGGAGGAGGTCGGAGCGGCCGAGGAAGGGGGTGCGGCGGTGAGGGAGGGGGCGCGCGGTGTCGGGGTCGGGGTCGGGGTCGGGGCTCGGGCGCGCGGCGTCAGGGTCGGGGTCGGGCGACGGTGTGGGAGGGGGCGTGCGGCGTCGGGGTTGGGGTCAGGGCTCGGGCGACGGCGGCGACAGGGACTGCAGTGAGGAGTGGGGAATTGGGAGGAAAGAATTGGGGGAGAAAGGAGGGAAGCCCGCGCTAGGGAGTTAAGTCAAAAATAGCGGTGGCGCGGGTTCCGTACCCGCGCTATAGCTTGTAGCTATAGCGCGGGTTTGTAACCAGTGCTACTGCTATTTCTTTCATTTTTTCATTTCTTTTTCTTTTTCTTTTCTTTTCTTTTCTTTTCTTTTCCTTTTCCTTTTTCTTTTCTTTTTCTTTTCCTCTTCCTTTTCTTTTCTATTTCTTTTCTTTTCTTTTCTTTTTCTTTTCCTTTTCTTTTCCTTTTTCTCTTCCGAAAGACGACCGAGCCGGAACAATATGTATATGCATGGTGGGAAGGGGATACAATGAATATAACTAAGGCGATATATATTACATCATTTGACCGATAACGGTTAAGTGCGTATACAAAATAGGAACATATATATAAATGATGGTTTCTCAGCATCGACGTTTCATTTTCGAGTGAGCTTCTTTCCTTTCTTATTCGCTGCCGAATAATTGAGCCCCTCGTTGTGACTTTTCCTTTTCCATGGAGTACGATTTTTCTTAGGTAATGTAGTCTTGGTTCTTCTTTTGACATATGCTTCATCGTCATCATCATCTTCCCTCATCGGGTCGCCGTACTGGTCGTAGTCTACCTCGTTAGCGACTCCATCCATTCCGACAATGCTCCTTTTTCCTCTCCTCATGACAACACGGCTGGGATTGCTCGGCTCGGTTATGAAGAAGCATTGTGTCATGTGCCTAGCGTGTACCCATGGCTCAGTTTTGGCGATGACGTTCACGGTAGCTGCGCTCTTCGTGTCAGGTATAGACATGGTAGTGAAATACCAGTTTTCTCTTTCGACGGCCTTAGCCCATCTGACATGGAACATCATTACACTATGTAATCCAGTGTAGTCAAGCTCCCAGATCTCTTCGACCCTTCCGTAGAATCTTTCAGTTGCGCCGTTGTCGCCGATCATGCATTCCATCATCACCCCTGAGTTCTGGTAATCACTGTCTATGTCTTTGGCCTCCGTGTAGAACGTGTATCCATTGATATCGTGTGCCTGATAGGTCGCGAGGTTGGCCACGGGGCCATGTGCTAAGGCGTGTATGCGCAATCCGTCCGCACTGCCCTCTTCCGGGGGATTAGCAAGAACATGCTCTTTGAACCAACACAAGAAAGTGGAGTTGTGCTCTCTAGTAACTTCGGCATCCGTCTTGTTTAGCCCCTTGGCACGGTACTTCTTTGCGATGGTTTCTTTGTGCAGTGCCACAAAAAGATCTACCACGTCTAGGTGATGTAGCACTACTAAGTTTGCTATGTCCAAGTCGTTGCGTCGACCCGAGTGGTCCACATGCAATTACCTCCGGACGTTCATGTGACCTTCTCCTCCGAGCCTCCCAAGGTGCTTGTTGACGGGCAAACTAAGAATAGGGTTTTCGCCGCCTGGATTGTTCTCGCAGAAGGAGATGCACTCTTTGGTCAGATAGCCCTGCACGATGCTTCCATCTGGACGGGACATGTTACGAACGAATCCTATGATGACCCCATTCATCCTCTTGAACGGCACCATGCTATGAAGGAATGATGGCCCGAGGTCGATGATGTCGTCCACAATGTGGAAACACAGATGCACCATGATGTCAAAGAACGTGGGCGGGAAGTAAATCTCAAGCTCATTTAGTATGACAACGATCTCTTCCTGTAGCCTTCGGAGCTGCTTCACACTGATTGACTTTCGAGTGATAACGTCGAAAAAGTTGCAGAGACTAGTAAGTGTCTCACGAACGTGCTTGTCCATTATCCCTCTAAGGGCAACCGGAAGGATCTGCATCATCATCATGTGACAGTCATGAGACTTCATCCCGCTGAACCTTTTCTTCTTGGTGTCTAGAAATCTGCTTATCTTCCCAAAGTAACCGGAACTAACTTTGATTCCGGTGAGGCACTTGAAGAATTGATTGATCTCCTTTGGACTTAAGGTGAAGCAAGAAGGGGGGCAATAATTCTCTTCCTTCTTGTTGACTTTTTTGCCCATGTCCCCCGCCTCCATCTCCGTCTCCTCCGACTTTTTACGGGGCGGCATGTGAAGATCTGCCCTGATGTTCAAATCTTCCAAGTCTCTTCTTGCCTTCGGCCCATCCTTGGTATTATCTGGCATGTTCATCACTGTTGCAAGCAAGCTTTCAAGGACATTCTTCATGATATGCATTTGACCAAGGCAATGAGGCGTGTCGAGTTTGGGCCAGTACTCCAAGTCCCAGAAAACAGACCTTGTCTTCCATTCCTTTAGCAGCGGCTCCAGCGCCTTTTTCATCTTTCCTTGGCGCGGGGCACTGTTCCCAGTTTTTCAACAACTCATTGATTTCAGCGCCGCTCCTCATAAGTGGTGGTCCTCGATGCTCATCCTCAACATTGAATAGATCTCCATGGTTTGTCCACGGGTCATTCTTCTCGAGCCATCTTTGATGCCCGATGTACACGATTTTCCCAGACCCTCCATCTTTCATTAGCTGCTAAGACGTTGTATCATCCATGCACCGGGTGCATCCGCAATATTCAGGGCACACCTGGCCTGCGACATATTCGTAACCGAGATAGTCGTGCATCGTCATTATCAGCACGACCCTCATATAGAAATAGTCGCCTTTGCTGGCATCCCATGTCTTGGCCGGTGTTTTCCATAACATGTCTAACTCCTCTTTCAATAACCCCAGATACAGATTAATATTATTTCCCGGTTGTTTCGGCCCTTGAATCAGCATGCTCATGTGTATGTACTTTGACTTCATGCACAACCAGGGGGGAAGGTTGTACATCCATACAAACACAGGCCATGTGCTATGGTTGGTGTTCTGGTTGCCAAACGGATTCATTCCATCGGTACTCGCGCCAAGCATGATGTTCCTTTCATCATCTACGAAATATCCATATTCAGTGTTGAATGCTCGCCACTGGCTAGCATCCGCGAGGTGTCTCAGCTTCGGATCATCTCCATCATCGGGCTTCACCCTCTCCGCATGCCAGCGCATGAGCTTTGCTTCCTTAGGATCTACGAAATAACGCTGTAGATGGGGAGCGATCGGTAAGTACCATACAACTTTCTGAGGAGATTTCTTCCCGGCCTTCTTGCATCGAGAAGCATTGCACACCAGATAGCTAGTTTTTTCCGCGTGCTCCTTCCGATAAATGATTCAATCATTGATGCATGCATGCTATCTAATGTGGGGCTGATCAAGAGGGCACACGATCTTCTTGGCCTCATCGACACTAGTAGGACATAGGTTCCCCACGTGAGGAACTTTATTACCTGGATACTTCAAATGCTCATCAAGGCTTGCGACTGTCGATTTGTTTTTTACCTTCGTCTTTAGAAGTTCGAGCGTGAAACTCAAGCGGGTCACCTCGGGATCGCAACCATCATACAATGTAGTCTTTGAGTCTACCTCCAGTTGCACTAGCTTGGCCTCCTCTCTAGAAGTAGCTCTATCGCTACTCGTATTCTTGCAAAGCAGGTCTCGAACATGAGGGTCCTGCACGACTGAACTTAGTCCCGTCGAAGACTGCGGCATGTCCGCCACTTCTCTGCCATGTCTGGCCTCTTCTCCGTCGTGTATGGCCTCTTCCCTGCCATGTCTGGCCTCTTCTCCGCTACCCTGTCCTGCGCCCTTGTCATCGGGTCCATCGTCGGTCATCTCTTCGTCTAGCCCCATGTCATTATTGCCTGCCATTTGGACATCCTCATAATCATCTTCAATTATCCATCGAGTATATCCATCCATGAAACCATGCATGAGTAGGTGCGCCTTCAAACTGCCACGGTCAAAGGGGTCCAAGATGATGATTAGTTTGCATCTTCTACACTGACATAAAATCCCAGTCCGGTTATTTGAATACATGTCGTGCACCGCGGATCGCAACCATCTTTCCACCACCCTTCCACTGACCTTCATGATTTCCTGCGCGGTATAATAAGGAAAAGAATTATTACCATGCATGCATATGCTTACATCAAAGTCATAGAAAAATTCGGCGTGACCTTCCCTAAAAATAGGACATATAGAGTTTGCCCGAAATTCACCGAAACAGAAATAAATCAACATTTCGGCAAAACATAAGCAACTCATCTCAAGCACGATCTGACAAATACACATAGGCGGCAATTCATGCCACACACACATTCCCACCATCATAGTGCAAACACACATATTTCCATTCTTGCAAAGCACAACTTTTTACTCACCTATCGTCCCGAGAGAGGGATCGAGCACACGGTAGATGGCTGGTGCCGCTATCTAGGGATTGAAAGTAGTGGACAAAGATGCATTGCTTACTTCTAAAATGGATAGATCTAGTTGGAAGGAGATGCTCTACCTAACTAGTGGAGAGGGAGGGAGAGCTAGCTAGTGAGACAAAGATAGGAGTGGGGAAAGGGAAGGAGGGAGAGACAAATAAAGTGAGGAAGAAGCTAGAGAGAAAGAGAGGTCATTAATGGAGGAGATGGTGGATGGGGGCATTAATGGGGAGAGCAGAGAGGTAGGAGAAGGAAGAACTAAGTGAGGCAGCTAGAGGAGGGAGAGGGGAAAGGGGGAGGTGGAGTGTGGGATTAAAGGTGGCTGCTAGACATAGCAGTAGCGCGGTATGGTTAACAGCGCTACTGCTAAGCTCTATAGCGGTAGCGCGTGTCGGTGGCCCACCGCTGCTGCTAAGAGGGGCCCACCTGTTGGCACCGTGCACACATAGCGGTAGCGGGGGGCCACCAACACGCGCTAGTGCTGTTGGAATAGTAGTAGCACTGGTTTTTGCCGGACGCTACTAGTATGGGCAGCCCTTGGGGTGACGATGGGACCACTTAGCAGCAGCGCTGGTTCTCAGGGCAGCGCTACTGCTACTTTCGTACCTGTAGCGCTGGTATGTGCCACACGCTACTACTAAGTAGCAGTAGCGCGGCGCCCCAGACCCGCGCTACTGCTAAGGTTCTATATATAAGCTTTCTCCTAGTAGTGAGGTCACAATAGGGAGCAGGGTATTGCCTATTTAAACATCACACCACACTTGTAGACATGTATTAGGACACAATGCAAGTTTTGGTAGGACTTCTACACTCCGAAGACCCCAGAGCAGGCATAACCCTGAACTATTTGACCGGGAAATCTAGGCCTTCGACCGGCGAAGAACGACATTTCGCCAATGTACTTTTCTACTTGGTTATGCTAGGTTAGCCCATAGAAACATGTAAAACAAAGGTTGACCCCGGGTTATCACAAGATTCCCTTCGGCTTACTCATGGTGGCAGTTACCCCCTCTAAGTGCAGCCTTTAGCGCCGTCCATGAAGCGGGTCACACTCGATAGCGGCGTATTGGGTGTTTAAAACTCTCACCACACTTCTATACATGTATTAGGGCACAATGCAAGTTTTGGTGGGATTCCAATGCTCCACAGAGCCCCGAGCGGCCTATCCATGACCCGTTTGACCTAAAATTCTAGGCCTGTGACCGGCGACGAATGGCATTTCACCAATATACTTTTCTACTTGGTTGAGCTAGGTTAGCACATAGGAACATGTGATAACCCACAAGTATAGGGGATCAATTGTAGTTTTTTCGATAAATAAGAGTGTCAAACCCAACGAGGAGCTAAAGGTAGAATCAATATTCCCTTCAAGTTCTATCGACCACTAATACAACTCTACGCACACTTAACGTTCGCTTTAACTAGAACAAGTATGAAACTAGAAATACTTTGTAGGTGTAATGCTAGAACTTCTTTGCACAAATAAAAGTAGGAGTACTTTGCAAGATAATAAAAGTTAGTTGTTTAGTAGAAAGTTGTTGTAACACAAGAGAAAGATTTGTCCATAGGCAATCTATAACTATACCGGTAATCATTATTGCAATTTTATATGAGGGAGAGGCATGAGCTAACATACTTTCCGTACTTGGATCAAATGCACTTATGATTGGAACCCTAGCAAGCATCTGCAACTACCAAAGATCATTAAGGTAAAACCAAATCATAGCATTAAGTATCAAGTCCTCTTTACTCCCATATGTAACAACCCCCTTACTTGGGTGTAAGCTTCTGTCACTCTAGCCTCCCACAATAAGAGAATTGTGAACGTATTGCAAACCCTAGAGCGGGAATCCCTCTTGCTTGCGGGACACGGAGGACACCATAGGACATCACGAAAATAAAACATACAGCTCAAACCAATCACGGTCATCAATCAACCCATAGGACAAAACGAATCTACTCAAACAGCATAGGATGGCCACAAATCATTGGATAATAATATGTAGCATTAAGCACCATATTTAAGTAGAGATTGCAGCAGGGAGAAGAGGTGTTACACCGCTGCATAGAGGGGGAGAGAGTTGGTGTTGATGGCGGCGAAGTTGTTGGTGTAGATCGCCATCACAATGATTGCCCCGGTGGCGTTCCGGCGCCACCGGGAGAGAGGGCGAGAGAACCCCCCTCCTTGTTCTTCTTCCTTGGCCTCCCCTAGATGGGAAGAGAGTTCCCCCTATGGTCCATGGCCGCCATGGCGGCAGAGGGGCAAGAGCCCCTCCTAGATTGGATCTCTCTCTCTATTCTCTTTTGTTCTTCATTCATATTTTCTGGCCCTTCACCGTTTCTTAAATTCCCGGAGATCCGAAACTCCGATTGGGCTGAAATTTTAACATGATTTTCTTTCTAGATATTAGCTTCTTTGCACCTGAAGAGGAGCCCAAACCGACTTACGGGGTGCCCACGAGGCACCACCGTGTGTTTGGGGGGGCAGGCATGCCAATGTGGCTCGTGGAGGCCGTGGGCCTCCGTTTGCGTTGATTCCACCTCCCAAAAATCACATATATTCCAAAACAATTCTCTGTAAAATTTTATTGCATTTGGACTTCGTTTGATATGGATTTTCTGTGAAACAAAAACAAGCAGAAAACAGGAACTGGCACTGGGCACTGGATCAATAGGTTAGTCCCGAAAATAATATAAAATGTTGCCAAAAATATGTGAAAGTTGTAGAATATTGGCATGAAACAATAAAAAATTATAGATACGATGGAGACGTTTCAGCATCCCCAAGCTTAACTCATGCTCGTCCTCGAGTAGATAAATGATAAAAAAGATAATTTTTGATGTGGAATGCCACCTAGCATAATCTTGATCATATAATCTAGTCATGGCATGAATATTAAGACACGAGTGATTCAAAGGAATAGTCTATAATTTGATAAAAAGACATCAATACTAAGGCATACCAACAAGTAATCATGTCTTTAAAAATATCAATGCTAAAGAAAGTTATCCTAGCCCGTCATGCTCAATCATTGATCCATTCATGAAACACACTCAATATTAGCTACATCCAATGCACAAGTATGACAATAGTGCTCTCTAGTTGGCTTTATAAGAGAAGATGGAGACTCAAATAAAAATAAAAATTGCATAAAAGTAAATAGATAGGCCCTTCGCAGAGGGAAGCAGAGATTTGCTAACGTGCCTGAGCTCAAAGCTTAATTTAGAGAGATAAATTTTTTTGGGAGGCATGCTTTTCCTGTCAACGAAAACGAATGAGAATTTCCAATATCTTCCATGCTAAATACATTATAGGTGGTTCCCAAATAGAAAATAAAATTTATTCCTTTTTCCACTGTTCTTTCACAATCCATGGCTAGCCGTATCCACGGGTGCCCTCCATTCCAACACTTTCCAAGGAATTTATTATTATGATCGTATAAGATTTTTCATTTTATTTCATTTCACAATTCGGGACTGGGCATCCCTATTACCTGCCATACTCTCTTACAATGACAAGTGAATAAACACTCATCATGAGCGGTACGGGAACACAAAACAGAAAAATTATTTTGAAAATTAGAGTTGGCACACGCAAATTTACTTAGAACGGCATTGAAATACCGCATATAGGTACGTATGGTGGACTCATCTGGCACAACCTGGGTTTAAAGAGTTTGGATGCACAGGCAGTATTTCTGCTTGGAAGGCTAGCATTGAACATAACTAGCACTGAATAATGGACCATAAGTAGGATGTAACTTCGTTGTATAACTATTGACTTTACGTGCATGCATAGGGAATCACAAACCTTAACACCAATGTTCTTACTAAATTATAATTACACACTAGCACAACCCACATATCATCATCTCTATATCGCAAAACTATTGCAAGGAATCAAACATATCATATTCAGTGATCTACAAGTTTTATGTAGGATTTTAGGACTAACCATGTGAATGACCAATTCCTCTTGACTCTCTAAATAGATGTAAGTGAAGCAAGAGAGTTTAATTCTTTCTACAAAATACCACACTCTAATAAATATAAGTGAAGCAAAAGAGAATTCTACAAATAATGGTTTTCTATATGAAGAAAAACAGGCATCCAAACTTCAAATGATATAAGTGAAGCACATGAAGCATTCTATAAAGCCATACTCAAAAGATATAAGTGAAGCGCATGAAGCATTCTATAAATCAACCAAGGACTATCTCATACCAGCATGGTGCATTTATTAAAAGAAAGATAAAAATCACATGATGCTCCAAGAATTTACACATATCATGTGAGCAAAACAAAAACCGACACATACCGATAATTGTTGAATAAACACTACTAGGAAAATGCTTATATATAGAAGTTTACCAGTAGCGCCTGTTTGGGCACCCACGCAACTGGTATGTACCAGTAGCGCCTGGTACAACACACGCTACTGCTACTTAATAACAGTAGCGTTGGTTAGCGTGGGCCGCGCTGCTGTTACGTGGGCCGCAGGGCCAAAATTGTAGCCCACTTAGCTGTAGCGTGGGCTGTGAACCGGCGCTACAGCTAGTGGGCTTAGCAGTAGCGCCGGCCCCTACGCAGCACTACTACTACACCAAAAGAAAACCCCCCGGTCGGCCCCCCACACCCTCTCTCACTTCGATCGTCCTCCCCTCTGCCCGACGCCGCCGCGGTTAGGGTTCCTCCCCGCCTCACCCCAGCCGACGACACCGCCACCGCCGCACCCGAGCCACCACGCGTGCCACCACGCGCCACCGCCGTCGCTGGTAATGCTCGTCCTCCCCTCCTCCGCTGCTCCTCTCCCCTCTCGCCGCCCCCTCTGTCGCTGCCCGTGCGCTCTCGCCGGCCGCCTCCCCGCTCCCCCTGCTGCCCCACTATCCCGGCCGCCCCCCATGCAACTCCGCCGCCGCCCCCACTCCGGCCGGCTCGGGCTATATCGAGAGCAACCCGATGCCAGAACCCTACCAGCCTGACCTAGCCGCGCTGCTCTAGTGTAGTAGTGTAGGCTACGGATCGAGATGCATCTGCCTCTAGTGTAGTAGTCCAATGATTCCGCGTCTGCTACTTTGGTTGTGGTTTTTGTGTTTCTCACAGTAGTTGTTTTTTGATGCTATTGTAGCTGTGCAATTGTTCGCATATGGATTAATTGGGTTAATTCTAGCATCTCTAGATCCTACTGTTAATTAGTATCACATATCATCTTCTATGTTACTAGATCTTAGGATTATAATTGTCCATCAAATTGCTTCTCGCGGAAGAATCTCTTCATCTAGAGATATCGGTGATATACATGGCAATTCTTGTTATATGTAATGTCCTCACACTGCAGAATCTAATAAGTTTTGAAATTTTGTTTTGTTTATATGCACAAGATAAACAACAAAGATTGTCCAAAATTTTCATATGTATTCGTTAGCCTTTGTGACTAGATATTTCTGTCGCTTGTACGACCTGTTGCAACTTGCAAGTGTTGACGGTTTTTATGTAAATATAAAAGATGGACGGAAGCATGTGCATGCTCTTAACTTTAGTTACTAAACCTGAATATTTTATTTTATGATTAAGATCAATGCACTGTAGTCTGCTAGCTGTGAGTCTTGTTGGCTGATTTGGCATTTGCCTGCTAGCTGTTGGTTCTATTCTAGAAGGTGTTAGTAAGTTATTTGAGAACTTTATGTTTACTTTTTGAGATCGGATTCCACTATGAAAATATAACTGAAGAAGAACCAAAAATAGCACATGCTACTATTTTTCTTTCCTATGAAGTGGATCGTTAATCCTTTGCTCATATTGCTTTAGGAAAATGGCGCCACCACCACCACCATGTCGACTGTGCAAGTCAAGGTGCGCCAGCAGCCTTGCAACTGGCACGCTGTTTGGCATCTACTTCCAGCCGAGTTTTCTTCATGCTGCGGTAACAAAATATATGAAACTTGTAACAACTATTTTGTTTTTAGTGTTATTGGCATTAATGCATTGTGTATATATCATTTTGCTTTTTTACACATATTGCCCTATGCAATGTGAGGTTGGAATTCAACAAGCTGACCGGAGACACTGTGACCTTTGAGGCTCCTGGGGGCCCCTACACTATGGAGGTTGAGAAAGGATGAAATATGTCGCAGATGGGAGGAGATGGATGGGTCCGTTTCATCGCCGACATGGGTATCACTGGTGGTGAGTTGATCAGCTTCTCCTTCAGAGCAGAAAAACCCAAGCTGGCCGTCATTTATGTCAACAAGGAGGAAGATGATGAAGATGATGAGGATGATGAGGACCCACTTGATGAAGCCATCTATGCTCAAAGAATGAGGCTGAGCGAGGAGGAGGTGTGCAACCTATGGGACATAATTGCGCCACGTGCTGACTTCGTCGGGGTGCCATTCGTGACCCGCCTGACAAGTACCATGGTTGATCGGCATGTCATGGTATGTTGCACTTACTGTAGTAATTTGATGATATGCTTTATTGTTATACTTACAAATGCAAATTATCAGTATGTAGAATCCGATGTAATGCATAGTGTAGAATCCAATGATATGCTTAATGTAGAATCCGATTACATGCTTACTTAGTGTAGAGTCCAACGATATGCTTAAAGAATCCGATGATATGCTTAGTGTAGAGTCCGATGATATGTTGTGTAGAAGCTAGCCGATGATATACTTTAGTGTAGAGTCCGAGGACATGCTTATAGTGTAGAGTCCAATGACATTCTTACTGTCTGATCGATGATATGCTTTAGTGTGTAGCTAGAGTCCAATGATATATATGCTTAGTGTAGAATCCAAAGAACTGTTAATAGTGTAGAATCCCTACTTATGAGTAGAATTCATGCTTAGTAGAAATGTAGTACTGTATTTTGATAGTGTAGAAATCTATACTTAGTAGAAATATATTTGCAAGAGTATGTGCGAGGTTACTTATTAATTGATATGTTTTTCTTATTCAGAAATTGCCAAAGAGCCTATCTGTGAGTTGTGGTATCAAGCCTGATGAAGAAGTCTCTGCTGGAATACGCCTTACCGCGAGGGGCTCCGTCACCACCTGTGCGTACGGCGTGGACACGGACGCTCGCACACACTTTAGCACGGTCGGGTGGAAGAGCTTCCTCTTTGGCAAGAATCTTCATGTTGGACAGGCCATCCTAATTACTATCAGGAACACCCACCGCCAAGGTTTGAGGATGATGATCGTCATTGATATCATCTAGACCTATATATGTGTGTGGCTGCTAAACCATATATATGCTACTATGACTACCTAGTAGACTACTTATCAACTATTAGTTCGCCATATGATCTATCCAACTAGTAGACTACTAAGATGGTTCTGTGAACTTATTTTATTTGCACTGGACGTGCCTTGATTTCCATCCATGAATATTGCATCTGACTTTTATTTTTTTAATTTCTATTTAGTTAGTTGTAGCGTGGGGGAAAAATAGGGCGCTACTAGTACGTGATAGTAGTAGCGCTGGGGAAAAAAGGAGCGCTACTACTACTTACATAGTAGTAGCGTGGGGGAAGAAAGGAGCGCTACTACTAAATATTTTAGCTGTAGCGCAGGGTAAAGAACGCGCTACTGCTAAAATTTAGCTGTAGCGCCTTAGTAGTAGCGCAGGTACCCACGCTACTGGTATGCAAAAAACCTACGCTACTGGTAATGTTTTTCCTAGTAGTGAAAGATGGGATGCCTTCCGGGGCATCCCCAAGCTTAGACTGTTGAGTCTCCTTGAATATTTACTTGGGGGGCCTTGGGCATCCCCAAGCTTGAGCTCTTGCCTCTCCTCATTCTTCTCATATCAATACCACCTCGATCTTCGAACACTTCATCCACTCAAAACTTAACAAAACCTTCGTGAGATCCGTTAGTATAATGAAGCAAATCACTACTTTAAGTACTGTTGCAAACCCATTCATATTTTATTTTTCACTATACCTACTGTATTCTAACTTCTCCATGGATTATACCTTCGAATAAAATCCATAGTTTCATTAAAACAAGCAAAACAATGCATCAAAAATAGAATCTGTCAAAACTCAAAAAATTATGAAAAATTAGGACAAAATAAAAAGTTTGCATAGAAGTACTGTATAAAAATTTCATAATTTTTGAATGTTCCAGTAAAAAAATGTAAATTCACGCACTCCAGCAAATGTTTCTGTTTTTGCACTGCACATACCAAACAAGCAATTTAAACATCCTAACTGTAAATCTTGGCACATTACTTTTATAATACAATGAATTTGTACAAGGGGATAATTATTTTTGTGAGAAACTTCCATGAAAAATTCTACATTGTTTCCATGAGCATGAACACAAGTGTTCAAGGTCGACCCTCACTTCTCCAATGCATAACCTTCCAATCACTTCTCTTTTTGAACAAGTTTTTAGGTTCCCCTCTATTTTTTTTTTCTTTTTAAACCCTCTTAAAAGCTCACAACAGAAATAAATGACTCTCTAAAACTTCCGGGTTGTCTCCCTGGCAGCGCTTTCTTTAAAGACATTAAGGTAGGCATAAAGTGCTCAAGCAATTGATCCACTCGGATCCCAAGGTATATCAAAGCCAATTTTAATTAATAATGATTTGTAATTTAGTAGTGAGCACCAAGCAACATATATCATGCAATGACGAAGTCTAACTCTTTTCATATGCATCGGCATGTCATAAAAGAACAATTCATGCACATCAAGTAAAGGCCAATGCTTCGCATAAACAGTTTCTTGCAATTTTATCGTATTGGAAACATAGAGAGGCGGAAATGTAGTTCCTCTCTCATAATAATTGCAAGTAGAAGCAGCAAGCACATGCATATTATATTCATCCAAATCATCATGTGCACCGGTAAAACGCAACCCATCAATATAGTCCTTATAAGCGCAAACTTCTTCGATATAGTGTAGTTTGGAGAATTCAAAAAGATAATAGGATTATCATGTTTAGGTGCAATAGCAACCATTTCATGTTCAAAATAAGGAACTATAGCAAGTTCATCTCCATAAGCATCATTCAAATTGGCATCATGGCCACAAGCATAGCAAGCATCAATTTCATCAAAAAGGGATATTTCAAATGAATCAAAGGGATCATAGCAATTACCATAGCATTCATCCTTCGGTAAGCATGAAGGGAAATTAAACAATGTATGAGTTGAAGAGTTACCCTCATTAGAAGGTGGGCATGGGTAGCTAATCCGATCTTCCTCCTTTTGTTCTTCGCTCTCCTCATCATCTTTTTCATCTAATGAGCTCATAATTTCAGCAATTTCTTCTTCCATAGATTCCTGCAAAATATTAGTCTCTTCTTGGACAGCGGAGGTGTCCTCAATATATTCTTTAACATAAGCATTAGAAGCATAATTTTCATAGCAATATTTAAGTATGGCAAAAATTTCATATTTGTAAAGAGTAGCATCACACTTTTCAATCAAAGAAGCAATTTCATAAGCACCCTTAAAAGCAACAAATTCTTCTATTTGTTCAATATCATAGTAACTATAAGCACCTCTGGCATAAGAAGATAAGATTCCATTATCCTTAAACTCACATTGGTACTGAAGGTGTTTTTCAGGGTTTTCAGAACAACAAGTAAAATCATGTATTTCACATAAATTCCAAGCATAGCAATTCAAAGTATTAATATGATGCCATAAGAGTTTCCATTTTTGAGATAAGCGGTGTCGCAAAAAATAAGCATGCTCATCTAATGATTTTCCCTCAACTAATCTAGTTGGGTTTTTAGCACGAGCACATAGGGATCAAAGATGATCCAAGTAGAAAGCTTCAGCAGTATGATAGATTTTGGGTGGTTCTTCAACCATTGTTTTAGTAGGTACAACTATTTTTTTTGGTATTTTACGTTTTCTACCCATAACTAAAGATAGAAAACAAGAGCACAAAATAAAATCTACTTAGTGATAAAGCAAACAAGCACACACGAGAATATCAACCGCACGCTATTGCTCCCCGGCAACGGCGCCAGAAAAAGGTCTTGATAACCCACAAGTATAGGGGATCAATTGTAGCTTTTTGGATAAATAAGAGTGTAGAACCCAACGAGGAGCTAAAGGTAGAATCAATATTCCCTTCAAGTTCTATCGACCACCGATACAACTCTACGCACACTTAACATTCACTTTACCTAGAACAAGTATGAAACTAGAAATACTTTGTAGGTGTAATGCTAGAACTACTTTGCAAGAATAAAACTAGGAGTTCTTTGCAAGATAATAAAAGTTAGCTGTTTAGTAGAAAGTTTTTGTAACACAAGACAAAGATTTCTCCATAGGCAATCGATAACTAGACCGATAATCATTATTGCAATTTTATATGAGGGAGAGGCATGAGATAACATCCTTTCCGTACTTGGATCATATGCACTTATGATTGGAACTCGAGAAAGCATCCGCAACTACCCAAGATCATTAAGGTAAAACCCAACCATAGCATTAAGTGTCAAGTCCACTTTACTCCCATACGCAACAACTCCCTAACTCGGGTGTAAGCTTCTGTCACCTCTAGCCGCCCACTATAAGAGAATTATGAACGTATTGCAAACCCTACAGCGGGAATCCCGCATGCTTGCATGACATGGAGGGAAACATAGGACAGCACCACAATAAAACATACAACTCAAACCAATCACAATCATCAATCAACCCATAGGACAAAACAAATCTACTCAAACATCATAGGATGGCCACAAATCATTGGATAATAATATGTAGCATTAAGCACCAAGTTTAACTTTTAGTAAAGATTACAGCAGGGAGAATAGGTGTTACACCACTGCATAGAGGGGGAGAGAGTCGGTGTTGACGGCGGCAAAGTTGTTGGTGTAGATCGCCGTCACGATGATTGCCCTAGCGGCGTTCCGGCGCCACCAGGACAGAGGGGGAGAGAGACCCCCACCTTGTTCTTATTCCTTGGCCTCCCCCCTAGATGGGAGGAGAGTTCCCCCTTTGGTCCTTGGCTGCCATGGCGGCGGAGGGGCAGGAGCCCATCCTAGATTGGATCTCTCTCTCTGTTCTCTTCTGTTTTTTGTTCCTGTTTTCTGGCCCTTCACCGTTTCTGAAATTCTCGGAGATCCGTAACTCCGATTGGGCTGAAATTTTAACATGTTTTTTCCATATATTAGCTTTCTTTTGCCTAAAGAAGATCCCCAACCGACTTGTTGGGTGCCCATGAGGCACCACCTCGCTTTTGGGGGGGAGCAGGCGCGCCAATGTGGCTCGTGGAGGCCATCCGCCTCCGTTTGCGTTGATTCCACCTCCTAAAAATCACATATATTCCAAAATAATTCTCCATAAAATGTTATTTCATTTGGACTTCGTTTGATATGGATATTCTGTGAAACAAAAACAAGCAAAAAACAGGAACTGGCACTGGGCACTGGATCAATAGGTTATTCCCAAAAATAATATAAAATGTTGCCAAAAATATGTAAAAGTTGTACAATATTGGAATGAAACAATCAAAAATTATAGATACGACGGAGACGTATCAACATGTAAAACAAATTTTGAGCCCAAGTTATAACAAGGTTCCCTCCAGGTTACCCGTGGTGTCAGTTTTCCACTCTAAGTGTAGGCGTTAGTGCCGTCCGTAAAGCGGGTCACACTCGGGAGCCGGGTATTGGGTGTTTAAACCTCGCACCACACTTGTGCACATGTATTAGGACACAATGCAAGTGTTGTTGGGATTCCTACCCTCCAAAGACCCCAGATCGGCCTGACCCTGACCCGTTTACCGGGAAATCTAGGTCTTTGACTGGCGATGAACGTCATTTCACTAATGTACTTTTCTACTTGGTTTAGCTAGGTTTTCCCATAGGAACATGTAAAACAAAGTTTGAGCCCAAGTTAACACAAGATTCCCCTCTGGTTACCCGTGCTGGTAGTTTGCCACTCTAAGTGCAGGCGTTACTGACATCCGTGAAGTGGGTCACACTCGGGAGTTGGATATTGGGTGTTTAAACATCCCACCACACTTGTATACATGTATTAGGACAGAATGCAAGTTTTGGTGTGTTCCTACCCATCGAAGACCCCCGAGCGGCCTAACCCTGACCCGTTAGACCTGAAAATCTAGGCCTTTGACCGGTGATGGATGGCATTTCACCAATCTAGTTTTCTACTTGGTTGTCCTATGTTAGCTCATAGGAACATGTAAAAAAAAGTTTGAACCCATGTTATCACGAGATTCCCTTTGGGTTAACTATGGTGGCAGTTTCCCACTCTTAAGTCCAGGTGTCAGTGCTGTCCATGAAGCAGGTCACACTCAAGAGCTTAGTATTGGGTGTTTAAACATCCCACCACACTTGTATACATGTAGTAGGACACAATGCAACTTTTGGTGGGATTCCTACCCTCCAAAGACCCCTGACTGGCCTAACCCTGACCCGTATGACCGAGAAATCTAGGCCTTTGACTGGCGACGAACGGCATTTCTGAGGGAAATATGCCCTAGAGGCAATAATAAAGTTGTTATTATTTTATATTTCCTTGTTCATGATAAAGTTTTATTATTCATGCTAGAATTGTATTGACTGGAAACTTAAATACATGTGTGAATACTTAAACAAATACCGTGTCCCTAGTGAGCCTCTACTAGACTAGCTCGATGATCAAAGATGGTTAAGGTTTCCTAACCATAGACATGAGTTGTCATTTGATAACGGGATCACATCATTAGGAGAATGATGTGATGGACAAGAGCCATCCATTAGCATAGCATATGATCGTTCTATTTTTTGCTACTGCTTTCTTGAATGTCAAATACATGTTTCTTCGACCATGAGATCATGTAACTCCCAGATACCGGAGGAATACCTTGTGTGCTATCAAACATCACAACGTAACTGGGTGATCATAAAGATGCTCTACAGGTATCTCCGAAGGTGTCTGTTGAGTTGGCATGGATCGAGACTAGGATTTGTCACTCCGTGTTTTGGAGAGGTATCTCTGGGCCCTCTCGGTAATGCACATCACAGAAGCTTGCAAGCAAAGTGACTAAGGAGTTAGTTACGGGATGATGTATTATGAAACGATTAAAGAGACTTGCCGGTAATGAGATTGAACTAGGTATGGAGATACCGACGATCGAATCTCGGGCAAGTAACATACCGACGGACAAAGGGAATTGTGTATGTTGTCATAACGGTTTGACCGATAAGATCTTCATGGAATATGTAGGAACCAATATGGGCATCCAGGTTCCGCTATTGGTTATTGACCAGAGAGTCGTCTCGGTCATGCCTACATCATTCCCGAACCCGTAGGGTCCGCACGCTTAATGTTCGTTAACGATATAGTGTATTATGAGTTATGTGAATTGGTGACCGAATTTTGTTCGGAGTCCCGGATGAGATCACGGACATGACGAGGAGCTTCGGAATGGTCTGGAGGTAATGATTGATATATAGGACGATGATACTTGGATACCGAAAGAGTTTCGGAATGTACAGAGTAGAAATTGGGTCACCGGAAGGGGTTCCGGACACCCCGGGAGGTTAATGTGTCATATGGGCCAAAGGGGGGAACACACCGGCCCACAAGGGGCTGGCGCGCCCCTCCTAGGCCGCAGCCCTTGGGGAGAGAAGGAAATGTGGGGAGTCGGCCTCCCACTTCCTTTCCTCTCCCCCCTTTCCTTCCCTCCTCCGGCAAATATGGTAATGGGGGCGCGGCTAGGGAAGGAGGCCAAGTAGGATTCGGCCTCCTTGGCTGCTCCCTCCTCCCCCCACCTATATATATACGGGCGGGGGGGGGGGGGGGGGGCGCCACACATAACCACGACAATCTCTTAGACGTGTGCGGCACCCCCCTCCACAGTTCCATCCCTCGGTCATATTCTCGCAGTGCTTAGGCGAAGCCCTGCGAAGATAGCATCACCATCACCGTCACCATGCCGTCGTGCTGCCGGAACTCACCGACTACCCCGTCGTCTTGCTGGATCAAGAAGGCGAGGACGTCACCGAGCCAAACGTGTGCTGAACGCGGAGGTGCCGTACGTTTGGTACTTGATTGGTTGGATTGCGAAGAAGTTCGGCTACGTCAACCGCATTACTACACGCTTCCGCTTACAGTCTACGATGGTACATAGACGCACCCCCCTCGTAGCTATGCATCTCCATGGATAGATCTTGCGTGTGCGTAGAAATTTTTTTGTTTTTCATGCAACGTTCCCCAACAGTGGCATCATGAGCCAGGTCTATGCGTAGATGATATGCACGAGTAGAACACAAAGAGTTGTGGACGGTGATGTTCATACTGCTTACAACCAACGTCTTATTTTGATTCGGCAGCATTGTGGGATGAAGCGGCCCGGACCAACCTTACATGTCCACGTACATGAGACCGGTTCCACCGACTGACGTGCAACTTGTTTTGCATAAAGGTGGCTGGTGGGTGTCTGTTTCTCCTACTTTAGTTGAATTGAATTAGACTACGGCTAGTCCTTGAAGAAGGTTAAAACAGCAAACTTGATAAATTACCGTTGTGGTTGTTTTTCCATAGGTAAGAATGGTTCTTGCTAGAAACCCGTAGCAGCCACGTAAAACTTGCAAACAACAAAGTAGAGGACGTCTAACTTGTTTTTGCAGGTTATGCTGTGATGTGATATGGTCAAGACATGATGTGATATACGTTATTGTATGAGATGATCATGTTTTGTAATTTATCGGCAACCGGCAGGAGCCTTATGGTTGTCTCTTTATTGTATGAAATGCAAGCGCTATGTAATTGCTTTACTTTATCGCTATGCGTTAGCAATAGTTGTAGAAGCAATAGTTGGCGAGACGACCATGACGCAACGATGGAGATCAAGGTGTCGAGCCAGTGACGATGGAGATCATGATGGTGCTTTGGAGATGGAGATCAAAAGCACAAGATGATGATGGCCATATCATGTCACATATTTTGATTGCATATGGTGTTTATCCTTTATGCATCTTATTTTGCTTAGAACGATGGTAGCATTATAAGATGATCCCTTCACTAAATTTCAAATAAAAGTGTTCTTCCTGAGTATGCACCATTGCTAAAGTTCGTCGTTTCGAAGCACCTCTTGATGATCGGGTGTGATAGATTCTACGTTCACATACAACGGGTGTAAGCCAGTTTTACACAAGCAGAATACTTGGGTTAAACTTGATGAGCCTAGCATGTACAGACATGGTCTCGGAACACTGGAGACCGAAAGGTCGAACATGAGTCATATAGTAGATTTGATCAACATGGAGATGTTCACCATTAATGACTATCCCATCTCACGTGATGCTCGGACATGGGCTAGTTGATTTGGATCATGTATCACTTAGTCAACTTGAGGGATGTTAATTTAAGTGGGAGTTCATTTCTAATTTGATTAATTGAACTTAATTTATCATGAACTTAGTCTTGATAGTTTCTTTGCATATCTATGTTGTAGATAAATGGCCCGTGCTACTGTTCTATTGAATTTTAATGCGTTCCTAGAGAAAGCTAAGTTGAAAGATGATGGTAGCAACTACACGGACTGGGTCCGTAACTTGAGGATTATCCTCATTGCTGCACAGAAGAATTATGTCCTTGATGCACTGCTAGGTGATAGACCTGCTGCAGGAGCTGCTGCAGACATTGTGAACGCCTGGCAGGCTCGATCTGATGACTACTCGATAGTTCAGTGTGCCATGCTCTACGGATTAGAAACGGGACTGCAAAAGCGCCATGGAGCATATGAGATGTTCCAAGAGCTGAAATTGATATTTCAAGCTAATGCCTGGGTTGAGAGTTATGAAGTCTCCAACAAGTTCTTCAGCTGTAAGATGGAGGAGAACAGTTCTGTCAGTGAACACATACTCAGAATGTCTGGGTACCACATGTAACACCCCTGTGTAATAACCACTGTGATCATCTGCTAATAATGCCAAGTCATTCTCATTTGCAGTGCTTAGTCACAATGGTTAAAGATTCAATTCAATTCCTTCTCTGAAAATCAATTCAAATTCAAAGTGAAAATTGAAGTTGTTCAAAACTTGTGGGAAAAATGTTCACCTGCTAGCAAATATTCCAAAACCATTTTCTGTTAAGCAATACAACATCATCATCAATTCAAAATGGGCATAAGCATTTAAAACAGTGCCAAAAGGAGCATTTTAAATGCCATATTCATTTTTGAAAATTCTAAATGAATTAAAAAACTCACCAAACTTTTTGTGGCAGTAAGGAATATTGCATGTCAATTATTGATGCAAGTGCCACATTTTACAAAAGTCATTTGAAAGCAAAAGAGATAGAAAACAGAAGGTTTACCAGAAAACAGAAAAAGAAAAAGGAAAAAGGCCACTGTGCACTGGGCCTAAGTGCACAGTGCCTGAGGCCGGCCCATCTCCCTCACCTCCCACTCTCTCTGCTTTCGTGTCGCCGTGCCCGTGGCCGCGCCGGCGAGCTCCGGTCGTTCCTCGACACGGTGACGGCCACCGACAGGGAGGGGATAAGGCCCCGGCCTCGTCCACCCCCCTGGCCTCCCTCACCACTCTCCCCTCATCTCTCTTGTATATCCCTCAAGCTCTCTCCCTCCCTACCGAACGAGACCGACGCGGTCGCCGCCGTGCCTCGCCCGTCCTTGCGGCCACCGAGTCCCTCCGGCCACACCAAGCTGTGCACGCGCTCCGTCTCTGTCGACCACGTCTCCCCGCCAGGCCACGCGACGCCGGACGCCTCCAGGAGCTGCCCCGACCTCTTCTTCTCCTTCGGCTCCGGCGGGCACCACTGCTTCGATTCGTTGTCGTTACTGCGCTCCCGTGCAGCCGAAGGGCCTCCGTGTGCCCGCTAGGTGAGCCGCGAGCCTCCCCTGCCTCTGTTTCGCTCGAGGTCGCCCCGTAGCTAGCTCCCGTCGTAGCCGAGCTCCGGCAGCCGCCATGGCTGCGAGCTCCGCGCTCCCCATGCCGCACTGCTCGAACCAGTGGCTCCAACGCACTCCTGGTGAGCTGCTTCTCCTGTCTAGCTGTTTGGCGCATGCGATAACGACCCGTAGCCATGTTCCCTCTCTGACCCGAACCGCACCGTCGCCTCGGCTCGCCGCCGGTGCCGTTTCCGGCCAACCCAGCTCTGGCCACCACCACAGATCGACGCGGCGTCGTCCGCTCGTTCGAACGCGCCTTCGCGCGTGCGAAATGGCTGCGCGTAGACGATTTCCGGCGACACCCGAGGCCCTCCGCCATGTTTTTGCGTCGACGCCGGTGTACCGCTGGCCGCCGCTTATGTGGCATACCCGGGGCGACCCCCAGGGTCACTGCCAGTGGGCCCAGGGGCCCCGTTGACTGGGTTGACCAGGTCAACTGCTGACTGGGCAGCCCCAGCCACTGACAAGCGGGCCCCACTGCGTAGTTAAGTAAATTAAAATGATTCTACAAATAACTTAATTAGGAACCTAATCAGTCACTGACAGTGGGCCCCTGTTAGATAATTAGGTAATTAGATTAAATTCAAAACTCTGTTAACCTCACTGTCTATGACAGGTGGGGCCCACTGGTCAGTTTGACCAGTCAATTGATCTGTTGACTGCTAATGTAGAGCTGATGCAATGCTGATGTCATAATTCCATTTCTGTTAATAAAAATAATTCTAGAAAATGTTTAAATCTTTTAAAATCCGTAGAAATTAAACCGTAACTAGGATCAAAAAACTTTCTACATGAAAGTTGATCAGAACGACGAGACGAATCTGATCGTGTCATCTGTTTCTATGTCGGAACCCTCTACGTAGGTGAACACGTAACTTTCCGCCCGTTTCTGGTAGATGAATAGTGTATATATACCGGTTAATAAATCCAACTTAAACCCTAAAATAACTAAAATGACTTAGACAAATCTGTAGACAACCCGGCACAGCACCTTAGGCATGGCATACTCTGTGTCACATATATTTGTTGTGTATTTATTTGTTTCCTCCCCCTCTTCTCTCTCGGTAGACCCTGACACCGACGTAGTCCAGGAGACCGACGCAGCCCCGGAGGTCGACTACGCCCATGACGACCAGATCTTTGACGCAGAGCTTCCAGGCAAGCACCCCCCTTTTTGAACATTTCGATATCGCCTATTCTCTTCTCTCTTATGCATGCATTAGAAATTGCTACTGCTACTGCTTTACCTATTATGATGCATTGCCTGATTTTTGTAACCTGCTGTTGATAACTACCTGCTTAGCATAGGCTGTTTAGAGACCCGTTAGAGACCCCATTTTGACCCAACTGCCCTGCTGGATTATCAGAAGACCCGATCAGCGGGATTGAAGACCAGGCCCCGGCACCGCACATCACCCCCCCTAGTTGTACGACACTATCGGGTTACTCTCGAGTGCCGAGGGTGATACCTCGTCAGCACTTCTGATGTTAATCTTGTAGGTTAGTTCATCGGTTGTGGTCATCGAGGGTGATTCCTCTTTCTCCACTCCCGGTAACGACGTTGTCATGCAACTCCTCAAGAGTGGACCTCGAGGGTGATTCCTCCTTAGTTCACCTTGACGATTACATCAGGTGGAATTCCATCGAGGGTGATTCCTCAGGGTTCCCCTTTGGTGTTCTGGACAAATGGATACTATGACTTTACCACATAACCATGATACTAAAGTCGGGTCGGCCCTGAGGGGTACCCGCGCGAGCATGAGATGCGGTTGATGTGTAGTCGGGTGACCAGATAGAGTACCCGCGACATAATTACGAGGCGCGGCCGTGCATTCTTAGCCCTTGCAGCAAGTACTTGAGACGGGGCGATGGGGTCACATCGATCGTGAGTCTCTGCTCGTTACCGCACGCTCCTAATTCACTAACGGTTTGGATATTTGATCTGAGTGGGCCTCTGGACCGATAGCACTAACCATCACGTGGGAACAGTTATGGGCACTCTGCGTCGTAAACATCAGCCGAAGCATAATAGACGTCATGCGACTGAGCGGGGCGCGCCGTGTTGGACCGCCTTAAGCAACCGCCTTGATAGTGTGGGTTGCTATTTCTGCTCACGGCCGCCCACGCAACATGCAGGAGTTCCCGGGGCGATGGCCCAAGACCCCTAGGGGCATAGGTTTAGTCCGGCGTGCTGACCTCTCTGTTAAGCCTAGGTCGGGTTGGGGCGTATCGTTTGGCCGAGGCCGGGCATGAACCAGAAAAGTGTGTCCGGCCGGAGTTATCGAGCGTGGTGGGTAAGTTGGTGCACCCCTGCAGGGAAGAAAACATCTATCGATAGCCTGTCCTACGGTAATGGAAACTCGGAGTTGTATCCCGATCGATACAACTAGAACCTGACACTTGAGATGATAACTGGATAGTATGGCTCTGGATTGCTTTCTCACAGAGAGTCGAGGAAGCATCTCTGGGTGAGGATGATGACACAACTATTACTTTACATTATGCTAATCTGCGCTCTTCTAATGCTGCAAGACCGCTGAAGATGATGAAGATGCTAGTCTTCGATAGGACTAGGCTTCCCGTCTATTCTGGCATTTCTGCAGCCCAGTCCATATATACAGCCTCCCTTTGATAATGTTGCATATGTAGTGTAGATCCTTGCTTGCTGAGTACTTCGGATGAGTACTCACGGTTGCTTTGCTTTCTTTTCCTCCCCATATACGTTTGATGCAACCAGATGATGGAGCCCCTAAGACAGCTGCCCCCGCCGACAGCTACTACTACTACCATCCCGGCGAGTACTACTACGAGGAGCCGTCCGATGACCTGGAGTTGGTTCGGAGGGTCCCAGGCAGGAGGCCTGCGCCTTTCGATCGTAGTGTTTTCTTTTGCCCCGCCTTATTAAAGGCTTATTCTGTCTTTCTTGTTATATCTGTACTCAGATATCTGATGCTTCCGCTGACGCTTGTATGCGAGCTTATGTATTCGAGCCCTCGAGTCCCCTGGCTTGTAAAATAAAGCTTGTATGACTTTATTTTTGTTTTAGAGTTGTGTTGTGATATTTTCAAGTGAGTCCTTAGGCATGATCGTGTGCATTTGCATGTATGATTAGTGCACGATTAAGCCGGGGACGTCACATGTTGGTATCAGAGCCGACTGCCTGTAGGAACCCCCCTTTCCAACTCCTTGGCCGAAGTTGAGTCTAGTCGTCCAAAACTGTTTTACTAACTTGGCTGCGTGGCTTACGGGCCCACGTTGCCAATTGGGTGGTATTAGGATCTTTTATTCCTCTTCCTTACTCTGGGACTCTGATCTCTCTTCTTTTTGGGTTAAATGAATTTTACTAACGCCGACACATAGGATGTCGTAAGTCTCGTCTACCCGGAGAGCTGGATATCTGTGCTTAATCCCTTACCATTGATCTGATTATTCTGATAATCATTTTTCCTTTCCATTGGTTTGCTTAACTTTTCTTTCCGAGTTGAATTATACTTCTCATTGTCATTTGACAATCCTGAATTTCCTCTATTTCAGATGGATTGTTTGTTTCCCCCATGTCCTGCGACGCAGCTTGTGCTTCGCACTTGGGCTCATGATTCCCCCGGTTTTCCAGCTGTCCTGATCACCCTCCTGACCAGACTGGATTACCGCTGGTACCCCGAGTACATGGTCTACGAGGATTACCGCGAGTTCAACCAGGAGGAGTACCATGCTGATGTTCGTATCTATGATCAGCAAGATGACTCAGACACTGAGCTGCACATTTTTCACGGTATCGGTGTGACGATTGAGATTGCAGTCCATGATGCCGCCTACTCTGCTGTTGCACGTCTTCGAGGAGAGTCCAGCTTTAGCTTGGATACCTCTGAGTTCCGATACATTCCGTATGCCCCTGCTGTAGATGCTACTGGGTACTACACAGCTATCTGTGCCCCGTACGAGCCTCGTCGTTACGACCCGCAGGTTCTGATTCAGTGCACTCAGGCTCTGGATCGCACTGTTCGGGCTCTTGCCGTTGAGTTGTTTGCCACTCGAGCATGTCTCTACGATGCTATGACGCAGTTGCTACCAGCTGTTCATGCAGGGATACATCCAGAGCACATCCTTTACCCGTGCAGGACTCAGATGTATGCTGGTATTGATTGGCCTGCTGTTGGAGGTCACACAACTACACGTGGACCTCTTCTTCCAGCTCGAGACTGGATTCTTCATCAGAGTGCACATGGAGAGCAGGATCTTTCCGTGATGAATATTCATCGTCCGCACTTGCAGTTACCCCGTTTCAGTGGTTCTTCCCGACGTTGATGTAGCCTTTGCTATGTCGCGTGGTGTACTTCCTTACCGCGTGCCTGCGCACCGCCTAGCATATCTAGCTTTTAAATTTGCGCCGTTATGCTATTCGCATGTACCCGACTCTGTGTATGGATCTGTATGTCTTAATTGGCTACTGTTAAGTATCTATTACACTGCTTAATTGTTGTCATGACCGGTAAGATGCCACCGTTCTCCCTACTTTTGATCGACACCCCTCCACAGCTCCACAGTATCGGAATCTGACTCTCCTGTACATCTTTAATTCTGAAGTATCCTATGCACTTGACTTTGTGTGTTCTCTCGCTGCCTGAAGATGGAACCTAGTATTTCAGAGACCGCATTGTGGTACCTCGCTTCGAGCTTATGACTGACAAGGTCATGAAGGAGGCTCATGATACACCGCTGTCTATCCATCCGGGTAGCACCAAGATGTATCACGATCTTTGTCAGAGGTACTGGTGGTCTAAGATGAAGCAGGATATTGCTCGATATGTTGCTGATTGTGATGTTTGCCGTTGCGTGAAAGCAGAACATCAGAAGCCTGCTGGAGTTCTTCAACCACTTCCTATTCCTCTATGGAAATGGGATAAAGTGCAAATGGATTTCATTACTGGCCTTCCCAAGTCACAGAAGGGTCATGATGCTATTCTTGTTGTCGTCGACCAACTTTCTAAAGTTGCACACTTTCTTCCTATCAAGGAGACTATCACTGCTAGCCAGTTAGCAGAGTTATATATCTCCATAATTGTATCACTCCATGGTATTCCGAAACAGATCAGTTCGGACCGTGGTGGCCTTTTCACTTCAAAGTTCTGGGAAAGTTTCCAACAAGCTATGGGAACTCATATTACCTGGAGTTTAGCTTATCACCCCCAATCCCAAGGCCAAGTTGAGAGACTTAATCAAGTGCTTGAAGATATGCTTCGGGCTTGTGTTATATCGTTCGGTAAGAAATGGGAAGAATCTCTCCCATATGCCAAATTCTCTTATAACAACAGCTATCAAGCCAGCTTGAAAATGGCCCCCTTCGAAGTAATTTATGGACGTAAGTGTCGAACCCCTCTGAATTAGTCAGAAACTGGGGAACGACCACTCGTGGGATCGGACATTATCCAACACGCCAAAGAGCAAGTCCGCATTGTCCGGGAAAATCTCAAGGCAGCTCAGAACCGCCAGAAGAGCAACTATGATCGCAAACGATGGGGTTTTACCTATCAGCCTGGTGATCAAGATTATCTGCGTGTCACTCCTATGAAGGGCACTCGTCGTTTTGGAATCAAGGGCAAGCTTGCTCCATGCTACATTGGCCCCTTTCGCATTGTTTCTAGACCTGGACAGGTGGCATACAAATTGGAGTTGCCGCCGCAATTTTCTCATATCCACGATGTCTTCCATGTGTCGCAACTTCGTCGTTGCTTCAAGGAATCTCCGCACCGAGCAGTGGATCATGAGATGCTCGAATTGCAGGATGACCTTCCTTATAAGGAGCATCCGATCCATATTCTCGATGAAGCTGAACGTCGAACCCGTCAGAAGACGACCAAGTTCCTGAAAGTGCAGTGGTCGAATCATACTGAAGATGAAGCCACTTGGGAACGCAAGGATCATCTTCGGGAAGAATATCCCGACCTCTTTCCTTCCACCTCCTGAATTCTCGGGACGAGAATTTCTTTTAGAGGAGGAGAATTTGTAACACCACTGTGTAATAACCACTGTGATCATCTGCTAATAATGCCAAGTCATTCTCATTTGCAGTGCTTAGTCACCATGATTAAAGATTCAATTCAATTCCTTCTCTGAAAATCAATTCAAATTCAAAGTGAAAATTGAAGTTGTTCAAAACTTGTGGGAAAAATGTTCACCTGCTAGCAAATATTCCAAAACCAATTTCTGTTAAAGAATACAACATCATCATCAATTCAAAATGGGCATAAGCATTTAAAACAGTGCCAAAAGGAGCATTTTAAATGCCATATTTAATTTTGAAAATTTCAAATGAATTAAAAAACTCACCAAACTTTTTGTGGCAGTAAGGAATATTGCATGTCAATTATTGATGCAAGTGCCAAACTTTACATAAGTCATTTGAAAGCAAAAGAGATAGAAAACAGAAGGTTTAACAGAAAACAGAAAAAGAAAAAGGAAGAAGGCTACTGTGCACTGGGCCTAAGTGCACAGTGCCTGAGGCCGGCCCATCTCCCTCACCTCCCACTCTCTCTCCTTGCGTGTCGCCATGCCCGTGGCTGTGCCGGCACGCTCCGGTCGTTCGTCGACACGGCGACAGCCACCGACAGCGAGGGGATAAGGCCCCAGCCTCGTCCACCCCCCTAGCCTCCCTCGCCACTCTCCCCTCATCTCTCTCGTCTCTCTATCAAGCTCTCTCCCTCCCCACCGAATGAAACTGACGCGGTCGCCACCGTGCCTCACCCGTCCTCGCGGCCACCGAGTCCCTCCGGCCACGCCAAGCTGTCCACGCGCTCCGTCTCCGTCGACCAAGTCTCCCCGCCGGGCCACGCGACGCCGAACGCCTCCAGGAGCTGCCCCGACATCTTCTTCCCCTACGGCTCTGGCGGGTACCACTGCTCTGATTCTCCGTCGTTACTGCGCTCCCGTGCACCCGAACGGCCTCTGTGTGCCCGCTAGGTGAGCCGCGAGCCTCCCCTGCCTCTGTTTCACTAGAGGTCGCCCCGTAGCTAGCTCCCGTCGTAGCCGAGCTTCGGTCGCCGCCATGGCCACGAGCTCCGTGCTCCCCATGCCGCACCGCTCGAACCAGTGGCTCCAACGCACTCCTGGTCAGCTGCTGCTCCCGTCTAGCTATTTGGCGCGCGCGATAACGACCCGTAGCCGCGTTTTCTCTCTGACAAGAACCGCACCACCGCCTCGGCTCACCGCCGGTGCCGTTTCCGGCCACCCCAGCTCCGGCCACCACCACAGATCGACGCGGCGTCGTCCGCTCGTTCGAACGCGCCTTCACGCGCGCGAAATGGCTGCTCGTAGACGATTTCCGGTGACACCCGAGGCCCTCCGTCGTGTTTTTGCGTCGCCACTGGCGAACCGCCGGCCGCCGCTGATGTGCCATACCCAGGGCCACCCCCAGGGTCACTGCCAGTGGGCCCAGGGGCCCCGTTGACTGGGTTGACCCAGTCAACTGCTGACTGGGCAGCCCCAGCCACTGATAAGCGGGCCCCACCGCGTAGTTAAGTTAATTAAAATGATTCTACAAATACCTTAATTAGAAACCTAATCAGTCACTGACAGTGGGCCCCTGTTAGATAATTAGGTAATTAGATTAAATTCAAAACTCTGTTAACCTCACTATCTATGACAGGTGGGGCCCACTGGTCAGTTTGACCAGTCAATTGATCCGTTGACTGCTGACGTAGAGCTGATGCAATGCTGATGTCATAATTCCATTTCTGTTAATAAAAATAATTCCAGAAAATGTTTAAATATTTTAAAATCCATAGAAATTAATCTGTAACTCGGATCGAAAAACTTTCTACATGAAAGTTGATCAGAACAACGAGACGAATGTGATCGTGTCATCTGTTTCTATGTCGGAACCCTCTACGTAGGTGAACCTGTAACTTTCTGCCCGTTTCCGGTAGATGAATAGTGCATATATACCGGTTAATAAATCCAACTTAAATCCTAAAATAACTAAAATGTCTTAGCCAAATCTTTACGCAACCCTGCACTGCACCGTAGGCATGGCATACTCTATGTTGCATATGTTTGCTGTGTATTTATTTGTTTCCTCCCACTCTTGTCTCTCGGTAGACCCCGACACCAACGTAGTCCCGGAGACTGACGCAGCTCCGGAGGTCGACTACGCCCCTGACGACCGGATCTTTGACGTAGAGCTTCCAGGCAAGCACCCCCCTTTTGAGCATTTCGATATCACCTATTCTCTTCTCTCTTATGCTTGCATTAGAAATTGCTACTGCTACTGCTTTACCTATTCTGAAGCATTGCCTGATTTTTGTAACCTGATGTTGATAATTACCTGCATATCCTAAACTGCTTAGCATAGGCTGTTTAGAGACCCGTCAGAGACCCCATTTTGACCCAACTGCCCCGCTGGATTATCAGAAGACCCGATCAGCGGGACTGAAGACTAGGCCCCAGCACCGCACATCACCCCCCCTAGTTTTATGACACTACTGGGTTACTATCGAGTGCTGAGGGTGATACCTCGTCAGCACTTCTGATGTTAACCTTGTAGGTTAGTTCATCGGTTGTTGTCATCGAGGGTGATTCCTCTTTCTCCACTCCCAGTAACAACGTTGTCATGCAAATCCTCAAGAGTGGACCTCGAGGGTGATTCCTCCTTAGTTCACCTTGACGATTACATCAGGTGGAATTCCATCGAGGGTGATTCCTCAGGGTTCCCCTTTGGTGTTCTGGACACACGGATACTATGACTTTACCACATAACCATGATACTAAAGTCGGGTCGGCCCAAAGGGGTACCCGCGCGAGCATGAGATGCGGTTGATGTGTAGTCGGGTGACCAGAGAGAGTATCTGCAAGATAATTACGAGGCGCGGCCGGGCATTCTTAGCCCTTGCAGCAAGTCCTCGAGACGGGGCGACGGGGTCACATCGATCGTGAGTCTCTGCTCGTTACCGCGCGCTCCTAATTCACTAACGGTTTGGATATTTGATCCGAGTGGGCCTCTGGCCCGATAGCACTAACCATCACGTGGGAACAGTTATGGGCACTCTGTGTCGTATACATCAGCCGAAGCTTAATAGACGTCATGCGACTGAGTGGCGCGCGCCGTGTTGGACCGCGTTAAGCAACCGCCTTGATAGTGTGGGTTGCTAGGTATGCTCACGGCCGCCCACGCAACATGCAGGAGTTCCCGGGGCGATGGCACAAGACCCCTGGGGACATAGGTTTAGTCCGGCGTGCAGACCTTTCTGTTAAGCCTAGGTCAGGTCGCGGCGTATCGTTTGGCCGAGGCCGGGCATGACCCAGAAAAGTGTGTCCGGCCAGAGTTAAGCGAGCATGATGGGTAAGTTGGTGCACCTCTGCAGGGAAGAAAACATCTAACGATAGCCTGTCCTATGGTAATGAACACTCGGAGTTGTATCCCGATCGATACAACTAGAACCTGACACTTGAGATGATAACTGGATAGTATGGCTCTGTGATTGCTTTCTCGCAGGGAGTCGAGGAAGCATCTCTGGGCAAGGTTGATGACACTACTATTACTTTACATTATGCTAATCTACACTATTCTAATGCTGCAAGACCGCTGAAGATGATGAAGATGCTAGTCTTCAATAGGACTAGGCTTCCCCACTATTCTGGCATTTCTGCAGCCCGGTCCACATATACAGCCTCCCTTTGATAATGTTGCATATGTCATGTAGATCCTTGCTTGCTGAGTACTTCAGATGAGTACTCACGGTTGCTTTGCTTTCTTTTTCTCACCATATCCATTTGATGCAACCAGATGACGGAGCCCCTGAGACAGCTGCCCTGCCGACAGCTACTACTACTACTACCCTCCCACCGAGTACTACTACAAGGAGCCGTCCGACGACCAGGAGTAGGTTCAAAGGGTCCCAGGCAGGAGGCCTGCGCCTTTCGATCGTAATGTTTTCTTTTGCCCCGCCTTATTAAAGGCTTATTCTATCTTTCTTGTTATATCTGTACTCAGATATCTGATGCTTCCGCTGACGCTTGTATGCGAGCTTATGTATTCGAGCCCACGAGGCCCCTGGCTTGTAATATAAAGCTTGTATGACTTTATTTATATTTTAGAGTTGTGTTGTGATATCTTCAAGTGAGTCCTTGGGCTTGATCGTGTGCATTTGCGTGTATGATTAGTGCACGATTAAGCCGGGGGTGTCACACCACAGCCACTTGACTCATCTGGGAATTGATCTTCCGGTTGAGTGTGTTATTGACAGAGTTCTTCAGTCACTGCCACCAAGCTATAAAGGCTTTGTGATGAACTATAATATGCAAGGGATGGAGAAGACAATTCCTGAGCTCTTCGCGATGCTGAAATCGACGGAGGTAGAAATCAAGAAGGAGCATCAAGTGTTGATGGTTAACAAGACCACTAGTTTCAAGAAAAAGGGCAAGGGAAAGAAGGGGAACTTCAAGAAGAAAGGCAAGCAAGTTGTCGCTCCCGCGAAGAAACCCAAAGCTGGACCCAAGCCTGAAACTGAGTGCTTCTACTGCAAAGGGACTGGTCACTGGAAGCGGAACTGCCGCAAGTATTTAGCGGATAAGAAGGATGGCAAAGTGAGCAAAGGTATATTCGATATACATGTTATTGATGTGTTCCTTACTAATGCTCGCAGTAGCGCTTGGGTATTTGATACTGGTTCGGTTGCTCATATTTGTAACTCAAAACAGGAGCTACGGAATAAGCAAAGATTGGCTAAGGACAAGGTGACAATGCGCGTCGGGAATGGTTCCAAGGTTGATGTGATCGCCGTCGGCACGCTACCTCTACATCTACCTTCTGAATTAGTTTTAGACCTCAATAATTGTTATTTGGTGCCAGCGTTGAGCATGAACATTATATCTGGATCTTGTTTATTGCGAGACGGTTATTCATTTAAGTCAGAGAATAATGGTTGTTCTATTTATATGAGTAACATCTTTTATGGTCACGCTCCTTTTGTGAATGGTCTATTCTTGTTGAATATCGATCGTAGTGATACATATATTCATAATATTGATGCCAAAAGATACAAAGTTGATAATGACAGTGCAACATACTTGTGGCATTGCCGTTTAGGTTATATTGGTGTAAAGAGCATGAAGAAACTCCATGCGGATGGACTTTTGGAATCTCCTGATTATGAATCATTTGATACTTGCGAACCATGCCTCATGGGCAAGATGACTAAACCTCCGTTCTCCGGAACAATGGAGCGAGCTACTGATTTATTGGAAATAATACATGCCGATGTATGCAGTCCGATGAATGTTGAAGCATGCGGCGGGTATCATTATTTTCTAACCTTCACATATGATTTGAGTAAATATGGGTATATCTACTTGATCAAACATAAGTCTGAAACATTTGAAAAGTTCAAAGAATTTCAGAGTGAAGTAGAGAATCATCGTAACAAGAAAATAAAGTTTCTACAATCTGATCGCGGAGGCGAATATTTGAGTTACAAGTTTGGTCTTCATTTAAGAAAATGTGGAATTGTTTCACAACTCACACCACCTGGAACACCACAGCGTAATGGTGTGTCTGAACGTCGTAACCGTACTTTATTAGATATGGTGCATTCTATGATGTCTCTTACCGATTTGTCACTATCGTTTTGGGGTTATGCATTAGAGACAGCTGCATTCATGTTAAATAGGGCACCGTCTAAATCCGTTGAGACGACACCGTATGAATTGTGGTTTGGCAAGAAACCTAAGCTGTTATTTCTTAAAGTTTGGGGATGCGATGCTTATGTGAAAAAGCTTGAACCTGATAAGCTTGAACCCAAAGCGGAGAAGTGCGTCTTCATAGGATACCCTAAAGAAACAATTGGGTACACCTTCAACCACAGATCCAAAGGCAAGATCTTTGTTGCCAAGAATGGGTCCTTTCTAGAAAAGGAGTGAGTGGGAGGAAAGTAGAACTTGATGAGGTGACTAAGGAGTTAGTTACGGGATTATGTATTATGGAACGAGTAAAAAGACTTGCCGGTAATGAGATTGAACTAGGTATGGAGATACCGACGATCGAATCTCTGGCAAGTAACATACCGACGGACAAAGGGAATTGTGTATGTTGTCATAACGGTTCGACCGATAAGATCTTCATGGAATATGTAGGAACCAATATGGGCATCCAGGTTCTGCTATTGGTTATTGACCGGAGAGTCATCTCGGTCATGTCTACATCATTCCCGAACCCGTAGGGTCCGCACGCTTAACGTTCATTGACGATATAGTGTATTATGAGTTATGTGAATTGGTGACCGAATGTTGTTCGGAGTCCTGGATGAGTTCACGGACATGACGAGGAGCTCCAAAATGGTCCGTAGATAAAGATTGATATATAGGACGATGATATTTGGACACCGGAAGAGTTTCGGAATGTACCGGGTAGAAATCGGGTCACCGGAAGTGGTTCCGGACACCCCGGGAGGATAATGGGCCATATGGGCCAAAGGGGGGGAACACACCAGCCCATAAGGTGCTGGCGCGCCCCTCCTAGGCCGCAGCCCGTGGGGAGAGAAGGAAAGGGGGTAGTCTGCCTCCCCCTTCCTTTCCTCTCCCCCTTTCCTTCCCCCCTCCGGCAAATATGGTAAGGGGGGCGGCTAGGGAAGGAGGCCAAGGAGGATTTGGCCTCCTTGGGGCACCTCCTTGGCTGCTCCCTATTCCCCCCACCTATATATACGGGGGGGGGGGGGGAGGGGCGCCACACATAACCACGACAATCTTTTAGCCGTGTGCGGCGCCCCCCTCCACAGTTCGGTCCCTCGATCATATTCTCGCAGTGCTTAGGCGAAGCCCTGCGGAGATAGCATCACCATCACCGTCACCATGTTGTCGTGCTACCGGAACTCACCCACTACCCCGTCGTCTTGCTGGATCAGGAAGGCGAGGACATCACCAAGCTGAACATGTGCTGAATGCGGAGGTGCCGTACGTTCGTTACTTGATCGGTTGGATCACGAAGACGTTCGACTACATCAACCGCATTACTAAACGCTTCCACTTACGGTCTACGAGGGTATGTAGATACACTTCCCCTCCCGTAGCTATGCATCTCCATGGATAGATCTTGCGTGTGCGTAGAAATTTTTTTGTTTTCCATGCAACGTTCCCCAACAATTTCACCAATGTACTTTTCTACTTGGTTGTGCTAGGTTAGCCTATAGTAACATGTAAAACAAATTTTGTGCCCAAGTTATCACAGGATTCCCTCCCGATTATGCGTGGTGGCAGTTTCTCGCTCTAAATGCAAGCGTTAGTGTCATCCGTGAAGCGGGTCACACTCAGCTGCTGGGTATTGGGTGTTTAAACCTCCCACCACACTTGTGTACATGTATTAGGACACAATGCAAGTTTTGATGGGATTCCTACCTTCCAAAGACCCTCGGATCGACCTAACCCTGACCTGTTTGACCGGGAAATCTAGGCCTTTAACCGGCAATGAGCGTCATTTCACCAATGTACTTTTCTACTTGGTTGTGCTTGGTTAGCCCATAGGAACATGTAAAACAAAGTCTGAGCCCAAGTTATCACAAGATTCTCTTCGGGTAACCCGTGCTGGTAGTTTCCCACTCTAAGTGTAGGCGTTAGTGTCGTCCGTGAAGCGGGTCACACTCGGGAGTTGGGTATTGGGTGTTTAAACATCCCACCAAACTTGTATACATGTAGTAGGACACAATGCAAGTTTCGGTGGGATTCCTACCATCCGAGTCCCCGGAGCGACCTAACCCTAACCCGTTTGACCGAGAAATCTAGGCCTTTGACCCATGACGAACTGCATTTCACCAATGCACTTTTCCACTTGGTTGTGCTAGGTTAGCCCATAGGAACATGTAAAACAAATTTTGAGCCCAATTTATCACAAGATTCCCTCCGGGTTACCCATGGTTATAGTTTCTCACTCTAAGTGTAGGCGTTAGTGCCATCCGTGAGGCGGGTCACACTCGGGAGCTGGGTATTGGCTGTATTAGGGCACAATGAAAGTTTTGGTGGATTCCTAAGCTCCGAAGACCCCGGAGCGGCCTAACCCTAATCCGTTTCACCTGAAAATCTAGGCCTTCCATGGGCGATGAATGGCATTTCACCAATGTAGTTTTCAACTTTATTGAGCTAGGTTAGCGCAAAGGAACATGTAAAAAAAAATTGAGCGCAAGTTATAACAAGATACCCTCTTGGTTACACGTGGTGTCAGTTTCCCGCTCTAAGCACAGGCGTTAGTACTGTTCGTTAAGCATGTCACACTCGGGAGCTGGATATTGGGTGTTTACCCCTCCCACCAAACTTGTGTACATGTATTAGGACACAATGCAAGTTTTGGTGGAATTCTTACCCTCCAAAGACCGCGGATCGGCCCAACCCTGTCCCGTTTGACCGGGAAATCTTGGCCTTTGATCGGCGTGAAAGTCATTTCACCAATGTACTTTTCTAGTTGGTTGTGCTAGGTGAGCCCATAGGAACATGTAAAACAAAGTTTGAGCCCAAGTTATAACAAGATTCCCATCGGGTTACCCTTGCTGGCAGTTTCTCGCTCTAAGTGCAGGCGTTAGTGCCGTCCGTGAAGCGGGTCCCCCTCGGGAGTTGGGTATTGGGTGTTTAAACATCCAACCACACTTGTATACATGTATTAGGACATAATGCAAGTTTTGGTGGGATTCCTACCCACCGAAGACCCCCGAGCTGCCTAACCATAACCCGTTTGACCAGAAAATCTAGGTCTTTGACCGGCGACGAACGGCATGTCACCAATGTACTTGTTTACCTTGTTCTTCTAGGTTAGCTCAGAGGAACATGTAAAACAAAGTTTGAGACCGAGTTATCATAAGATTCCCTCCGGGTTACCCGTGGTGGCAGTTTCTCGCTCTAAGTGCAGGCGTTAGTGCCATCCGTGAAGCGAGTCACACTCGGGAGCTAGGTATTGGGTGTTTAAACATCCCACCACACTTCTATACATGTATTAGGACACAATGCAACTTTTGGTGGGATTCTAACCTCCGAAAACCCTCGAGTGGCCTAACCCTGACCCATTTGACCAGGAAATCTAGGCCTTTGACCGGCAATGAATGGCATTTCGCCAATGTACTTTTCTGCTTGGTTGTGCTAGGGTAACCTATAGGAACATGTAAAACAAAAATTTGTGCCCAAGTCATCACAAGATTCCCTCCGGGTTATTTGTGGTGGCAGTTTGCACCCTAAGTGCAAGCGTTAGTGTCGTCCGTCAAGCGGGTCACACTCGGGAGCTGGGTATTGGGTGTTTAAACCTCCCACCACACTGGTGTACATGTATTAGGACACAATGCAAGTTTTGGTGGGATTCTATCCTCCAAAGACTCCGGAGCGGCCTAACCCTGACCGTTTGACGTGGAAATCTAGGCATTTGACCGGCGACGAACGGCATTTCACCAATGTACTTTTCTACTTGGTTGTTCTAGGTTAGCCCCTTGGAACATGTAAAACAATGTTTGAACCCATACCCGTGATGGCAGTTTTCCGCTCTAAGTGCTGGCGTTAGTGCCGTCCGTGAAGCGGGCCACACTCGGTAGTTGGGTATTGGGTGTTTAAACATCCCACCAAACTTGTATACATGTATTAGGACACAATGCAAGTTTTGGTGGGATTACTACCCACCGAAGACCCCTGAGCGGTGTAACCCTGACCCGTTTGACCGGGAAATCTAGGCCTTTGGCCGGCAAAGAAATGGCAATTCACCAATGTACTTTTCTACCTGGTTGTGCTAGGTTTGGCCAGAGGAACATGGAAATCCATGTTTGTGCCCTACTTATCACAAGATTCCCTCTGGGTTGACCCGAAGTGAGTGTTTCCTCCTCTAAGTGCAAAACCTTACAAAGTGGCAGTGCATGTGTGTGTGTGTGTGTGTGAAAGTGGTCACACTCGGGACATGTGTATTGGATCTTTCCACCCCAAACCAGACTTATGCGCATATGCTAGGGCCACATGTAAGTTTTGAAGGGATTACGATGCTATGAATCCCTGTTTCGGGTGACACCCTAGCCCATGGGCACTGCACGGTCTATCCCTTTGACCGGCTTCAAAAGGGGGCTGACCGATGGACTTTTCCTATTGGTTGTGTTGGGTCTGGTCATAGACACATGGAAAAACACATTTGGGCTCAAGATTCAAAAATATTCCCTTCGGGTTACCCGTGGTGGCAGTTTCACCCATCTAAGTGTTGAACCTTTGTGAGTGGCCGTTCATGTGTAGAAACATTGTTTCTGAAATCCTTGAAACTTTCTAATGCAAATAGATATAAAATTTGCCTCATTTGGCCAAGGAATGAAAAATATACAAACAAGTCAAAACAAGAGGGTGTTTCCTACAAAATTTGAAGCAAACATGATTTTGGTTTGTTCAAATTTGAACATAGTAAAAGGACCTATTTGATTCTGATCCAAAAACAAGTAAAGTTTGTCCAAATCATTGCAAGTATGAATTACTTGTGATTTTTACAAAGTATAAGGACCTATTTGCAAAAGTACATAAGATCGACAATTTTAACTTATTCAAAAATAGAAACAAAGTGGATATTCATAATCTATGAAAAATTCTACCCCAAATTGATATATAATTTGTATAAGTTTAAGTTTAGATAAGTTAGATTTAAATTAATCAAATTCAAACTTTTTAAAAAAATAGAAAATGATTTAAAATAAAAATAATAGAGAAAATACTATGTCGACGGCCGCCGCCAGGGCCATCGGCATAGATCTAATGGTAGCAGCCGTCCTTCAGCATAGGTTAGTGTTTGCCGACAGCCGGAGATAAGCCGACGGCGGTCCTTGGCATAGGTTAGTGTTTGCCGACGGCCGGAGATATCCCGACGGCTGCCATCAGCATAGGTTCAGAGTTGCCAAGGGCCAGCATTTCCTGACGGCTTTTCATCGGCCGTCGGCATATCCGCCTACACGCTGATGGCCCTGCAAAAAGCCATCGGCATAGATTTTGCCGTCGGGATATTTGGTTATTCCCGTAGTGAGCATCCATGGCGCCTTGACACAACATCTCCTTGCCCCAAAAACCCCCCATCCAAGTGATACGTCTCCAACGTATCTATAATTTTTTATTGTTCCGTGCTATTATAGTATCAATCTTGGATTGTTCCATGCTGTTTTCTGCCTGTTTTTGGTTTTCCAGGATATCAGTACCACACGAAGTCCAAATGCCACGAAACATTTTGGAGATTTTTTTTGGACATAAGAGACACTAGAAGCTTTGGGAGAGGGCCAGAAGATGAAGCAGTGGCAAACGACGCACTACGGCACGCCTGGGGGGGGGGGGCAGGCGCGCCCTGCTACCTCGTGGGGCCCACACAACTCCGTTTGACCTAATTCTACCTCTATAAATTCTGTAAAATTGGGAAACCAACAGGGGAGTCCACGAAATACTTTTTCTGCCGCCACAAGTTCCTGTTCTCGAGAGATCCCATCTGGAGGCCTTTTCCGGCACTCTGTCGGAAGGGGGAATCGATCACGGAGGGGCTCTACATCAACCTTGCTACCCTTCCGATGATGCGTGAGTAGTTTACCACAGACCTTCGGGTCCACAGTTAGTAGCTAGATGGCTTCTACTCTCTTTTTGATCTTCAATACAATGTTCTCCTCGATCTTCTTGGAGTTCTATCCGATGTAATAACTTTTTGCGGTGTGTTTGTTGGGATAAGATGAATTTTGAGTTTATGATCAGATTATCCATGAATATTATTTGAGATTTCTCTGAACTCTTTTATGCATGATTATTATAGCTTCATATTTCTCTCCGATCTATTGATTTGGTTTGGCCAACTAGATTGATATATCTTGCAATGGGAGAGGTGCTTTGGAATGGGTTCGATCTTGCGGTGCTCAATCCCAGTGACAGAAAGGGGCATGACATGTATGTATCGTTGCTATTAAGGGTAAAAAGATGGGGTTTATTCAAGCGTGAGTTTACTTTGTCTGCATCATGTCATCTTGCTTAAGGCGTTACTCCGTTCTTTATGAACTTAATACTCTACATGCATGTTGTATAGTGGTCGATGGGTGGAGTAATAGTAGTAGATGCAGGCAGGAGTCGGTCTACTTGTCTCGGATGTGATGCCTATATACATGATCATTGCCTTGGATATCGTCATGATTATTTGCTTTTCTGTCAATTGCCCAATACTAATTTGTTTACCCAAAGTATGCTATGATCTCGAGAGAAGCCTCTAGGGAAAACTATGGCCCCCGGGTCTACTTTATCATATATTATAAATCCTAAATTGCCTTCCTGCATGTTTACTTTACTTATTTTATTTTGTATTTTTGTTCGATCTATTTATCTTTCACCATACAATATAATCTTGCAATCGACCGTCAAGGGATTGACAACCCCTTGTTAGCGTTGGGTGCGAGGATTTGTTGTCTTGTGTGCAGGTACTGCTAACGAGGTGTTGCTTGATTCTCCTACTGGATTGATAACCTTGGTTTCATAACTAAGGAAAATACTTATCTCTACTGTACTGCATCATCCCTTCCTCTTCGGGGAAAAACCAACATAGATCAAAAGTAGCAGGAAGACTTTCTGACGCCGTTGCCACGGATACATCATCAACATCTATCAAGTACCTTCGCATAAAACTCTCATCTCCTTACATTTATTTTATTTGCCTTTGCGTCTCGTTTTCATCTCCCCCTCTTCTAAAATAATTTTACAAAAACACAAAAATATTTTTGTTTGCTTGTTTGCTAGTTTGCTTGTGTTGCCATGTGCCTTCTATTTGCTTGCATCTCCTCTTGCTAAAAAATTATTCATATGGATCCTCATCCACCTGCTAATCTTTTCAAAAGATCCAATTATGATGAGCCAATTGCTAGTGAGTTGAGTGACTTGAATATCTCTATGAAGTTTTGCTTGAAAATCATGAATCCGAAAATTGTGATGAAGTGTTAAAAGAAGAAATTTATAAAGTAATACATGATTGCTCCTTGAATGAAAAGCATGATTGCAATGATTTTATTACAAATTCTATTAATGTCAATTGTGTTAGTGATATGCAAAACTATAAGCTTGGGGATGATGATTTTGTTATGTTCATTACTTATTGCAATGATCATCATTGAGGTGATAATGCTTCTTACGATCTTGAAAATTTATTTAAGCCTCATGATGAATACGTTATTGATAATAATGTTTGCAATACTATTAAAAGTGGGTATGAAAGAGCGTCAACTTTAGGTAATAATGATCCCACTACTTTGGAGAATTATCAATCTTATAGAATTTTTGAAAAAAGTGGGTTTGGAGAGGTCATGACTTTAGTTGATGTTAATCCCACTATCTTGGAAGATTACAAAACTTTTATTCATGTGGATCATGAAGATAAAATTGTATATGATAGCTATATTGTTGAATTTGATTATGATCCTACATGTAATTATTATGAGAGATGAAAATATGGTTGTAGAAATTTTCATGTTACTCAATTGCCTCTCTTGAAGTTCAAATTGTTAATGCTTTGTTCTTCTTCCTTGCATATGCTATATACTTCTTGTCTTGATAATTTGTTTTCTTATAAAATGCCTATCCATAGGAAGTATGTTAGACTTAAATATGGTTCTTACATGCTATATGATGCTCTCTTTGTGCTTCAATTCTTATCTTTTATGAGAGCATCATTAAAATCACGAAGCCTATCATAATGGCTATAAAGAAAGAGCTTGTTGGGAGACAACCCAATATATTTCTGTTCTTGTGTGTTTATACAATTATGCTACTGTTATGATTGTGTTTTTATATTTTAATTATTGTTTGTGTGAAGTAAAGACTTTGGGATGATTTGGAAAATTGTATAATTGATGCTGCTTGGAAAAACAGAAAGTTTTGCGTCCAGTGCTGGAATTTTGGTTCTGTACTGGGCATGAGAAAAATCTGAAATTTTTACACAGTATTGGTATATGAATTTCCCACGTTGTCCTAATTTTTCAGAAATTTTGGAGCTACAGAAGTTTGTCTTTTAAATAGATCTTTACAGACTGTTTTATTTTAGACAGATTCTGTTTTTTCTTGCATAGTTTGCTTATTTTGATGCATGTATGGATTGTATCGGGGGGTATAAGCCATGGAAAACTTGGAGTACAGTAGCATTATGCCAATATAAAATATGAATGGGTTTACAATAGTACTTAAAGTAGTGATTTGTTTTGTTATACTAACGGATCTCACGAAGGTTTTGTTGGGTTTTGTGTGATTGAAGTTTTCAAGTTTTAGGTGAGATCACGATGGATGAAGGAACAAGGATTGGCTAGAGCCTAAGCTTGGGGATGCCCAAGGCACCCCAAGGTAATATTCAAGAAAGAGTCAAGCAACTAAGCTTGGGAATGCCCCGGAAGGCATCCCCTCCTTCTTCTACAAACTATCGATAATTTTACTTGGTGTTATATTTTTATTCGTCACATGATATGAGTTTTGCTTTGAGCATCATGTATTATATGAGTCTTTGCTTTGTTTACTTTTTAGTTTGTCACAATCATATTTGCTGGACACACCTATCTGAGAGAGCCACACGTTTATCATGATTTGTTAAAATACTCTATGTGCTTCACTTATATCATTTATGCTAGGCAGTTGCTCTAGTGCTTCACTTAAATCTTTTTGAGCACGACGGTGGCCATATTTTGAAGAAATATTTGAACTCACATGCTTCACTTATATTATTTTGAGAGTTCATAAGATGAAAATTTTGAAGAAATATTTGAACTCTCATGCTTCACTTATATTATTTTGAGAGTTGCCTAGATGAAAATTTTGAAGAAATATTTGCACTCTCATGCTTCCCTTATATCTTTCTGAGAGTTGATATTAGTAATGGTAATTTACACAAGATATGAATTTACTCCCAAAGTGATGAATATTCAAGAGGGATATAATAAAAACTTTCATATAGATCATTGGATATGATAAGTTTGATTCCTTGCAATAGTTTTGCGATATGGAGAGGATAATATGTGAGTCATGTTAGTGAGTAATTGTGATTTAGTAACAATATTGGTGTTAAGGTTTGCGATTCCCTATGCATGCACGTAAAGTCAATAGTTATGTAATGAAATTATATCCTACTTATGGTGCATTATTCAGTGTTCACTAGTAGAAAACAGGGCTTTGGTTGAGGCAGGATAAGGGCATTAATCCAGATTCACTCACGAACCGGGACCAAAGGTGGCATTACTCCCGGTTCGTGAGGCGCAGGCATCAGTCCCGGTTCGAACGTGACCTTTAGTCCCGGTTGGAGACACCAACCGAGACTAATGGGTCTGCGACCGGCCTCGAACGGTGCCAGCCCCTTTAGTCCCGGTTGGTATCTCCAACCGGGACTAAAGGGCCCCCCTTTAGTTTCGGTTGGAGATACCAACCGGGACTGAAAAAAAAATTCAAAATTTTTTTTCTAATTTTTTTCCCAGCCCTTTAGTCCCGGTTGGTGTCTTCAACCGGGACTAAAAGTCTATCTTTAGTCCCGGTTGGAGATACCAACCGGGACAAAAGGGGGGGCCCTAAACCCTAAACCCCTTTACCACATTAATGTTAGAAAAATCATAACTAAATCATTGTAATTCAGAAAAATACAAATAATATATCAAAATTCGCAAAAAAAAGTTTTTTCCGATGAAAAAACAAGTTTTCCGTTTCGACAAAATTTTAAAATCACCAAATTCCAATAGGAAAATAGAGTTTTTGGACGTTTTAGACGTTTTTAGGGTTTAGGGCTAGGGTTTAGATTTCTAAGTTTAGGGTTATTTTTTAGAGTTTGACCCTTTAATGTTCACTGTTTAGAATAGAGTTTCGGACGTTTTAATTCCCGGGTTTAGGGTTTTCAGAGTTCATTTGTAGTGCTTTTCAATTTCAGGATAATTTAGCTCAAAAAATCATTAAATGCATGAAAAAATAGCAAATAAAGTCAAAAAAGGTTGAAATTTAGGGATGTGGCTTTGAATGGTTCATATTGAACACACAAAAATTCTAGAGTTGAAATAAGATTAAAAAAATGAAATGTCTTTGTAACAGCTGAGTTTTCGTCTGAAACCCTGTTACTTCGAAAGAGATGATCCAGTTTGTACACAAAGTGCATCCAGTTTTTGCCATAACCCTCTCAAGTTTTTAGCACAAGCTATTTGGGTGAAATGATGATACCATGCCAAGTTTCAACCTTTTCAGAGTTCATTTGTAGTGCTTTTCAATTTCGGGCAAATTTAGCTCAAAAAATCATAAAATGCATGAAAAATAGCAAATGAAGTCAGAAATGATTGAAATTTGAGGATGTGGCTTTGAATTGTTCATATTGAACACACAAAAATTCTTCAGTTAATATAAGTTTAAAAAAATGAAATGTGGTCAAACTCTGTTCAAACAGTGGTCAAACTACTAAATAATTATTATTTTTTAGAATAATAGTTTCAAACTCAAATGGTGAAGCGTGTGACATCATGGTCACATTTTTCTGATAATAATAGATATATTATTTGTCGAATTTCTAATTACAGATTTAAAGATATTAATTATGCCATATTAAATGAATAAACGGCATAATAATAATAATAATATTACTTATTTTATTTTCATTGAAATTCAATATTATTATTATTTATTTTATTTTGAACTTTTTGTATTATTTTTTATTTTTTGATTTTTTTTTTGTTTTTTGAGATTTTTTGATTTTTTTGAATTTTTTTCATTTTTTTGAAGTATTTTTTAGTTTTTAAATTAATCATTGTTGTTTGTTAATCATTGTTGTTTATTTTAATAATTGTTTGGAATTCAAAAAATTAAATCATGTGACATCAAGACCTAAGGGTTAACAGGATTGATAGCTTACTATTGTCAGGAAACAACAAGTGCAGACTTGGAAACTAGGGGGAATAGAACCTGAAAGTTAAGCGTGCTGGGGCTGGAGTAGTGAGAGGATGGGTGACCGGTCGGGAAGTTAGACGATTTGGAATGAGTGCTGATTAGAGATTAGAGATTAAATTCTGAAGCAGTGAGGAGGGGTGATTAGAGATTAAATTGTCAAATAATTCAAAGATTTGAAAATCAGAAAAAAAAAATTCGAAAAAATTCCTTTAGTCCCTGTTGGTGTTACCAACCGGGACTAAAGGTCCTCCAGCCCCCGCCCAGCCAGCGGCCACGTGGAGGGCCTTTAGTCCCGGTTCGTAACAGAACCGGGACTAAAGGGGGGGGACCTTTTGTCCCGATCCTTTAGTCCCGGTTCCAGAACCGGGACTAAAGACCCTTTTCTACTAGTGGTTACTTATGTTCAGTCCATGTTTATGACCGTTTTTGCTTTTTAGTTGGTTGCTTCTCAATCTATTTGCTAGTCTTCACTTGTACTAAGCGGGAATACTGTTTGTGCATCCAACTCCTTAAAACCAAGTTGTGCCAAATGAGTCCACCATAGCTACTTATATGCGGTATTTCCATGCCGTTCTAATTAAATTTGCATGTGCCAACTCTAATTTTCATAATAATTTTCCATTATGCCAAGGACGCCCACCTCTTGCCGTTGTGTGCTCTCATAGGCCGAATTGTTGGGTAGACGAGGAGTGAAAAGCGAAGGCCGTCAGTGCCTCGAGGACCTTCTCGGCCACGTTTGGCATCCTGTAGGCCATGCGCTCACCGAGGCTACCACGCCTTGCCGCCGTGTGGGTCCATCACGGCGATGGTGCACTGCTGGAGCTGAGGAGGATTCCTGGCAGGATCTTAGTCAATAGCGCATGTGCTGCCAGGTCGATATATGCGTTTCAACGCAAGAAGTGCGTCAACCAGGACGCAGTGAGGAGGAAAACACATATGATCGTGTCATTTTTTTTTCTTATCCTGTTTTCGCTTCATGATAGTATTTTTTTTAGGGTTTCATGATATTGATTTAACCATGTGTCCCCCGTTGCAAGTTGCAACGCACGGGCAATTTTCCTCGCTGTTAGTAAAGCGAGCATTGTTTCTTTGTTTTTTGTGTTCTAATTGTGTCGGTTCGAGTACGGCCCGGCAACGCTGCTAGCGACGCCATGTTAATGCGCTGCTGGCCAGCGCGCGCCAGCGGACGCTTTAGGCTTGCACATGCTGGGGACCAACGGACGGGGCTAGCACGTGATGGCGGGCGACTGGCTAAGCGCGTCAACGCGAGGGAGCAGGCGGGCGCTGGCGGCCGGTGCAGGTGCAGCACGCGTGGTAATTCTATGAAAAATTACTACACAAATTAACTGATTCATTATTTGATTACTTGATGTTCAATAGGTATGGTACTGTAGTAGATCTATTTTTTCTCTTAAAGTGGAGACCGACAGCCTAGGGGGCAATCAAAATCACTAACGTGCAGGTCCAAAACCCAAAACGTAAAAAAGCCAAATTTATAAATGAAACATCTAAATTAGATGCTGAATGCACCATTGTATTTGTTAGAATAAAATCTTTAAAACAACATCCCACTTCGGTGTATTTAGATGGCATTTTTTTAAGACCATTTTTCTATTAAGTTAGCATATCTTTTTATGAAGCAGAACAATATTCCATGTTCAAGATTTTTTTTAATAAGCTAGCAACAGACAAGAGACAAAACCTACGGGACAGAGAGGATATGCCTCCAGCGCGTTGTATATTGTTGCCTTTGATTTTCCTTGTTTCATATGTCAGTCTGATCGTTAACGAATCGATGGTGAGTCGCCTGCTCTCTGTTTGTATGTACGTACGTATTGCAGGCGTGGCGGCATCCAACTGATGCATGGAAAGTTAAGGCATATACTCCTATTAGCGGCCGCCATGCATGTGTGTATATGATGTCTAGCAGCTGCCTTCTGGTTCATCTAACTCAATCATACTTATATTCAATTCAACTGGTACTTACTTTGCATGCGGCGGCTACGGCCAGAGCAGCCGCCTAGCGGAGCAGGAGTACTTAATTAGCTAGGTAGGTAATTGATTAGTCTATCCTATTGATCAAGTTTCGGACTAGTAAACGATCGGTTGATTGACGAGTGTGAAGATTTTACCACCGTTCGTCCACTATATAAATTAATTAAATGAAGCAACAAATTAATTAATTTGTTCTGTTTCGTGCTGCTAGCTGGCAAATTAAGGTCGTGTGAGATTAAGTTGGATCGATTGATGAGTGTGAAGACTTTACCACGGAAAGTGCCACACTTCACTTGCATAATTCAGTTATCATTATGAGCATCATATCACATATCGACACACAAAGTTTAAAACTTGTCAACAACAAATGAGTTCAAAATAGACATCGGGCAATTAGGAAGTCGGACAAAGGTATAAATAGACTCCCTCCATTTCAAAATATAAGATATGTCTTGATTCAGCAAGGCAAGGTTTTGACGTGTTAACTCTGGTTCAAAACCACACCACGTCAGCGCTGAGACCGCTTCGGGTTGCATTACTGACTGCTTCCCTTGTCCCAAAGAGTGTTCTTTAGCCGAGCATAGAGACCAAATTTATCCGGTTTGGAAAGTTCGTGGTGTGATTTGTCTGCTTTTTAAAGTTGAGGGATGGAATAATCACTACAGGAAAAACAAACACTAGTGGGAAACAGGGCTTTAGTCCCGGTTGGCAACGGCCTTTAGTCCCGGGTCACCAACCGTGACAACGAAATTGGGACTAAAGGCCCTCACCCTTTAGTCCCGGTTGGCCACAACCCGGGACTAAAGTCCCTCCACACTATGGTCCGGACAAAAACAAAACGGCGTCTCTCGCCCTCGAGGCGTTGTCAGAGGCCCTCGCAGCCGAAGAACTATCAACACTCCGCACTATGGTAGACAAGGACGACATGGTCCTCAGTAAAAGACCCAAATCCACCTCCTTCAAACCATCAGACGAAGTAGCCAAATTCCAAGTACATCCGACGGATCCAAACAAGACAGCATCCATTGGAGCACAGCTGGATCCAGCGGTCGACGCGGCCTTACGCGTGTTCCTGTGAGAAAATTGGGACATTTTCGCCTGGCATCCCTCGGATATGCCAGGAATCCCATGCAGACTGGCCGAACATAGCCTAAATATAATCAAAGGCTTCAAGCCAGTCAAACAGGCATTACGCCGATTCTCTGAGCCTAAGCGTCAAGCTATGGGTGAGGAACTAGCGAAGCTCCTTGAAGCAGGATTTATTAGGGAAATCAAACACCTCGATTGGGTAGCAAATCTGGTCATGGTACCAAAGAAGGATAAATCATGGTGGCTTTGCGTCGATTTCAAAGACCTCAACAAAGCTTGCCCTAAAGATCCCTTCCCTCTACCCCGAATTGATCAGATTATAGACGCCACCGCCGGACACGACTCGCTATGTTTCCTCGATACCTACTATAGATACCATCAGATCAAAATGAAAGAATTCGACCAGGCTGCAACCGCATTCATCACCCCCTACGGGCCCTTCTGCTTTAACACTATGCCCTTCGGGCTAAAGAATGACGGTGCCACATACCAGCACATGATTCAAAATTGCCTGGAAAACCAAATTGGTAAAACAGTCGAAGCGTATGTAGATGACGTGGTCATCAAGAACAAGGACGTCACAAGATTGGTGGACGACCTCCGCCTAACCTTCAAAAATCTCCGAACATATGACATACGGCTCAATCTGGATAAATGTGTCTTCAGAGTCCCTGCAGGAGAGCTACTCGGCTTCATTGTTTCCCATCAAGGAACATGAAGCAAATCCGGCCCAAATCCGAGCCTTGACGCAATTGGCAATACCCACAGAACGAAAACATGTCCAAAAATTGGCAGGATGCATAGCGGCTTTAAGCCGTTTCATCTCCAGGTTGGGAGAGAAAGCATTACCGCTCTACAGGTTGCTCAAACGCACAGACAATTTCCAATGGACCGATGCTGCAACGGTAGGCTTGGAGGAAATAAAAGCACTCTTAGCTGGAAACCCGATCTTAGCCGCCCCAAGTGTCGGCGAGCCAATGCTATCGTACATCTCAGCCACCCATCAAGTGGTGAGTGATGTCCTCGTCATCGAACGGGAAGAGGAGGGACATAAGTTCCCTGTACAAAAGCCGGTCTACTATGTATCAGAGGTTCTTACACCATGAAATCACGGCATCCTCACTAGTAAAAAATAGCATATGCCGTGTTCATGGCGTCCCGAAAACTTCGGCACTATTTTCAAGAGTGCTCGATCATAGTTGCGTCCGAAGTACCACTCAATGACATTATAAATAACAGGGACGCCACAGGCCGCATAGTTAAATGGGCGATATAGCTCCTTCCTTTCAAAATCGTGTACAAGCCACACTGAGCTATTAAGCCTCAAGTGCTGGCCGACTTCGTAGCCGAATGGACAGAGGCCGAACTCCCAAAGGAATACAGTACATACTCCAATTGGACCATGTACTTCGACGGCTCTAAAATGCTAGCCTGACTGGGGGCTGGCGTAATCTTAATATCCCCCACGGGGGACACAGTCTGCTACGTGCTACAAATTATGTACATGTACTCCAATAATGTGGCCGAGTATGAAGCTCTGTTACACGGGCTCCGTATGGCGGTCTCCATGGGGGTGCAATGATTGGAAGTACGCGGGGACTCCAACCTCGCAATCTCCCTGGTCAATGGTGAGTTTGACGCCAAGGACCGTAAAATGGCGGCTTATCGGAACGCCGTACTCAAAATATCAGCCCGGTTTGAAGGGCTCGAGTTTCATCATGTCGGTCGAGACAGCAATCAAGCAGCAGATATCCTTGCTCGCATGGGTGACAAGCGAGACACCGTCCCCCAGAACACCTTCATAGAATGGCTTTTCAAGCCATCCGTGGTGTGGCAGGATGATGGCAAGGATACTAGTAACATTAGCCCAGACTCAATTGTACCTCCTGGCATCGAGCCAGATAATGAAATCATCGGGGGCTCGGCTATCGAAGAGACATGTTCGGCTCACGAAATCATGGCCGTCATGGCACCATGGACCAAACCACTCCTGTCCTATCTACACAGGCAAGAACTTCCCAATGACCAGAATGAGGCACGTCGCATAGTTCGGTGCTCCAAGGCCTATAAAATTCACGAAGGCGAATTGTACAAGAAAGGCACTACCGGTGTCCTCAAAAGGTGCATATCCGAAGATGAAGGGAGGAAACTCTTGGCCGAAATACACGCTGGCATGGGCGGTCACCACGCGGCAACTCGGGCTCTGGTAAGCAAGGCCTTTCAAGCAGGGTTCTTCTGGCCCACTGCCAGGGCGGACGCATAGACAATAGTCCAACGTTGTGTTGGATGCCAGCTCTTTGCAAATCAAAGCCACCTGCCCCCCACTGCTCTCCGGACTATACCAATCACCTGGCCCTTTGCAGTCTGGGGGCTGGACATGGTAGGACCCCTCAAAGGGGGAAGTCACAAAAAGAAATACTTGTTGATTATGGTCGACATGTTCACTAAGTGGATTGAAGCTAAACCCGTAAAAACAGTTGAATCCGTACTAGTAATTGACTTTATATCCGGCATTGTACACCGTTATGGAGTTCCCCACAACATTATTATGGACAATGGCTCTAATTTTACTGCCGAAGAGGTAAAGGACTGGTGTGCTAATATGGGCATCAAGCTTGACCATGCATCCGTCTATCACCCACAAACAAACGGACAGGTTGAACAAGCCAACAGGTTAATAATGAGCGGCATAAAGCATCGGCTGGTACGTTCCCTAAAAGAATCCGATAAGCACTGGGTTGAGGAGTTAGACTCCGTGCTCTAGGGGCTGCGGACCACCGCCAACCGGTCAACGGGATACACACCTTTCTTTATGGTGTACGGGGTCGAGGCAGTTCTGCCTTGCGACATAATTCATGATTCACCTCGAGTGCGCATGTACAAAGAAAGAGAGGCCTAGTTAGATCGGCAGGATGACCTGGATGCTCTTGAAGGAGAATGCAACATAGCACGAGCTCGTTCCGCATTCTGTCAACAGCAAGCTCGGCGATATCAAAGCAGGGAAGTTCGGGCTAAGACATACAACGTCGGCGATCTTGTCCTACACCTCCCTGAGAATAAGAAGGATAAGCTCAAGCCCAAGTGGGAAGGTCCCTTCATAATTGACGAAGTATTAACAGGGGGAGCATATCGTCTTCGTGATGCAGTGGACAATCGCCTTGAACCAAACCCACGGAATGCAGCTCGGCTTCGGCAATTCTACGGCTAATTCGGCGTCGCCTCTTCTCGTGGTTTTTTTTTCAATCTCTCTCTCTTCTTCTTTTATTTTACCCTTTTCTTACTAATACACTTGATCCTAGGTTGTGTTCGGATCTACCGAACTATGTTAGAACCGTGTAGGTATACATCCTCAAATGTAATACCCGGATAAACCTGGGGACTTCTTTTACGAAGCCAGCGATTGTATTCTTCAAATATTATGCAAAGTCTAATGTTTCCATTTCATTTTTATGCCATTATATGCACCACTTTGACTTAACTTTTTGCCAAGCTGGGTTGCCTCGCTCCTGTGCTTACGCCCTACGTTCCCGATTGTTTGGCTAGGGTGTAAAGGGAGCACCTTCGCGATTGTTACAGTCGGGGTCAGCCGGATCTGTACGTCACACGGCTGAAGCCGAAAGCTAGCGTTCTTAAGAAAATAACTGGTCTGCAACAAGGACATTAGCAGTACTTCGGTATTATAAATAAAGGGTTGTCCCCCTTAAAACCGCATATTGTGAGTATTCGGCCGTTACACACATGGTCAACATGAAAACCTAGAGAAAGGAACCCTTAACGGAACTATTTTCTTTGGAAGATGTTTCTTACGTTAAAAAGTAATACTCCCTCTGTTCCTTTATATAAGGTGTATTTGATTTTTCAAAAGTCAAACGAGTGCATGTTTGACCGAGATTTTAGAAAAATATATCAATATCCAGAATACGAAATCTATATCATTTGATCCATCATGAAAAGTAGTTTCATATTTTATCTATTAGGTATTGTAAATGTTGTTATTTTATTCTATAATCTTGGTCAAACTTTAGAATGGTTGACTTGCACGGAAACCAATACACCTTATATTCTGGAACGGAGGGAGTATAACATAACTCCCCACGCACGTTTTGTCTGTTCAAGCCATATGTCCGGATTGCCTGGTTACCCGAACATGATTACCTGTTTGACGAAGGTCACATAGTACGGAACACTCCCAACTTCTTGTTGCGGAGGTAGAAGCCGATGGTCGCTTAAGACAATGTTTTACAGCTCGGATGGAGATAAGTTTGATGTAAAAGTACATGGATACATAGAATCAAATGACTACTCCTTATCTAAGTCATCTATAAGCCTGTCTAATGCACAATCTTCTTGCAAGTATCTGGCAGCGGGCAGCACTTGGTCATATACCAAATTCAGTGGGATCTCTTTTCCACCTAGTCATACCGGTCCAACTCGAGCCATATGAGCTGGCTCCAGTTGGGTATAGCGAGTTTTCACCATCGCCCAAGCTTCCCGCGCACCCTCTCCACAGGCTGAAGTCTTCCATAGCTGAAAACGGCGCCGGCCTCCTTTGAATATGCCGGCCAGATCGGCCATGCTTTCGGGAGGCGTGTCAGATGACCATAAATCCTTGACCAGGCTCTTCATCGCCTTCCGGGCCCGCTCGTGCACTATGGATAGCTCTTTCAATAAATTGCCTTCGTATAAGGATACTTCTTCCTCAAGACGCCCAGTGAGGAGGCGTACAAAGGGATATAAGATTAAAATTCTCATATTACTGGAAAACAAACATCTATTTCTCAGAGCGAAATTGCAAGCCAAACCGAATATGCCGCCCTTTAATTTTTGGTTCTCCTCCAAGGCATTGAACAATTGAGCCTTCAAGCTCTTAATCTCTTCGGCTTGGTAATTTCTTTCCTCTTCCAGCTTGTTCTTTTGGTCCACGGCACGAGCTAGTACTTGACGGCTGCCTGCCTCTTGCGATTCCGCATACTTCTGGGCCTCCTTGGCGGACTTTAAGTCCTTTTGCAGCTGTCCTATCGACTCCGCTGCTACATATAAGCCTGGCATTAAGCGCTAGTCTCTTATAAAACATTATCATACTCAAAAACTTCTTATCTTACCATGCGCTTCCCTGGTAAATTTCTTCACCCCCTCTAGCTTGGCAGTGATGGCGGATAGCCGTGTTCGGCTAGTTTCAAGCTCCTGGGACAGCACCTTGTTTTGGTCCTTCAAGGCTTGCAAGAATTATGATCCTTAAACTTGGTCGTTCCAACCACTTTAAGTCTCGGGGGCTTCTGGGATATAACTTATGTGATAAATCTTAAAATCCTTTACCTGCATATCAGTCGACAGCAAATGAGCTACTCCTTCAAGGCCGGTTCGAGCAACTCGGATATATGCGTCCACAGAGCTGAAGGCATTAAACTCCTAATCGGAGAAGGCTTTGTGGTGCAGAGCCTCTTTCCATCGTCGATGGTTCATCACACTTTCAACCTCGGAGTTTGTAACCGAAACGTCATCCGAATCTCCTTGAAATGGATGAGCAGGGGAGGTGCCTGCATCAGTTTTAACCCTTGCTGAAGAATTCGGCTCCGGATTGCCTTGTCGCATTGCGGGAGTGTCTTCGGACACAGGCCGCTGAACACTTCTTCTATATATAGAAGACGGGAATAGTTGAGGCCCTGGTAATAGGTCTGAATTGAATACGTACATTCTTACCTCTTCGATTCAGGGGCAGGTGTTGTAGCGCTCCCAATTCCCTTGCGCTTTGAAGATTCGTCATGTGTGGGCACAGGTTTTTTAAGAGCTGCCCCTGTTGATGCGCGACGTGAAGAGCGTCGACCCTTTGGAGTAGGAGTCAGCACACTGGGAGAAGCACGAGAGGGGTGCTCCTTTTGGGAGGGAGCCTTCTGATTACTTACAGCAGAGGAGGGAAGAAGCCCAAGGTGGTCGGCTATGAGAGCCACCTGCGAGCCGTCAAGACTCGCCTGATAGAAAACCCCATCTTCAAAATCAATTGATGTATCTGGGTCATCATGGAAACCCGGATCCTCGCTGCGAGAGTAGTCCTCCGGTTGAGGGGGGGGGGCAATGGAATTTTTCAATCCATTTCCTCCAGGTCTATTCAGAAAAGTAAAGACAGTTCGGTCAGTATATCTAGAGAATAGGACCTGGTTGTGCAAATAAGTAAAACATACCCATTCAATGGGGTTATACATCGAGAAACCTTCCCGACAGTTCAAGCAGGTGAATTCTTCGTTTTCTCCTTTAAAGAGATTGGCCAGAATGGCCGCCAGTGCGGCCTGGTCATCAGGTCCTTGACGCTTGTAGCGGGATGCGTCATCCGTCCCGTTGTACCACCACAAGGGATGCCCCCTCAGTTGAAGAGGTTGAATACATCGCTTTATGGCAATAGCCATGACTTCAACGATTGTAAGCCTGGAATGGGCGAGCACCCTAACTTTGGCGACCAGTCTTTTCACTTCCGCACTATCCTCTTGTTTGAAGCTCCGAGGGTGCCAATTGAAACGCTTCTTCAGAGGGGCACTGGAGAATTCGGGAAGACCTTGCCAGTCTGGATCAGGTAGAGGGACGTCCTCGATATAAAACAACTCTGAAGACCATTCTTCGGACTCCTTCTTCGGGGTCCCCAAGGGATATCCCATCCTAGCTATGCGCCACACTTCGGCTCCACATACTTTGAAAATAGACCCCCCTTGCGTATGTGGGACAAGCCAGAAAAACTTCCTCCATAGATCAAAATGGGCCTCGCAGCCAGGAACAGTTCGCAGAGGGCAACGAAGCTAGAGATGTGTAAAATTGATCCTGGAGTGAAATTGTGGTGCTGGATCCCGTAGAACTCCAGTAAACCCCTGAGAAAGGGATGGATGGGGAAGCTGAGGCCTCTTAGAAGGAAGGATACGAAACATACCCTCTCATCCTTTTTGGGGCGTGGGAAATTTTCGGCCAGGGCTTCACCGCACACGGAGGTCAACCCCGCACGGACGGAAACGAGATCTGCAGGGGAATATATCCCTCTGTCTGAAGTCGGTTTAGATGGAGGTGAGAAACGGAGCAGCTTGCCCAGTCACCTGCTTGAGGGCCATGGTGACGCGAGGAGGAGCCGGAGCGCTAGACATCTTGAGTTTTTTGGGCATTTCGGTTCTCTCGATTGGGAATGAGTGACCCGTAGTGGTATTCGCTCATTTAAATAACCATTACCCCTGCCCTGTAGAGAGCCTCTTTGTTAAAAAAGAGATGGTGGGATGTTCACCTTTGTGTGACGAGCAGAAGTCGAGGCGAATGCTGGTTGCAAAAAATTATAAAATAAAAGGTAACATCGAAGTCGGGCCAGATTGTCATCAACCAAAGATCAGTATTGGGGAGGAACTCGCCTTGCAAAGCCGAAGACAGTACGGATTCCGGATACATCGTCATTGAAGGCTAGTTCGGGGGCTACTGAGGGAGTCCTGGACTAAGGGGTCCTCATGTGTTCGGCCCGGTTTATATGGGCCGGGTTATTGGGCTGCGGTGAAGACGGAGCTGGAGGCCAACCCGTGTCCAAATAGGAGTCTTTTAGGCAGATCTAGGTGTCCTCGCATAATTATTCCTTTCTCTGTAACCGACTATGCGTAACCCTAGGCACCCCCCGGTGTCTATATAAACCGGAAGGGCTTGGTCCGTAGGAGATAGCAGAACAACAATAGGCATACCCCTCTAGGGTTTAGCTAATACGATCTTGAGGTAGATCAACTCTTGTAATCATCGTCTACATCGAATATAATCAAGCAGGACATAGGGTTTTACCTCCATCAAGAGGGCCTGAACCTGGGTAAACATTGTGTCCCTGTCTCCTATTCCCCATTGATCTTAGACTTACAGCTTGGGACCCCCTACCTGAGATCTGCCGGTTTTGACACCGACACCAAGGATCAATGATTTGTTCGAACAACTGGCAGAAGCCAAAGTTTTCTCAAAGATAGATTTGAGGTCAGGCTATCATCAGTTGAGGATCCGCTCTTCGGACATACCCAAGACTGCCTTTACCACCAGATATGGATTATATGAGTTCATAGTGATGCCTTTTGGATTGACCAACGCTCCTTCATATTTTGTACATCTCATGTACAAGGTCTTCATGAAATATTTGGACAAGTTTGTGGTTGTGTTCATCGATGACATACTTATTTATTCCAAGACACCAGAAGAACATGAGCAACATCTCCGGATAGTCCTAGAAGAACTCCGAAAAAATCAACTATATGCCAAATTCAGTAAATGTGAATTTTGGTTATGAGAAGTTGGTTTTTTGGGACACGTACTAACACAGGATGGAATAGCAGTGGACCCGAGTAAAGTAAAGGATGTCTTAGGGTGGAAGTGACCCACCAACGTGACTGAGGTCAGAAGTTTTCTTTGTTTGGCTGGCTACTATCGACGGTTTATCAAAGGATTCTCCACCATAGCCAAACCCATGACTCAGATAGTCAAGAAAGATAAAAAGTTTGAATGGACCAAAGCTTGTGAGAAAAGTTTCCAGGAATTAAAGAACAGATTAACCACGACACCTGTACTGATTGTGCCAGATGTGCACAAGAACTTTGAAATATACTGTGACACTTCCAGAAAAGGACTTGGATGTGTATTGATGCAAGAGGGAATAGTCATAGCATATGCTTCACGTCAACTGTGAGTACACGAAGAAAATTATCCTACCCATGATTTGGAGTTAGCGGCTGTTATACACGCACTAAAGGAATGGCGACATTTCCTTCTCGGTAATCGATGCGAGATATACACGGACCATAAAAGTATCAAGTATATCTTCACCCAGCCATAATTAAACTTGAGGCAGCGTCGCTGGCTTGAGTTAATTAAGGATTATGATGTGGGAATTCATTACCACCAGGGTAAGGCAAATGTTGTGGCAGATGCTTTGAGGAGGAATCCATGCACCGACAATGGCAGTGTGCAATTCTCACAGCACAAGTTCAACCTGGAATTTGCCAAACTCAACATGGTCCTAGTCATGGAAGGAACCATTGCCCGTTTGGAAGTGAAACCAACACTGGAAGACCAGATCAAAGAAGCTCAGAAAGGACACCCTAGCATCGAGGGAATTAAAAGGAAGGTAAACATAGGCAAGGCATCTGAGTTTACCATTGATAATCAAGGAATACTATGGTATGGAAAAAGATTATGCGTTCCTAATAAGGAAGAGCTAAAGCAACAAATTTTGGCAGGGGCCCATACTACTCCATACTCTATTCACCCAGGAGTGACGAAGATGTACAAGGATCTCCAAGAGAATTTTTGGTGGCACGGGATGAAGAGAGATATAGCCGTATATGTAGCACGCTGTGACTCTTGTCAGCATATAAAGGCAGAACACTGGAGGCCAGCAGGACTATTGCAGCCACTCAGAGTGCCTGAATGGAAATGGGATGTAATAGGAATGGATTTTATCGTCGGATTGCCAAGGTCACGAAACGGAAATGATGCTATCTGGGTTATAACAGATTTATTAACCAAGGTGGCACATTTCATTCTAGTAAAAACCACATACTCAACACAGAGGCTTGCCAGGTTATATCTTCCCTGAATTGTTTGCCTGCATGGAGTACCAAGACAATAGTCTCTGACCGAGGCACCCATTTTGTCTCTAGGTTTTGGGAGCACCTACAACAAGCCTTAGGGACTCAGCTGACATTCAGCACAGCATACCACCCACAGGCAGGAGGACAAACTGAGCGGGTGAATCAAATATTTTAGGACATGCTGGGAGCATGTGTGCTCACTTACGGAGTCAGCTGGGAAGACAGTTTGCCTTACGCGGAATTCTCATATAACAACAGTTATCAAGCTAGCCTGAAGATGTCACCCTTTGAATCCCTGTACGGACGCCGGTGCAGTACCCCACTTAATTGGTTGGAGACCGGAGATAGCCGAATCTTCGGCCTAGAAATTCTTAAAGAGGTAGAAATGAAAGTGAAGCTTATTCAACATAGGCTGAGAGTGGCTCAGAGCTGTCAGAAGAGTTACTACGATCAGAAACACAGTCAGATTAGTTTTGAACCAAACAAATACGTATATCTCAGAGTATCTCCAATGAGAGGGCTACAGAGATTTAAAGTCAAAGGAAAATTGGCACTGATATTTATCGGACTATTCAGAGTAATTGCAAGGAGGGGCAAGGTTGCCTACCAACTGGAACTACCAGCAGAATTATCGGATGTTCATGATGCACGTGTCACAAATGTGAAGGTGTGTCAGTAATCCCGAAAAACAAGTCCAGCATCAAGACCTGGATATCCAACCGGATCTTACATATAGGGAAAGTCCTATAAGGATTTTGAAGGACTCTGAATGGAGAACCCGACAGAGCATAATAAATTTTTACAAAGTTAAGTGGAGTAATCACACCGAGGAAGAAGCAAACATGGGAAAGAGAGGATCACTCGACGGCTGAATATCCGTACCAGTTTAAGGGACACCTGAAATCTCAGGGACAAGATTTTTCTTAAGGGGGTAGGTGTTGTAACACCCCAAAATATTTTCTTTGAATTTTCAAAATCTTTTCTTTCATTATAATGCTTTGAATTATTATGGCTCTCTTCTTTTTCTTCTTCTTCTGTTTTGAGAATCATTTTTAATTTTTAATTGGGTTTCAAAATTTTAAATGGTTCTGATGTGGAAGGTTTATTTATTTGGAAAATTATTTTGGAGGATCTCAACCAATTTCATTTAGAAAAGTTTTGGAATAATTAATATTATTCCATAGGAGTGGTCATTTCCCTTCTTCCTAGCCCTTCTAAATTTTTTCAATAATTTTTTCTGTCATTCTAAATTATCCCTCAGGTCATTCTCACATTCTAGGACAGTATCCACCACCTGTCCTATCCACAAAAATATTTATTTCACATTTTATAAATTTCAAAATTGGAATTTATATTTATCATGGTTTCTTTGATTTACAACGGAGCCATATTATCCTCAACTCTTCTGCTCCTACCAAAATTATCCTAGCAACTTGATAGTACCCACAACCCATTTTACCAAAAACCTTGGGTTCCACAGTTCAAAATCCATTCAGTTTAAATTTGGACCAGATTCAAACCCCATGATCAAAACCCAATTTTAAATGCTCCAAAAATTCAGAAACATTGCCAGACTCTTATATGCATCAACAGCTCACCACAAAAATTCCCACAAATTCCTAAAATGCCTAGACCCCTCTGTCATTTCATCATATACCTCATGTGCACACTGTTCACTGCTGTCAAATTCAGTTAACTGAATTTGGTTCAGTCGGCAGTGGAGTTCGTCGTCGTGCTCCTCACTCCACCGTCTCTACTTCTCCTCCACGCCTTCTCACCTCTTAAATGAGCCACCCGAACCACTCCTCGTCAGTGACTTGCCGCTGACAGCACAGTGCTGGACGGTGCAGCGGCCACTGATCTTAGCCACGGTGGCCGAACGGATTGGCTCTACCACGGCTGTCTTCAATCCTCTCTACTGCTTCCTCCACCTACCTCTGTCTCCATGCGGTACCTCCTCTGCGACACCGGAGGGCTGTTCAAGCCGCCTAGGGCCCGCTGTCAGTCGTCAGAGTCAGACGACATCCGCCATGGTCGTACGCGAGCATCACCGCGGATAAGGCCGCAGAGCTCGACGTCGTTCACACTGGCGCTTCCAGATGACTCCACTGGCCTCACTTATCACCGCTGTACCTTGACCACCGCCCTAACCAACCTCGCTGGCGGAATTAACTCCGGCATTGCCTGCACGCCTCTGACCTCCCCAGATTGACTATAAATAGGAGCTCCCGAGCTCCATTCACTCCTCGTACCACTCACACCACCTCCAAATCGACCACCACTACACTCCCCCGACCTCGAGGAGGTCATCTTCCTACTCTCTGGTCACTGATCTGCCGCCCCTCCCCACGATCAGTATATCACTGTCTCTCCACCTCCACCACTAAGACCTTGCCAGAAGCTCTCTGATGCACCCAATAATCGATCCCGCGCTTCAATTTGGCATCCCAAGCTATCTCCGGCGAGATCCCACCTCACCCGAACCACCGTCCGCCGGCGTCGACCTCGCTGTCGTTCTATTGCTCGCCGGTGACCATCACCGCCACCCACCGATGCAGTAGTCCACCCGGATCACGTCTCGAGCATCGCCGCCTCCCAAAACCCCGGCGATCATCGCCGGCGATCGCCGCTTCTCCTCTGTCTTCGCGCGCACAACGCGTTAAACCCGTCAGTGTTTTCTTTTTTTCACGTTTAAACAGAAAATGTATTCTATTCTTTACGTTTTCTGCGCTGAAAGGCTTACTTTCACCCGAACAAATTTTCTGTTTAAACATATAGGGACCTACTATTTTGCAAAAAGGCTCCTGGTTTTAAAAGTTTAATATCTTTTAAACCACAACTCTGTTTGAGTTGATTCTTTTTTTGAAATTCTTATTTTTCTCTCTAGTTTTTTTAGTATTTATTAAAAATGTTTTGAGAAAATTTTTGGTACTGTTGCAAATTTTGAATTTGAATTTTTCAGAAAAGGAAGAGGGAGACTTTGCTGGGAATTTTGAGGGTTCTTCTTCTCACTACTTTGGGCAAGGCAAGGGTTTGAACTTGGGATATGGTGAATTGCTTGCATGGTTGCGTTGGTTCAAGGTTGCACCTCATATGTAGTATAACGCAAATGCATGCAAGCATGGTCATACTATTTCCTTGCACATGACTTGCTCCACTCAAGCTCATGAATTTTCTAACTTGGTGGAGAGCTGTGAGAATTTACGAGCGTGTCTCCTGTCTTGGACGTGCCGGTGGGCACGGCTGCGTTGTGACACGACGGTGTCTCCGTGGCATAAGAAGTATACCGGTCATAATAATAACACCTCCTGAGTCGACGTAGATCGAGTCTTGTTCCGTCACCCCTAGCTAAATACCGTGCCGCCACGGGTCTTCCCGTGAGGGAAGTATGGCTCAGTAAGTTCTTAACCCCTTTCCGTGTACACACCACTTAGAGAGGCCAGGATGAGGGTTCCACGTGCATGGATTAATGCCAGTCATCTGGTCAGGGGGCTTGGGTGTATCTGGCTGGGCTGAGAGGGGGGCACCCCTTGTAATCCGCGTGCATGAATAGTGATCCCATGCTAGTCGAGACGATGGTCTCCCCGACTTAGAGTTTTTCTTGAACGATGCTTTGGGTGATTCCTGGCATCCGGAAAGTTAATCTGGTGTGTGCTGGTCAGATGTGTTTTCAACCCAAAGACCGTAATGGGAATTAGTCAGCGTCTTGGTGCTGACTAAAGAAATCTCATAAACGTGGGTGAATAGTACACCCTCTGCAGAGTTATATCTATTCGAATAGCCATGTCCGTGGTCAAGGACGTTAGCTGGGAAGGGACAAGTGTCGGTCCGGTGTCGGTCTTCGGGGGAAATAACTAAATTGAGCAGGATTCATTTTTGCAGGATATTATTGCCATCACAAATGCTGTCACGGATATTTTTATTATCATGATTACTGTTGATGTGAATATTATTGCTGCTTGAATATTATTGTGGACTAACCCGTTTCTCTAATTTTATTTTCTGAGTGTCTTAGGAGCTGGCTAGACTACCTTGGGCATTCAGTTTTATTTTCAAGACCTCTCATGGCGTCGCTGGGATTCTCGGGCAGTCCTGTCTCGCCCGATTCTCCTTTTAGACACCCGTTTGGCATTTCTCTTCAAGACCTCTCGTGGCTTCGCTTGGATTCTCGGGCGGTCCTTTCTCGCCCGATTCTCCTTTTAGACACCCGTTTGCCATTTCTCTTCAAGACCTCTCGTGACATCGCTCGGATTCTCGGGCGGTCCTGTCTCGCCCAATTCTCCTTTTAGACACCCGTTTGGCATTTCTCTTCAAGTCCTTTCATGGCGTCGCTTGGATTCTTGGGCGGTCATGTCTCGCCCGATTCTCCTTTTAGACACCCATTTGGCATTTCTCTTCTAGACCTCTCGTTGCATCGCTTGGATTCTCGGGCGGTCCTGTCTCGCCCGATTCTCCTTTTAGACACCCGTTTGGCATTTCTTTTGGATTATCGGGCGGTCCTGTCTCGCCCGATTCTCCATTTTATTATTTTCTTTCGGATTCTCGGGCGGTCCTATCTCGCCCGATTTTCCATTAACTTTCTTTGTTTGTCACTAAAATATTATTTATCAATTCTTCTGCACACACTAATATTTAACCTGCCATGATTAAATTTTGGCCAACATTTGCATATCATTTATTCCAGCATGAGCACATCATCTAATCCAGCATAAGCATATGCATTCGGTATATCTCTTGTTCATAATGTTTGCGAGTACATTCCAACGTACTCACAGGCTTGTCCCTGGCTTGTTAATTTGGCCAGACCTGAAGGAGGACGAGCTTGTGGAGGAAGATTGCGCTAGCGAGCCCGACGCTTAGAGGAGTCACAGTCAGTCAACCTGTGATATTGAAGTCTACCACATGTAACATCCGCAAAGCTTCCGCTACCCCAATAAAATAGTCAAGCCTCACACTGACGCTTGGCTCGATTTTATTGTACCAGTACAGTACTACCAACACACCAGTGTCATATTCCACCACCGTAGTATGTTGGCAAGTAGTAATAATTTGTTGAGCAGTCAGACTCAACCCTGTGTAATACTATGTATGTACAGGATATCTGTATCAAGGAAGTCCACCAGTTGTGTTGATCTTGGGGCTGGTGTGAATAGGGGCTATTCTCTGATTTATTCCCATAATTGGGCCCAATAGTGATAGATTGATAGATTAAAATAAAATACAAAATAAAATAAATAAGATAAAATTGCAGCAAGTATTTTTATGGTTTTAGTAAATGATAAAGTAGACCTGGGGGCCATAGTTTTCACTAGAGGCTTCTCTCGAGAAAATAGCATATGGTGGGTAGACAAATTACTATTGGGCAATTGATAAAAGCAAATAATCATGACGATATCCAAGGCAATGATCATATATATAGGCATCACGTCCGAGACAAGTAGACAGACTCCTGCCTGCATCTACTACCATTACTCCACACATCGGCCGCTATCCAGCATGCATCTAGTGTATTAAGTCCAATAAAGAACGGAGTAACGCCTTAAGAACGATGACATGATGTAGACAAGATAAACTCATGTATGAATAAACCACATCTTTTTACCCTTAATAGCAACAATACATACATGTCATGTCCCTTTCTGTCACTGGAAGTGAGCACCGCAAGATCGAACCCATTACAAAGCACCTCTTCCCATTGCAAGAAAAATCAATCTAGTTGGCCAAACCAAATCAATAGATCGGAGAAGAAATACGAGGCTATAATAATCATGCATAAAAGAGATCAGCAAAGACTCAAATAATATTCATGGATAATCTAATCATAAACTCATAATTCATTGGATCCCAACAAACACACCGTAAAAAGTCATTACATCGAATAGATCTCCAAGAACATCAAGGAGAACATTGTATTGAAGATCAAAAAGAGAGAAGAAGCCATCTAGCTACTAACTATGGACCCGAAGGTCTGTGGTAAACTACTCATGCATCATCGGAGAGGCAGCTTGGATGATGTAGAGCCCCTTCGTGATCGATTCCCCCTCTAGCAAAGTGCCGGAAAAGGACCCCAGATGGGATCTCTCGCGAACAGAAGCTTGCGGCGGCAAAAAAAGTATATCGTGGACTCCCCTGATAGTTTCTGAATATTTCAAAAAAAATATTGAGGGGTCAATGACAGTAGGAGAGCTCCTACTGCCTTCAATTAAATTAAAAAGTGTGGCAGTACAAAGTGGGTAATTACATCAAGGGTTGGGAGGGGGGAGAGAGAGGGGACTAAACTACAACCCAACAATTTCGGAATTTATAGTGCTGGAATTAGGTCAAACGGAGCTCAGGGGGGCCCACGAGGCACTAGGTCGCGCCTGCCCCCTCAGACGCGCCCTGGTGGCTCGTGGCCACCCCCTGGGTCTTCTGGCCTTTTCCCGAAGCTTCTAGTGTTTATCTTGCCCAATAAAAACTCTTCAGAAAGTTTCGTGGCATTTGGACTTCGTTTGGTATTGATTTTCTGTAAAACAAAAATAGGGCAGAAAACAGCAACTGGCACTGGGCACTAAGTTAATAGGTTAGCCTCCAAAAATGATATATAATTGTTGTAAATGATATATAAAACATCCAAGATTGATATTATAACAGCATGGAATAATAAAAAATTATAGATTCATTGGAGACGTATACCCTCCATGATCGATTCCCCCTTCGGCAGATTACCGGAGAAGGCCTCCAGATGGGATCATAGAAGAACAGAAGCTTGCGGCGGTGCAAAAGTTTTTTCGGGTGGCTCTCTGTTGGTTCGGGGATATTTGAGAATATATAGAAGTGGAATTAGGTCAAACAGAATTGTGTGGGAGTCATGAGCTCAGGGGGCGCGCCTACACCCATGGGGCGTGCCCTGTGAGCTCGTGGCTCTCCCGTAAGGCTTCTGGCCTCCTCCCAAACCTTATAGGTTCTCTTCTGGTCCAAAAGTAATCACCGTAAATTTTCATCGTGTGTGGACTTCGTTTGGTACATATTTTCTGAAAAGCCAAAAACAAGCAAAAAAATAGCAACTGGCACTGAGTTAATAGGCTAGTCCCAAAAATGATATAAAATTGCATAAAAAGTATCTAATATTGATAGTGTAATAGCATGAAACAATCAAAAATTATACATACGTCGGAGACGTATCAGCTACTGGCAGCATCCAGTGCCCGCGCTGCTACTAAGACGCGGCTGGTAACATGTAACTAGCAGCGTCTAACTTGAACGCTGCTAGTATGATCCGCGCTGGCAGCGTTCAACTTTACGAGCGCTGCTAGTGTTCCACCAAGTAGCAACGTTCACATGTGTTGCATGCTGTCAATACTTGTAATGATTAGCAGTGTTTACAGATGTAAACGCCCGCAGATATTACAAATAGTTAGTAGCGTTTACTAAACCATATACGCTGCTAATGATTGGTTTATCAGAAAAATTAATTTACCACGGCAGCACAAATTGCTGCCGTGGCAGCGTTTGCACATTTAATATACAATTGTAAAATCCATGCGTTTAAATACTACATTGATATCGATCATTCAAAAGATATAGCAAACATATAGGAACATGGCACTTATGAGCAGAAGGGCTCATATTTATGTCATGCGAGAATTATCATGTTTCCATGCATACGTGGAATAACTTAGAAGAAGGTTAATATCCCCTTTCAAGGTAGGTCACATTCACCACGCATCTGAAGAACTTCAATGTAGTAGCTACACAAAAGGTACGTCAACACTAGCTAGACAACCAAGTTTGGAATAGCCTTACAAATGACAAAGTATTGTTACACAAAATACGATGACTACGATGTTACTCGTTCACTTCTGAGACACTGATCTCTTCTTTACCTTAGACAATGAACCGCTATCTTCTTGCACGAAGGATTTTTGGGATGCTGATTTATTTTCCCCGTTCAATGACTGGCCATATTCTCGCACTATGGTAGGGAATAGGTCAGGGATCTCCTCACAGCGTTTCTTTTGCCGATGCAAGCGCTCCTCGTCGGTGTCTTCTGGGCTATAAAAGGCCCCGTTAGGTTCGATAACTTCCTCCACGATGATCTTGGCAAGGGTTTGTTGGATTCATCTAAACTCGACTATGCGATCATTGTGCTTGATTGACTCAAGGCTTCTACCCCAGATCATGATTTCATCCTTTCTCTTGAAGGTTTTGAATTGCCGTATGAACTCATCCATGTGGTGCATGACATAGTATGCGGATGTCAGTACATCCTTCGACTGCTGAAGGCAACTAAACTTTGTGTTGTGTATGAACTGTGGTTTGCCACCACCCTTTCTCTTCTGGCACCCCGGGTTGAAGCATCCTCCCTTAATTTTGTTATCAAAGAGAGTGTCATCCAGAACTGACTTCAGCTTGTTGTAGTCCTTCTTCACTTGTTGATTGGAATCCAAGATATAAGAACTCGAAGTCTTTGGGTTTAGAATGACGAGGATCCAATGGTCGTTGCGCAAAAGTAGAACAGACAAGTATTGTGACCCATCCTACGACGCAAGCATCGATAATGGAAATGCATGGAAGCATATTTTTATTGGTGCAAACTAGAGAAAGACTTACACCATCTGGTAGAGCACGAGGAGGTAGTCCACATCTTTATTTTCCGCCAAGAAGTTGCTAAGGTAGTTCCGCATAACTTTTACACCATCCTGGTCTTTAAGGTTGTTTTCATGCAGGTGGTAAGGGTCCGCCACCGCGAAGGTTAAATTCTCGGCCTTGACCTTCCTCGAGAGAGGTAGCGCCCATAGCCTTAGCAAGGAGCGTCCCTCTATACCCTGTAGCTGGAGCAGTTTCAAGATGTCCTCGAAATCAATATAAAATTTGTTTTCGGGGAAAACTTCGAGGGAGCCGACACCTTGTGGCACCTTCACCGTGTAGACTGGGAGGTTTCCATATGGGGTAGCAAATGTTACATTGGCCTCCTTCGCCTTCCTCAAAATGTCAGAATGAAGATAACTCACAATTGAACCGCTTCATTGTTGTTTTCAATTGCTTTGTACATTCTGGCTCTTCTGAACCACTGGCTGACTCTCAGCATCTGCCTTCTCAGGAACTTTCTGGCTGCCACCATCGACCTTGGTTGCGTAATCCAACTTGTCCTTTGTCTGGCTCCTCTTATCGTCTACGACACCTCCCGAAGTGCCTACATCTGACAGAAAGGAGTGGTTGGTGGCAATAGGAATACCACCATCATAGTCATCTACCAAATATTGGCTGACATCATCGTCTGCTGGCTGGAAGTACTTGGGGGCCTCAACTAAATCGGCCGCCCCATCTCTCTCGGCGGCCTTGGTTTTGTCGGTAGGAACGGCATCCTTGGGACCATCGGTCACACACGTCCCCAAAGGATGAGATGGTCTGAGTGGAGGGTCGCTCGTACGGCCAGCCGATGGCGAGGCATCTTGTTACCGGTTCTTGCTCCCTAAAAGGTTCTGCATCATGGGCCACCTAAGGTGCCAACCCAGGCACTAGCTTAGATTGTAGTGCGTTCCCACTTCTGCACCTTGAGGTTGTTCAAAAGGTTCTACATCTTCACAACCATCAAGCATCCTAAGCACAAACACCCTAGCCAAGGTGTTGTGCATAAGTTCTCCCTTGGGCGCAGCGACAGTACCTTCTGCAACCTTCTTCAATTTGCCATTGACCATGGCTTGGAGAGTGCACGGGGCATCCGCCTGCGAAAGATATATGCATGTATGCCTCGCCGATGTTAGATATTCAAACGATGAAAACATACCATCGAACATGGTACATGCATGTGTTGAGAGGGATGATTACCTTAAGGGGGTCGATGATCTTAGAGTAGTAGGAGAAGGATGGGTTGCTATGATTGGCTGCAATGGGTTGTGGATCTTTGATGGTTGCGGAGATGACGTTGTTTGGGTTAAGAGGCTCCCCTATTAACATGCTATGTTTCAAGGCGTCCAACATAGTGGGCAACAATATCGCCACCTCGGCTTTCGTGGTTTCTGCTACTTTGGTGGCGAAAGAACTTTGTAGTTCTTTTCTCGCTTGGGCTACTTTCTAGGCTACGATTAGCCGGCTAGCTTTCCTTCACTCAGGGTCTTCCGGACCATAATGTTTCTCCCATCTTTCATGATAGCCGGTGCCGGTGACACGACCAGTCACCGGCTTAGTCAATGGGTACTTTCCTAATACCACGTTGTAAGCCTTGTTAAGAGGGTCGTCCCACCTAAAAGAAGACTCCCCTGAGGAACCAGGTTCTGTGTAATATTCTGTCTGCAATGTGGAAATGGCTATTTACAAACATGTGTCTAAAGAAATGCACTTATAAGGTAACCAAAAACATATGAGTTAACTAATGACCAATAGTTTCTCGACTCCTTTTGTCTTCTTGTCTCTTAGGACGTAATCATTTATCTTCTGATCCTAGTCATACCGGGCATGAAGAAAATCATTGGGGCAATCATCTTTGAATTTCTTGAAGGGATTAGGTATGCCCGCCACCTCATTCTCGGCGCCTTCCTTCTTCCACCTCGGCCTCTTGCCTGGGTAACTACGATTTCCGAGTTTGCGGGTACCAATGCTCTTCTCCCTCATATCTTGACCCCATTTTTCCAACTTCTTGGCTTTAGAGTCACTGAGGTATTTCTTAAAGGTCTCCCATTCAGCCGGGGAGATCATAGGCCACTTCTTATGTATCACTTCAAACTCTGCTTTGAAGGTGACGTGTTTGTCTTTGACTTGGGACTTCCAGCCACTCAATAGTCTAGAAAACATTGAGATTGTTGTGTGATTGACGATTTTCTTCTTGTCTTGGTCCTCGTCCGGGAACTTGTATCGTTTGTGTAGCTTCTCTATGAAGAGTTTTCTCTTAACAGTATTGGCTTTCGACCTCAAGTTCACGTCGTTGATGCTGACCGTTTCACGAAGAATGCAACCTAGTTGATTGCTATACCCTTGTTTGGCCTCTTCGAAATAAGAGGTGTACCCTTGAATGGGAAAACTTCAGTCACAACAATCCTATCATCGCCGAGCTGGTTTGGGCGCCTAGCCTTGCGTCGCGTGTTCTGGTGGACACCGGCTGTCTGGTCCCCATGGCTGCTGGTCCCTGCTTCGTCATGCTCACTCATGTGTTCTGACTCGTACTGGTCTTGGCTCACATGGGCCGTGTACTCCTGCCCATCCGTGGAGAAATCATTGTGGGTGTCAGGACCCACAAGATGGGACAGCGGTTCTAAGCTTTCGTTGCCCGAATGGGTGCTCTTCGAATAAGAGGTAGCGCCAGGATCTTGTGAAGACATTTCTACAAAACGTAGATTATAATTATAAAAACAATAAAAGTTCAATAAAAATTTGGCATGACCATTGCTAATTTATTAAAAAATTGAGTGCTAGAAATTTGGCGAAATGTTGCCGAATCAACATTTTGCCAAAACATTGGCACTCATCTGTCGTATGTTCCTGAAAAACAAAACGAAAAGGCCTCGATGGCACTAATTTGACCAACAAATTTGAAAACTACAAATTACAACCTAATTTGAGCACATCAAATTTGACCAACAAATTTGAACACTAATAATTACAACCTAATTTAGCAAGACCAACAAATTTCACCACACTAATTTGACCAACAAATTTGAACACTACAAATTACAACTTAATGTGAGCACAAAAAATCACATGCCGGCAGGCAGTTGGAGGGACAATAGCGGCGGATGGACGGGGGAGGCAGGGCTCGAAGGGAGGTCACCGGTGGTTCGTCTCAGGTGGCAGCGGGCTTCGGGGTTGAATGATCCGGCATCTCCGGCGAGCTCCCGAGCAGAGGGAGGGCTAGGGATGGTCCGTGGAGCATCATGGGCTCGCCGGTCATCTCAGTGGAGGTTGGGGTGGGTGGAGATGAGCGGACGGAGCTGGGGCATTGTGGCGGAGCACTCTGCCGGAGATGGGGATGGAGAGCCTCCCGGCTGGCTCTGGTGCTACCGGGCGGTGATTGAGAGGGAGAGGAGTGGAGTCGTGAGGGTGGGAGAGGCCGGGCGGGGCCTTTTATAGGCGGACGGAAGGTGGCCGAGCCGCAAGCCGTTGTGGATGAGCTGGCATGGGAAGGACGGTGAGCTGGCCGTCGCAAGGTGGGGCGAAATGATGAGAGAGGTCAGAGGAGTTAAGGCGTGAGACGACAGCTCACCAGGAAGCTGCCAGCCAGCTGATCTCCCGTACGGCAACTGTGCTGCCCATGCATGAAATTGGCCATGAGCGGCGGCGAGCCTTGCCGGCAATGGAAGAGGGTTCTGGAGAGGTATGTGTGCGGCAGGGACGATGTCAGCACCAATGGACAACGGGTGGGGCAGGGGCTGGCCGGAGTGGTCGTACCCGACGCGGTCGACTTGCAGAGCACAGCTTTGGCTCGACCAGATGCGTGGTCACCACGTGCACTAGCACACGCGGTGCGATCTCGCCTATCCGGTCATTTTTACGCGGTCGACCATTCTCCCTGGAGGCTTCTTGTGCAACTGGTTTCGCTAGAAGTGGCCTGGATAGAACTGGAGCTTCCAGACAAGTTTTTGGACCGAAACTTGGGCAAGAAAATGAGAAGAAATGTCTAGGGATCTGGAAGTGAGAGTTTTCCATTTTCAAATGTAGTAAGAGAGTGCCCATGGAGAAAATTCAGAACAAATGGACAAGTTCCAGGGGTAGTTGCTTCACAACCACATCTCTGGTCCAGAAATCTTGCAGAGGTTGTTGCACTCACCTGGATGGGTTTCTGGTGTTGAAACTTGGTATTTGAGCGTGATTTGGTGATGCCAAGATGCTATAAAAATTTCAATCGAATTGGGTTAGTGTACAGCGTACTTCCTTCATAACACTTCCCACTCGACAGAAACTTGGAGGAATTTTATAGAGAAATTGGATGAATGAAATGAGCCAAAAGTTGGTGCAGACTGGTCAAATGGTTAGGAATATGTCCTGGATTAATTTCAGAATTTTTGAAGAAATATAAAATGTAGTTGCCTCACAAACTAAAATTGTGACCAGAAACAAAGATTCGATGCTGTGTTCACTATGAGAAATAAATCTTGAATATTTTCACACATCCAGGGGTTATATGATCCAAAGAATTTATGAGAATTTTCTTGGGATTTTTGGAAGAACAGAATTATAGGTTGCTTCACAACCTAAAGCTCAAAGGGTTATTCCTTTAATGGAAAACAGAATATTAAGTTGGAATAAAGTTGAGATTGAGCAAGAATGGAAGTGACATGACTTTGAGAGAAGTATTTAGTAGCTTAGGTTCAGTTGGGAGAGAAAGTCAAAAATATTCCCATGTTTTAAGTCCATTGAGCTATTCAGAAACGAATCCATGCCAAATTCCAAATAAAATTTTCAAATAAATTTGAGAAGAAAGTTGAAAAAACCAGGGTGTCACAACTTATTATATGCTAGTTGTATGGGTTTCAACTTATTTTTCCTGGTTTATAATTCAAAAAGATATGTATGGTTTTCAACTTTTTCATAATTCAAAACGCATTTCAAAATAAACTTTATGTATGGTATTCATTGATCGCACGCGAATGTTTGGACTTATAAATCATGAATCAAAACCACGCTAGCAGAGTCCACGTTGTCGCCGAACGCTGCAAGTGCTCCTATTAGCAGCGTTCGCTGACCCTAAACACTGCTCAAGCCAAAAATACTAATTTCCTACAAAATAGGTTAGCAACCTTGTATATATATAAATCCAAAAATTGGACATGTCATGAAAATTTTGTTATGTCAAGAAAATAAAATCACCACCATGTCATTGAAAAAAATAAGACACTTCCTGCCCCCCCCCCCCCCCCCCACCCCGAGCCCCCCCGCCCCCCCCCCCCCCCCCCCCCCCCCCCCCCCCCCCCCCCTTTGTATCGATCTCGATCATGATAGCGAGATATCCTGTCGGGTCCAGAACAACGTGTATTCAAACTTCTGTTTGTCACTTTGACAATTTAACCACAGGCTCATGTGGTTAAATATTTACCCCATGCAATTCTCTCGCTGGGCCGAACGCTGTTAACTACGTTTGAGGGTTTTAGGGTTTGAAGCAAACATAGGTTTTTTTTTGTGTGTTCCTAGTCTAATGGTACCAAATTTTCTTGCTGTCCATTTTGGCCAGTTTAACTTGTGGATAAATTTTGCAAGTGTCAAACTGTAGTTTTCATACACACATTAATTGTTTTTGACCCGACAGGAGATCTGGCCGAGAAACGAATTTTTGAAGGGGGGAAGTCTCCAGTTTCACAATGACATGGTGATGTTCTTCTTTTTTGTGACAGAACAAATTTGCAGGTATACAATGTACAGGATTACTAGTGCAATTTAGAAATTTTGGACTTATACAAGGTAGCTAAGCTATACATTTTTTCGTTTTAGCAGCGTGCTTCTTGGTGGAATGCTGCTATTATATGCACTTGCAGCGTCCGGTTCTCAAGCTAGATGCTGCTAGAACCATTTTAGGGTTTTAAGGTGACAAGCACAAATATGTGTTTTAGTTCTGTGTTCCCAATCCAATGGCACCAAATTTTGTTGCTGTCCATTTTGTTTTGTTTCAGGAACTTAATTAACTCATAAATCAAAACATTTGAGTGTGATAATTCAAACAGTACGTACATCTATAGTTTATTTACAAATGCTTTTTGAATTATAAAAAGTGTGAAACACTGTCGGAAGAAATTGAAACCTAAGGGGGCGACACCGTCCGGCCATCTCCCGACGAGCTATGGGTACGGGCGTGCTTGCCAGCGTCCGCCCGTTCCATCTCCGCCCTCGCCCAGCTCTTCCGTGGCCTCAACGCCGGCGAGCGGTCGCTGGTACGTCGCCGTCTCTTTGTTCTCCCTCTCCCTCTTTTTAAACCTGACAAGGGGTCCCACCTGTCGGCGACTCCCGGTGCGCCCGAAGTAGTACGCAAGTGGAGGCGTAAACCAGGTTTACGCCTTCGATGTGGGCACTCCAGGATTTTCTGATTTTTCAGCTAAATTCAAATAATTCCAGAAATTTGACTGAACTTTGACCATCAATAACTTTTAAACCATAAGTCCAAATGAGTTCATTCTTTTTGCATTATTTTTCTTTTGAGATCCTCTAGTTGCTGTAAAACTTTGGTATTTCTCACTGCTATCTAGAATTTCTGGTCAGAGAAAATGCATTATGTGGTATTTTAAAATGTTTTTCAGATTGTTTTGACTAGTTGGTGAAGACCAGGAGTGCTCTCCCACATTTCCTTGGTGCAAGGCAAGCCACAACTCTCATTTGCATAATTGCATTGCAATACCATACTTTAAGGATTATTTTAATGCCAAATATGAATTATTTATTAATAGATTAATTCAATTAATATTTTGAAAACCTTGGATAGACTACTGTCATGCTGATAAGATTATGAGGTAGTAGTAGCTTTCAAGGTAGATACTGTAATACTGCCGAACTATGAGATTACCGTCTATGATTACTTTGTGACTCCGTCCGGTACCTCGTATATGGGATCAGTCATAGTAGTTGATTTTGTTGCTCATTGGATTTCCAGTTAACTATTGATGTAACTTGGATCACCTGTATGTCGGAGTATCAGTGATGACTATGAGTACTCGGGAATAAATTCCTTCATTGTTGATCAAGTGCCACCAAACCGGACATTCCAGTGCAGTCACACCTGCCAGAATGGGAAGGCCTTGGCTTGGTCTAACAGCATGCTCTTTTATCGGTACGACCAAAGAGGGGAGGTTATGCATGCGTGCTGCCCTGATCAGTTAGACGACGATAACCTTGTGAGCCCGGTTTGGTTATTGAGCTCAGGTCCCCGTTTGGGACAGTTTGTTTGGCCACGACGGTGACAGGTGTCAGAAGTGACACAGGGGCCACCCAGGGCATGACTCAGACGGGGAATGATTGTCGGTGGTACGGTGGAGGAGTCACGGGTTAGACAAGTTTCGTTGGAGCAGCACCGGTCCACCCGAAAGGGAAGTGTACCAGGAACTCCATAGTGTGGGTAAAGTGCGCAACCTCTGCAGAGTGTAAGAATCTATTCGAATAGCCGAGTCCATAGTATTGGACACAATTCGTACTAAGTCACACAGTATGATCAACACCAATGAGGGAATGACGTGTTAATGATGGAAGAACTCGTCCTAGTATAGTTAGGTGACCACTTGTTTAAAGGCTGCTGGTAATCGCTAAGGATGATCCCAGGGATGATTGTCAGATGTTCTCAAGGTGACTGTGAGTTGTCACGAGTGTAAGTGGTTACTGTAGTAGTAACAAAATCGATGGTTGTAGCATAACCTCTTATTATTTTTCTTCCTCCCTTTTAGTAGCATTTTAAATCTTATTAATCATGATTTCTATGACATTGTTATGCCTTGATGCTCTTGTTTGTTGCGAGCTTGCGAGTACATTCAAAGTACTCACCTGGTGTATCATGCCAGTTTATAGGTACTACCATGTTTGCATAGTGGAGGTGTTTGAGTTGCGAGCTAGGACGTGTCCCAGCCAGAGTCCCTGCGGAGTGGAGTCCATTATCGACGCTGTGTTTCTGCTGCTAGGATCCAAGCCGCTGCTAGCTAGCATAGAATTGTCATAGTAAGTGTAGCTTTGCCGATGCAACCCTTGTAATATCTCAAACCTTTGTAACCCAATTATTAGTAATAAAGAGATAATTTGTTCTGTGCCAAGCAGTGCCGTATTCCAGAAGACTTGATCTCTGGGCTGGAATACGGGGCGCTCCTTTGACTCAGAGCTAGGGTGCCACAAGGTTTGGAATTAGAGCCAGTCTGGCTATAGGACACCCTAGCTAACCCGGACGTTAGAAAAACGTTAGTTTAGAGCCCAGCCTGCTTGTGTGTTGCATTTGAATTACTGCACTTGGTTGCTGCATTTGTTTGTTGCATAGCATGCATATAGATTTGGCGCAATAACCAGTTGGTTTTGTAGATGGCCTCCGTCCTGACTAACTATAACTCAGCCCCTGCACCACTTAGCTTCGCATCCCTACTTTGGGATGTCTGGCGTCTTCTCTATTCCAGTGGGGAGATGCCAAGGTACCAGCTGTTCCATAATGTCTACTACACAACTTGTTCTTATAGACTCATGTTGGGCCTCCAAGTGTAGAGGTTTGTAGGACAGTAGCAATTTTCCCTCAAGTGGATGACCTAAGGTTTATCAATTTGTGGGAGGCATAGGATGAAGATAGTCTCTCAAACAACCCTGCAACCAAATAACAGAGAGTCTCTTGTGTCCCCAACACACCCAATACAATGGTAAATTGTATAGGTGCACTAGTTTGGCGAAGAGATGGTGATACAAGTGTAGTATGGATAGTAGATATAGGTTTTTGTAATCTGCAAATATAAAAACAGCAAGGTAGTAAATAGTAAAATGGAGCACAAACGGTATTGCAATTGTTAGAAACAAGGCCTAGGGTTCATACTTTCACTAGTGCGATCTCCCAACATTATTGACATAGTTGAATCATATGTAAATCCCTCACGTGCGACAAAGAGTTCACTCCAAAGTCACAAATAGCAGAGAACAAACGAAGAAATTATTGTAGGGTACGAAACCACCTCAAAGTTATCCTTCCCGATCAATCTTATGTGCCATCCCCATTAAATGTCATGAACAGCCCTAGAGTTCGTACTAGAATAACACCTTAAGATACACATCAACCAAACCCTAATGTCACCTAGGCACTCCAATGTCACCCCGACTACCCACGGGTTTGATTATATGATATGCATCACACAATCGCAGATTCATCTACTCAAACCAACACAAAGAACTGCAAAGAGTGCCCCAAAGTTTCTAACGGAACGTCAAGACGGAAACTGTAGGGTAACGCATCAGAAAACAAAAATATTCCGACCTACGCACCAGCCCAGGACCACTATGAAGATTGCATACAAGGTTTGACCTTTTCGTTACCGACTCGTAGCGCAGCGGAAGTAGAGTCGATGATGATCGTCGGTGCAGATCCCCGCAGCTAGGATTTTACAACCTCCCAACCACGAGGATGCACTCCCTCATCTGCCACCCGGACAGCCCTCTGGGAGGCGGTCAGACAGTCCCCCGGACGGTGTCGCGGATAGCCCTTCGGGAGGACTCACAGAACTCGGACCTTCACTTGGACAGCCCTTCGGGAGGACAACCGAACAGCCCCTCGGGCAAAAAGGACGAAAACTATGACCTCTCTACGAGCTTGCACACATACGGTGTCATCTATCCGGTAGGGCTTTGCCTTCCAGAACTAGTTCCCACCGGAACCCAGACAGCCTTTCGGCACTACGAAACTATTTCGTGGGAGGGAGAGAAGAAAGGCAGATCATGCATGCCATGTGTGAGAGAGTTGGAGTGGGGATGGAGAGCTCCTCTCCACCTCCTTATATAGTGGTGGAAGGGGTGAGGGGGGGCTGAAATTCAGCCCACAAAACATGCACCCACCAAACAAGGAAAACATGTTCCCACCAAACATGGAGAAAACATGTTCCCTTGTCCATGGTGTTCCCCCATGGGGCCCCACCTTCCTCCCAACACTCTCCACCATTTGTGGGGGTTACCCCCCACCATGGGGGGCCCCCCAACACTTTGTCCAGCCACAAGGGGGCTGTCCCCTAAAGGGGGCGCCCCCAAAAACAGCCCAAAACGGCCCCCACGTTACGTGGGATCTTGTCCCCTCACGCTGGGACAAGATGTTTTCCGCGAGTATTACTTCTGAAAAATTCTGAAAGGTCCCAGAACATTTCTGACACCCTCTAAAATTATCTGGACACGCTCTGGAACATTTCGAGTATGGTGGTTTAATTTAAAACCATCTTTGTTTACCCGGTAAACAACTCCGGCAGCTCCGAAACTTTTTTTCGGTTTTTTCTCCAGAAAAATTGCAGAAATTACCAGACCAATCTGGCAACCTCCAAAACATTCCCTATGCTTGCTGAAACCTTTTTGGATCACTGGTTTTATCCGAAGCAATTTTTCGGTTTTACCGAAACTTTTTCGGTGTTCTCTCCGGAACTTTTCCGTTGTCTCCGAAACTTTTTCGGTGATTTTCTCTCAGACTCCCTGTCTAGTATTCAGCAGATAGATGACCCTTAAGCGTGTGACCCTATAGGTTCGGTGAAGTAGAGACATGACCCGGAACCCCTTCCGATCAATGATCAACATCGGAGCCGTGGACACCCATATTGACCCCTATACCCACACGAATGAATATTCGAGTGAACCTCCAGTTGCCGTGTGTTATTCCTGTTGCTTCGCGATTTGTTACAAATACCCGAGGTGAGACATGTTAGCCTTCCCGTGGATCAACAACTTGTCCACTATGCTAGTTACCTCGTTACCGGTATTGTTCTCTTTTCTCGTTACCATGTTCCGGCATCCCCGTGATCAAATCACAAAGTGTCTGGCCAGACAATGATGGATACCGTAACACCGAGAGGGCCCAGAGATATCTCTCCATCGTCGGAGGAGCAAATCCCAATCTCGAGCTATCAAGTTACTTGACATACTTTTCCATGAACCCGCAAGCCGCTGTAATAGCCACCCATTTACGGATGACGTTTAACAAACCCCAAAGTTCATTAAGCAAGCATGAAGAAACTCGATACTCTCATGGTCTAAGGAATCATGCAAACGTTAACCATCTCTGTGTTATTCACCATTAACTTGTGACGAATGTAACTCATAGCATAACATCAATTCGGGTCGATTCAACACAAATGTTCTTCTAACATTGTGCCCTCAAAACTGCTGGCATAGACATGCCCATGATTGGGAAAACATAATCATCATGCAACACTTGAGCTAGTCTTAGAGGCATGACTAGGAATACATTTTACCGTTTATTATTCCACACGTGCACGTGGGTTTTCCCCAGAGCCTTTATGGATATACGGGCTCAGGAACCACAGCAGTTATAGCATGGAACATAAACATAATTATGAGCATGGAGATAAATAATAACATTTATTATTGCCTCTAGGGCATATCTCCTACAGAATCCCACTTGCACTAGAGTTAATAATCTAGTTAATGCTAATGCACTTCACACCTGTGGCACACCGGTGTAAATATGCTTCGCTTGTGGTATAGCCTGATGTCCAACGGATCTGACGACTTCAGCTCCGTGTGTATCTTTGCATATCCTCGCGTTTTCACGCTTTCACAAAATTCATATTTTGTGTGGACTTGGCTTTGTATATGTGTGAATCATTGGTCGAAACCTGATTCCTCAGACTGAGCTATGGAGCAACTATCTGCAATAGTGTCCCATTGACAAAAGCCATCTTGGAAGCATACTAAGTTCATGAATGAACTATATGATTCAACATCTTCTTTGTCGCTTTTAAAAGCGGCAACATACTTCGCCTCTGTTATAGAATTCGCCACAGTAACCTGTTTGGAACAATTTCCAACTACCGTGCCACCATATTGTGTATTACACAAAACCCTTAACTTAAATCGAAAATCGCATGGAGAAAAGATGAAGACTGTATCGGTGTAACATTTTACAATGAACTCTTCATGATCTCCGCTTGCGAGAAAACATGTCATTAGTGCTACTCTAGTACTCAATGACACTTTTCACTGTTGTCCTATGATCAGTAATTTTGATCACTATGGTATCTATACTCGCAACAACTTTGGGAGTATTGGACATATCTGGTTGTTTTACATACCATGGAATACATGTTTAATCCAAACACAAGAGTGTGTAGAATCTCCATCATGTATTTTGCTCATCAGTGTTTTGGGACACCGAGTCTTGCAAAAACTCTTTCCATGTGACTTCGGCAAGAATCACTCCTTGACGTTTTTAATGCTAAAAAGTTTTAGCATTTTGTCAATATGTATCTTTGCTCAGCCCCATTAGGTAAATCTATCTCCATGGATCATCATGCCTAATATAAAGGCTATTTAGCCCAAGCACTTCATCGAAAAACTATTTTCAAATGAAGTCCTAATTCGTGTCAAGAAATTTATTTCCAATTAACAGTGTGTAAAGCACACAATGTTTTTAGAAATATTATTATGCTCCCACTTACTTTCTTGAATCACAAGCATCTTCGTTACCCATTGATGAATTCAAAAACCCTTTTTGACCATTTCATCACAACACGAAGATTCCAACTCCATTTTGCTCTCTTCTGTCCATCGCTGGAACTCTGAAGTTTGCACACTCACTAGCATCCTCTGGAATGACAAAAATACCTTGGACTATAACACATGCAAGTCCTTGGTTTCATTTCCATCAGATGGAAATTCTTTAATCATCCATGTTTCATATCTCATGATTGAAATATGTATTAATTGCTAGTTCAACTCGAACCGACTTTAAGCATCGCTACGGTGAAGCAACCTCATCGTAGTCAACTCCTTGAACTTGTTATTGCAACAAGTCGAGCTTTATGGATAAAACATTTTTTTCCGTATCAGTTTTTAGTTCCAATACAATCCGTTGGACTCTAAATGTTTCGGAGGGTTTATCAAGGTTTTAATCTTGAATCACTTATATGGAAACTATCTCGGATTGTATTGGTATTTAGCCAATTCCGGAGTCAGGGACCATCAACGCTTCCTTGTGTATCATAGGTATACTGTTGTCTAACAACAATATCTCGTCTGCGCACCTGAGAGGTTTGCACGAGCCTTGCCTATGTGGTTTAGCTGCAAGTTCGACAGAAGTCCATACATTTTATTGTAGAGACTTCCGTATCAGTCGCAGTAGGAAACTCCGGAATTACTTCCAAGGTTCCTTTCCTTTGATCTGATTACGAAGATACTGTTTATCTCATCGAGTTGCACTATTCTCCCACTCACCTTTTTGAAAGAACCATTCTCTTTAAAAGCATACCGTTTCATGGCAAAACTATTTGCCTCGGTATAGTGAGGGAGGAATACCCAATAACTTGGGATAACCTACAAAGTAGCACTTGTCTGATTTGGAACAGGTTTGTAACCTTTTACACAAGCCCCATATTCCAAATGTTAAGAAAAGATATAACATGGTTGGGCGTACCATACCATGGCGTCATTTCAACAGACCCAATGGAGCTCTTTTCAGTGTAAAAGCCGCAGTCTCTAAAGCATCACTTTAAAAGGGATAATGGCAAATTTATTTATGTCATCTTTGATCTTACCATGTCATAAATGGTTTTATTACATTTGCACGGACATTCCACTTGCAGTGGTGTTCCGGGAGGTGCAAGTTATCAAACCCCTTTCACAACTCATCAGACATTCGCTAAACTTGTAACTCAAATATTCCTTTCTGCAATCGAATTGTAGAAACATAATTTTCTTGTTACAATGACTTCTATTTCATTTTGAAAACCTTTCGAATGATTTCAAAAGATCCAGACTTACATCTCATCAAGTAAATATCCATATATCTACTTGAGTCATTTTTGAAGATAGATAAATCCACTACTTGCAACAACATTTATTGAACTACACACATCAAAATGTATGATCACTAATAAGTTTGTTGCTCGTTCCTTATGCCATTTGAATGGTATTTCAGTCACTTCACTTTTCGGAGGAAAGTTGCAAGTGTCAGATGATTCAAAATCAATCGACTTTAAAATCCATCATAATGGAATTTATCCATGCGGGTTTCTCCAATGTGACCAAATGCAGTGCCACACTTGTGTGGTATTCTTTTAGTCTTGACATTTAGCGTCAGTGTTATGGATGTATCATATTACCATCAATATTCATAACATACATCCCATCTTGGATGGAAGCATGGCCCTTCATGTTATTCACAATACTGAACAACAATTGTTGTTTTTATGAACAACCCTTTTGCAACAACATTGTGCAAGGGGCTAGAGTGTAAAACTCTAAAATGAATTATGAAAGTAAATCCAGAGGTAATATATTAATATCATTATTCATAACATACATCTCATTCTCAATGAAAGTATGGCCCTTATGTTATTCATAACATCAAACATAAAAAGTTCTCTTATGAACAACCTTCTTGCAAGATACCTTATGCAAAAGGGCTAGAGTGTGAAACTCTAAAATGAATTATGAAAGTAAATACATAGGGTAATACACCGATGGAAGGTATAGTAACATTTACTATGTTCCCTGTGTATACCTAAACCTCATTCCTGGCTAGTCTTTCAGGCCATAGTAGTTCTTACATCGAGTTGCAATAGAATGCAATCGAGCGGGTATCTTTGTGATTAACTCACAATACCCAAGAATCAGTGATTAACAATTTAATCATAATTACCAAGAACTATATCTTTGACCAGCCTTCTATACATCAAAAACTTGTATGACATTCATACATGAGCTGGATATTCCAGTCTTCTTTCTTTCTGCCTTTATACTTCTAACGGTTTAACTTTTAGTATTTCTCCTACTCTCAGAAGAAGCACCCAACTTAAGAGTGGCGTTAACCCCGGACTTCCTAGGCGTGAAAGTTTCACTAACACCCTTCGGACACTTCCTTTCTCTTTAAGTTGTTGTTTTATTCACCTTTCATCATATGACAGGCGTTCTACTGGATCCCTCTCTTATCAGTCTAATGCATAGTAAACGCCTTTACTAATAGTTTGCAAATAAACATTGCTTTGGATATTTCATATCTTTCAGCCTTTGTTTGTATCTAAAAATTAATTTTCAGTTCCATGAATATCACATAACTATCCCAAAACTTTCGAAGTTCGGGTCTCATGGAAGCAAACATATTGCATTTTGACCGTAACAGAATTCTAGCTTTTGGATCGAAGGACGAGAGTCACATGGTACATAGCATTAGCGGGATAATACCGAAAGTATGCAATAGGACAAAGTCTGTCTCGGCACTCTTGAGGACAATCCTCACATTACGTTACCAACCGTAAAGTTTTAACCAGATATTTAACAGCTATTCAATTTTAATAGGGAAGGTGGAAACGCGAGCCATTATTCTATAACTATTATGCAAATAACACTTAGACAGTGTCCATAATTAATTGCACTAAGAATTAAAAGAATTAATTCTAAAGTGCGCTCCCACACAAATCAATATCTCTCATAATTGATTGTGAGTGATTCAAGATCCGCATTTCAATTCGACGCCATTGACGGGTTCATCACTGATGACGTGAATTTCAATCGATAGGCAAACTTGCCAATCACATCTCTATGTGAGTCTTGTTCATCTTTCGATGCGTGTGTTCCGAGCTCAGGACTGTCCTGCCTGAACGTCAAGACAACCAACTGATCTTGCTGCGAGGTCTGACCTCACCCGCCTCACACATCCCTAATCGTTCGTACTCATGTGTACATGTCGTACCCCGAAAAGATAGGTGCCGTGACGGTGCTACACTTGGGAGAACACTAACTACTTGATATTTTTGTGAGAGATCACCCTAATAAAAAGCGACTACCGCGCAATCAAAAAGGGTGCATCATAAGGGATAAACATCTCAGGCAATTCATAATAGCATGATATGGTATAGCCCTTTCTGACGGAGAAGTCTTGTATTTCTTCGTCTTCGGCATTCACGTCGGTGTTCACCTTCGCGAAGATTTCCACCACCTTGTCGATGCACCAGATAATATTGCTATCTCCATAGCAGATAAAATAAATGCAATACTTAAGGTTGACACGCAGGTCATTAAAGTGCAATCATATGGCTCCAGCCATCATGCCGAATCATGACACGCAGGTCATGTTAATTTTACATCATATAGACATCTCATACATAATCAAATTATTATGAGCACTGCTATACCACATCATATGCACATGCAAACCCTCCTGCAAAACCAAGTTAGACGTCTCTAATCGGTTCATGCAAAAACTTGTTTTTCGTGGCTTCTAAGGTTTCGTAACAAACCGAAGCTACCAACGTCCATCATCAAGTATGATAATCCAAGTCGCTAGATTAACAATGAGGGGTGTATGAAACACAAGATAATAAAATCTCGAGCCCCATACTGAACTTCGTCATACGCATGACCCCCGTGCAAATCATATCTGCTTTGCCCTTTCGTCTGTGAAATTTAATCTTTCTTTTTAACTACGGTGGAATTCAATGAACTGTTAGCACTTCGTTGATCAATCAGGATCGCGGATTGCCAGAACATTGAAACTCCACCATGCCATTATCAAGATCAGAAATATGCAAATTTTAGGGAAGCAACAAGAACATTGGGTAACAGATTTCATCTGCTACCCGCACAAATAATTTTCAGTAATAGAACTCATCTACTACCTAATTATATTGTGCAACACCCATACATCTCCATGTATTCTAGATCGCAACCTGCATCTACGCATAGCACGGCTCTGATACCACTGTAGGGTAACGTAGCAGAAAACAAAAATATTCCGACCTGCGCACCAGCCGAGGACCACTTTGAAGATTGCATACAAGGTTTGACCTTTTCGTTACCGACTCGTCGCGCAGCGGAAGTAGAGTCGATGACGATCGTCGGTGCAGATCCCCGCAGCTAGGATTTTACAACCTCCCAACCACGAGGATGCACTCCCTCATCTGCCACCCGGACAGCCCTGTGGGAGGCGGTCAGACAGTCCCCCGGACGGTGTCGCGGACAGCCCTTCGGGAGGACTCACAGAACTCGGACCGTCACTTGGACAGCCCTTCAGGAGGACACCCGAACAGCCCCTCGGGCAAAAAGGACGAAAACTACGACCTCTCTACGAGGTTGCACACATACGGTGTCATCTATCCGGCAGGGCTTCGCCGTCCAGAACTAGTTCCCACCAGATCCCAGACAGCCTTTCGGCACTACGAAACTATTTCATGGGAGGGAGAGAAGAAAGGCAGATCATGCATGCCATGTGTGAGAGAGTTGGAGTGGGGATGGAGAGCTCCTCTCCACCTCCTTATATAGTGGTGGAAGGGGTGAGGGGGGGGGGCTGAAATTCAGCCCACAAAACATGCACCCACCAAACAAGGAAAACATGTTCCCACCAAACATGGAGAAAACATGTTCCCTTGTCCATGGTGTTCCCCCATGGGGCCCCACCTTCCTCCCAACACTCTCCACCATTTGTGGGGGTTGCCCCCCACCATGGGGGCCCCCCCAACACTTTGTCCAGCCACAAGGGTGCTGTCCCCTAAAGGGGGCGCCCCCAAAAACAGCCCAGAACGGCCCCCATGTTACGTGGGATCTTGTCCCCTCACGCTGGGACAAGATGTTTTCTGCGACTATTACTTCTGAAAAATTCCGAAAGGTCCCAGAACATTTCTGACACCCTCTAAAATTATCTGGATGCGCTCTGGAACATTTCCAGTATGGTGGTTTAATTTAAAACCATCTTTGTTTACCCGGTAAACAACTCCGGCAGCTCCGAAACTTTTTTTTGGTTTTTTCTCCAGAAAAATTCCAGAAATTACTAGACCAATCTGGCAACCTCCAAAACATTCCCGGTGCTTGCCGAAACCTTTTTGGATCAATGGTTTTATCCGAAACAACTTTTCGGTTTTACCGAAACTTTTTCGGTGTTCTCTCCGGAACTTTTCCGTTGTCTCCGAAACTTTTTCGGTGATTTTCTCTCAGACTCCCTGTCTAGTATTCAGCAGATAGATGACCCTTAAGTGTGTGACCCTATAGGTTCGGTGAAGTATAGACATGACCCGGAACCCCTTCCGATCAATGATCAACATCGGAGCCGTGGACACCCATATTGACCCCTATACCCACACGAATGAATATTCGAGTGAACCTCCAGTTGTTGTGTGCTATTCCTGTTGCTTCACGATATGTTACAAATACCCGAGGTGAGACATGTTAGCCTTCCCGTGGATCAACAACTTGTCCACTATGCTAGTTACCTCGTTACCGGTATTGTTCTCTTTTCTCGTTACCGTGTTCCGGCATCCCCGTGATCAAATCACAAAGTGTCTGGCCAGACGATGATGGATACCGTAACACCGAGAGGGCCCAGAGATATCTCTCCATCGTCGGAGGAGCAAATCCCAATCTCGAGCTATCAAGTTACTTGACATACTTTTCCATGAACCCGCAAGCCGCCGTAATAGCCACCCATTTACGGATGACGTTTAACAAACCCCAAAGTTCATGAAGCAAGGATGAAGAAACTCGATACTCTCATGGTCTAAGGAATCATGCAAACGTTAACCATCTCTGTGTTATTAACCATTAAGTTGTGACGAATGTAACTCATAGCATAACATCAATTCGGGTCGATTCAACACAAATGTTCTTCTAACATTGTGCCCTCAAAACTGCTGGCATAGACATGCCCATGATTGGGAAAACATAATCATCATGCAACACTTGAGCTAATCTTAGAGGCATGACTAGGAATACATTTTACCGTTTATTATTCCATAGGTGCAATGGGTTTTCCCCAGAGCCTTTATGGATATACGGGCTCAGGAACCACAGCAGTTATAACATGGAACATAAACATAATTATGAGCATGGAGATAAATAATAACATTTATTATTGCCTCTAGGGCATATCTCCTACAGAAATGTGTGCCAACCCTTATGCATAAATCCCCAAGGTCACGGAACCCGCAAGTTGATCACCAAAACATACATCAAGTGACTCAAGTGAATATCCCATTGTCACCACAGATATCCATATGCAAGACATACATCAAGTGTTCTCAAATCCTTAAAGACTCAATCCGATATGAAAACTTCAAAGGGAAAACTCAACTCATCACAAGAAGATAGAGAGGGGAAAACTCCATATGATTCATCTATATCAACAAAGCTCGAGATACATCAAGATCATGCCATCTCAAGAACACGAGAGAGAGAGATCAAACACATAGCTACTGGTACAAACCCTCAGCCCTGAGGGTGAACTACTCCCTCCTCGTCATGGAGACCATCGGGATGATGAAGATGGCCTCCGGTGATGATCCCCCCCTCGCAGGGTGCCGAAACAGGTCTCCAGATTAGTTTTTTTGAGGATACAGAGGCGTGCGGCAGCGGAGTCCAAGTTCTAAGTTAACTTTCGGGGTTTTTGGAATATATAGGATTTTTCAGCGTTGGAATTGGGCGAAGGCGGGCATCAGGTGGCCAACATAGCACCAGCCCACGTCAGGGGGTAGCGCGCCCTGGTGCTATGTGGGCACCAGGGACCCCCCCCCCCCTCCAGTGGGTCTTGGCTCCAGTAATGTTTATATTCCAATAAAAAATCCTCAAAAAGTTTCGTCCAATTCCGAGAACTTTTATTTCTGCACAAAAAACAACACCACGGTAGTTCTGCTGAAAACAACGTCAGTCCGGGTTAGTTCTAATCAAATCATACCAAAACCATATAGAATTGTTATAAACATGGCATGAATACATCATAAATTAAAGATACGTTGGAGACATATCAGCATCCCCAAGCTTAATTCCTGCTCGTCCTCGAGTAGGTAAATGATAAAAGAAATAATTTATGAAGTGTGAATGCTAGCATAGTGCATAAGTTTGATCAATGAAAATTCCAATCACTTTTCCTAGCATCAATATATATCATAATCAGTAGCTCATAAAACTTCTCATGATGAAGTAACAAGCTATTCACATGTTTAAAGTATAGGCCATAAACTTTCTTGAAAACTAACAAACTTTGTTCTCAGTCAATAATTCAATTACAATTCGTCATATTTTCAGGAAGGATCTCATGTAGGAGTTTTGTTAGCAAGTCCACATACTCAACCATCATTTAATCTTCTATGATTGCTAACACTCACGACATATATATGGAGCAAAAGTTTCAGCCAGACACATAGAAAGATAGGGGCTTATAATTTTGCCTCCCAACTTTTTCACCTCAAGGGTGATGTCAACAATAATAACTCACGATCACTCATATCCAACTGGATATAGATGCCTAGATCTTTCCCCACCACATGATGCTTGCAAAAGAGAAAAATAAAAAGGAATAGAGGAGAATACTATTGACTCTTGCATAAAAATAAATACACGAAAGTAAATACATAAAAGTGAAAGATAGGCCATTCGCAGAGGGAAGCCGAGGTTGTCATGCGCTTTTTATTGTTGGATGCACAAGCTCTTAATGCAAAACAACGTCACATGATATTTCCCCTTGTGATAGCAACCTTTATTATGAAGTCTGTCGCTTTTATTACTTCACCATCACAAGTTCGTACCATGCTTATTTTCCCTTACAATAAAACTTCATAACATATTTAGTGGCAATTTTTATTGCTTTTTGCACCGATAACAACTTACTTGAAGGATCTTATTCAATACATAGGTAGATATAGTGGACCCTCACGTCATGAAACCGGGTTTAAGGGTTTTTGATGCACAAGTAGCATCTCTACTTGGTGCGGATTTTTGGCTAGCAAAGATATTGAGCAAGCACCACATGTTAGAGGATCTATGACAATATAGCTTCTGTGTGAGTATAAGCAAACATAATTCATTATGTTGTCCTCCTTGTCCAACGTCAACAATTTGACATAAAATACTTAATGGGGGCTCACAATCATAAAATATGTCCAAGATAGTGTATTTGCATGTGAATCTTCTCTTCCCTTATTAATTCTTTCATGAATTGCATCATTGACCAATGCTATGCTTGTTAACTTTCAATAAATTTTACCACTTATACTTCTTGTATGTCAAGTCACTACTCCCCATGAGACAAGCATATGAAGCATATATAATTTCAACTTTATGATATTCAATTCTTTCACAATTTACTCATAGGATATAAGTGGAGCACAAGAGTAAAAGACAAACTACTTCAAAAAGATATAAGTGAAGATCAAATGAGTAGTTAAGTAAGTAGGTAGCTATGTGAGGACTCTCTCTAATTTAAAATTTTCAGATCTTAAGTATTTTATTCTAACAGCAAATAAAACTAAATAAAATGAAATTACAAGAATAGCACATAGGCATTCTAACAGCAAGAAGAAGCAAAAACTTAGGCTCAACGAAAGTTGACCGATAGTTGTTGAAGAAGAAAGGTGGGATGCCTATCGGGGCATCCCCAAGCTTAGTTGCTTGAGACTTCTTGAAATATTATATTGGGATGCCTTGGGCATCCCCAAGCTTGAGATTTTGCGTCTCCTTAATTCCTATCATATCATGGTTTCTATAAATCTTAAAAACTTCATCCACACAAAACTCAACAAGAACTCGTGAGGTAAGTTAGTATAAATCAATTCAAAACCTTAACATTCTCTACTATAAAAAATCATAAAAATTATAATTAAACATTGCATACTAAATTCCTCTGCATATTTAATACTCGTATCCACAAATAGAAACATTAAACATGCAAACATATGCAAACAATGCAACTATAACAGCAATCTGCCAAAACAGGACAGTCTGTAAAAGGGGAATAAGAATCCATACTTCTCTAACACAAAAAATTCTAAAAAATTACCATGTGACAGAGAGCTCATGAATTCTTACGGTGTAAAAATTTTAGATTTTTATCATGTTCTGACTATTCAGGAATATTCTGGACATAACAGAAAACTTTCTGTTTTCAAACAGCAACACATGAACTTGCAAACTGAGCATGGTAAAGGCTATAATTGGCATTTCATTGAACTAAAAGATACAAAACATGATTATTGATAGCAGCAAGCAACTCTCAGCAAAAATAAAATGCCGCTCAAGCAAAACTCATATTATGTGACGAATAAAAATTTAGCTCCAAGTCAGGTTACCGATAGTGTTGAAGAAGAAAGAGGGGATGCCTTCCGGGGCATCCCCTAGCTTAGTTGCTTCGGTATTCCTTGAATATTACCTTGAGGTGCCTTGGGCATCCCCAAGCTTAGGGTATTGCCACTCCTTATTCTCGCCATATCGATATCTCACCCAAAACTTGAAAACTTCAATCACACAAAACTTAACGGAACTTCGTGAGATAAGTTAGTATGATAAAAATAAATCATCCACTTAGGTACTGTCAAGACAAGATTCATAATTGTTTTCACATAATTCCTACTGTAGTCTATCATTTCCACAATTTATATTACTCAATATAAGCTATGGAAACACTAAAACAAGCCAACTATGCATTGAAAACAGAATCTATCAAAAACAGAACAGTCTGTAATGATCTGAATATTGGTCATACTTATGTAACTCCAAAACTTCTGAGAAATTAGGATGACATGGAAAATTTTCATATAAATTATTTGTAAAAAATTCAAAAGCTTTTGGCACTCTGGTAATTTTTAAAAATTCCATTACTGGACGCAAAAGTTTCTGTCTTTGCACAGAATCAAATCAACAAGTATCCACACTACCCCAAAGGCTTTACTTGGTACATTATTGAAATAAAACATATAAAAAATTGTTACTACAGTAGCTTAATCATGTGAACACATAAAAACAGTAGGTATAAGTGTTGGTTTGTCTCCCAACAAGCGCTTTTCTTTAATGCCTTTTAGCTAGGCATGATGATTTCAATGATGCTCACATAGAAGTAAATAATTGAAACATAACGGGAGCATCATGAATCATATGTTACTCTCTCATAATAATTCTCAGTAGCATTAATAATGGATTCATCAATATAGCTATCACATAAAGTATACTTTTCATGATCATCAAGCATAGAATTTTTATTACTCTCCACATAAGCACATTTCTTCTCATCAATAGGAGTGGGAGTATCATATGAAACTCGAATACAATAAATTGTTTCCACATTAAAAGGGTAATGTTCAGTAAAGAGTAATCATAATTATGACAAGTTTTATAAATATATTCATCACTACTTTTTATAACATAAGTATCATCACAATAATCACTCTAGTAGAAAACATGCCTTACGTTTCACCTTTAGTCCTGGTTTGGTTTTGGCCCGGGACTAATGCGACCATTAGTCCTGGTTCCAACAGCTAGGAGCGGTCGGGGGCACGGGCATCATTAGTCCCAGTTTATTTCGGACCTATAGTCTCGGTTTGAGATACAAATCGGGACTAAAGGGATGGTGGCAGGCTGGTGTCAGTCTGGGGCCCCCACGAGCCCCTTTAGTCCAGGTTTGTATCACAAACCGGGACTATAGGTGGACCTTTAGTCCTGGTTTGTACAACCAACCGGGACTAAAGATGTCCCTATATAAACCCTTTGTCCAGCCCAAGCCCATTCTCTCTGTTTTTCCCCTCCTCTCCTCTGTTCTTCCCCTTGCTCGAGCTCACCTCCATTTTTGCCAAAGATTTGTCAAGATTTGAAGGCACCCCATCTATCCAAGTGTTCACAAAGGTTAGCAACTTTGTCTTTTCATCTCTCAGTGCTAGATTAGCTCATGCAATGCTCTACAAGTATAGTGATTTGTGGGTTTTAGTTTGGGAGTAATTATGTGGGAGTTTATTTGATTTATATGCAATTTGAGCTCAAATTAACTTCTTAGTTTGCATATTTGTAGGTGTGGTTTACCTGATCTAGTGCCTTCCCGTCCTCACCGTCGTCGATAGCCCGCGTCATCCGGTCGCTGGCACCACCTAGCTAGCTTGGTGAGGCTCTTATCCTTTTTGTGAAAAAAAATCTTATTTGTATGATTAAGATAGTTGTAACACCCCAAAATTTTCTCCCTGGATTTTCAAAATCTTTTCTTTAGAATAAAATTATTTGAAACCATTTTGATCTTATTTTCCTTCTTCTGTTTTCAAAACCATTTCAAATTTTAGTTAGGTTCCAAATTTTCTTTAATGGTTCTGTTTTGATTGATGGTTTTATTTGGAAAATTATTTAGGAAGATCAAAAATATTCTCTTTTTAGAAAAGTTTTGATTAGTTGAGTATTTTCGAAGGAGATGGCCTTTTCATTCCTTCTAGCACTTCCAAAATCCATCCAATAATTTTTCTGTCACTTCTAAATTATCTCACAAGCCATTCCCACACTCCAGGGCAGTATCCAACACTTTCCCACTCCACAAAAATATTTTTCATATTTTAAATAAATTCCAAATTTGTAATTTATATTATTCATAGTTTCTTTGAATTACAAAGGAACAATATCTTGCTCAACACTTCTGATCCCACCAAAATTATCCTAGCAACTAGACAGTACCCACAACCCATTTCACCAAAAACTTTGTTTGCCACGGTTCAAAATTTTCAAAATTCATTCAATTCAAATTTGGACCAGAAACAAACTCCTTGATACAAACCCAATTTTTATAGCTCCAAAAATTCTGAAACTTTGCCAGGATCTCTTATTTGCATCAACACTTCACCACAAACATTCCTAAAATGCCTAGCACCCTCTGTCATTTCATCATACAACTCATGTGAACACTGTTTACTGTAAAAAAAATCAGTTAACTGAATTTAGTTCAAAGAGAGGGGAGCTCATCGCGTGCACTGCACTCCACCACCTCTCCTTCTTATCCACGCCACCCTCGACCATCAATGAGCCACCACAGACCCTCCTCATCAGTGCCTCGCCACCGACAGCAAAGGAGGTGGCCGGTACAATGGCCACCATCCTTGGCTGCAGCGAACCGGGCGGATCAGCACGGCACCGCCGCCTTCACTCCCCTCTGCTGCTCTCCACCTACCGTCTCCTCCATGTGTCGGTCTTCTCCGCTGCTCCACACGCTGACACCGCCGTCCCGGCCCCGCCTGACAGTCACCGGAGCTGCTCGCCGTCTGCTGCACCCGGATGGAAGTCCATCCACGGGGAGATGGATAGGGCTCAACTCCGTTCGTGCTGGCACTTCGGCAGAGCTCCATCCACTTCTCTGCTGACCATCGTCCAAAGCCACCGACCAAACCAACCTCGACGGCCGGAGTTACTCCGGCGTCATCCACTCCGCCTCGGCCACCCTCGAATCGCCTATAAAAGGCTGTCTCGAGCCCCATTCGAAGCTCACTGCACCCCCACCCAACCTCAATCAACCCCCAAACCACTCCCCCAACCTCGAGGAGGTCGTCTTCCTCCTCTCCGACCACCGACCCACCGCCACCTCCGCTGATCAGCATGCCACCATCACTCCATCTCCACCATCCAAACTCCACCAGTAGCCTCCTAGCACTCCCTCTCGTCGGAACAGGGCATCAATTTAACGGTTGCCGACATCCCCGACGAGATCCAATTTCGCCCTACGCCGTCGTCCGCCGGAGTTGACCTCGCCGTCGCTCCGGTGCTCACCGGCGACCACCACCACCATCCATCGGTGCGGAACCACTCCCCGAGCACAACTGCACCATCGCTGACCACTGATACGCCGGCGATCGCCGCCGGTGATCGCTGCACCTCTTCTGTGCACGCGCGCGAGCGTGTTTAAATTCAAACCTGACGGGTGGACCCCACCCATCAGTGTTTTTTTTTCTACGTTCAAATCGAAAGCGTATTTGGCGCTTTACGCTTTCTGCACTGGAAGGCGCACACTGTCCCGAAGCATTTTCTTTTGAAACGCACAGGGACTGGAATTTTGCAGAAAAACCCCTGGGTTTGAAAGTTTAATAACTTTTAAACCACAACTCCGTTTGAGTTGATTCTTTTTTTAAAATTCTTATTTTTCTTTCTGTTTTTTTATTATTTATTTATAAATATTTGGAGACAACTTTTGGTACTGTTGCAAAATTTTAATTTGAATTTTGAATTTTCCAGAAAAAAAAGAGGGAAACTTTGCCGGGAATTTCGAAGGGTTTTCTCCTGACTACCTTGGACAAGGCAAGCATTTTTGAACTTGGGATATGGTGATTGCATTTGCATTGCATGATTGCATCGGTTTGGAGTTGCACCATATATGTAGTATATCACAAGTGCATGCAGGCATGGTCATATCATTTCTTGCTCATGGCTTGCACTTCACTCAAGCTCAAGAATCTTTCTAACATGGTTAAAGGCTGTGAGAATTCAGGAGTGTGTCTCCTGCCTTGGACGTGCCGGTGGGCACGGGCCTTGTTTTGACACGGTGGTGTCCCGTTATATATATACCGGTGATAATAAGTAACACCTCCTGAGTCGGCCTAGATCGAGTCTTGTTCCGTCACACCTAGCTGGATACTGTGCTGCCACGGGTCCTTCCGCAAGGAAGGTATGGCTTAGTAAGTTGTTAACCCCTGTCCGGGTACACACCATGTAGAAGGCCACGATGAGGGTTTCCATGGCCATGGACTAAATCCTGTCATCGGGTCAGGGGGCATGGGTGTTTCCGGTTGTAGCCGAGAGGGATTCCCCCCTTGTAATCTGCGTGTATGAATAGTCATCCCGAGATTGTTGTCTCCCCAACTTAGAGTTTTTCTGGAACAATGCTTTGGGTGATTCCTGGCATCCGGACGGTTAATCTGGTGTGTGCTGGTCAGGCGTGTTTTCAACCCAAAGACCATAATGGGAATTAGTCAGTGTCACGGTACTGACTAAAGAAACCTCATACACGTGGGTAAAGAGTACACCCTCTGCAGAGTTATACCTATTCGAATAGCCATGTCCTCGGTCAAGGGCGTTAGCTGGGTGGGTCAACTGTTGGTCCCAGTGTCGGTCTTTGGAGGAAATAATTAAAATTGAGCACGAATTATTTTGCAGGATAATTATTGCTACTACAGATGTTAATATGAATATTATTGATGCTATGAATATTATTGTGGACAAACCCGTTTCTCTTATTTTATTTTCTGAGTGTCTCAGGGGCTAGCTAGACTACCCCGGGCATTCAATTTTATTTTCAAGACCTTACGAGGCGTCTCTCGAGTTCTCGGGCGGTCCTGTCTCTCCCGACTCTCTTGTGGATACCCGTTTGGCATTTCTTTTCAAGACCTCTCGTGGCGTCGCTTGAGTTTTCGGGCGGTCCTGTCTCGCCCGATTCTCTTTTAGACACCCGTTTGGCATTTTATTTGGATTCTCGGGCGGTCCTGTCTCGCCCGATTATCCCTTAGATTTATTTTTGTTTGTAACAAAAATTTTATTTTACTAATTCCTTTGCATGCTAACATATTTAACCTACCATGATTAAAGTATCATTTAATCCATCATGGGTATATGTTTTTAGTATATCTTTCGTTCATAATGTTTCGAGTACATTCAAACGTACTCACAGGCTTGTCCCTGGCTATTGTCTTGGCCAGATCATAACTTGGACAGGAGTACCATGAAGCCCTGCAATCTAGGAATTAGAGATAGCAGCCACGAGAGATAGGAGTTATCCAGGTCAGCTGTTCCTGTGGGAATGGAGTCCCATCAGCGTTGGAAATCCACGAGTCGCTTTCGTCATCCACCACTAGAGATCCCTGTTATATTCATTGGACCTTTATGGTCTTGTACTCAATTTCTTGTAATTGCCTGGAATTCTGTATCAAGAAGGTGTCCACCAGCAACAGAAATCCTGGGGCTGGTGATGACACGAGGGTCATTTACTGGGATTTTATGTCCCGGAAAATCCGGCCCCGACAATAGTTGAGATAGTTGCTTGTATAATTTTCTTACTTGTATGATTGTTTGTTATATGTAGTGCCATGGTTTTGATATCCGTCCCCATCGGCCCTCGTTCGGTTTATGATTCGGATGTGGTATATATATTCTCTTTTATAACTATTTGTTGCATTTCGTGTTTTTGACAATTATGCTCATCAAGTTGACATAGATATTTTTATCTAGGAGGTATGTGAACCGGAAATTGCAACCGCCCCTCTTGTCGAGAAGTTAAACTTAGTTGAAAAAGAAAATGAGTATTTGAAAGAAAAATTGAAAAGAATTCAAGAAGAGAAGATGAAAATGGAGTTGTATGTTGCCGATGTCGTTGATTATCACAAGATCAAGATGGATGCAATGCGCTTCAAGATCCGAAAGATTGGAAATTATGCCGTTAATAAGGAGGCCTGGTATCACTATGCTATTGGATCAATTGTTACCTTAGTTGCGATCTTGATCGCATTTGTTGTTGCATTTAAATGCTTCAGCTAGATAGTTAGTATGTTGTTTTATGAGAATAAGTGTGTATGAACTTTATGTATGAACTTGTATTATTTTGGTCTTTACAGTGTTGTGTAATGAAGATGAGCTGGCAATGGATGTACGATGATCGACGCTCTCCCCAGTTCATTAATGGAGTGCATAGTTTTCTGCGTGTGGCTTAGGCAAACAAGCAGGACGATGGTTTTATGTGTTGTCCATGTGATGTCTGTAAGAATGAAAAAAATTACTCTAACTCAAGAGTCATTCACGTCGACCTGTTTATGTCTGGTTTCATGTCCGCCTATAACTGTTGTACCAAGCATAGAGAAAGAGGGGTGCTAATGGAATAGAATGAAGAAGAAGAGGATGATGACAACTATCCTAGGTTCCATGAATACGATGGTACTACAATGGGGGAAGATAATGAAGAAGAAGAAGCTGAAGAAGAGGCATCAGATGAGCCCGCTGATGATTTTGGTCGGGCCATTGCTGATGCAAAGAGAAACTACGAAAGTGAAAAGGAGAAATTGAAGTTGCAGCGCATGTTAGAGGATCACAAAAAAATGTTGTACCCAAATTGCGAAGATGACAACACAAAGCTGGGTACCACACTGGAATTGCTGCAATGGAAGGCAGAGAATGGTTTATCCGACAAGGGATTTGAGAAGTTGCTGAAAATAATGAAGAAGAAGCATCCCAAGGACAACGAATTGCCCGACAGTATGTACAAAGCAAAGAAGGCCGTCTGCCCTCTAGGATTAGAGGTGCAGAAGATACATGCATGCCCTAATGACTGCTTCCTCAACCGTGGTGAGGAGTACGAGAATTTGAATGCATGCTCGGTATGCGGTGTATTGCGCTATAAGATCAGCCCCGATGAACCTGGTGATGATGTTGAGGACGAGCGCCCTAGGAAGAGGATTCCTGCCAAGGTGATGTGGTATGCTCCTATAGTACCACGGTTGAAATGTTTGTTCCAAAACAAAGAGCATGCCAAGTTGATGCGATGGCACAAAGAAGATCGTAAGAAAGACGGGAAGTTGAGAGTACCTGCTGACGGGTCACAGTGGAGAAAAATTGAGAGAAATTGGCAGGACTTTGCAGATGACACAAGGAATATATGGTTTGGTTTAAGTGCAGATGGCATCAAACCTTTTGGGAAGCAGAGCAGCAGTCATAGCACCTGGCCTATGACTCTATGTATCTATAACCTTCCTCCTTGGTTGTGCATGAAGCAAAAGTTCATTATGATGCCAGTGCTCATCCAAGGCCCCAAACAACTCGGCAACAACATTGATGAGTACCTAAGGCCATTAGTTGAAGAACTTTTACAGTTGTGGGACATAAAAGGTGTACGTGTGTGGGATGAGCACAAACAACAGGAATTTGACCTACGAGCGTTGCTGTTTGTAACCATCAACGATTGGCCTGCTCTTAGTAACCTTTCAGGATAGACAAACAAGGGGTACCATGCATGCACGCACTGTTTAGATGATACCGAAAGTATATAAATGTAAGAATGTGTACCTGGGACATTGTTGATTTCTTTCAATCAAGCATGTCTTAAGAAAGAAAGGCAAGCATTTCAAAGGTGAGGCAGAGAAACGGAAGAAGCCTCGCCATCGTACTGGTGATGACATACTTGATATGGTCAAGGATTTAAAAGTAATCTTTCGAAAGGGTCCTGGCGGACAATCTGTTCCGAATGACACTGACGGACACGCACCCATGTGGAAGAAGAAATCTATATTTTGGGACCTACCCTATTGGAAAGACCTAGAGGTCCGCTCTGCAATCGACGTGATGCACGTGACGAAGAATCTTTGCGTGAACCTGCTAGGCTGCTTGGGCGTGTATGGGAAGACAAAAGATACACCGGAGGCACGGGAGGACCAACAACGTATGCACGAAAAAGATGGCATGCATCCAAAGCAGTATCAAGGTCCTGCTAGCTACGCTCTTACCAAAGAAGAGAAGGAAATCTTCTTTGAATGCCTACTCAGTATGAAGGTCCCGTCTGGCTTCTCGTCGAATATAAAGGGAATAATAAATATGGTAGAGAAAAAGTTCCAGAACCTAAAGTCTCATGACTACCATGTGATTATGACGCACCTGCTTTCGGTTGCATTGAGGGGGCTTCTACCAGAAAACATTCGATTAGCCATTGTGAAGCTATGTGCATTCTTCAATGCAATCTCTTAGAAGGTAATCGATCCAGAAATCCTACCAAGGTTACAAAATGATTTGGTACAATGTCTTGTCAGTTTCAAGTTGGTGTTCCCACCATCCTTCTTCAATATCATGACGCACATCCTAGTTCACCTAGTCGAAGAGATTGCCATTTTGGGTCCTGTATTTCTACACAATATGTTCCCCTTTGAGAGGTTCATGGGAGTCTTAAAGAAATATGTTCATAATCGTGCTAGGACAGAAGGAAACATCTCCAAGGGACATGAAACAGAGGAGGTCATTGAGTTTTGTGTTGACTTTATTCCTGACATTAATCCAATTGGTGTTCCCGAATCGCGGCATGAGGGCAGACTGGGTGGAAAAGGCACGCTAGGAAAGAATTCAGTAATATACCAGGACGGGCATTCTTGGGCGCAAGCACACTACACAGTTCTACAAAATTCCAGCTTGGTGGCTCCGTATATCGAGGAACACCTAGATAGTGTACGCTCCAAGAACCCAGAGCAGTCTGAGCCCTGGACCAAACGTACACACATGGAGTCATTCAGCGGTTGGTTGCAAACACGTCTCATGCATGACGACAGTGTTGGAGATGAGTTGTACTTGTTGGCCAAGTTACCATCTTCGACTATATCGACTTTCAAAGGGTACGAGATAAATGGAATACATTTTACATGATCGCCCAAGATAAAAAGAGCACCAACCAAAACAGTGGTGTCCGCTTTGATGCAGCAAACACCAATAGGACAAATGACACATATTATGGTTACATAGAGGAGATATGGGAACTTGACAATGGATGTGATTTGAAGGTCCCTTTGTTTCAGTGCAAATGGGTCAATCTGACAGGAGGCGGGGTAAAGCTTGACCTGCAGTACGGAATGACTACAGTGGATCTCAACAATCTTGGGTACACAGACGAACCATTCGTCCTAGCCAATGATGTGGCGTAGGTTTTCTATGTGCAGGACTTGTCTACCAAACCGAGAAGAAGGAAAGATAAGGAAGCGAACACATCATACGGTGAGCCAAAGCGCCACACAGTTCTTTCAGGGAAAAGAAACATCATGGGAGTGGAGGACAAGACATACATGTCAGAAGATTATGAAAAGTTTCATGAAATTCCTCCCTTCACAGTGAAGACTGGCCCAAGCATCATGTTAAATGATGAAGATTGTCCATGGTTACGGTGCAAAGGGACACACGCGAAGAAAAAGTTTTATACCCCAAGATTCCACTCTGGGATGTGATCAGCTTCACCGTCATCACTTTCTTCTCTAGTAAGTAGCCGAGATATATAGGCCAGTTTGTACATGAAGTGCATCCAGTTTTTACCGTAGACATCTCAACTTTTTAGCACATGCTATATGTGTGTAATGATGATACCATGCCAAGTTTCAACCTTTTCACAGTTCATTTGTAGTGCTTTTCAATTTCAGGGTCATTTAGCTCAAAAAATCATTAAATGCATGAAAAATAGCAAATGAAGTTAGAAATGCTTGAAATTTGAGGATGTGTCTTTGAATGGTGCATATTGAATGCACAAAAAGTCTGGAGTTTAAATAAATTAAAAAAAATGAAATGCCTTTGTAACAGATGAGTTTTCGTCCGAAACCCTCATACTTCGAAGGAGATGGTCCAGTTTGTACACGAAGTGCGTCCAGTTTTTGCCGTAACCCTCTCAACTTTTTAGCACATGCTATGTGTGTGAAATGATGATACCATGCCAAGCTTCAACCTTTTCAGAATTAATTTGTAGTGCTTTTCAATTTCAGGGTCATTTAGCTAAAAAATCATTAAATGCATGAAAAATAGCAAATGAAGTTAGAAAGGGTTGAAATTTGAGGATGTGTCTTTGAATGGTGCATATTGAATGCACAAAAAGTCTAGAGTTGAAATAAGTTCAAAAAAATGAAATGCCTTTGTAACAGATGAGTTTTCGTCCGAAACCCTCATACTTCGAAGGAGATGGTCCAGTTTGTACACAAAGTGCGTCCAGTTTTTGCCGTTACCCTCTCAACTTTTTAGCACATGCTATGTGTGTGAAATGATGATACCATGCCAAGTTTCAACCTTTTCAGAATTAATTTGTAGTGATTTTCAATTTCAGGGTCATTTAGCTAAAAAAAATCATTAAATGAATGAAAAATAGTAAATAAAGTTAGAAAGGGTTGAAATTTGAGGATGTGTCTTTGAATGGTGCATATTGAATGCACAAAAAGTACGGAGTTGAAATAAGTTCAAAAAAATGAAATGCCTTTGTAACAGATGAGTTTTCGTCCGAAACCCTCATACTTCGAAGGAGATGGTCCAGTTTGTACACAAAGTTCGTCCAGTTTTTGCCGTAACCCTCTCAACTTTTTAGCACATGCTATGTGTGTGAAATGATGATACCATGCCAAGTTTCAACCTTTTCAGAATTCATTTGTAGTGCTTTTCAATTTCAGGGTCATTTAGCTCAAAAAAATCATTAAATGCAAGAAAAATAGCAAATGAATTTAGAAAGGGTTGAAATTTGAGGATGTGGGTTTGAATGGTGCATATTGAATGCACAAAAAGTCTGGAGTTGAAATAAGTTTAAAAAATTAAATGCCTTTGTAACAGATGAGTTTTCGTCCGAAACCCTCATACTTCGAAGGAGATTGTCCAGTTTGTACACAAAGTGCATCCAGTTTTTGCCGTAACCCTCTCAACTTTTTAGCACATGCTACGTGTGTGAAATGATGATAGCATGCCAAGTTCCAACCTTTTCAGAATTCATTGGTAGTGCTTTTCAATTTCAGAGTCATTTAGCTCAAAAAAAATCATTAAATACATGAAAAATAGCAAATTAAGTTAGAAATGGTTGAAATTTGAGGATGTGTCTTTGAATGGTGCATATTGCATGCACCAAAAGTCCGGAGTTGAAAGAAGTTTAAAAAAATGAAATGCCTTTGTAACAGATGAGTTTTCGTTTAAAACAGAATCTATTTTTGATTAAAACACACATTTAAATTAACCAAAAAATTACCAAATTGAATATAATGATAGAACACGGTAATACTAAACAGCAGGAAAAAGAATCGCTCAAAAATCTATTTTTAAAGTAAAGTTATTCACAAACTAGTGATTCACACCTATTTCAAAGAATTCAAATTTAAACCATTCAAATATGAAAACTACTTGCACTAACAGAATGTTTATAATTTTTGTGACCTAAAGCAAAAAGATTCACTCGAAAACTCTAAATATTTGGCTGTAAGTAGAAACAAAAGAAAATAAATAAAGGAAAAAAATGGAAAATAAATAAATTAAAAAATGCCTGCATACGACTAGATACCGAACTAATAGTTGAGCCAGGATGTAGGCCCACGGGGCTAGTAGGCCCCACATGGCAGTGACAGGTTTGTTAGGCCCACACATGCCTGCTTTAGAGAGGAGCTCGAGAGGCATGCCTCGGCGGGGCTTATAAACAGGTGCGAGTGCCCTTTGCTTGGCGAGGTGGGACTAAACTTCCACCACCCCGACGCCATGCAAGGACCAGACCTTTTGTCCCGGTTGGTGGCTCCAACCGGGACTAAAGGGTTTTGTATATAAGCGGCCACTTTGAAATTCTTCTCCATTCTCTCGACACCGAACCACAGTGACGCCACCAGGCTGCTGCGCGTCGTCGCCTCCCCCGACGACGGAGATCGTCGCCGCCCCCGACGCCGGCCGCCCGCGCCTCCTCCCCAATGCCGCCCGCGCCGGCCGCCCCGTTGACGCCGCCCGTGCCCTCCTCCCCGATGGAGCCTCGCCGGCCTTGACCTCGCCGTCACCTACCTCGTCGTCGCCTACCTCGCCCGTTGTGAGCTCGCCGCCCCATCGATCTCCGGCGATTTTTTTCACTAGATGTTTTAGATGCTTAATTAATTAGTACATATGTATATGTATACAATGTATATGTATACAATGTATGTATATATGTATATGTAGATGAACGGTGGAATTTGCATAGATTGTTTCTTTTTCACTAGGTATTTTTCTCCTGTTTTTTAGTTTTTTATACTTTTAATGTTGTATCATAGTATAGAAAAAATTTGCATAGAAAAAAGTTGCATAGGAAAAAGTTGACCATATATATGTATCGTTTAAAAAAATTGCATAGAAAAAAGTTGCATAGGAAAAAGTTGACCATATGTAGTATAGAAAAAAGTTGCATAGAAAAAAGTTGATCATGTATTAAAAATATTTTAATGTTAATATCTTAATGTTGCAAAAGTTTGTCATGTATTTGCAGAATCAAGTGAACAAGAATTACAAAAATCATAATCAAGCAATAAAAAAATGTTAAATTTGCATAGAAACATTTTTGGCGTCGACGATGCCCGGCCCGCATCCTCGTCTTCGACTCGGTGGCAACAACCTGCTTGAGAAGCGCCATATCCGGGACTGGGCTCCGCCGTGCTGGCACCGGGAGGTGCTATCTTCCGGGGACCGCAGCTTGGTGAGGAACCGGGCTCCCATCGTCGACCCGGAGCTTCTTTGGTGGCGGTCGCATGGGCCACTATCGGTGCGGAGGGAGGCGACCCCCGAGGAGGTGGTACGTCCCCGTGTCAGGGAGGAGGACGAGCACGTCCGTCGCTACATGGTTGCGTTGGATGTCAGGTTCTCCAATACTTGGTAGGTTCTTCAGGGATCTCACCCGAGCTATGATCCTGTGATGGTTCCTTCTCTTTGGGTGTCCACCGCCCGTGCCTTAGGAACCGCGAGTGAACTAGATTATTCGATAATATTCGATCTGTATTAGCTAGTGATGTTATATGATAATATTCGAGATGTATTAGTGATAATACTTGAGATGTATTCGAGATAATATTTGATGATGCATTAACTAGATTATTCGAGATGTATTAGTGATAATATTCGAGATGTATTCGAGATTATATTCGATAATATTCGAGATGCATTCTAATTTGAATACTAAATTGCTTTATCTTTCTTCTGGATTAGGTAAGCTATGGACGCTAGCGGCAGAGACGATGATCAAAATGAGATCATGTTCGACATCATCCGAAACCCAGAGGGTGAACCTGATCAAGATGATGGCTCACAATATCTTACCAATTCCGGTGAGGGAATATTTCTGGAAGAACCAACAGAGGAATGAATTGATCTTCAATTAACAAAGACCGGCGAGGTATATATAAGGCCTCTAGTGATCATTACATGTATTAATTGATTTGTATATATATATATAATAATGAATCGATCTTTCTTCTTTTAGCCCTCTGTATCGAGCAAATCTTCTACAAAATCAAGCAGGGCAGTATGAGGCCCGGCCAAAAAGTTGCCGGCTGGCATAAAGTACATCATCGATGAGTTCAAACCAAATGGCAAACCGGTTGGTCCTTAACAGAATGAGGACAAATTTATTCGTCAGTGCGGAGTTATTGTCAGGGACCAAATCGGGATCTCCGTTCAAGAATGGAATAAGCCAAAGGAAGATCGAGGAGTTAGTTTTGTCGACGAAAGAGCAAAAGATCTGCTTTGGGATATGCTCATGTCACATTTCACCCTGCCAGACCATCTCATAGATGCAGAACGGGAGAAAGTCAAGAAGTGTGCTCATAAGAAGATGGCCACACAATTCTCCAACTGGAAGAAAAGATTATGGGGCACGTACCTCGACGCAGAAAAGCAGCCTCCAGAATTCACTGGACCAATGGAGAAGGTTAAAGAACACTGGGACTTATTTGCGGAGTTCAAGGAATCGAAAGAAGCTCAGGAACGGTCGAGGAAAAACAAGCTTAATGCTATGAAAAAAAGTTTCACCATGTTCTGGGTCCAGGTGGCTACAAGACTGGCCTGCCTAAGTGGGATGCATCTGAGGCCGAGATGATTGCTGCAGGGGTCACTCCAAAAACTTTGGGTTGGCCCGACAGGTGCAGGACTTGGTTTTATGCGCATGGGGGAAAGTTGGGCCCAAAGACAGGGGAGATTATGGTGCAGGCAAGTCTTAAAAAAGCCTCCGAAGAATTACTTGAGGCAATAGAAGCGGCTCGAACGGGGGCGTTCCAGCCCGAGAGAGAGAACGACGAGCGTACACGTGCCCTCGGGAATCCTGAACACCTGGGACGAACATGAGGCAAAGGTGTTGTTCCGTGGTATGAGGGGTTTGCGGACGGGAACGACACTTATAGAAGCCGTTCGAGAAATAAGAAGCAGGATGCAGACAGGCTTCAAAGGGTAGAATCAAAGAACACGGAGTTGGAACGCGCTTTCAAGCGACAGCAGGAGCAGATCAACAAACTTAGCCAGCAAAGGGCATCTCAGTGGCAGGAGCAACCAGATCCAGCATTGGATAGTACCATCCCATCTAAGCCGAGAAGCAGCATGGGTTCCACGGGGGTCCCGGCCGATGATGCACTGCTGGCTCGCTACCCCGTGGATGATATCCAAGAGACGACAACTTGTGAGCTGCACATGAAAATGAAGAACATATCCTTGAAGGTGGCGGATGGCTATGCTTTATCGAATGCACCTGGAGCAAACATCCACGGCAACCCGATTCCACCTGGCTATGCTCGTGTCGGGGTGGATGCAGTTCTGTTGGGATATGACTCACTGGAACTTGACTTTCCTGGAGGTGAAGGGGAGCAGACACTGGGAGATGCCATACGTGGTCACATTTTATGGAGAAAGGAATGCATCGTGTTTCCAAACTCGGTGCCAGCAATGCCACCGACTCCTCCTCCAAGTCCGCCGCGTCAGTCGACTCCTCCAACCCACCTCGAGACGGAGCGCATCGCGAGTCCACCATATCGATCTCTGCCGCGTCAGCCGAATCCACCCAACACCGAGACGGAGCCAAGCGCGAGTCCGCGATATCGATCTCTGCCGCGTGAGCCAACTCCAAATCGGAAGAGAGCGCCAAAGAAGAAACCGGAGCCTCCTGCCAAAAAGAAGTTAGCTTACGAGCTGACTGAGGAGGAGACCACATTGCTCATGGATGCCGAATTGAACGCCCATTTTGGACCGAAACCGCCCACACCACCGAAGGAGAAAATACCTGACAAAGCCATACAACACTTTCTGGATCTTGCTAACCCGCCTTCGGAGAAAAGGCTATGATCAGACTATGAATGCTCTATTAGCAAGTCATATCATCAATGACAAAAAAAATAGTAGTCGAGCGGTTCAGGCAGTAATAATAAATGCAGGAAAATGGTTCCCCAGCTCAGAGAACAGGCAGTGCAATCGATCCCCCCGCTCAAGGTGAATACCAATAGGGCGGTAATTACCGACGCTCAGAGACAGAGGGCTAGAGAGTTTGGTATCACTGTTGAACAACTCCTAGGTATGGAGGAAGTCCCCGCGGGGTAACTAACATGGAGATATGTCCGCGGGCAGCCTCTGGTCAGGCCTGGGGTGGAGGAGCTTCTATCAACGCAAATGTACAAAATCGTTGGTACCTGAGAGAAGTAAAGGCCAGGCGAGAGAGCCTCATGGTGAAAGTCAAGTCAGAGCATTACTTCCATGAAAAAGATTTGTGGGTTGAATTTCCAGAATTTTTTCAGTTATTCAATCAACAAGCACTCGACAAATCTCTCGTCTGTTTCTATTATCTGTAAGTGATTTCTTTCTGCAATTTAAGTCTCTCGCTCAGCTCGTTCCTTGCTTGTAATTATCCTCACTATATTCTTTTGTGTGGTATTAGGCGGAATGAAGATTTTTGAATTGAAAAGAGATGGAGTCTATGGCATTGGGTTCATTGACCCAAATACCGTTAATGAAAAGGTGTAAATAGAACACCCCGAAGACACAGAGAATAGCTTGCTATTGTTTTTGAAGGAACTAAATACCAAACTAGAAATACTTTTGCCTTACAACTTCAAGTGAGTGTTACTGTCTTGTACTACAAATTCTATTTTTGCTTACTCGATCTTAAGTGTAGTTGATGAGTTATGCATGCATGCCCGCTTATACAAACGTGTGCGCAGATTCCACTGATCCTACTAATCATTACAGTTGACGAAGGAACTGTTGAAGTACTGGACTCACTGACTAAACCCCATGAAGAATACTGGAGCCTGTATTTGATGCTCAACAGGTAATTTCAATCATTATCGCACTATGTCGGCCCCCTTAGTTTATTTCCTGATATCAAGTAATTAATATATAACACCTTTATTCATTTTCTTTGCCGGACAGGGTTTGGAAAAGGTTCATCAAAGAGATCGTGAATGAATGGAAACCAGAGCTGAGATGGCGACGGGGCAAGGTAATTAAGTAGTACTAGCTACGTCCGCGCACCTCTTTAATTCTAGTTTCAATACCATTATCATGCTTGATTATTATCTGATTGAATTCTATTCTCATAAAGTGCGCGAGGCAGGAACCAGGGACCAATTTATGTGCATATCACGTTTTCGAGAACATTCGCTCTTTGATCGAAAGGAGCACAGATGAAAGACATCTTTGGGTACGTAAACACTATTCACAATTTTTTTATCATGATCTAATATATACACACACAACTAATATATTCATATTGATCTCCTTCTTTAAAGATGCTGGAGATGTGGGAGAGGCTCATAACAAAGGACCGCATACGAGCATTTCAAGAGGAAATGGCGGGATTTTTGCTTGAGCAGGTCATATCTCCCGACGGAGAATACCATTTCACCAATCCATAATTATGATCTGCAAATTGTAGGAGAAATTGTATATACCAAATTGTATATATGTGTGTATGTATGCATGGTCGTACGAGAAATTTGAAGGCAAAAGAGGCAGTGGATGTGTTGTCACGTCAGTCAAGTCGTGCTCTATGAACGGAAGTCAGCTCAGTGACACTTGCATGCATTCTGTTGTTATCTTTCGCGTGTGCCGCTCTGGTCGTGCTCTGCAGTGGCACTTGACGACTGCAGTAGCGTAAAATATGTTTGAAATGAAAAAGAATTAAATGGAAAACACAAAATGAAAAGTAAAAATAAATAATAAATCCCTAAATCCCTAAACCCATAAACCACTGAACCTTTTAGCCCTGGTTGGTGACACCAACCGGGACTAAAGGTCCCCAGCCCCCGGCGCGCACTGCCTGCCATGTGGCAGGGCTTTAGTACCGGTTGCTGATACTAACCGGGACTAAAGGTCCCCAGCCCCCGGCGTGCGCGGCCGGCCATGTGGCAGGGATTTAGTCCCGATTCGTGGCCAACCGGGACTAAAGGGTGGGACCCTTTAGTCCCGATTTATTAGTCCCGGTTGGTGAACCGGGACTAAAGGCCCTTCCCAACCGGGACTAATGTCTTGTTTTCTACTAGTGTCATCATAAGTAGGAGGCATGCAATCATCATAACAAATTTGATCAATCAAAGTAGGGCGACTAAAAAGATCATCTTCATTAAGTATAGCATCTCCAAGCTTGGGACAAACATCAATTGCAGCAAATAAATTCTGAAACATGTCATTTTCATCAAACATAGCATCCCCAAGCTTGTGGTTTTGCATATCATTATCATAATCATTCTTATCATCAATAGCATGAATGGCACCAATAGTATAACAAACACTATCATCATAGTCTTCCAAGCAAGTGCCAAAAAGATTTTCAAGATCATAGGAGACATCATTATCTTCCCTATCATAATCATCACAACAAGTAGTAGGAATCATAAAATCATACTCAATATCATCATCCTCCACAATCATATTTGATTCATTTTCATGAGGCACAATGGTAATAGGAGCAACATTACTTGGGAGAGATACCTTTTTACCTCTACTTTTCCTTCTTTTCTTTTTCATCTTCACCACCTCATGCGTGGGTTTAATTAATTTTTCTGTGCACTTTATTGAAGAGGTTGGTTGAATAAAAAGCTCCTCCTCGTTACCTGATTCATCATAAGAAAAAATAGGAGGATATTGGGAAACCTCTTCGCCTTCATTAGTATGCTCTTCATCTTCTATTTGTTTCTTGTCTTTAAATAATTGGCAATATAAGGATTCTCAATGCAATTTACCGCACACTACATATAAATTTCCTCTAGATCAAAATCAAGAAATCTCTTAAGATTATATTCTGGAATATCCCTAGTTATACGTTTCATTTCTTCATACCCCAGAAGCAGACAAAGTTCATTATGATGCGCAAGGGAAATCAAGTTATCACAATTTTTGGACACGATTTGATCATGAAACAATTTGCATTGGATATTTAAATGACCACGTTCATTGCAAAGTTCACTAGGATGGCGAGAAAAATTAAATCTTTCAGCACAATCATCTAGCCTCTCTTGCAACCCTTTAGTTTCTAAATACTTATGCCTCTTACAAAATCTATTTTTCCCGTTTTGTTATGCATTTGCACTCCCAATTCACTCCACAAAAATTGACATCCTTATAAGAAACATCATTATTATGACTAGTGCAATCATCATTAGTATTATGGATATTCAAAGAATTCATACTAGCAACATTGCAATCATGCTCATCATTCATGGATTTTATGCCAAACATTTTATTGAATTCTTCCTCTATCAATTGAGCACAATTTTCGGAATCCTTATTTTCAAGAAAGACATCATAAAGGTAAAGCACTTGATGCAACTTCAATTCCATTTTTTTGGTAGTTTTCTTTCATAAAACCAAACTAGTAATAAGCAAGAAACTGAAAGATTCAATTGCAAGATCTAAAGATATACCTTGAAGCACTCACCTCCCCGGTAATGGCGCCAGAAAAGAGCTTGAAGTTGTTCTTGTAGACTCGTGTTGGGCCTCCAAGCGCAGTGGTTTGTAGGACAGTAGCAATTTGCCCTCAAGTGAATGACCTAAGGTTTATCAATCCGTGGGAGGCGTAGGATGAAGATATTCTCTCTCAAACAACCCTGGAACAAATGACAAAGAGTCTCTTGTGTCCCCAACACACCCAATACAATGGTAAATTGTATAGGTGCACTAGTTCGGCGAAGAGATGGTGATACAAGTGTAGTATGGATAGTAGATATAGGTTTTTGTAATCTGAAAATATAAAAACAGCAAGGTAATAAATAGTAAAACGAAGCATAAACGGTATTGCAATGCTTAGAAACAGGGCCTAGGGTTCATACTTTCACTAGTGCGATCTCCCAACATTGTTGACATAGTGGAATCATATGTAAATCCCTCACGTGCGACAAAGAGTTCACTCCAAAGTCACAAATAGCAGAGAACAAACGAATAAATTGTTGTAGGTGTAGGAGATATGCCCTAGAGGCAATAATAAATGTTATTATTTATCTCCATGCTCATTATTATGTTTATGTTCCATGCTATAACTGCTGTGGTCCCCGAGCCCGTATATCCATAAAGGCTCTGGGGAAAGCCCATGTGCACGTGTGGAATAATAAACGGTAAAATGTATTCCTAGTCATGCCTCTAAGACTAGCTCAAGTGTTGCATGATGATTATGTTTTCCCAATCATGGGCATGTCTATGCCAGCAACTTTGAGGGCACAATGTTAGGAGAACATTTGTGTTGAATCGACCCGATTGATGTTATGCTATGAGATTCATTCGTCACAAGTTAATGGTTAATAACACAGAGATGGTTAATGTATGCATAATTCCTCAGACCATGAGAGTATCGAGTTTCTTCATGCTTGATTCATGAACTTTGGGGTTTGTTAAACGTCATCCGTAACTGGATGGCTATTACGGCGGCTTACGGGTTCATGGGAAAGTATGTTAAGTAACTTGATAGCTCAAGATTGGGATTTGCTCCTCCGACGATGGAGAGATATCTCTGGGCCCTCTCGGTGTTAAGGTATCCATCATCGTCTGGCCAGACACTTTGTGATTTGATCACGGGGATGCCGGAACACGGTAACGAGAAAAGAGAACAATACCGGTAACGAGGTAACTAGCATAGTGGACAAGTTGTTGATCCACGGGAATGCCAACATGTCTCGCCTCGGGTATTTGTAACATATCGCCAAGCAACAGGAATAGCACACGGCAACTGGAGGTTCACTCGAATATTCATTCGTGTGGGTATAGGGGTCAATATGGGTGTCCACGGCTCCGATGTTGATCATTGATCGAAAGGGGTTCCGTGTCATGTCTATACTTCACCGAACCTATAGGGTCACACGCTTAAGGGTCATCTATCTGCTGAATACTAGACAGGGAGTCTGAGAGAAAATCACCGAAAAAGTTTCGGACAGCGGAAAAGTTCCGCAGAGAGAGGTCACCGGATGAGTTCCGGTGAAACTGAAAAGTTGTTTCAGGGGATACCATTAAGTCAAAATGGTTTCGGCACATGCCTGATAATTCTTGGAGGATGCCAGAATCATTCTGGAAACTTCTGGGAATTTTCTGGAAGAAAAAAACGGAGATGTTCCGGGGCTGCCGGAACCGCTTCAGATGCTTTTCGCAGATGAAATCACTAAACTGGAATTGTTCCAAAACGCGTTGAAAATTATTTTAGTGGGTACTAGAAATGTTCTAAGCCCACATAAATATTTTTAGTTCGAACGGACGCTGAAAAATGTCGTCGTGAATAGTGAAAGTGCTTTTTGGAATTTTTTGGAAAGCCACCTTTTAGGGCTTTTTGCTAAAGGCTTCTAGAAGGTGATGTGGATGGATGAGAGCCCCCTTGGGGGGGGACCCCTAGGGGGTGGCCAGCCACATGTGGAGCTCCTCCTTGGAGCTCCACATGTCCTTTGGTTTCTCTCTTATGCCCTTGGAAAGAGTTTCCTTCATGGGTATTTTGGTATTTCTTGAATGCCCATCCTACCCCTTGGTTTTCCTATATAAGGAGGAGAGGGGGCTGCTCAATCCTACATCCCTTCTCACATACAAGTGCCATTGCAATGATCTGGCTTCTCTCTCCCTCCCACGAAAAGAGTTTCGTAGAGCCGAAAGGCTGTCTGGGTTCCGGTGGGAACTAGTTCTGGACGGCGAAGCCCTGCCGGATAGATGACACCGTATGTGTGCAACTCTGTAGAGAGGTCGTAGTTTCGATCTTAGTGCCCGAGGGGCTGTTTGTGAGTGCCTCCCGAAGGGCTGTCCAAGTGACCGTTCGAGTTTCGAAGGTCCTCCCGGAGGGCTGTTCGCGACACCGTCCGGGGGACTGTTCGACCGCCTCCCGGAGGGCTGTCCAAAGAGAAGACGAGGGTATACATCCTCGCGGTTGGGAGGCTGTAAATCCTAGCTGCGGGGATCTGCACCGCCGATCGTCATCGACTCTACTTCCGCTGCGCTACGAGTCGGTAACGAAAATGATCAAACCTTGTATGCAGTCTCCATAGTGGTCCTGGGCTGGTGCGTAGGTCGGAAATTTTTTGTTTTCTGCTGCGTTACCCTACAGTAGGGTACGAAACCACCTCAAAGTTATCCTTCCCGATCAATCTTATGAGCCATCCCCATTAATTGTCACGAACAGCCCTAGAGTTCATACTAAAATTACACCTTAAGATACACATCAACCAAACCCTAAAGTCACCTAGGCACTCCAATGTCACCACGAGTACCCACGGGTTTGATTATACGATATGCATCACACAATCTCAGATTCATCTATTGAAACCAACACAAAGAACTTCAAAGAGTGCCCCAAAGTTTCTACCGGAAAGTCAAGACGAAAACGTGTGCCTACCCTTATGCATAAATCCCCAAGGTCATGGAACCCGCAAGTTGATCACCAAAACATACATCAAGTCACTCAAGTGAATATCCCATTGTCACTACAGATATCCATATGCAAGACATACATCAAGTGTTCTCAAATCCTTAAAGATTCAATCCAATAAGAAAACTTCAAAGGGAAAACTCTATTCATCACAAGAAGATAGAGAGGGGAAAACTCCATATGATTCATCTATATCAACAAAGCTCGCGATACATCAAGATCGTGCCATCTCAAGAACACGAGAGAGAGAGAGATCAAACACATAGCTACTGGTACAAACCCTCAGCCCCGAGGGTGAACTACTCCCTCCTCGTCATGGATACCACCGGGATGATGAAGATGGCCTCCGGTGATGATCCCCCCTCTGGCAGGGTGCCGAAACAGGGCTCTAGATTAGTTTTTTGGGGATACAAAGGCGTGCGGCGGCGGAGTGCAAGTTCTAGGTTAACTTTCGGGGGTTTTGGAATATATAGGATTTTTCAGCGTTGGAATCACGCGAAGGGGGGCCTCAGGTGGCCCACACGGCACCAGCCCATGACAGGGGGGTGGCACGCCCTGGTGTTGTGTGGGCACCAGGGACCCCCCTCCAGTGGGTCTTGGCTCCAGTAATGTTTATATGTCCAATAAAAAATCCTCAAAAAGTTTCGTCCAATTCCGAGAACTTTTATTTCTGCACAAAAAACAACACCACGGTAGTTCTGCTGAAAACAGCATCAGTCCGGGTTAGTTCTAATCAAATCATACCAAAACCATATAGAATTGTTATAAACATGGCCTGAATACTTCATAAATTAAAGATACGTTGGAGTCGTATCATTCCAGACCCCGCTTACAGGACTGGTGCTTGAGTATCATGCCAATGTCATTCTGCCAGTCGACTTACGCTTGGGGAAGCGCACCTATAGTCTCGATGGTGGTTATGCCTCTACCCCAGATCTCGCTGTCCAACTTGCTGCTCTGGCAGGCCTCACTGTTCTTCGCCATCATGAAAGCGCAATACAGGAGAATCGTGCCTTCCACTACTATCCCACTATGGCCACCACTACTAGACGAGTTAGATTTCCTCCTGTCCTCTCAGATGACGATGTAGCGGTGGCATACATGTCTCGTTACATGGTCGCCGAGTACGTCCTCATCGCTGAGCTAGTTTGAGATGCAACTCATGCCCGGAGAGCGCTTGGTATGGCTTTGGCTCCGCCAACCCCTCCACCAGCTCCTTCTGTTTCTAGTAACCCGCCATCCGACCCTAGTACCTAAGAGGTTCATGTTGCATGAGTTGTGGTAGTGCCGAGTGTCGTAAATTACCCTGAGTAGTAATAAAGTGTGGTCTTTGCAAGTTTGGTGCATTTTTTTTTGGAAAAGTCTTCTTTTGTTTTTTTTTCTTTGATTTCTTGGTGTTATATTACTTTCCCTATGGAAGTTGCTCATCAACTATCAGACACAAAGAGTTAAGGAGGATTGCAAGGTTTAGCTGAACAATATGGAATTTTCAAGATTTCATTGCCTGGGGAACATTTGGTTGAAAGCAAATAGTATTCTGAATTGACTATCAGAGTCAAGTTTACGTTGGTGAAGTAATTGTCATAGCAGCAATTGTTAAACAAGCAGGAAGACCAGTGGTGTGCAAGGCCAATGATATGTTTACAGTACGAGTTGGGATTCAAAAAGGATAGTCGGCCAATTGTTCCGTAGGTAACCCAACAACCGGAGTTGTGAGGATGTACACATAGCAGTATGGCATAGTGAGAAACTTCCGGTATAAGCAATCCAGTCTTCCTCCGCATGCTATCAAAGAAACTTACGAGGCAAGGCTCCTCGAGTCTTCCTCGGTACAATATGTGGATGGTCTCCAACGCAAGATACCTTGTCTTATTCGGTAAGCTACCAGCACAAGGCATTAAATCTTCCCCGGTAAGTAATCAGGAGAGAAAGCTTCTGGGGAACACTACCCTGTCTCCTTCGGTACGCTATCCTGGCAAAAGTTTTGGCTACAAGCCGCCACAAAAAGCTTCCGGCACAAGGCACTGAATCTTCCCTATAAGCAACCAAGAGGTAAGGCTTCGGGAATAAGGCAACCAGTCTTCTTTAATAAGCTACTCTGGCACAAGCATTGAATGCAAGTTACCCAGCCTTCCTTAGCACGACACCTGCGAAGGCTTTCATCCCAAGTTATCCAATCTTTGTCAGCATGCACTACAACCAGTTGGTAGCATTGATATAAGTTTTTGCGTGAGGTATTAGTAGTACATCTCGAGAAGTCGCGGCCCCAATGGTTCGGTCAGAAAATCCGAGCTAGCCAAGACACAAGGGTCTGTCTCAGAGATCAGAGGTTCGGCTACACATACTCCCATATGTATTGTGGGAATGCTGCCCGGATCATGCCAGCCATTCATGCGAAAGTAACCATGTTTGAGCCGGACTAACAAAGGAAGGTAAGGATCCAACACCTGCATAAGTTATGCAAGTAAAAGAAGGCCGGTATACCCATCAGCATGTTGTGAGGACTCACAAACTATGAAGCAAGATAATTTGGAACAACAATTTTGGCAGTGGATACCAAGGTACCTATGAACTTGGTATATGGTCCTGATGAACCCTTGCCTGCTTTTCTTTGGAAATGGCACCACGCCCATGTTCTGAGCTATTTTTGGCCGCCGGGGGTGGATGCCACCATTATATTTCTCTTTTCAACAACTGCCTTGTGTTCTGAGCTGTTTTTCGGCCATCTCAGGCAGCTGTTGAGTTCCTTTTGGTAGCGGTGACTTTATGTTCTGAGCTATTCTTTGGCCGTCTTAGGGAACCGCTGCATTCTTTTTATCAACATGGCCTCCTGCTCTGAGCTGCTTTTCAGCCGTCTTGAGCCATGGTTGAATTATTCCAGTAAAGTCCCAGATCTGAGTCGTAAAGACCATTCTGGCGGCTACTGGTTTATTTGCCGATTTCATGCAAGTGGTTCGGATGACCATTGCCTTACCATCACAGTTGGTGAGATGAAGAGCTTGCTAGATAGGTGACTGCACTAGACAAAGGACAAGACAAGCCTGCCGAAATATTGCATCAGATAACACCAATGGTCATATGAAAAGTTGGGGAATACATGACCAAATTCATGCGGCAAAGGAATCAGGAAAGAGAACAATAAGGAAGAGCAAGACTGAAGATGTAAATGTGATGATCACTGCAGAAACAGCATGATACGAACACCTAAGAGTGGTTGATTTCGTATCAATCGGTGATGGGTGCTGGCAATGCTACGCAACAATTTTGGATCACATGCTCCTACCTGTGCAACCCTGTCATGAGCAAGGTTATTCTGCCAGGACCACCATGAGTCAAGATATTGCTACAAGGTATTACCCCATTTGGATATGATGAATAGCAGCCAAATCGTCAATACCAAATGGAGACAAAACAGTGAGCTCAGAGGATTCAGACTCCCTGCAAATAATTAGACCCCACCAGGAGAAACATTGTGATTCTCAGTGTTGTAACTCAATACAATAACCAGTTGGGTTGTGTTCACTAAAGAAAGTTGTTTATAATCCTAATTGGTACCAGACGGGAGCGGGATATGCTTATCAAACACCACTCCCGGACTTATGGGAGGGTGACTTACACCAGTCAGGAAAATATGCCAGATGAATCAGAGGGCATGGTAATAATGAGGTCAACATAATGTTGGATATGCGAGGAAAGATCTGTCAGAATGCGGATGCGATGAAGCAAACCACCCCAAAGTAAGAAAGTCAGGACATATGGGGTTCGTTGGAAACATTATAAAAGGATACCCGAGTTGGAACTGGTTTCCTTTAAAGGAAAAATATTCATATTGGTTCACTGAGCAACCAAATCTCAAGGATGAGATTTATCCTGGGGGGGGGGGGGTAGGTTTGTGGCAACCTGGTTTATCCAACTTTCTTCTCAAATTTATTTGAAAACTTTATTTAGAATTTGGCTTGGATTCGTTTTTGAATGGCTCTATGAGATTAAAACTTGGGAATATTTTTTACTTTCTCTCCCAAGTGAACCTGAGCTACTAAAAACTTCTCTCGAAGTTATGTCACTTCCATTCTTGCTCAATCTCAACTTTATTCCAATTTAATATTCCTTTTCCATTAAAGGAATAACCCTTTGAGCTTTAGGTTGTGAAGCAACCTATAATTCTGTTCTTCCAAAAATCCCAAGAAAATTCTCATAAATTCTTTGGACCATATAACCCTTAGATGTGTGAAAATATTCAAGATTTATTCCTCATAGTGAGCACAGCATCCAATTTCAGTTTGTGAGGCAACTATATTTCATATTGCTTCAAAAATTCTGAAATTAATCCAGGACATTTTCCGACCCATTTGATCAGTCTCCAACAACTTTTGGCTCATTTCATTTGGCCAATTTCTCTATAAAATTCCTCCAAGTTTCTGTCCAGTGGGAAATGTTATGAAGGAAGTACCCTGTACACTAACCCAATTGGACTGAAACTTTTATAGCATCTTGGCATCACCAAATCACCCATAAATACCAAGTTTCAACTCCAGAAACCAATCCACATGAGTGCAACATCCTATGCAAGATTTCTGGACCAGAGATGTGGTTGTGAAGCAACTACCCCTAGAACTTGTCCATTTGTTCTGAATTTTCTCGAGCATGGGCACTCTCTTACTAAATTTCAAAATTGCAAACTCTCACTTCCAGAATCCTAGACATTTCCTCTCATTTTCTTGCCCAAGTTTCTGTCCAGAAACTTGTCTGGAAGCTCCAGTTCTATCCAGGCCACTTCTAGCCAAACCAGCTGCACAAGAAGCCTCCAGGGAGCAGGGTCGACCATGTAGACATGACCAGGCAGGCCAGAATGCACTGCGTGCGCTAGTGCACGCGGTGACCATGCATCTGGTCGAGCCAAAGCACTGCTCTGTAAGTCGACCGCGCCGGGTATGGCCAATCCGGCCAGCCCCTGCCCCCTCTCCTTGTCCATTGGTGCCGAAATCATCCCAGCCACACACATAGCCTCTCCAGAACCCTCTTCCATCGCCGGCAAGGCTCGCCGCTGCTCACGGCCAAGTTCATGCACGTGCGGCACAGTTGCCATACGGGAGATGAGCTGGCTGGCAGCTTCCCAGCGAGCCGTCGTCTCGCGCCTTCACTCCTCTGACCTCTCTCATCATTTCGCTCCACAGAGTTAGTCCTGGATTAGGGGGTTCTCGGGTGTCCGGTCAATTTGATATGGGCCGTGAAGATAAAAGTAGAAGACTATCCCCCGTGTTCGGGTAGGACTCCTGTATGCGTGGACTGCAAGTTTGGTGTCCGGATGTACTATTCCTTCCTCTGCAAACCGACTCTGTACAACCCTAGATATCTCCGGTGTGTATATAAACCGGAGGGTTTAGTCCGTAGAGGCTATCAGAATTCTCATAGGCTAGACAGCTAGGATTTAGCCATTACGATCTCGAGGTAGATCAACTCTTGTAGCCCCTATACTCATCGAATATAATCAAGCAGGTCGTAGGGTTTTACCTCCTTTAAGAGGGCCCGAACCTGGGTAAACATTGTGTCCCCATTGTCCCCTGTTACCATTGATCCTCGGACGTACAGTTCGGGACCCCCTACCCGAGATCCGCCGGTTTTGACACCGACATTGGTGCTTTCATTGAGAGTTCCGCGGTATTGTCGATAGAAGGATCAATGGCTCGCCTTGTCATCAACAATTATATCACTTCTGGAAGGCGCCTAACTTCAGGATAGGTCCTCCAGCTCGGCGGTTTTACCGTGGGCGCCAACACGGCCATCGAGCCGACGGTGCCCCCCGCAATCGCCCAACATCACCTCCGCATTGGTCTCGAATACTCCGAAAAGATGGATTCGACAGACATCTCGTCCTTAAATGAGCTATTAAATCGCATCGCCGCCCTAGGGCTTTCAACGGATTATGATCGGATCGGGCTTAAACCTGACCAGAGGGAAATCAACGTTCCGCCGATCACTCACCTGGTGGCAGTCGTCGAGGAACGAGACAAGAACACTTCTTCCCCTAGGTTAAAAACTAGCTATGTTCGGGTCTCCGAACCCATTGAACCGGATACTCTTCCTTCGAAAGAGACCCCACGTCCCCTGAACTTAGGGTCGGACTTAGGGTCCGGAGAGCGCTTGGATCTTCCCGGACCCGAACCGGTAACCTCGGAGACTTTACAAACTCCGAAAACAATTTCAGGCAGGGATTCAAGTTTTAGCCCACCCGCCCACCACAATCAATACTTCCAAGCAATTCAGGCCCTCCTGACATATACGACCTGATGTATGTATGGCAGCAACCTCATGAAATGGTCCATCACTTTTGGGCCAGGTTTCTACTTGTCAAAAACAAGATCAAAGATGGCTGCGATAACGATGCGGTCTCGGTTTTTCATCAGAATTGCACCGATGAGGGAATTCGGAATGCCCTCGACCGCCGTTGCATACAGAGTTTCACGGAACTATCGCACATAGTACAGAAGTACTGCTCGATGGAAAGCACATGGAAGGCCCAAAAAACCCAATTGGAACCTGCTGCCTTTAAGCAGTGCACCTCCCGGGCAAAACGGATACACCCTTACGAGGCATCCGATGATAAGCCCGCTGGCAAGAAAAATAAACCCTTTACGGGACACAAGACCGTTCTCGACGAGTTCCTCGATAAGCCATGTCAGATACATGCAACGCCGAGCACCGAACCAACTCATAGCCTTCGGGCATGTTGGGTACTCCGGCAAGTGGCTAAAAGCGGTGAGGCTATCCTCACCATCGCTACTCCAGAGAAGCATTCTCCGGAGGATGACGACATTAACGTCTTCACGGTCTTCAAGACCTTTTCCTCAAATAATCGACGTAAAAGGGCACTCCGCGACCTCGCCGAAATTGCCCAAGTAATCGCAATGAGCCCATGGAACAACGCGGCAATAACTTTCACCGCTGACGACGAACAAAGGGCCCGATCAGTCCGAGCACCTGCCGCCTTGGTCTTAAACCCAATTGTGGACGGCTTTCACCTTACTAAAGTGCTCATGGACGGCGGCAGTGGGCTCAACCTCATCTTTGAGGACACGCTCGACAAAATGCATATTGACAGAGCATGCATCAAGCAAAGCAGTACCACCTTTCGAGGCATCATCCCCAGTCGAGAAGCATGATGTTCGGGGAAAATCAAACTTGATGTAGTATTCAGCACGCCTGAGAATTACAGGTCAGAAGAGTTGCTCTTCCACGTGGCTCCCTTCAACAACGGATATCATGCCCTTTTGGGGCGGGACGCCTTCTCACGCTTCCAAGCCATACCCCATTACGTGTACATGAAGCTTAAAATGCCGGGGCCCAATGGAATAATCACAGTTACAAGTGATCCGGACAAAGCACTCCGTGCCGAAAACAAAACCGTATCCTTGGCCCTCGAGACACTATCCGAAGCCCTTGCGGCCGAAGAACTAACCACCCTACGATCCACGGTGGACAAGGATGATGTGATTCTCCATAAGAGGCCTATGTCCACCTCTTTCAAACCACCAGATGAAATAGTCAAATTTCAAGTGCACCCGACGGATCTGAACAAAATAGCGTCCATCGGAGCACAGCTGGATCCGACGGTCAATGCCGCCCTAAGAGCGTTCCTGCGCAAAAATTGGGATATCTTTGCCTGGCACCCTTCGCACATGCCCGGGATCCCACGCAGATGGGCCGAACACAGCCTCAACATAATCAAGGGGTTCAAACCAGTCAAGCAAATGCTACGGTGATTTTCCGAACCCAAACGACAAGCTATGGGGGAGGAGCTAGCTAAACTACTCGAGGCCGGTTTCATCAGAGAAATCAAACACCCGGATTGGCTAGCCAACTTGGTCATGGTGCCAAAGAAGGATAAATCCTGGCGCCTTTGTGTTGATTTCAAAGACCTCAATAAGGCTTGCCCCAAAGACCCTTTCCCGTTGCACCGCATTGACCAGATTATCGACGCAATCGCGGGACACGACTCATTGTGTTTCCTCGATGCTTACTCCAGATACCATCAGATTAAGATGAAGGAGTCTGACCAGGCCGCAACGGCGTTTATTACCCCGTACGGGCCTTTTTGTTTCAACACTATGCCTTTCGGGCTTAAAAACGCTGGTGCCACTTACCAACGCATGATTCAAACATGTTTGGAAAAACAAATCGGCAAGACAGTGGAAGCATATGTGGACGACGTGTTCATCAAGACTAAACACGTCGAATCATTTGGCGTTCCAGCTGGAAAACTGCTAGGGTTCATTGTCTCCAATAGAGGAATTGAAGCGAACCTAGCCAAAATCCGAGCCTTGTCACAATTGGCCATCCCAACAGACTTAAAGCAGGTCCAAAAACTAGCAGGGTGTATCATGGCAGCTTTGAGCCGCTTCATCTCCAGATTAGGAGAAAAGGCATTACCACTTTATTGACTGCTCCGACGCACCGACCACTTCGAATGGACGGATGCGGCTACAGCCGGATTGGAAGAAATAAAAACCTTATTAGCAGGCAAGCCAATCCTAGCCGCCCCAAGTGTTGGCGAGCCTATGTTGCTTTATATATCCATGATTCACCAGGTAGTGAGCGCCGTACTCGTCGTCGAGCGAGAGGAAGAGGGACATAAATTCCCCATCCAGAAACCAGTATACTATGTATCGGCGGTCCTTACACCATGCAAATCCCGATACCCTCACTATCAAAAGATAGCTTACGCGGTCTTTATGGCATCCCGCAAGCTCCGGCACTAATTTCAAGAGTGTTCGATCACGGTGGCATCCGAAGTACCACTCAATGACATTATAAATAATAGGGATGCCACCGGTCGCATAGCTAAATGGGCCACTAAGCTCTTACCATTTGAAATAACATACAAGCCGCGCCAAGCTATTAAATCTCAGGTGCTCGGCCGACTTCGTCGCCGAGTGGACGGAAGCCGAGCTCCCTAAAGAGTACAGTTCATACTCCAACTGGATCATGTACTTCGACGGCTCTAAAATGCTAGCCGGACTGGGGCTGCTGTCATCTTGACATCCCCCACGGGGGACACAGTCCGCTACATACTGCAGATTATGTATACGGACTCCAATAACGCAGCCGAATACGAGGCACTTCTACATGGTCTCCGAATGGCTGTCTCCAAGGGCATACAACGCCTAGAGGTGCGCGGTGATTCAAACCTCGCAATATCCCAGATAAATGGAGAGTTTGATGCAAAAGATCCAAAAATGGCGGCGTATCGACACGCCGAATTAAAAATATCGGCTCGGTTCGAGGGGCTCGAGTTTCATCATGTTGCTCGAGACAGTAACCAGGCAGCGGACATCCTTGCTCGAATGGGCGCCAAGCGCGATCCCGTCCCGCCCAATACCTTTGTGGAAAGGCTCTTTAAGCCATCCGTGGTGTGGCAGGACGAGAGCGGAAACACTAGTCTGGACCTGATCACGCCCCCAACAGCCGAACACAATACGGATATCATCGGGGGTTCGGGTACCGAAATAACACTCTCCGCCCATGAAATCATGGTCGTTATTGCTCCATGGACCGAACCCTTCCTAGCCTACCTTAATAGGCAGGAACTTCCTGATGATCAAAATGAGGCCCGTCGCATAGTTCGACGTTCTAAAGCCTATAAAGTTCACGAAGGTGAACTGTACAAGAAAAGCACTACTGGAGTCCTTCAAAGGTGCATCTCCGACGAGGAGGGACAGCAACTCCTGGCTGAAATACATGCTGGTCTAGGCGGCCATCACGCCGCAGCTCGGGCCCTCGTAAGTAAGGCCCTCCGTACAGGTTTCTTCTGGCCAACGGCTCGAGTAGATGCACAAGCCCCTTGTGCAGCGCTGCGTGGGATGTCAGCTTTTCGCCAATCAAAGTCACATCCCTCCCACCGCCTTAAGAACAATACCCATCACTTGGCCTTTTGCGGTCTGGGGTCTAGACATGGTAGGACCCCTTAAAGGGGAAGCCACAAGAAGAAATATTTGCTGGTTATGGTGGATAAATTCACTAAGTGGATAGAGGCCAAACCAGTAAAAACGGCTAAAGCAGGGCCAGTGATTGACTTTATATCCGGCGTGGTACACCGTTATGGTGTCCCGCACAGCATCATCACTGATAATGGCTCCAATTTTACAGCCAATGAGGTAAAAAACTGGTGTGCCAACTTGGGCATTAAGCTCGACTATGCATCCGTCTACCACCCTCAAACAAACGGTCAGGTTAAACGGGCCAATGGCCTGATAATGAGCGGTATTAAACCCAGACTAGTGCACTCCCTACGGGAGTCAGATAAGCACTAGGTGGAGGAACTCGATTCCGTACTCTGGGGGCTGCGGACTACGCCTAATCGTATGAACGGATACACACCTTTCTTCATGGTGTGTGGCGCAGAAGCTTTCTTGCCCTGCGACATTATTCATGACTCACCTCTAGTGCGCATGTACGAAGAGAGAGAAGCCGAGCTCGATCAGCAGGACGACCTCGACAGCCTTGAAGAGGAGCGTGACATTGCACAAGCCCGTTCCGCATTTTATCAACAACAGGCTAGGCGATACCAAAGCAGAGAAGTGCGGGCCAAGACTTATAATGTCGGCGAACTCGTTTTGCGCCTCCCAGAGAAGAAGAAGGATAAGCTCAAACCAAAATGGGAGGGCCCCTTCATTATAGATGCAGTTCTCACAGGAGGAGCCTATCGCCTTCGTAATGCATCGGATAATCGCCTTGAGCCGAATCCATGGAACGCTGCTTGGCTCCGACGATTCTACGGATAGTTCGGCCGCATCCTTTCTTGATTTTTTTTAGTTTCCTTTTTTCTCTCTCCTCTTCTTTTTTTTCAGCTTTTCCTTTTTATATACATCCCAGGGTATGTTCGGATCTGCCGAACTGTTAGGGGTACACATCTTTAAATGTATACACCCCACTTTGACTGGGGGCTTCTTTGACGAAGCTTATTATTAAAAGCTTGTGGCTTATATTGCCCACGTCGTTTGTTCTATACACCTTTGCCATTATATGCACCTCTATGACTTAAGTTTTTGCCAAGCTGGGTTGCCTAGCTGCTGTGTTTATACCCTACGTTCCCGATTGTTCAGCTAGGGTGTAAAGGGAGCACCTCTGCGATTGCTAAACCGGGTAATCCGGATCTGTACCTCAGACGGGTGAAGCCGAAAGCTAGCGTTCTTAAGAGAACAATTGGTCGGCAAGCAACGACGGATTGTTTACGTTTTTGTAACTCTTCTAAACAAATACGGGATCGGCTCCCCGTAATTCGGATCAAAGCCAAGGCACGTGTAACTAAGCGTGCCAACTCAAGGAAAGGAACCCTTAACGGAACTATTTTCCTTGGAAGATGTTTCTTACGTTAAATAGTAATATAACATAACTCCCGAACAAATTTTTTGTCTATTTGAGCAATATGGCCGGATTGCCTGGTTTCCGGACATAATGAATGTTTCTCACATTCCAACATGGTATCCGGAAACACTCCACCTTCTTGGTTCGGAGATTGAAGCCGAAGGCCTGCGATGAAATTTTTTGAAATGTTCGGTTGCAGATAAGTTTGATAATAAAATACATTGATACATTGAATCAAACGCCTACTCTTTCTCTATACCATCTATAAGACTGTCTAAACTACAGTCTTCTTGCGAATATTTCGCAGCTATCATCACTTGGTCATATACCAAGTTCACGGGAATCTCCTTTCCCTCTGGCCCCCGAGCTCCAACTCGGGCCATGTGATTCGGATCGAGTCCGATGTACCATGTTTTCACCATCGCCCATGCTTCTCGTGCACCTTCACGACATGCGGACGCCTTCCATAGTTCAAAGCGGTGCCGGGCACCTTTGAACAGGTTCGCCAACCCCTCCATACTTTCTGGAGGGGTATAGGATGGCCATAAAGCCTTGGCCATGTTACTCATAGCTTTTCGGGCTCGGTCATGCACCGCAAACAGCTCTTTAAGCATGTCACCTCGAAATCCAGACACTTCCTCTTCAGGCCGACCGGTTAACAGACCTGCAACGACAGAGTTGTGACAATCCAAATTATGGGATATTATGAGTCCCTTGGATGGTTCAAAAGGTCATACCGAATATGCCGCCTTTCAATTTCTTATTCTCTTTTTGCACGATTGATAACTGAGCCTTTAAGCTCTTTATCTCTTCGGCTTGTTTATCCTTTTCCTCCTCAAGCTTGTTCTTCTGATCTGTGGTCATTGTGGCCTTTTTCATCTCCGCAAGCTCTGTGGTGGCGGCATTCAGCTTTGACTGGTTTGTGCTCAGCTCCTAGGACAACGCGTTGTTCTTCTCCCTAAGAACCTGCAGGTTATAACGATCCTTAAATCGGTTGGCCTAACCGCTTCAAGTCTCGGGGGCTACTGGCATATATCTATTAAATTTGCGCAAACAATTACCTGCATATCCTTTGAAAACAGTTGAGTAACTCCAGCAAGTACGTCCCGGGCGGCTCGGATATATGCATCCACAAAGCTAAGTGCGGTAAATTCCTGTTCAGTAAAAGCTGGAGCGCGCATGGCCTCTTTCAGTTGACGATGATTCATCACGCTCTCTACCTTAGAATTCATGAAGGATACGTCATCCGAATCCTCTTGAGGGGGCGGATCCGGCACTGCTTCAGCCCTCGTCCTAGTTGATGAGTCCGGTGCCGGATTAGCTGACATTCGGCTAGCAGGGCATTTTCCCACGGTTTGCCGCGTGCTCCTCCTGGAATAGTGGTAGAGGAGAAATTTAACAATCTAATCTCATGCTTAGGCATATATCAAAGGGAATACCTCTTTGAAGGAGGGGGCTCGATAGCGCTCCCGGTTTCCTTTCGTTTTAAACGATAGCCCTGCATAGAGGCCGCTCTCGAGGGAGTGCGGCTTGCCGAGCGCCGATCCTATGAAGTACAGTTTAGTATAATGGATAAAGCGCAAGTAGGGGCTTCTTTTTGAGGAAGCTTTTTGAATACTTACAATGGAGAAAGGGTAAATGCGGGGGTAGTCGGCTGTAATAGCCACTTCCGAGCCGTCAGGGCTCGCCTGATAAAATACTCCATCATCAAAATCTATGTATATATCCGGATCCTCGCAGAAGCCGGGGTCTTCGTTGCGAGCATAATCCTCTGGCTGTGGGGAGGGACAATGAATGTTCTCGACCACCTTCCTCCATGACTGTTTTAAGACAATAAGAACAATTTGATTAGCATGCCTCGATAATGAGGAAAAATAGTGCCGATAATCAAAAACTTACCCATTCAATGGGGTTGTACATGGAAAAGCCTTCTCGGCAGTTTAAGCGAAGGAAGTCTTCTTTCTCCCCCTTATACAGATCGGCCAGGATCATAGCTAGTTCGGCCGGGGTATCCAGGCCCTTGCGTCTGTAACAAGATGCGTTGTCCTCTCCGTTGTAACACCATAAAGGGGTCACTCTGGACTGGAGAGGCTGAATACATCGCTTTATCACAATGGCCATAACTTCAATTATCGAAAGCTCAGAATGAGCAAGTACTCTGACCTTGCTGACCAACCTCTTCACTTCTGCACTATCCTCTTCCTTGGGACTCCGAGGGCGCCAGTTAAGGCGTTTCTTCAAAGGAGTACTAGAGAATTTGAGGAGGCCGCGCCGAACTAGGTCTGGAAGGGGAACGTCCTCAATATAAAACCATTCCGAAGACCATTCTGGGGATGCCTCCTTGCGAGTTCCGATCGGGTAACCTGATCTGGCTATGCGCCATACTTCGGCACCGCCCACTTCGAATATGGAACCCCCTCGATGACGAGGAACGAGGCAAAAGAACTTTCTCCATAGTTCAAAATGAGCCTCGCAACCCAGAAACAGTTCACAAAGAGCAACAAAACCCGAGATGTGCATAATAGAACCTGGAGTGAGATTGTGCAGCTGGATCCCGTAGAATTCTAACAGGCCCCTGAGAAAGGGGTGGATCGGGAATCCTAAGCCCCACAGAAGAAACGAAATGAAGCACACCCTCTCCTCCTTGTTGGGGTTGGGGAAATTTTCTGCTAGCACATCATTGCCCGTCGAGGCTAATCCCGCTCGCACAGAGACTAGATCTGCGAGAGGGAGATATCCCTGTGTCTGAAGTCGACTCAATAGAAGATGAAACACTGAGCAGCTCCGCCAATCACCCTCTTGAGGGCCATGAGGGCACGAGGAAGAGCTAGGAGCGCTGGCCATGTTTTGAAGTTTTTCGTGGCTAGTCTTGATGTTCTCTGCGCGATGCGGATGGCATTTGGGGATCTAACCTCTTTATATAGGCGCCGTCCCTGTGTGGTCAGGGGCGTATCTGTAAAAAATTATTCTGGACCGTTGGCATTCGCCCGGCGCGTGGGAATCAAGGCGACGACAGGGAGGAATCATAAAGGCAGAACGTGAAGGACAGTGCCGGACTGTCATCAATCCGAAATATGGAGAAGAACCCGCCTTGCAAAGTTGAATACATAAGCCGAATACTATGTCGTCATTGAAGGCAAGTTCGGCGGCTGCCGAGGGAGTCCTGGATTACGGGGTCCTCGGGTGTCCGGTCTATTTGATATGGGCCGGACTGATGGGCCGTGAAGACAAAAGCAGAAGACTATCCCCCGTGTCCGGGTACGACTCCTGTCTGCGTGGACTGCAAGTTTGGTGTCCGGATGTACTATTCCTTCCTCTGCAAACCGAGTCTGTACAAGCCTAGATCCCTCCGGTGTGTATATAAACCGGAGGGTTTAGTCCGTAGAGGCTATCAGAATTCTGATAGGCTAGACAACTAGGGTTTAGCCATTACGATCTCGAGGTAGATCAACTCTTGTAACCCTTATACTCATCGAATATAATCAAGCAGGATGTAGGGCTTTACCTCCTTTAAGAGGGCATAAAACCTGGGTAAACATCGTGTCCCCATCGTCCCCTGTTACCATTGATCCTCAGACGCACAGTTCGGGACCCCCTACCCGAGATCCGCCGGTTTTGACACTGACACCCACCTCGCAATGGCCAACTCGCCGTCCTTCCCACGCCAGCTCATCCACGGCGGCTTGCGGCTCGGCCACCCTCCGTCAGCCTATAAAAGGCCCCGCCCGGCCTCTCCCACCCTCACCACTCAACTCCTCTCCCTCTCAATTGCCGCCCGGCAGCACCAAAGCCAGCCGGGAGGCTCTACTTCCCCATCTCCGGCAGAGTGCTCAGCCGCACTGCCCCAACTCCGTCCGCTCATCTCCACCCACCCCAACCTCCACTGAGACCACCGGCGAGCCCATGACGCTCCACTGACCATCCCCAGCCCTTCCTCTGCTCGGGAGCTCGCTGGAGACGTCGGATCCTTCAACCCCGAAGCCCGCTGCCGCCTGAGACGAAGGGGGCGACGTCGTCCGGCCATCTCCCGATATGGGTACCGGCATGCTCGCCAGCGTCCGCCCGTTCCATCTCCGCCCTCGCCCAGCTCTGCCGTGGCCTCAACGCCGGCGAGCGGTCGCCGGTATGCCGCCGTCTCTCTGTTCTCCGTCTCCCTCTCTTTAAACCTGACAGGGGGTCCCACCTGTCGGCGACTCCCTGTGCGCCCGAAGCGATACGTGAGTGGAGGCGTAAACCGGGTTTACGCCTTCGACATGGCCACTCTAGGGTTTTTTTATTTTTCAGCTAAATTAAAATAATTCCAGAAATTTGACTAAACTTTGACCATCAATAACTTTTAAACCATAAGCCCAAAAGAGTTCATTCTTTTTGTATTATTTTTCTTTTGAGCTCCTCTAGTTGCTGTAAAATTTTGGTATTTTTCTCTACTGTCCAGAATTTTTGGTCAGAGAAAATGCTTTATGTGGTATTTGAAAATGTTTTCAAAAATGTTTTTCAGATTGTTTTGAGTAGTTGGTGAAGACCAGGAGTTCTCTCCCACACTTCCTTGGTGCAAGGCAAGCCACAACTCTCATTTGCATAATTGCATTGCAATACCATAGTTTAAGTGATTATTTTAATGCCAAATATGAATTATTTATGAATAGATTAATTCATGTAATATTTTGAAAACCTTGGATAGACTACTGTCATGCTGATAAGATTATGAGGTAGTAGTAGCTTTCAAGGTAGATACTGTAATACTGCCGGACTGTGAGATTACCGTCTATGATTACTTTGTGACTCCGTCTGGTACCTCGTATATGGGATCAGTCGTAGTAGTTGATTTTGTTGCTCATTGGATTTCCAGTTAACTATTGATGTAACTTGGATCACCTGTATGTCGGAGAATCAGTGATGACTATGAGTACTCGGGGATAAATTCCTTCATTGTTGATCAAGTGCCACCGAACCGAACTTTCCAGTGCAGTCACACCTGCCGGAATGGGACTGCCTTGGCTTGGTCTAACAACGTGCTCTTTTATCGGTACCACCAAAGAGGGGAGGTTATGCGTGCGTGCTGCCCTGAGCAAGTAGACGACGATAACCTTGTGAGCCCGGTTTGGTTATTGAGCTCAGGTCCCCTTTTGGAACAGTTTGTTTGGCCACGACGGTGGCAGGCCGCAGAAGTGACACAGGGGCCACCCAGGGCATGACTCGGACGAGGAATGATTGTCGGTGGTATGATGGAGGAGTCATGGGTTAGATAAGTTTCGTTGGAGCAGCACCGGTCCACCCGAAAGGGAAGTGTACCGAGGTACGGGACCAGGAACTCAATAGTGTGAGTAAAGTGCGCAACCTCTGTAGAGTGTAAGAATCTATTCGAATAGCCGAGTCCACGGTATTGGACACAGTTCGTACTAAGTCACACGGTATGATCAAGCACCAATGAGGGAATGACGTGTTAATGATGGAAGAACTCATCCCAGTATACTTAGGTGACCGCTTGTTTAAAGGCCGTTGGTAATCGCTAAGGATGATCTCGGGGATGATTGTCAGATGTTCTCAAGGTGACTGTGAGTTGCCACAAGTGTAAGTGGTTCCTGTAGTAGTAACAAAATTGATGGTTGTAGCATAACCTCTTATTATTTTTCTTCCTCCCTTTTAGTAGCATTTTAAATCTGATTAATCATGATTTCTATGACATTGTTATGCCTTAATGCTCTTGTTTGTTGCGAGCTTGTGAGTACATTCAAAGTACTCACCGAGCGTATCATGCCAGTTTGCAGGTACTACCATGTTTGCATAGTGGAGGTGTTCGAGTTGCAAACTAGGACGTGTCCCAGCCAGAGTCCCTGCGGAGTGGAGTCCATTATCAACGCCGTGTTTCTGCTGCTAGGATTCGAGCCACCGCTAGCTTAGAATTGTCATAGCAAGTGTAGCTTTGCCGATGCAACCCTTGTAATATCTCAAACCTTTGTAACCCAATTATTAGTAATAAAGAGCTGATTTGTTCTTTGCCAAGCAGTGCCGTATTCCAGAAGACTTGATTTCTGGGCTGGAATACGGGGTGCTCCAGTAACTCTGAGCTAGCGTGCCACATAAGTTGTCGCTCGAATCGTTGACAAACATTTCCGCAAGAATTACCATACGGTTCCCTACATTCAAGAGTGACTCACCAAAAAAGACACCGTCGGACCTCCATGCATAGCTCGATCGGGAGTGAGGACAAGTACGTCCCCGGCCCTATGCATACATATTAGAGGCATGTGGGACAGGTCAAACGCTGATAAATATTTAAAATCTTGCAGCGTGTAGAGAATTGGCACGCTGCCAAAACTAGGGCCCGAGTGCCGTCCAATCGAGTAAACTGCAGCGACATGCGTATGTATAGCGAACGCTGCTACAATCCTCGTTACCTGCGACGTTCGGTAGAAATGGAACGCCGCAAATAATTTCAGCCGGGGAATCCTATGGGCACCTAACACTAGCAGGGTCGCGCAGGGCAAACACTGCAAGTACTTCAAGATTAGCAGCGTTTGATGAATTGTCGAACGCAGCTGCTAGTTTGCCGAAATAGTTGCGGCCTTTGTGTTTGCCCGCACGCTGCTGTTATGAAAATCCTATAAGGGATTTTTCTATGCCTTAAGTTTGGAGGGAACTCCCCTCAACCAGTTACCGAACATATTCACCATACAAGTTGAGGGTGACAAATTAAACGCTACATGCCCCGTGCGCCACACCGACGTCACAAACAGGCAAGATCAAAACAAATGCTGAATAGTTTCCTCCAGATCATAAAAACAACACTTCTTACATCCCTGCCATCTTCCTTTGGCCAAGTTATCTTTGGCCAAGATTACACCTTTGTGTAAGAACCACATAAAAATCATAATATTCAAAGGGACCTTTAACTTCCAAATATATTTGTTCCTAAAGACCAGGCCAGTGTTTATAATATCGGCGTATAATATCGGCGTACATGGACTTAATGGAAAAAGTGCCAGAATTTGTGAGCTTCCACCAAAAAGAGTCATCATCTTGCGATAAGTTGACCGTCATCAACCTCGGAAGCAAATGAACCTACTCCGTCCACTTTTCCCAAATATGCACTCGTTCAAACGGAATATTCAACAGGCGTACCCCTAACACCGGCGCAATAGACACATTCTTTCGTTGCACAATGTTATAAAGGTTTGGGTATTGTACGCCTAACGCGGCATCACTTATCCACGTATCTTGTCAAAACCATGTAGTTTGGCCGTTGCCTACTACAATTTCTCCCCGATGGAAGAAGTCAGCCTTCACCCCCGTTAGACCTTTCCAAAAGGGCGAGTCTATAGTTTTGCCGACATTAATATGCAATGCCATTATCATGCATATTTTGTTCAATGTATTAAGCTTAATCATGATTTACCTGATGGATACTGAAGATTTTGTAAAGCTATTAAATAATGGGCTTATATAAAACTGTCAAATACATGTGGACTCACTTGTGAAGAAATGGTAACCCAACAATAACATCTAGAACTTGGAGCCTTTTTGGGTTTCCCATCCTTCTCATGCTTCCTCTTCCTCTTGCTTGCGTTCTGTGACTTGCAAAGCCGAAGCTGAGGTTGAACAACTACATTTGTCAAAAAAAAAAGGTTGAAGAAGAACTACATAAAAAGTACTTGTATGCATCAGGAAGAGACCAAAGTAATGTTTACATATAATCATTGTATTCTTCGGCCGAGCTCAGTAGCTGCGGAACTTCAAAATGCGACTATTTTTATTGCTGGAGAGCTGCTTCTTAATTTCCTCCTTTACTTTGTGTACATTCCTTTTTTCTTCATATTCTGTTCCTTCATCGGTCATATTTTCATGGTGTTGGATATAATCTGAGTTAAACTCCACAACGAGCTATACTTCCTTGATGCATGGGAGAAATTCCAGCCCAGAAATAGCATCCTTCTAGGTTGAGCACCCAAGAAACCTCATCTTGAGAGAAATGTAAAATGACCTCCACTTGACAAACACCGGCAATGACCGTATACAGGGCACGCACAACACCGTGAGTGTTCGAGCTGCACCCCACCTCCAGCCTGAAAACAAGAATTTCTTCCTTTGACTTCACAATGTTGATATCCTGCATCAGATCATGCAGCTGGCAGGAGCCAAATCCTTTTATGCAGTAACGTGATTTATGAGTAGGTAATATCATGCTTCTATCTACAAGTTCCATGAAGTACCTGCCCGCTATGGAACTGTCGGGCGAGTAACCTTCCGTGGTCCATCGGCACACCAAACGCCTTTGGCTAAATTTGTGGTCTTTTAGGAAGATGGACAGGTATAAGAAAAAATACTTGAGTTCGTAGGGTAGGCCATCGTAACTTTTCATGAGGACCATATTTATGTCCTCAAACTTTGGATTCATCTCCAACTCAACATTGATACACTCCTTTAGTTTCCTCCACTCTGCAGCTGTTTTTATTGGTTGGTCTGTCAAGAAGCCACCTATGGTAACTATCGCAAGGGGAAACTGAATGCACTTCTTTAGGATCAGTTTTGTAGGTTCAACCAACTCAGGGTAGTGCATAGCCAAATCTGTTGTCTTATTCTCGAATACCCTGAGTTGTGCAAAATATAATTAGTCATTTTATTCATATATAATTAAATAAATTAGTTTCAAACCAGCCTAACTGCCTAGTGCACATTATCCATTAAATTAGTCTGCTCGCAGTTTGGGTCACGAGTACACAATAGGCCGGACATGGATTTTCTGTACATGAGCTCGCATGCTTCTTCATATTTAAAAAAATCAAAAAATGAGTTGGAAAAATTACAAAAAAAAATCCCATAATATCCCGCATGTAGATACTAGAATGAACTATGTATCTTTAAGTTCTCACAAGAAAATATGTTGGATTGTAGTCTGCCTGAAAAGGACAAAATTCAGGAGCTAAGAAATCATTTCTTGGTGCTTTAAGTTTGTTTATTGTGCATAGGCCAAAAAATGGAAAACTATGCACAAAACCCAAAATGTCCTCATAATACTCAATCATCTATATTTGTAAATTTAAAAAAATTGAAATATAAAATAAAATATTTTTTCTGAGTTGGGAGCACGTGTGCTCAGGAGCTATGTGCAAGAAACCAATGTAACGTAACAAATAATTTCCTTTTCCTTTTCGTTTTGCTAATATTTTGTAGTGATATTTACATTTTCAATAAACCATAGTCGGGGAGGGATATCTCTTCTACGGGGTTGCTAACTGGAGGTCACCCACTACTACAGAAATAGGTGATATCTTACCAGTGACACGTCCATGATGGCACACGCCACTGATAACTTGAAACAAAATACCAGCACGTCATTGGTAATAGATTACCAGTGGTGTGTTCGCCCTGGCGGCACGTCCCTTGTAAAGTTCCACTTACCAGTGACATGTGTGCATAGTCACCCGTCACTGGTATGGGATATACCTGTGACATGAGCGACGTGCTGCATGTCACTGGTATGTCTTGCCAGCTTGCCCGTTTGGCACACGTCACCAGTATTCCATATACCAGCGGCGTGCACGCACTTGTGCACACCACTTGTAACCCTGTACATAATATCCAGCAGCGAGCTGCTGGCCAGTGGGTAGCCAGCAACCACTGCCGCCGCCGCTGCAGGAGCTTCCTCCACCTCCCCTCCTTAGCCTCCTCCACCACCTCCTTAGCCTTCCTCCACCTCCCTCCCATCTAGAGCCCCTAGATCTAAATCTCTATCCCCCCATTTTAAATCTCCACCAAATCCTCTTCCCTCCATTAAATAACCCAAAATTCTCTCCCCTGTACTACTCCCCCCCCCCCCCCCCACAAAAAAAAATCCTCTCCCCTCCATACTTTCCCCCCAAATCTCCTTTCCTTTCCATAGTTTCCACCACCACCATAGCCTCTGTCTCGGGCAGGAATTAGGTGAGATTTAATTTTGGGGCCGTTTTTGTCGGTTTGAATGAAATGATATGTGTATTATTGTTGACATCGATTGTATGAGATGAATATTTGTGGAAGTGTTTGTGTTCGGCGATCGAGCCATCATTATGATGACTTTGTTTATATATTTTGCATGTGGTACAGGCCATCAAGCCAAGGTAACATTTGTTGCTCGATGTCGTTTCATCTTTAGGGACAATGAGTTGTCAACTTTATGTCGAAACATTGCCTTGTCAATGTTTTGACAACGTTTGACATACTCGGTTTTAGTGATTTTTTAGCAAATGTCATGCCGAAATGTTCTATGGGTTGTTAACAATTAATTAATTTTCCTATATCTTAGAGATCGATTGAACGATGGATCAAACTTGGATGTATAACTGCGATCGGATGTCACATAGTTTCCATATATATATGAATGAGTTATTAGATTTCACCGAGCGAGATATGGAGTGAAAGGTTGGCACGAAGATATGTTGTCCGTGTCATTACTGCAGAAACTTGAAGATGTTCACTAGGAAATTTGGCTTTTTACACGCGCACTTGCTGCCAGATGGTTTAATGGTAGCTTATATGCGCTGGAGAAGTTACGGTGAGTAAGATGAGGTTGTTGCCGACGAATGGTCAAATGTAGAAGTAGGACATGTAGAGCCAAAAGAAGAAGGGATGGATTACGAAGAGGCCGGGCATGAAGAGGCCGAAGCAGACCTTTGGAATGATGCCTTCATTTGTCTAGACCATCAATTTCTTTTTCCTGGGAAATTGTACTACAAAAGGATCTCGAGAGGGTAGATCGATCATAACATTCCCCTCTTGAATATTGATCAAAGCATTAATAGTTCTTAGGAAGGGTCTACCTAAGATAATAGGAGCAATCTCATCTTTAGGCATATCTACTATGATAAGGTCATGGAGTGTAGGACAACCCTTGACTTGTACCACAATATTTTCTTTAACTCTCACAACTTGCTTAAAAGTAGAATCTGCTAGATTTATTCTCTGCCCACTAACAACGTAAGGACCAAGATTAAGCCTATCATATAGCGACTTAGGAATGGTAAAACACATAGTGCCAAAATCACATAGCGTAGAAATTTTGTTCATACTAATATTCAACTTAATAGTAGTTTCAAAGATATCTTATTGCTTAGCTGGAAGCTTATTAGAGAGCAACTTGATGGACGAATTCTTGGTACGCGGCATTGTCTTGGCCTTCTGTGCTAGGGTTTCTCAGATTCATCATCTTGACAAAGTCTTCCATGGTATAACCGTGTGTAGGTGAATTGCTATAGTCAAGTTCTTTGGACATTCTTTCATCGCTGCTCCTCAACATTTTAACATTCTCCACTAGATTGGGTTTCGGTTTACCTGCAAACTTAGAAAGGACGAGGGTTTGACTTTCAGCGATTTTAGCAACTTGTGCATCCACATTACTGTGACACCCCCGGCTTAATCGTGCACTAATCATACACGCAAATGCACACGATCAAGCCTAAGGACTCACGGGAAGATATCACAACACAACTCTAAAACATAAATAAAGTCATCCAAGCTTTATATTACAAGCCAGGGCCTCGAGGGCTCGAATACATAGCTCGATGGCATACAATCGTCAGTAGAAGCATCAGATATCAGAGTACAGATATAAAATAGAAACAGAAAGGCCTTTAGAAAGGCGGGGCAAAATAAAACACTATGATCGAAAGGCGCAGGCCTCCTGCCTGGGACCCTCCGAACCTACTCCTGGTCGTCAGCCAACTCATAGAAGTATCCACCCTCGGGGTAGAAGTAGCGATCGCCGGCGGAGGCAGCTGTATCCGGGGCTCCGTCATCTGGTCACGACAAACTGATATGGGGAGAAAAGAAAACAAAGCAACCGTGAGTACTCTGAAGTACTCAGCAAGCAAGGATCTACACTACATATGCAACATTATCAAAGGAAGGCTGTATATGTGGACTGGGCTGCAGAAATGCCAGAATAGAGAGGAAAGCCTAGTCCTATCGAAGACTACCATCTTCAGCGGTCTTGCAGCAATAGAAGAGAGTAGAACAATACAATATAATGTAGCAGTGCTGATATCAACCTCACCCAGAGATCCTTTCTCGACTCCCTGTGAGAAAGCAATCCCAGAGCTATACAGTAATCAACCTCGTCCAGAGATCCCTTCTCGACTCCCTGCGAGAAGCAATCCCAGAGCCACATATCCAGGTATCATCACAGGTATCCAGTTCTAGTTGTATCGATCGGGATACAACTCCGAGTGTCCTTTACCGTAGGACCGGCTATCGATAGAAGTTTTCTTCCCTGCAGAGGTGCACAAACTTACCCAACACACTCGATTAACTCCGGTCGGACACACTTTCCTGGGTCATGCCCGGCCTCGGCCAAACGATACACCGCAACCCTACCTACAGCTCAGCAGAGAGGTCCCCACCGGTCTACATCCTAAGCGCTCAGGGGTCTTGGGCCATCGCCCTGTGCACTCCAAGTCATTGCGAGCAGGGTGAAGCCAGGCACCAGGAGGGCGCCGGTCCGTCCCGGCCGCATTGCTGAACTGGACGTCTGACAGAGCTTTCGGCTGATGTTACGATGTAGAACGCCCATACTATGCCCACGTGATGGTTAGTGCTACCAGGCCAGAGGCCTGCTCGGATCAAATATCCAAATCGTTATTGGACTAGGGGCTTGCAGAAAATGAGCAGAGACTCATGATCGTTGTGACCCCGTCGCCCCGTCTCGAGGACTTGCGGCAAGGGCCAAGAATGCCCGGCCACGCCTCGTATTCATCACTCGGGCACCATCCAGGCAACCTGTCTTAACATCACACGCAGGTACCCCTCAGGGTCGACCCGCCTTTCTAAGTAACAGTGTAAAGTCCAAGTATCCGTGTGTCCATAACATCAAGGGAATCCGAGGTATCACCCTCGATGGATACCCACTCGAGGTAACTGCCAAGGTGAACGTAGGAGGAATCACCCTCGATGAGTTCACACTTGATGTGTTGCACGACAGGGTCGTATCGGAAGTGGAGAAGGAGGAATCACCCTCGATGACCACGACCGAATAGCTACTCTACAGAGTTAACATCAGAAGTGCTACAAGAGGTTTCACCCTCGGCACTCGATAGTAACGCTGCAGTGTCGTTACAACTAAGCGGGGGTGATGTGCGGTGCTGGGGCCTGTCTTCCATCCCGTTGATCGGGTCTTCTGATAATCTAGCGGGGCAACAAGGGACAAAGTGGGGTTCTCTAGTGGGTCTCTACCCAGCCTATACTAAGCAGTTTAGGATAAGCAGGTAAGGTTTCAATAGCAGGTTACAATAAACAGGCTATGCATCAGAATAGGTAAAGCAGTAGCAGCAGCAATTCTAATGCAAGCATGAGAAAATAGAATGGGCGATATCGGGCTGATCAAAGGGGGGGGGGCTTGCCTGGTTGCTCGGCGGCAAAGGCAAGGTTGTCAACGGTGTCGTCGGGCTCCTGAGCTGCGTCGGTACCGGGAACTGCGTCGGGGTCTAACGAGAGAGAAGAGGAAGAGGAAACATTATAAATACACAGCAAATATGAGCAACACAATGTATGACATGACAATATGCAGTGTCGGGTGTGTCCTAACGTATGGTTGCACGTCACCGAGGAAGGGGCAATCCATCCGGGAATGTTTTTCATGGTTTCGGACATTTGTCAGACAGATGACCGGAGAGGAACGGTTCCATGTTCGGTTAGTTAGGGACGTGTGGCGGACGAACGGACTGCGTATTCGGATTCGTCTCGTCGTTCTGAGCAACTTTCATGTACAAAGTTTTTCGATCCGAGCTACGGTTTATTTTATATGATTTTCTAAGTTTTATTGATTTTATGAAATTATTTAATAAACTGGTCAACGGTCAGTAGTCAACAAGGTACAGTCAGCGTTGACTGGGTCAACATTGACCAGTCAACAGGGTCAAGGGGACCCACATTTCATAGACTACTAACACTAACTAACAGTTTATCTGGTTAATTAACAATTAGGTTACCTAAACCTAGTTAGTTTAATTTAAACAGAATAATTAATTTAATTAATTAATTATTAACTTAACTATGTATTTATTTATTTTATATCTATTTTTTTTAACAGTGGCACTAGGCCCACTGGTCAGTGACCAGGCCGGACAATGTCCGGGCCTCGCCCAGATAGGGCCGGACGTGCCCGGCGCGGACGGGGTAAACGCGCGGGCGCGGCACCAGTAGAGGCGCCCGGCGCGGCGGCGTGCCGACCACGGCGGGCACGGCGGGGCCAGCCGGCGGGCTGGGGCGGACACAAGGCTTGGCCCGGGCGCGGCCAGAGGCGCGAGGCCGGGGGGGCGACGACGGGAAGTGGCGGAGGTGCAGCCAGGGCGTGGACGCGCGCGCCCCGGCGCGTGGTGGGCGCGTGCGGCGGCAGGTGACCAAGGCGCAAGGGGGGCGAGCAGAGGCGGCGGAGCGCGAGCGCGGTGGCGGCGACAGAGGCGAGGAGAGCAAGGGAGGGAGCTCATGAGCGAGGAGAGGAGAGGGGCGGCGAGGCTCGAGGAGGACGGCGAGGGGAGAATGCGAGGAGGCGTCGGCGATGGCGACCGACGACGGCGACGGGGTCGGGGGCGCGCGGGGCGGCGCCCGATCCAGAATCGGGTAAGGGGGGAGTGAGAGGGGATCGGCTAGGGTTTCGGGGTGGGGGGGTTATGGGGAGAGCGGGGTGGGCCGGCCTGGTGGTCCAGCTGGGCCACGTCCCAGGTGGTCCGGGGGGGGGGGGGGGCTTTTCTTTTTATTTTGTTTTCTTCTTTTCTGTTTTTCCTGTTTGCAAATAGTTAGGCCATAAAATGATTTTTACTAAATAAGTGACCTAGCCCAAAATTAGCAGTGCATTATACCCTAACTCCAAAAACTAGTTTGGGCAAAACATAATTTCATATTTAATTTAGATTAAATAAAAGGTTAATAAATATTGTCTTTAGTCACTGTTTGAGGATGTTTGAGTCACTTACCCAATTCCAATAATGTTGGTTTCAATTTTAGAATTGTCTCTGATTTACTTGCTATTTAATGAACATTTTGGTTTCTGATTTGAACAACTTTTATTTTCCACTTAAATTTTAATTTGAATTTTGAGTTAGGAGCTGAATGAAAAATGGATGCAAATGATGATTAGGCACTGATAATCATGATGACATGGCATTATCAAAAGGGGATTACTGTAGTTAACCACTGGGGGTGTTACAAGTCTCCTCTACTAACAAGAATTCTCGTCCCGAGAATTAAGAGGTAAAAGAAAAAAGTTCGGGGTATTCCGCGCGAAGATTATCCTCGCGTTCCCAAGTGGCTTCATCTTCAGTATGATTTGACCACTGCACTTTGAGGAACTTGATAACCATTTGACGGGTCCAACGTTCAGCTTCATTGAGAATGCGGATTGGATGCTCCTTATAAGAAAGATCATCATGCAATTCGAGCATCTCGTGATCCACTGCTCGGTGTGGAGATTCCTTGAAGCATTTACGAAGTTGCGACACATGGAATACGTCGTGGATATGAGAGAATTGCAGTGGCAACTCTAATTTGTATGCCACCTGACCACGTTTATCCATGATGCGAAAAGGACCAATGTAGCATGGAGCTAGCTTGCCCTTGATTCCAAAACAGTGAGTGCCCTTCATAGGAGTGACACGTAGATAAACTTGATCACCAGGTTGATAAATCAAACCCCATCGTTTGCGATCATAGTTGCTCTTCTGGCGGTCCTGAGCCGCCTTGAGATTTTCTGGGACAATACGGACTTGTTCTTTGGTGTGTTGAATAATATCCGGTCCCACCAGCGGTCGTTCCCCAGTTTCTGACCAATTTAGAGGGGTTCGACACTTACGTCCATATAGTACTTCGAAGGGCGCCATTTTCAAGCTGGCTTGATAGCTGTTGTTATAAGAGAACTCGGCATACGGAAGAGATTCTTCCCACTTCTTGCCAAAAGATATAACACAAGCTCGTAGCATGTCTTCAAGTACTTGGTTGACTCGCTCGACTTGGCCTTAAGACTGGGGGTGATATGCTGAACTCCAAGTAATATGAGTTCCCATAGCTTTTTAGAAACTTTCCCAGAAATGACCAGTGAATATGCTGCCACGGTCTGAACTGGTCTCTTTCGGAATACCGTGGAGTGATACAATTCTGGAGATATACAACTCGGCTAACTGTCTAGCAGTGATAGTCTCCTTGACAGGCAGAAAGTGTGCAACTTTGGAAAGTTGGTCGACGACGACAAGAATAGCATCGTGACCCTTCTGTGACTTGGGAAGGCCAGTAATGAAATCCATTTGCACTTTATCCCATTTCCATAAAGGAATAGGTAACGGTTGTAGAATTCCAGCAGGCTTCTGATGTTCTGCTTTAACGCGTCGACACACATCACATTCAGCAACATAACAAGCAATGTCCTGCTTCATTCTAGACCTCCAGTACCTTCGACAGAGATCACGATACATTTTGGTGCTGCCCGGATGAATAGACAGCGGTGTATCATGTGCTTCCTTCATGACATTATCAGTCATAAGCTCGAAGCGAGGTACGACAATGCAGTTTCTGAAATACAAAGTTCCATCTTCCGACAGCGAAAAATCCCTATACTTTTCAAGGTGAAGATCTTTCTTCATCAGATCAACTTCAGCATCTTTAGCTTGCGCAATCCTAACAGCTTTCTCAAGATCTGATTGTATCACAAGGTTATTAAGAGAACCCTGTGGAACAATACGCAGATTCAGCTTGCGCAGTTCTTCAAAAAGACGAGGTTGAGCTCGTTTAACCATGAGGTTGTCGCAATAGGACTTGCAGCTTAAGGCATCAGCCATCACGTTAGCCTTGCCAGGGGTATAATCATAGTCTGTAATGGTCTCCATCCATCTTTGTTGACGGAGGTTTAGAGATGGCTGAGTGAACAAGTACTTCAGACTTTTATGATCCGTGTAGATCTCGCAACGATTACCGAGGAGGTAATGTCGCCACAGCTGCAATGCATAGATAACAGCAGCTAGTTCTAGATCATGTATGGGATAGTTCTCTTCATGTGGGCGCAACTGACGAGAGCCATAGGCAATCACTTTACGCTCTTGCATTAGGACACAGCCTAATCCTTCACGGGATGCGTCACAATAAATCACAAAGTCTTTGCGAGAATCTGGAGGAGCAAGCACTGGGGCAGATGTCAGCTTGTCTTTGAGTGTTTGAAAACTTTCCTGACATTTTTCTATCCATTCAAACTTAACGCCCTTGTGAAGCAGATCAGTCAGGGGCTTAGCAATCTTAGAAAAGTTCTCGACAAATTGGCGGAAATAGCTTGCAAGGCCGAGAAAACTTCTGACTTGCTTGACATTCTTCGAAGGAGTCCAGTCAAGAATAGCCTGAACTTGTTCCGGGTTAACAGCAATTCCCTCCTTGGAAATCACATGACCAAGGTAAGTTACTTCAGAAAGCCAAAATTCACATTTGGAATACTTGGCATACAACTGGTTTTCTCGGAGCCTTTCCAGAACAAGACGAAGGTGTTCAGCATGTTCTTCCTTATTCTTTGAATAAACCAGAATATCATCTAGATATACCACGACAAACTTGTCGAGGTAATCCATGAAGATGTAATCCATCAATCGGGAGAATGTGGCTGGAGCATGTGTTAAGCCAAATGACAAAACAGTATACTCATAAGAACCATAGCGAGTAACGAAGGCTGTCTTCGAGATATCCTCTTCACGAACTCCGATCTGGTGGTATCCCAATCTCAAATCAAGCTTAGAGAATACTGAGGAACCAGCAAGTTGATCATATAGATCGTTGCTTCTGGGAAGCGGATACTTGTTCTGAATTGTTGCTTGGTTAATGGGCCGATAATCCTGAACCAATCGGTTAGTTCCATCCTTCTTCTTAACGAAGAGTGAAGGTGCTCCCCAAGCAGAGGAACTGGGGCGGATGAAACCCTTCTTAAGTGACTTATCGATTTCTTCCTTAAGCTCGAGAAGGTGGTGTGGAGGCATCTTATAAGGACGCTTCGTAATAGGGGTAGTACCTGGTTTCAAGTCGATGACAAACTCGACTGCTCTAGCAGGGGGTATTCCTGGAAGTTCCTCTGGAAAGACATCTTGAAAATCACGAACAACGGGAACATTCTCGATGCCTTCAAGAGGTGAAGCATTCAACGCATTCAGAGCATAAATCTGGCTCTCGGCATTCTGCATTATCTTGGCTGAGTAGTTAATCACCTGACCAGAAGGTTGTGTGAGCTGGACTGTCTTAGTAGCACAATCAATCGAAGCATTATGGGCTGTCAACCAGTCCATAACGAGAATGATGTCTACATCGGAAGGTCCAAGAGCAATAAGGGAAGCAGAGAACATCAACCCTTCAATATTGATCTGATTGTTGTGACTTACCATCTTGGTTTGCCACCTGGAACGGGGAGTGATAATCTATAATGGAGTGGGTAATGAGCTCATAGCTAACCCATGTAATTGTGCAAATTGCTGGGACACAAAGGAATGTGATGCCCCGGAATCAAAGAGAACAGAAGCTGCAACTGAATTAACTAGCAGAGTTCCCATCACGATTTTAGGGGACTCACGAGCTTCTCCCATTTTGACATGAGTGACCTGGCCACGACCCATAGCAAGCGGCCTGGCCTTATGACTTCTGGAATGATGGGTTCGATGGCCCTTCGTACGACCATCAGGAGGACGTGGTGCATCCTGAGGAGAAGCCATGGCATTGGACTGACCACCCTGAATAGTTAGTTGTCTCGGCGGCGGAGGCAGACGAGGTGCAACATAAGACGGCCTTGGTGTTGGAGCAGGTCGATGATGAACATTGTGTGGGATCCAGACTCAACGTTTCTGAACAGGCTGACCCAAGGATGAGCCAGCTTCATGAGTGCGCTTGAGCGACTCCTGGTGTTTAGTCAGAGCAGTCTCAACTCGAAAAGTTTGGCTGACAAGCGTTGCGAAGTCTGTGCAATCATGGATAGCAAGTGCGAGGTTTATATCAGTACGCAGTCCCTCACGGAATTTTTCCTGCTTGCGTGCGTCAGTGCAGACGTCATCTTCAGCATAGCTGGATAATTCAAGGAATTTCCTCTGATATTCATCCACAGTCATTGTGCCCTGTGTGAGTTTGCGAAACTCCTGCTTCTTCTGGTCCATCAGACCTTGAGGAATGTACCGTGCACGAAAAGCTGACTGAAATTCCTGCCAAGTGATTACAGTTTCAGCAGGCAACATACCCTTGTGGCTTTCTCACCATTGAGCAGCCGAACCCCTTAGGTGATACGTCGCATAGGTGACGTAACTATCAGGAATAACATTAGCCGACTTCAACTGAAAGGCAATATCATGGAGCCAATCATCAGCATCCATTGGATCAGTCGAGCTGCGAAAAGTGGACGGATTGAGGCGCACAAATTCTGGCAGAGTTATTGGAGCAGACTTTTGCTGAGCATTCTGAGTTGGGAACTGAGCCAGTACTCCGGTCATAAACTGACGGTTGAGTTCAAACTGCTGCATCATTGTGGCAATATAAGGTGGAGGTGGGGGATCGTTAGCCATCCTGCCAAATCAACAGGGGAAGTTTAGCAAGGAGAACTGTAGATGTATGGAATTATTCATGAAGTAACACGCACGACAGAAGGAAGTGCAATAGATACTTCATCATAGTCACACCACACATTCAAATCCACACATAGTCTCGGTTACAAACCGGCATTACGACAGCTGAAAGGAGAAGGCTAGACAACTAGGCGGCGCACAGGCACGCGGTAAGGAAGTACACAATGAGACATAGCAAAGGCTACATCAATGTCGGAGAAAACTGTCGGAGCGAGGAATCTGCAAGTGACAACACAGGGTGCCCTCGATAAAAGGATCCTCTAAGCAGAACCTGGCCCACAATCTTGAAGCAAGGGGGATATTTTCAGAAATCCGAGTGGATGTGAGCACGAGAGCCTAAGGTTGAAGTTAGTAAAATTTTAACCCGAAGGGAAGAGAGATCAGAGTCCTAGAGTAAAGACGAGGAATAAAAGATCCTAATACCACCCAGTTGACAACGTGGGCCCGTAAGCCACACAGCCAAGTTAGTAAAACAGATTTGGACCACTAGACTCAACTTCGGCCAAGGAGTTGGAAAGGGGGGATCCTACAGGCAGTCGGCTCTGATACCAACTTGTGACGCCCCCGGCTTAATTGTGCACTAATCATGCACGCAAATGCACATGATCAAGCATAAGGACTCACGGGAAGATATCACAACACAACTCTAAAACATAAATAAAGTCATACAAGCTTTATATTACAAGCCAGGGCCTCGAGGGCTCGAATACATAGCTCGATGGCATACAAGCGTCAGCGGAAGCATCAGATATCTGAGTACAGATATAAAAGAGAAATAGAAAGGCCTTTAGAAAGGCGGGGCAAAATAAAACACTACGATCGAAAGGTGCAGGCCTCCTTCCTGGGACCCTCCGAACCTACTCCTGGTCGTCAGCCAACTCATAGAAGTATCCACCCTCGGGGTAGAAGTAGCGATCACCGGCGGAGGCAGCTGTATCCGGGGCTCCGTCATCTGGTCACGACAAACTGATATGGGGAGAAAAGAAAACAAAGCAACCGTGAGTACTCCGAAGTACTCAGCAAGCAAGGATCTACACTACATATGCAACATTATCAAAGGAAGGCTGTATATATGGACTGGGCTGCAGAAATGCCAGAATAGAGAGGAAAGCCTAGTCCTATCGAAGACTAGCATCTTCAGCGGTCTTGCAGCAATAGAAGAGAGTAGAACAATACAATATAATGTAGCAGTACTGATATCAACCTCACCCAGAGATCCTTTCTCGACTCCCTGCGAGAAAGCAATCCCAGAGCCATACAGTCATCAACCTCGTCCAGAGATCCCTTCTCGACTCCCTGCGAGAAGCAATCCCAGAGCAACATATCCAGGTATCATCACAGGTATCCAGTTCTAGTTGTATCGATCGGGATACAACTCCGAGTGTCATTTACCGTAGGACCGGCTATCGATAGAAGTTTTCTTCCCTGCAGGGGTGCACCAACTTACCCAACACGCTCGATTAACTCTGGTCGGACACACTTCCCTGGGTCATGCCCGGCCTCGGCCAAACGATACACCGCAACCCTACCTACAGCTCAGCAGAGAGGTCCCTGCCGGTCTACCTCCTAAGCGCTCAGGGGTCTTGGGCCATCGCCCTGTGCACTCCGGGTCGTTGCGAGCAGGGTGAAGCCAGGCACCAGGAGGGCGCCGGTCCGTCCCGGCCGCAATGCTGAACTGGACGTCTGACAGAGCTTTCGGCTGATGTTACGATGCAGAACACCCATACTATGCCCACGTGATGGTTAGTGCTATCAGGCCAGAGGCCTTCTTGGATCAAATATCCAAATCGTTAGTGGACTAGGGGCTTGCGGAAAACGAGCAGAGACTCACGATCGGTGTGACCCCGTCGCCCCGTCTCGAGGACTTGCGGCAAGGGCCAAGAATGCCCAGCCATGCCTCGTATTCATCACTCGGGCACCATCCAGGCAACCCGTCTTAACATCACACGCGGGTACCCCTCAGGGTTGACCCGCCTTTCTAAGTAACAGTGTAAAGTCCAAGTATCTGTGTGTCCATAACATCAAGGGAATCCGAGGTATCACCCTCGATGGATACTCACTCGATGTAACTGCCAAGGTGAACGTATGAGGAATCACCCTCGATGAGTTCACACTTGATGTGTTGCACGACAGGGTCGTATTGGAAGTGGAGAAGGAGGAATCTCCCTCGATGACCACGACCGAATAGCTACTCTACAGAGTTAACATCAGAAGTGCTACAAGAGGTTTCACCCTCGGCACTCGATAGTAACGCTGCAGTGTCATTACAACTAAGCGGAGGTGATGTGCGGTGCGGGGCCTGTCTTCGATCCCATTGATCGGGTCTTCTGATAATCCAGCGGGGCAACAAGGGATAAAGTGGGGTTCTCTAGTGGGTCTCTACCCAGCCTATACTAAGCAGTTTAGGATAAGCAGGTAAGGTTTCAATAGCAGGTTACAATAAACAGGCTATGCATCAGAATAGGTAAAGCAGTAGCAGCAGCAATTCTAATGCAATCATGAGAAAATAGAATGGGCGATATCGGTATGATCAATGGGGGGGGGCTTGCCTGGTTGCTCGGCGGCAAAGGCAAGGTTGTCAACGGTGTCGTCGGGCTCCTGAGCTGCGTCGGCACCGGGAACTGCGTCGGGGTCTAACGAGAGAGAAGAGGGGGAGGAAACATTATAAATACACAGCAAATATGAGCAACACAATGTACGACATAACAATATGCAGTGCCGGGTGTGTCCTAACGTATGGTTGCACGTCACCGAGGAAGGGGGAATCCATCCGGGAATGTTTTTCACGGTTCCGGACATTTGTCAGACAGACGACCGGAGAGGAACGGTTCCATGTTCCGTTAGTTAGGGACGTGTGGCGGATGAACGGACTGCGTATTCGGATTCGTCTCGTCGTTCTGAGCAACTTTCACGTACAAAGTTTTTCGATCCGAGCTACGGTTTATTTTATATGATTTTCTAAAGTTTTATTGATTTTCTGAAACTATTTAATAAACTGGTCAACGGTCAGTAGTCAACAAGGTACAGTCAGCGTTGACTGGGTCAACATTGACCAGTCAACAGGGTCAAGGGGACCCACATGTCATAGACTACTAACACTAACTAACAGTTTATCTGGTTAATTAACAATTAGGTTAACTAAACCTAGTTAGTTTAATTTAAACAGAATAATTAATTTAATTAATTAATTATTAACTTAACTATGTATTTATTTATTTATTTTATATCTATTTTTTTTAACAGTGGCACTAGGCCCACTGGTCAGTGACCAGGCCGGACAATGTCCGGGCCTGGCCCAAATAGGGCCGGACGTGCCCCGCGCGGAGGGGGTCAACGCGCGCGCACGGCACCAGCAGAGGCACCCAGCGCGGCGGCGTGCACCGGCCACGGCGGGCACGGCGAGGCCAGCCGGCGGGCTGGGGCGGACGCGAGGCTTGGCCCGGGCGCGGCCAGAGGTGCGAGGCCGGGGGGCGACGACGGGAAGTGGCGGAGGTGCGGCCAGGGCGCGGACGCGCGCGCCCGAGCGCGTGGTGGGCGCGTGCGGCGGCCGGTGACCAAGGCGCAAGGGGGGGCGAGCAGAGGCGGCGGAGCGCGAGCGCGGCGGCGGCGACAGAGGCCAGAAGAGCGAGGGAGGGAGCTCACGAGCGAGGAGAGGAGAGGGGCGGCTAGGCTCGAGGAGGACGGCGTGGGGAGAAGGCGAGGAGGCGTCGGCGATGGCGACCGACGACGGTGACGGGGTCGGGGGCGCGCGGGGCGGCGCCCGATCCAGAATCGGGGAAGGAGGGAGTGAGAGGGGATCGGCTAGGGTTTCGGGGTGGGGGTGGGGTTATGGGGAGAGCGGGGTGAGCCGGCCTGGTGGTCCAGCTGTCTTTTTATTTTGTTTTCTTCTTTTCTGTTTGTCCTGTTTGCAAATAGTTAGACCACAAAATGATTTTTACTAAATAAGTGACCGAGCCCAAAATTAGCAGTGCATTATACCTAACTCCAAAAACTAGTTTGGGCAAAACATAATTTCATATTTAATTTAGATTAAATAAAAGGTTAATAAATATTGTCTTTATTCACTGTTTGAGAATGTTTGAGTCACTTACCCAATTCCAATAATGTTGGTTTCAATTTTAGAATTGTCTCTGATTTACTTGCTATTTAATGAACATTTTGGTTTCTGATTTGAACAACTTTTATTTTCCACTTAAATTTTAATTTGAATTTTGAGTTAGGAGCTGAATGAAAAATGGATGCAAATGATGATTAGGCACTGATAATCATGATGACATGACATTATCAAAAGGGGACTACTGTAGTTAACCACTGGGGTGTTACAATTACGTGTCCAATCTTGAAGAGACTGCATGTCAGTAGTAAGTCCAGCAATTTTATTGGTTATTTGACCATGACATGAATTCTGAGCTTTAAGCAATTCGGTAAAGGTATTGTTCTGGTCTGTTTGAGGAGTAATAAACGATTTTAGAGTTTCCTCTAGAGTATGGCGATTACCGTTAGCTAGCGCCATTATTATTGCCCGTAATTATTTGGAACTCCTACATGGTTAGCATAAGGCTTCTAATAACTAGAACCATAATTTTTATACTTCCATCCCGGATTGTAATTTCCACGGGCAACAAAATTAACATAGTTAACCTTGAGTTTCAACAATGGAGTTTACAAGAATCTACTCTTTACCTTTGATGATGGCAATAAAATTATCTATTTTAGCTGTAAACTCTTCATTCTTTTCTTTGGTAATAGAACTTACCTTTCTAGAAGTAGTTCTTTCTACATGCCACAGGGCATGATTCTCTTGCATATCATCTAGTAGTTTTTTCGCATATGCCATACATCTTCCCATGAAAGCGCCTCCTACAACTGTATCAGTCATATTTTTCAACAAGGAATTAAGAGTATTATAAAATACGTGAATAATTAACCATTCTTCCATGTTGTGGTTATGATCATTCCTAACGGCATCTTTCGTCCTTTCTAAAGCAAGCGTTAGTGGCTCGCAATCTTCCTACTTAAAAGCTTTAATATTAGCACGTAGTTGCATAGTTTTTGCAGGTGCAAAATACTTATTCATAAACAGATTGCAGATGTCATTCCACGTAGTAATGGTGCCTTAGGTAGTGCAAGCAACCATTCTTTTGCTCCCCCTCTTAACGAAAAGGAAAATAGTCGTAACTTTGCCGCGTCGGGTTCGACATTTTCATGCGCATCATATCTCATATTTCAATAAAAGTATGTAAATGCGTACCTACGTCTTCCGTAGTGGAACCACCAAATTGATTTTGTTGAACCAAATTAAGCAAGTTAGACTTAATTTCATATTGTTCAGCCGCAACGTCAGGCTGAGTGCTAGGTGCACGCAGATACTCATCATTGGGAGTGGCAAACTCCCCAAGCTTCTTGTTGACTTCATCTCAATCTAATGGAATATGGAGATGGTGGTTGTGGCAGCTATGGCGGCGGTGAAGATGGAACGAGTGAAGATGATGGCGACTCTCTTTTCTGGATGCCTTCTCTCTCCTTTATATAGTGCAAATGGGCAGAATAGGGTTTCAGGGACTCTCAATCGCGAATTGGACTTGGCGTGTCAGTGAGTGTGGAGGAGGGCGGTGGCGGGTGCCGTCTGATGATTCTTTTAGGATGGGGTCAATGAGGTCATGCGGGTGCGCCAAGTCTGTAGTGTCCGGCACAGGCCAAGCATAAGGTTGCGACCCAGGTACATACCTGATATATCTGTTTCTTGGAATATCCTGTTCTTCGCTCGTAGCGAAGAATAGTGCCTTAACCGAACGAATCGCAAACCCCTCCCACGACATGGTTTTCTAAACCCTTTTTTTTTTGGCCAAATTTTTTCGTTGGTCTTGTGACCCCGTTTTTCACCCGTTTTTGCGCATTTTCTATTCCTGTATTTTTGCTGCTTTCTTACATCGGGTTTACTGCTGGTTTTTTCATTTTTTTGTTCGTTTATTCTTATTCCTTCCTTTATCATTTTCATTCGATTTTTCTTTTTTATTTTCTTTTCCTTTTTAACCTTTTTAACCGCATGAACATTTCTTAATTCATGAACTTTTTAAAAAAATTGAACACTTTAAAAAAATTCATGAACACTTTTTAAATTCATGAACATCTTTAAATTCATGACAGTTAAAAAAATCATGATGACTTTAAAATTTGTGAACTTTTTGTAAATTCATGAATTTTTCTAAAATCCATGAACGTTTTGGTAATTTCCTGAACATTTTTAAAAAAACATGTGATGAACACTTTTTGAAATATATGAACATTTATAATGGCAAAAAAAATCAAAATAAAAATATTTTTTATAAATATTTTTTGCGAAATAAAAAACAAGGAGAAAAACCGGGGAAGCAATCGTTCGTGAGGACACACATCGCACAACGCTGGAAGTAAAAAAAGCCAAGAAAACCTTGCAGAAACTGTTCGCGTACAACACACAGCCGCTGGAAATGGGCAGGCCCACTCGCGTTGGGTGAGCGATTTGGGGTCTATTGAATGCAACGAGCCGTAGAATAGGAGCACCCTTCTCCTTCCCACCGTTAGTTTTTTTTTTTCTGCCGATTATTTGTTATTATCCCATCTTTTTTTTACCGTTCGATTAACCCCACAAGGCCACAAGCGCACGTCTAGGTTCATTCCAATTCTCGTTACCGCAAGCTCCTACCCCGTCTACCCTAGCGCAGCGCCTAATTACCGCCTAACGTCGCGCACGCCATCGCCGACCACGGCGGCGTCCGCCCGCCCATCGACATAGGCCAGATGAGGGACTCCGTCTCCCAGTCCGCGGCGGCTGACGCGCTCAAGAAGATTTCTGTGGTGCCGCGGCACGCGCTGGCCTGCAAAGGGATCGTCCGCCTCATGGTCAACCTATTGGACTACGGCACCATGCTCGATCGGCTCCAAGGAGCACACCGCCGACTGCCTGCAGATCTAGGGGCGGATCTGGGCCCCAGGCCCCCAGGGCTCAGGCCCGGGGCGTGGCCTTTCTTTTTAGTTATTACCTAGCTATATTTTTTAATGGGCCTGGGGTTTAGCCCAACACACAGCCAGGGCTCAGGCCAGCCTCTCCATCTTTGCACTCGCACACAGCCCAGGACCCAGGTCGTCCAGACCTAGCGACGCACACGCACGCGAGCCGGAACCAAGGTTTTGGATCCCGAGTGGACATTTTTTCTCGAGGGGCACCGGAATTTGCGGTTACCATGGTAACCACGAAATACCAGAAAAATTTCGGACGAAATTTAAAAGGACGAAATTTAAAATCAAATTTTGAATTCAAATTTTTTGAATTCGATATAGATTGGGTTTTAACTCAAAAATTGTCACGTACCTGGCCCTAGCGTAGTGGCTATTCAACCCGAACTGCCGCTTGCTACAAGGTCGCGAGTTCGACCCCTGGCCGCTCCAACAAATAGCTAGCATTTTTTAACTTTTGCATATCAAAAAGAAATTAAAAAGCGCGAGACAAGACTCGAACCCACGACACGCTGTTGAGGAAATGGTGCCTTTGCCACTAGGCCACGACCACTTATGTTGTTGTTGAAGAGATGGCCTATATTTAACTACACTCTGAGCGCTTGAATTCAAAATTTTCGAGTTTTTTTGCCGGGTATGAGTGTTTCTCGAGGGGGGGCGGTAACCGCGGTAACAGGGCGAGATCGCGAAATTTCGTTCGGTAACCAAAACAGTGGCCGGAACTACAGCGAGTTCCAGTGCGCAGCCGCCGCCGCCCGCCCGTCTGATTCCCCACCGCTCCGGCGCTCCCCAGTCGTCCTCGCCTGCTCGCCCGCTCGCCGGCTCTCTGCACGCCAGCTCTGCTCCGGGATCCGGCCTCTCCTGCCCTTGTTTCCGCTTGTCCGCCACGCTCTACCGCACTGCAGGGAGTCCCAAACTCAAGACTGGCCAGACCCGAACTGGCTGCAGGATTGGTAATGGATGTGGATGTGCATTGTGCTACTGCCTTGCTGCTGTTGTCAAATTTTTGTAGATTGAACATTTTTTTTATCTGCTTACTATAATGTGTTTATTTGCTACTGCAATACTGCTCAGGTTATTGTTGTTGCTGCTGTCAAACATTCAATTTCACTAAGTTTTTAACTTTGTACAATGTTAGTTGTTTCATTTGATGTTTATGTATTCTCTTATGAAATTTTCATGTTGATTTCTCTAAGGTGTTGCTCTACTTCCACCGTTGATCAAGTTATGGAAGACACTGATGAAGCAAGCCATTGATTTGATATTCTTTTTACTGCATATACTCTAAGCATTGAGTTTAAATTCTAATTTTTTGATGTAATTGGGCCATATTGGAGGTAGCTATAGCTTGATGGATGTTAAGTTTTTCTCTCACGACGAAATTTTTTTTTGGGCCCAGGGGATCCCCGCGTCGGGCAACGACAGCTTCCGGCACGTCCCGCGGTGCACGCGCGTAGAAAAAAGGTGGACGTCGTCTCGCCCTACACCCTCGCGTAGTTCAGCGAACTCCCACGGCTGGCGCACGTGCTCAGGGCCGGGTTGGCGCGCAGCAGGCGGCGGCTGCGGCAGCTATCTGCCGGATCTCCGGCAGCGGCACCAAGGACATGACCTGATGGCTGGTGAGCAGAGGTGTTGCAAGGATTAACTGATGTATGCGCATACTGTTCGAGTTTGTAAAATCCCGTGAAGGCTGGACTTGTGAGATCGGGAAATACGGGATTTGTTATTCAAGACGGAGTTTTTTTTTTTAAAGAGAAAGACCCCCAGCCTCTGCATCTGATGCATGCAGCAACTTTATTAATTATTCACAAAGACCTTACAAAGTAGTACATCAGTAAGTCTGAAGTCACCATCTTGGCAACAACTGTTGCTACTTCTATCCACTTGATAAAGGGGTGCCGATAGTCCGAGCCTAATACCAAACAGACCTCGCACCTAAGCCTAACATCTAAAACCAGAGGCCCTAGCCAAGCCATATACCTGGTCTGGGGCACACACCAGTCCGACGCATTCTCAGAGGCCGCCGCCGCCGTCTTCCACCGATCCATCTTCAGAGCAGATACTGACGCCACGACCTTGCCAGGTCTGCCATCAACTCCACCACGACGCTAGACAGCGTGATCCTCCTACGCGAGTCCATCTACACACATCAAACGCCGAGGCTCCACTGCGCCACGCCGCCGATATCCACGGTTGTCGATGCTTAAGATGAAACACCGCTACACCAAAGATGCTGTCCGCTGGTCCCTCGAGCCCGTGCACACCTCCAAGACTGACGCCCCCAAGGGGGAAATGATGCAAGAACGCCGCCGTCATCCGATCTACCGATCTAGGGTTTCCCCCGGAGGTAGCAGATAGAGGTCTGGAACTTCTCCACGGCGATGTCTTCAAGAAGAGAACGACACAGAAGAGCGCCGCCATCGCCGGCCTTGGAATCTAGCCGAGTGCAAGGTTTTCACCCAGATTTGTTCGAAGAAGCTCCATCAAGTCTTGTGTACAGATCGCCGCCATCTCCACCGGGGACTGGAAGTAGGCTCCAGGCCGCCGCCGCCTGACCAGCCAGCAGCCGCACCACACGAGCAACAGGGCCGCCCGCAAGTCCCAGCCGCGCCACCGGAGAGCCCTACACCAAACCCCGCCGCCGGCCCAGGAGAGGACGATGCCACGTACGCCCAGCAGCCACCACCGCCAGCCCGTGCCATCACGCTGCCGCGCCCCACGGCCGCGCCTCGCCGCCACTAGAAGAAAGCGTCCCGCGCCGCCATCCTCGGGCAGGAGGAGAAGAAGGCCCCGCCGCCGCCGAGGCCGAGCGGGCTTTGCCCGGCAACCTGCACCAACGGCGGTGAGGAGGGGCAGAGGAGGGAGGAGGGGCGAGGGGCGGCTGATCTAGGCTCCCCCCAGCCACCGGCGGGGACGGCGCGAGGAGAGAGGAGAGAGGGGCGTTCCATTCAAGACGGAGTCGCTGAATCAAGCTGCCATGATCATTCCTCTATCGTTACTTTGAATCCTCAAAAAAAAAAATGTTTTTTGCGGGGACTCTGTATCCTTAAATTAAGTTGAAAGCATTAGCAGCATCGACATAGAGGGCGTGAATGTATGAGGAAGGTTTGGTAGCCAGCAGGTAATACAGGGAGAGAGAAAGAATTATGTGAAAGAGAAGAATCGTTGGTTGTGGGCCATAAAGAAATTTTGAGGAATTGTTTGATCGAATCGGCAGCAGTCACTCCTGCATGATTCATAAGGGTACCCCCTAATACTCGTGCAAGATCAAACCATGGTCATTCTCACTCGCGTGCCTGCAAGCCGGAGCCAAGACGCGATTTGGTCGCACATGGGAGCTATTCTGCACCTGCATGATGAGATTAATGTCAAGCTGATAAGGAAGGAGCGGGTGACATTTGTATCTCCACTGTTATTCTAATTTCACCATTCGCATTATCAATAATTAACAATTATAATTTTGATATTTTAGTTCCATGTTGATCATGCATTTCTGCCTGATCAGCCATAAACATGTGACTATTTTTTCAATTAATTGTGTTGTGAAAGAACATTATAGATGATTATGAGACATTTAACTGTGTGAGATGCGTGTAACTGCAGATTTTGGGTAGCCTTTTGTAAGCTGGGAGGCTTTAATTCTTTGAATCACTGACACTGACATTTTGATATGAGTGATGATAGATAATTATCTCACTGCTCGGTTTGTATAGTTGCTATTCTTGAGCATGATGATCGTGGAATATTCTAGAGCAGAGATTGTATCAAAATGTGAGTAGTGAATTGGCTATATTCTAGAGCATAGATTCATTGTTGCTTTATTGAGGAATCCTATTTTTCCAATGTACAAGATATAGACATTTATGAAAATAATCGTGTACAATTTTGTTCATCTTACTAGCTTGAATTTGTTGCAAAGAAAGTATAGACTACCAAAATTGCTAAGAAGCCATGTCATTATAGTGCACTACTAATTTCTTCAAGTTACATGCTTGCTCGGGAGAATGGATTGGTTAAAGAGGACATCAAGTACCATTTTAATTTAGGTGGTACAGTCTGTTTCCGTCACGGAGAGACTTTTTTGAAATTTACATATGTCTGGCTTGCGCACAGGATGGCTAAACACTGTGGATGAACTTTAGATTGATGACGGGAATTCAGGGTGATTTATGATTCCCCTCTTTGCCACGTCACACAAAAAACTGTTTGGAAGAGAGTTGTGGTGAACTTGGCTATGATAATGAGAACTTCCTTATTTTAATTCTAACTATGTATTTGATCTATGTGTTTACTGTCCTTTCTTCATGCTTGTTTGACATTGTTAATTATATTTGTGGCTTATGTATCTCAATGTGGTGGGTCATGATTTGTAATTTTTTTGGCTCCCGTAGCAACGTACGGGCACATACCAAGTTCTATTAAAAGAATCTAGGACCTCTGCTTGTCATTTTAGATGTGGTACTGCTGAGATTTTTTTTTCACGAGCAAATTCCTTCATGTCTGATACAGGACGGTCCCTTTATTTCCGGATGAATAATATGTCAATTGACAACGAGTAAACAGATGGTGATCTGGAATTAAACTAGAAACAAGGATTCATGAAGCTAATTAACACCGAACGAAAGAAATCACATCCATGTGCTAATTAAGACTTGTGCAACGTATATACGCCAGCTGAAGTGAAGTGTGTGTCTTGGCTTGCCTAGACAGGGTCTTGATCCGAACGAGTTGACAGCGACACGATTGATTTGTAGTCTGTGGAGGCATCTTCTTTTTCTTTTTCTTTCTTGACCATGTTTATGTTTTCCTTTTATTTGCCGACACATGCATGCATGTGTGCACTAGCTCGCGCGTACGTCCTGTCGCCCGTGAGTACGAATTAAGAGAAGAAAGTTATGCTATGGCAAACTTAATTAGTCACGTACGAACCAAACATATTATTACATATATGTATGCCAGCACACATGCATGCCAGCTGCCATGATCGTACGTACGTACGTACTTACTATATAGATTTTCTTTTGAGAACTAGTACTATATATAGATACATATAGTTCTACTTGAATCACAGAAGAAATGAAATGCCATGCTATATTTTTGTACCTTTCCAAAAGCAAACAGGTCCACTACCAAACTGCTCCTGTACCCATGATCGATCCACCTCGATGATGTCCTTCTCTTAGCCGGCTTGCCCTGTCGTCGTACACGCGTTCCTTCGTGGTTAGCTATACCAGCTGGGCGACCTCAAAAAAAAAAAAAATATATATATATATATATATATATATATATATATATATATATATATATATTTATATATAGCAGGTGGGCGGCGGAGGCCATGCACACCCGGGTTGGACGTTAGAGCCCAGATTCCCGACAAGTAGAGCCTCCCCTATATAATGGTTCCTTTTAGAGTGCACTCTAATACAATTTCTGGCCCCCTAGACTCTGCTGATTCAACAGATTCTCTAAACCGCTCACTATATATTTTTTCTGTGATGTGGAGCCCACTTCTCGAAACAGGCTTTCGCCCCCACTTCATATATAAAACAACACTCAAAGAAGTACACGCCGACGATACAAGATGGTGAGATAGGCCTCTTACAAAGCCGACCCTAAGAAACCGGCACACGCAGAACGGACGTGACTACGCAACCAACAACGAGCACCGAAAGAACTAACCACCCCCAGGCTACGACCTAGCACACCTAAGCTCCACGACAACGCCCCCAATAGGGAGAACGGCGCAGAGCGTCGCCGTTGCCGAGTCCACACCGGACAAAGGTTTTCACCCGGAGCCCTGACATGGAGAGAAGAACCACAAGGACGTCTTCAAGAAGAGTGCGGCACCTACGGGTGTCGCTGTCATCGGCGCCAAGGCACGCAACTTTCGCTCTGCAACTCACCCGTGCCACCACGAGGCCGCCAAGAGAAGCGCAACGATGCCAGATCCCCCGATCTGGATCAGGAGGCCGCCCCTCTGAGCTACCCGCCGCAACACCTCCCATTGCCCACACAACCCGGGAGGAGAGCCACCACCACCGCAATGATGCCCGCCGAAGAGCAACAATGTGGAGCCCACTTGCTGGTGGGTTAACATTTTCTTTCAACTCTTCCATTTCACTCCTCCCATCTGCCGCCGGCCACCCAATGCCACATCCCGCCACCCATCCTAGCCTTGTTCCAGCTCAAATCCCGCCGGATTTGAGCCGGAATCGAGGCTCCACCACGCCATGCCCCCCTTCGACCATCTCGAGCACGATGCCGATGATGGAGCGCATGGGAGGCGTCGATTAGGCTCGCAGGACGGATGATGTTGGCGGTAGAGGGTCAAGCAAGTCCACCGGCGACCTCACCACGGGAAGAACACCGGCAGATGGTTGGAGCCGCTGCCGCCGGCACCCCTATCCACGCCGGCACTGCGAACGACGGCGGTCGGCTACAGGGCTGAAGGAGGAGGGGAGCAGCGTGGGAGGCGGGGGGTCAAGGAAGCCGACGGTGACGCCGTGTTCTTCCTCCGGGGATGGAATCGAGCGGACCTCGGCGGAGCAATCGTCACGCACCATGTCTGGCGCTTTGTGGCGGCGGCACGGCCCGTACTGGGGGTGGAACGATCGGCGGAAACAATGAATTGGAGTCGTGGCGGTGAGAGGAAGGCGTTGATGGCGGTTCGGCGACCAGAGGAAGCCAGAAACGACAGCGGCATCGGGCTTACGCGGGGGGCGGCGTCAGCAGTGGAATCGGCAGCGAGGTTCGGAGCACAGGCCATGGTGACGTTGGCGGGAGCATGGGCAGTCAGAGGCGGCGAATCGCCAGTGGCGGCGTCGAGCGCGGGAGAGAGAGCAGGAGCTGAAATGTCCCACCCGCCAAAAACTTGTAGGTAGCGGGGCCTCTATATTTGCACCTCTTTCCTCCATCTTTAGAGGCTGGGTGGATCTTTTTAGAGGGCGCACTAAAAAATTTAGGGATAGAGGGGGCTTTAGGGAATCTGTTAGTGGTATTTTCTTTACTTTGGCGATATTTTTAGAAGGCTGGGGTTAAGCAAATATGCTAGAGTTGCTCTTAGTGCCGCTCACAATAATGCGCGCGGGAGATTCCCAGATTTAGCAAGTGGTATAAGCTTCCTTCCTTTGATGCCTGTCGACCTAATTTCCACACCCACACACCTCCTAGGCCTAGGCTAGCGAGAGTGAGTGCCATACACAGGAGATCGAAGCCAACAAGTTTGCCTGCAAATATATATCTTGCGTTCTCCTATGGAGGCTCCCCATGCCCATGCAGCAGCTTCTCCAGACATCTCTCTGACGCCGTTCCCCATGTCTCCTTGGGCTGTTCTTCCTTCTAGCGGCAGCGGAGGTAGCCACGCTGGTGGTGGCACGAGATCATCGAGGTTCTTCTCCTGCCTCTTCTGCGGGAAGAAGTTACTCAACGCGCACAGGAAGGAGATGGTCGTCGGCCTCTACATCCCAGCTGATCACGCCGCCTCAACGGCTATGCCGCCGGCGCGGAGCTGGTGGCGCGCGCCTCGTCATCATCAAAATGAAGACGAAGAGAAGCAGATGCAGCAGCTGCTTGATTTTAACTTTAAGCTTTAGCTAGCTAGCTCGTGTGTACGACTCTACGGACGGTCTTCTTACATACGTACGTACGTGCAAATCTTTTGCGCAGCTTAGAAAATCTACGAGAACAAGTACTTTACACCTTTTATACATGTATGTATTTTTTGGCACTATTCCCTAGCATGCAGTATTCATTTTCCCCAAGTTTAATTCAGAGAACAATATATATATGTTCATATGTCCTTGATCGGGTTCTAGATACACGCAAGTTGTCTGGAACAAGGCATGAAACCTCAAGGCTTTTCTCATCGATTCTTAGTTTGGAAAAGTAAAGACGTTTCTTCATCTCTACGTATGCCGCTTGGCTCCGTATATATGCATGGTGATATACATCAAGGAAGGAATCTCTTCCTGCATGGTCCATGCAAAACCGTACGTCAATGGTTTGGAATATTGCAGCGCATTGTATTGATTCATAGGACAATTACATATGTCTACACAACCAGACTTGCCCTCCAAGACTAGCTCTTTAATACAAGAGTGAAGTGCATTGTAGGTCCTCGAACTATTCCAGGGATGTCACGTAGGTCCTCGAACTATGAAAATCGTCATCCAGGTCCTCAAAGTGCAGTAAGTGTGTCATCCAGGTCCAAAATCTGCCTGACCCCATCTAACTGGCCAGCTGGCGTCGTTAACCGTGAACTGGTGAACAGTAAAACATCGTCCAGGTTCATTATCGCTTCTATACACACATGAACAGTAGACCAATGAACAGTAATATAAAAAAATAAAAAGAAATTCGCGGATGTGAAAATAATGTTCGTGAATATTTTTTTTAAATCTTCGCAAACAATATTTGAAAATGTTCGTGGATATGGAAATAATGTTGCGGATATTTTCAAATTCAAAGTCGCGAATATTTTTTCGCGAACATTTTTTTAAAGTCGCGAACCACAAATATTGTTCGTGGGTATGGAAAAAATGTTCGCGAACGATGAATTTGGAAAAAATATACGAGACTTTAAAAAAATGTTCGTGAACGATAAATTTAAATATTGTTCGTGAACCACAAATATTGTTCGTGGCTATGGAAAAATTATTCGCGACTTTAAAAAAATGTTTGCAAAAAAATATTTGCAACTTTAAAAAAATGTTCGAGAACGATAAATTTGAATATTGTTTGCGGGTATGGAAAAAATATTCATGACTTTAATAAAAGGTTCGCGACTTAAAAAAAATGTTCACGAAAAAATATTCGCGAACGATAAATTTGAATATTGTTCACGAACCACAAATATTGTTTCAAATATTGTTTGCGAACATTCTAAAAAAAATTGTTTGCGAACCATAAATTTCAAATATTGTTTGCGAACATTTTTTAAAAAAATTCGCGAACATTATTTCCATATCCGTGAATTTGATTTTTTATTTTTTTTTGATTTTACTGTTCACCAAGGCACTGTTCATTGAGTACAGGAAAATGGGGTACCCCTGGTCGTTAATTACTGTTCACCGGTTTACTGTTCACCATTCACGGTTAACGACGCCGGCTGGCCAGTCAGATGGGTTCAGGCAGATTTTGGACCTGGATGACACACTTACTGCACTTTGAGGACTTGGATGACGATTTTCATAGTTCGAGAACCTACATGACACCCCTGGAATAGTTTGAGGATCTACAGTGCACTTTACTCTTAATAAAAGGAAGAGATCAATCTAAGTCTAAGTTTGGAAGGAAAGATCCTACGTGATAGCATGTGATACAATGCCCATATTCCTACACTTTGCCGCCCGTACGTGCACTTGTTGCCTTTTCTGCACCCTCCGTTTGATTGCGCAAATGATTCCCACAAAAACAAAATCCTTTCTCACCACTCACCGTCCCTAGCTAGAACGAAATTCCTCTAAAAAATGCTAGTAAAACAAAACACTTGGCTAAACTTTATCTATTACTCACTCCGTTCCTTTATATAAGGTGTATTTATTTTTTGATAAAATTATACGATGTAAGGTGCATTTCTTATAACTCCTCGAAATTTCATTTTTAGCCCTCTAGAAAAAAGAAAAGTATCTCTCCCCCGATTGCATGTATCTCTCCTTGTAAAGAAAAAAAGGAAAGTATCTCTCTCCCGATTGTGTGTATCTCGTATTTTTCTAGTCTAAATGATTTACTTGCCACTGATCAATGATTTAGCCAAGGTTAATTTTGTCCTAACTTATGTATAATTATGTGCCTTGGTCAGCGTGCCAAAAATTATACACCTTACATAAATGAATGGAGGGAGTATATATTAAATGTACTTGATGGGCTAAAAAAACAGGCTAGGAAATTTCACAAAAATCTGAACATCTGGCCATCAATCTGGTGGACTCTCTTTACACCATTAAATCATAACCGGTAGTTTTTCATATAACAGTACCTAAACAGATCACAGCCAATAGATCTTCGTAACTCTTCCTAAACATATCCCCACCGATGGATCGATCACCACTGATAGATCTAGATCCGTTTTTGTATATGGCACGCAACTAGATCTTACATATACCAACTCGAGCATGACACGTTTGTCTCTTCCGTTACTTACATAACCTTTCTATTGGTATTTTCCTTTTTTCTAATCTCTCATGGACATGTACGTACATATCATTTTTTTTTTAACACAGTACAGACGCAAGCGCTCATATACACGCGCATACACTCACGAACGCACACACGCACACCCTACCCCTATGAGCACCTCCGAAAGACTGAGCCGGCATATCATGTTGAAATTTACGAAGTCACCGTAGTCACCTCGTCGTCGACGGGAACGTCTCCTCCCACTGAATCCGCATCGCCGGAAATCCTGAAATAAATCCAGGAATAAATGCGATGAGCATCCCGTGAGCATCTGAGAACAGATCTCAGGCTCTCAGACTCAATCATGTGTACATAGATGATTGTAGAGGAATAGGATGCAACTCTCAATGTATTGATTGGGTGCATATGCACATGTATATATAGTACATAGGGAAGTCCTATCCTCAACTATACACAAGGAGGAAGACTTGGAGTACAAGGAATACATGTGCTAAATACATATATTCGTTGAGGGTGCGCACACACTCGTTGAGGGTGCGTAGGATGCGCTCAGCGCGGCCGTTCTGCTCGGAGGTGTAGGGGCACGTGAGGCGAAACACAGTGCCATGGGAGGAAAGAAGGTGGCGAATGGTGAGGTTGTCAAATTCTTTGCCGTTGTCGGTTTGAAGTGCCAGGACGGACCGCCCGAACTGTGTGGAAACCTAAGCATAAAATGCAGTGAGGGCAGCGAGAACATCGGATTTCCTACGAAGAGGAAATGTCGACACAAAGTGAGAATAATCATCCAGTATAACAAGATAATAAAGATAACCAGAATTACTGGGTACTGGAGAGGTCCATACATCGCTATGAATTAACTCAAACGGAAAAGAAGCAACTGTAGATGAGGAAGTAAAAGGGAGGCGAACATGTTTGCCTAACCAGCATGCTTCACATGATTTAGCGGCCATTTTATTACATGAAAAAGAAAATCCTCTCATTATTTGACGAAGTGAAGAAGTGCTAGGATGCCCGAGGCGAGCATGCCAAAGATCGACGCCGGCGGAAAGGGCTCGAGGACCACCCGAAGATGACGGCAACTGAACTGGGTAGAGGTCGCCGGGACTGTCACAACAGTGAAGAATCATCCTGGTGCGAGCGTCCTTAACAGAAAAGCCATCTTCGTCAAATTCCACAGTTACAGAATTATCACGAGAAAGATTACGAACGGAAACTAAATTCTGAATGAGATGGGGAGAAACAATGACATTATTAAGAGAGAGAGGTCTAGAGTTAGAGGGAAAACTAGTAGAACCAATATGAGAGATAGGAAGGCCGGCACCGTTGCCGATGATGATGCGGGAGGGAGTGGATGTGGGATAAACGGAGGAGAGGTTACCCGGATGAGCAGACATGTGGGCGGTGGCGCCGGAGTCCATGAACCAATCGCCACCACCGGAGTAGGGTGGTGGCGCCTGCTGGAGTGCTGCTAGGAGCGCCGGGTCCCAAACCCCGGGATAGGGCTGCTGGCCGTAGGCCGCGCCATACCCAGGGGCGCCATATGCAGGGGCGACGGGAGGCAGGGCGGGGAGACTGCCGTAGGAGCTGAGGGCGCCCGCTTGGGGAGCGGCCAGGAGGGCCTGATGTGTCGCTGGTCGGGGGCCGAGGATGCCCGGGGCGGGGGGTCGTGGCACCGGCATGCTATAAGCATGGACGACCCCCGTCCAGGGGTTGTAGCCGTCGGCCCAGGGCGGCGTAGGCTGTTGCCCGCCGTAGCTGGGCTGCTGGGGTTGGCCGCCACCGCCTTTCCCTCCTCCTTGGCGCTGGCCGCCGCGGCCGCGGCGGCGATTCCCACCGTTCCCGCCGTTGCGCGGTGGTTGGGAATGCTGCGGCACCAGCGGCGGCAGGGGGTGCTGCATGGGGACCGGCTGACGAGGCGCCGGTGGTGGTGGTGTCGGAGCACCGTGGGAGAGGCCGGCGGCGAGGGCGGTGTGAGCAGCGCGAGTACGGAGGTTCTTCATCCGCCGTTCCTCAAGGCGAAGATAGGCCACCGCCCGCTCATAGGTGGGGTTGGCCATGAGGGTGAGATTGGACGCGGCGCTGCCGAAGTCCTCGTTGAGGCCGGCGGTGAACATCGACAGGAGAAGCTCATCTTCCACCTTGAACCCGACGTCGTTGAGCTCGTTGGAGAGGTTCTTGAGACGGAGACAAAAGGCGTCGATGGTGGAGTCGTTCTGATGACACCCAAAAAACTCTTGCTGCAAGAAAACAATCCGTTGGAGCTTGTTGTCGGTGAAGAGGCCATTGATCTTGGTCCACACCATGTAGCATCGTCCCCATCGCGAACGACGGTGTGGAAGATGTCCGGAGAGACGGTGAGGAAGAACCACCGGATGAGGGTGGCGTCGATGGCCAGCCAGTTGGCGTCGCGGTTGCCGGCGAAGAAGTTGGTGAGGCCGTCCACATGATCACGAAAATTGTACTCACGGAAGAGAGGATTGAAGTAGGTTTTGCAGGCATAGTAATTTGCGGAGGTATGGGAGAGGGTGATGGGAACATGATCGGAGAGAGGGATATTGCGGATGTCGGCGGCGAGGGGCTCTTCGGGTTCCGACCCGTAGGAGGAATCAAAGGGGTTGCTGGGACGGGAGGAGGACGACCTAGCCGACATGGCAGCGTGGTGTGGGAGGGGTGGCGGCACGAGGTGGGAGGGGTGGCGGCTCGGGTAGAGAAGGGCGGCGGCTCAGGTGTAGATGAGGGTTAGGGTTTAGGAGGGACGGCGGCTCGGGGTTAGAGGAGGCAGCGGCTCGGGTTAGGTTTTTTGGGGAGGGAGAGAGAGAGGTGCGGGGCGGCACGGTGGAAGGAGGAGAGGCGCGGCGGGAGGGAGGGTGGGCGTGGCGCGGCAGCGGCGCTAGCGGCGGCGGCCAAGGGAGGCGACGGCGGCGCGGCTAGGGCGGGGACCGAGGGTAGGCTGATACCATGTAGAGGAATAGGATGCAACTCTCAATGTATTGATTGGGTGCATATGCACATGTATATATAGTACATAGGAAAGTCCTATCCTCAACGATACACAAGGAGGAAGACTTGGAGTACAAGGAATACACGTGCTAAATACATATACTCAACAATGACGATGGATGTTATTCTTTCTTAATCAAGACTTGCAAGGCCTCGATCTCATCGCATATTGGTTCAATTGGCAGTGGGACACACTCGTCACTAGTCAATTAACAGCCAGACCTCGGCTGCGACACTGAACAGAACATTTACGCTAACACAAAGTTTTAGTACCATTTATCGATCTTCGTACATGATGCACATTTTTTACGAGGGAAAGCCATCACGGTGGTGTATATTAATTGGGCACAATAGTTACATCATCAGCAATTACAACACGGATAATAGTGGATGATCATCAAGCCACATATACTGATTGATCTCAGAATGTTTAGCTAAAACACGTGCTATCCTATTGGCCTCTCTAGGACAATGATTGAAAACTGCACGTGTGAAATTACGACAGAGGAAAGTACATTCTTCGTTGTTGGCCCCTGCTGGTCAACAGAATTCCCTCCATTTTACTTGGTGTCGACAACCTCCATACAATCTGGTTCCACTTGTATCCTGTTACATGTCAGGTTGCCAGCAAGTAGTAGTCCATTACGTAGGGCAATAGCTTCAGCAGTCAGCGCGTCTTCGACATAGGGGAGGCTCCATCTATGCCCAGCCACAAATGCGCCATGATCATCCCGAATGATAGCACCGGTCCCTCCAGTCACCTAGCACGGAGGAGCTATCTGAAGAAACTCGAAAGGCGTCATCAATTCCCTGGCTCAGTCCAAGATAACTAGAGACTTCCTGCACTTGTGGGCATCAAGAGAACGCATGGTTGATGCCGATTGAGAGCTATTCTGTATGTGCCGATTTGCAAGCACTCCAAAGCAGGGAATCGCTCCAAGCATAGATTGCCAGCAGCAGATTTTAATTTTCGCTGGGGGTTCTCAATTCCCAAATGGCACTCCACACCGGGTTGGATCTCGAAGACTCAAACGGTATTGTTCGTCTCTACTTCAGACCATGGTTTTCACTTTCAGTGAGATTTCGATGAAATTCACTGAATTTCATTAATTTCAGCAGACACTCAAATATTTACGTTTCGGTCAAAATATTTCGGCAATTTCAGTAGTACGCAAAAATTCAAATATTTTTCAAAACTTTCAAAATCTTAATTGAATTCAAGTGAATATTTCGGCCCTTTGACCGAAATGAATATCGAAATCACTGAAATTCATTGAATTCCGGTAATTTCGGTTGGCGCTGAATTTTTCTGAAACTGAAATTGAAAACCATGCTTCAAACAATGTTAGTGCTCCCATTCCAAGTAATATGAAGATCTTACAGAGAACAACCCGTTTTTATTGTGGTTCCATGAAATAAAGCCATCCATCGTACCAATTGCCAGCGGAATTTTGAGTATGTGTTCTGCATCAGCCGTCCAAAAAATACTCCTGATCAATTCCTCGTCCCACTCATGATCTTCATTATTTTTCTTGGGCTACATGGGGTCCAGGGATCGTTCTAAATACTAATTTTTTCACCTTCTACAACTCGACATATATGGCCTCTTTTAAAGGTTTGGATGGATCCCTGCCCTTTTTTAGTTCACAATTTAATAGATCACCTGACGGGTAGTAATTTGCTCTCCGAATTTGAGCACAGGAATAATCTGGTTCATCTGGGAGTCTCCAACACTGTTTAGACAATATTGCCAGATTGAAACATTCTAGATCCCTGAAACCCATACGGCCTTGCTTCTTTGGGATGCACATCTTCAACCAAGCGAACTAGTGCGTATGTTTTTTGCTGGTCATCATCTCCCCACCAGAATTGAGACATTGTTGTGATTATCCCTTTGCATATCTATTTGGGCAACTTGAAAACTGACACTGCATAAGCCGGAATTGCTTGAATGATAGACTTAATCAATATTTCTTTTCCACCAAAAGAGAGCAATTTTTCCTTTCCAACCACTTCTTTTAATAACTCTATCAATGAGACGTTGAAAACAATCAGATATGTTCACCCCTACCAGAGGTGGTAAGCCAAGATACTTGTCTGTTATAGCTTCAGTCATTATATTCAGTACAGAACAAATCTCCACTCTTGTGTCCACCGACGCACACGGGCTGAAGAAAATACTGGACTTGGCAAGATTAACCAACTGCCCAGAAGCAGCACAATAATCTTTCAGAGCCTGATATAGGCTAGTGGCATTGGAACTGTTTGCTCTCATGATTATCAGAGAGTCGTCTGCAAAAAGGTGGTGTGAAACGGATGGAGCATTCTGCATACCTTCACACTTTGAATATTGCCAGCTTCCTCCTCATGAGAGATAAGGCTAGTGAGGCCTTCAGAATAAAGCAAAAAAAAAGATACGGTGAGAGGGGTTCCCATTGGAAAGTGAACTGTTAAGCCGAATGTAATATTTTACCGTGGGCACACATTCCATATTAAGACTCACCAAATCCTGAGAAAAGCCAAGCTGCAGAAGGATTGCTTCTATAAATTTCAATTCAACTCTCTTATCCACGTTGTGCATATCAAGCTTTACTGTACAGGTGCCATATCTTCCCTCCCTATTCTTCTTGATAGTATGGAAGCATTCATGGGCACCCAAGAAATTATCCATAATTAGCCTTCCTGGGACAAAGGCAGTTTGCAATGGGGATACCACTTCTGGGAGGAGCTCCTTTAGGCAGGCTGCTAGCAGTTTAGAAATAACATTATAAATCATGTTACATAAGCTAAAAGGCCTGAACTGAGAAATATGCTCGGGGCTATGCACTAGGGATAAGCAATATTGTAGTATTATTCCACACCTTAGGAATCTTCTTTGAGTTTAGAGCCAAAAGAACTTCATCCACTAGATCTTCACCGATAATATGGTAGAACTACTTTTCGAACATGGCGTGTAAGCCATCCGGACCAGGGGCTTTCAAGTCCCTTATATTAAACATTGCTTGTTGACTTCCTCGCATGTGTAAGGGGCGTCTAAAACATCATTCACGGCCTGATCACATAATGGTCAACGTCCTGTACTTTGGATGTAAACAGTGTGGAGAAATAGTTCACTAATTTGTCTTGTATCTGTTCAACATCCTCAATCCAGTTGCCCCCTTCATTCTTTAGTTTCTTGATATAGTTTTTCTTATGACGTGAAGAAGCAACTCCATGGAAATAAGACGTGTTCTTGTCGTTGTAATGGAGCCAGTCGGTCCTGCCCTTTTGAACCCAATTACATCTCCTCTTTGTCCAACAAATCTTCAATCTTTATTTGGATATCCCTTTGATTAGAGACAGCTTCATCTGTCAATGGCCCATTCATCACTGCATTGAGTTCTTTCTGAAGTTCACGAAACCTTGTACGTGGCCCTTTCAAGACCTACTTGTCCCAGGTATGAAGCGTAACATTAACCTCTGAACTCATTTGCGCTAGATGAGTAGTGGTTTGGAGCTTGGTACGGTCCCAAGCCGCTTGAACAATATATTCAACGGACTCCTCGCTCAACCTACGGGTCTCAAAGCGTCGAGGCCCAGTGGGCCGCTGGGCCTGAACCCATGTGTAGTGTTTCATATCAAGTAGCACTGGCCGATGGTCAGACTTATCAAATTCTTTGTGAACAATAATGTTGATCAGTGGAAACATCGACATCGCTCCCTGGTTCCCAACCATGTGATCCAACCTTTCCCTAATTCGGCCCCTTCTTAAGGTGAATAGTTCACCAGTGTAGCCGAGGTCAGTCAGCATGCAATCATCCAGAGCGTTATGAAATGGTTGCATGCACCTTTGAGGGCGTAGGATGCCCCCTTTCTTTTCATGACCAAAGAAGATTTCATTGAAATCACCACCAAGGATCCACGAGAGGTTGTTCATACTGTAGATTTCTTGAAGATAGCCCCAACTGAGATGCTTGTGCTCAGTAATTGGTTCACCATAGATGCAGTGAAACACCATCCCATATCAGATATCTCATCGATCCAAATATCAATGAAGTGAACCTCTCTGGACGTAACATTAAGACCACTGTGCCACTGCATCAGCAGACCGCCACTTCTGCCATCGCTCTCAAAAATTTCCATCTCATCAAACTTCTGTCTTCTCATCAATTTTCCTGCCTTAGCCTTACTCACATGGGTTTCAGACAAGAACTACACATCTGAATGGACTCGCTCCTGGATCCCCAGAAGCGTGCGAACTGCTGGGGGTTTATTCATTCCCTGGCAGGTCCAACATAGGAGTTTCATTGTGACCGGACAGGTTCCACTTGGGAACCCGCTGATCCTGAGTTGTGTGACAAGTCATCCTTCCCCTTTGCATTCCTACATGGACTTTTCTTTTCCTGGATGTTCACCAGTGCCAGCGAAGCCGGCACTCCACCTTTATTTTCCATAATATCAACGATCAACGCTACCTGGTTCTTCTTTGATGAGTTCTGTGGTGGGGAAGTTTGCTCGTTTGCCCTACCCATTGGGAGCTTCTTCCGGGTTTGGGGTCAATCACCATTAGATTTTTGTTCTTAACCGGGCTCGAGGCCATGTCGTTATAGTCGTCATCTTCAAACTCGGATATGTCATCACCTCTACCACCACTGTTGCTACGAGCTCGGCCTCCCACTCTACCCCCGCCTCCACCACGGACATGCCTGAATTGATCATCATCAGCTTTTCTCAATGGCCCCACAAGCATCCAGTCGCCCCATTTGACGTCCTTTACTTCCCAAACGCCATCCCCACACTCTGTAGATTTAAGGCCCATGACACCGCAAGCTTTGCAAAACTACGGGATTTTTTCATACAAAACTTGATAGGACGTGCGAGGTTTCCCCTTTGCAGTGTGACATGCAGCGGAGAATCCACGTTATAGCTGTGGGCTCAGCTGACCCCACAGCTTTTTCACAAACCTTTGATATACATGTGTATTCATACAAAAAAATAATCTAGAAGCCATGTAAAATCTGTGATAACAATCTCTCCGACCCCACAGGTTTATCATCCTGCCGCCGCCACTGGTGACATGGATGAATCCTTTCAGTGACTTGTCCAACTACAATCCCAAACGCAGCCTCATAAAATCCCCTACAAAGTTGCCAGGGATTAGTGCCACAAACTGGGCAATCTTGTCTCCCATCACTTTTGCAACTAACTTGTTATCAGACCATTGATGGCCCACAAGTGTATGAGATGGGAAGTAATAGCCCAAATTTATTGATTTGACACAAGGGAAGCCAAAGAATATTTATAAGCTTTAGTAGTTAAGTTGTCAATTCAACTACACCTGAAACAAATGCTTGCTTGCAATAACTATTGGTAGCAATGACAATATGATGAATAAAGTGGTGTATGTAGCAAAACAGTATCACAGCAGCAAAAATACCCAGCAGTTGCCAAGTACAAGTAACATAAAGCGAGCAATACTAGCACTAAACGTAGGCATAGGGATGGATACTGGGACGTTGCGTGGATGATTTCTATATGAAAATAGACAATTGATAGGTATCACACACTAGCTCATGTTCTCGAATTATCGTAGGCATGTATTCCATATATTCAGAGACGTGCATCGGGGTCCAACTAAGGGTTATTAAGGTGACCTTGTGGGTCAACCGGAACAACACATTAACACTATGAATACATGCTATCCTCAAATTACAGCTATTCCTATTGATATCACAGTCTGTCACCCTCTGGGTCTCTGGATCAAAACTATAATAGGTGCATTTGACATGCAGGTACAATCATGAACAAATAGGCATAAAAGACATAAATGGTTCAAATCTGAAATCATATTACTCTGGCCCTAGTAATAAGCATTGGGCACAAAAAAGTCATAGCAACATCAATTCTTGAACAATCATTATACTAGGGATCATTCCCCCCATCAATCTGATGTCTAATACATAATCCATCTCAGCAAATTCCCATCCATCTCATGTGCCTACAGCGGATTACTCACACATGGTTGGGGACAGCATGATGACGGTGTTGGAGAACGGGTTGACGGAATCGATGATGAAGATTCCCCCTCTCTGGAGGCAGAACCCTAGGCTCCAGCTGCCCATTGGGATGAAGAATAATGCTGGCAGCATCTCCGTTTCGCAGAAAAATCTAGGATAAATCACAGGAGGGTTTCAGAGGAATATAAAGCCAGGGAGCACCGGAGGCCAGCCAGGGGGCCCATAGGCCCTAGGCGCCCTGCGTAGGCACCCCTGTAAGGTGGATGCCTAAGGGCGGCTCCTAGGCACCCTGGGCCACCCTTTTGCCAAATTCCAGGCCCCTGGTCCATCATTTGTTGCAAAATTTTGCCTCCTATTTTTTTTCCCCGAACACTTCCCTGTACAAAAAGATAACACCATAGAAATTTTGCTGAAAATAACGTCAGTGCGGGTTAGTTTTTATTCACTGGAGCAATATTTGAGTCCCAAGTAAGCAAAAGTGTTCAGAAAATTAGATACATTTGAGACGTATCAACTATCAGGAACTTTCATCACCCGAGGATAGACATATATGAAATCAATGTCAGATGTATCTATCTCCGAGAAGCCATTGTACTCCTTCTGTAACACAGCATAGTCGTGGAAGAGTGAAGGCCCGTCCTCCATCTCCTGCTTCTAGTCCCCGAGGCACTGGAACTGAACAATGAAGATGTTTGATTCGATCGCTCTGAACCGAATGTTCCTCGTCGGCTGCCAACCAAAATTCATGGTTAATATGAAGGAGTTTTGACTGAAGGGTTTATTGGTGCAAACTCTAGCAATTGATGTCCATCTAGCCACCGCTTTTGGAATGTCAAAGACATCTTCTAGGTTTATCTCCTTCTCATCCTCAATTTCCAGGTGTAGCCTGCCTATCAAATCATCGATTTCCTCCTTTTCGCCCGATCGAGTGTTGGAAATATGCCCTAGAGGAAATAATAATTGTATTATTTATTTCCACATTTATAATTAGATGTTTATATTCTATGCTATAACTGCTATGGTTCTTGAATATGTGATTCAGAAGAAAACCCATAAGCATGTGTAGAGTAATAAACGGTAACACCTGATTCCTAGTCTTGCATGTAGGACTAGCTCAAGTGTTGCATGATGATTATGTTTTCCTGATCATAGGCATTTTTTTTAATATAACAAGGATGCCGGCAACATTGAGAGTATGATGTTAGTAGAACGATCATATTGAATTGACCCAAGTTGTTTGTTATGCTTAGAGATGTAATCATCGCAAGTCTATAGTAATAACACAGAGAGTTAATGTATGCCTAGTTCCTTAGACCATGAGAGTATCGAGTCACTTCATACTGGACGATACTCTTTGGGGTTGCTCCAACGTCATCTATAACATGGTGATCATAATGACAACTTACAGGTTTATCGGGAAGTATGACAAGGGGCTAGATAGCTCAAAAATGAGATTTGCTCCTCCAACGACGGGGAGATATTCTTAGGGCCCGCTCGGTGCGATGGCATCCATCAATCATTGTCTGGCCAAACACAGGTGACTACCTCGTAGGGATGCTAGAACATGACAACGAGAAAGAATAATAAAACTTGTATCGAGGAGACCGGTATAGTGAGCATGTGTATGAATCACGGGGATACCGACATATCTCACCTCGGGCTTTGTAACACATCGTGAAGCAAAGGGAATAGCATATGATAACCTAAGGTTCACTCGAATAACAATCGTGTAAACATAGGTGTCAGTATGGATGTCCATGGTTCCGTTATTGACCATTGAATCAAAGGTGTTTTGTTCATGTTTATGTTTTACCGAACCTACGGGCTCACACGCTTAAGGAAATTACGATATGTTGAGTTTTAGTGGAGTGAGGAAGATGAGAAAATATTCTCGAAATAGTTTCGGGAATGAAATAAATACTTTCGAGAGAAATCGAAAGCGTTTCGGGGTTACCAAAAGTGTTTCGGGGAATACCAGGTAATACCGAGAAATGAAATATAGGCGGAAATTGTTTTCGAGGACCTAATATAAATAATAGAGGTTAGATAATTATCTAGGAGTCCCTAATATTTATTTAGAGTCAATGGGCTAAAGAAAATATCAATAAGGCCTAGTAGTGGAGAGTTATTGGGCCATAAGGCTCAATAAGAGTTGGGGCGCCCCCCTAGCTTGTTGGACAAGCTTGGTTGGCTGAATTGGGTTGGGAGAGGGACTCCCTCTCCCTTGGGGCACACAAAGGGGAGTATCCCTCCCCAAGTCGGCTGCCCTCTCTCCCCTACACCTATATATACTAGAGGATTTGGCCCCCAAGAGACACACAAGTTCTATTGTGTAGAGCCTCCTCTAGTTCTCTTGTTCTAGTTCTAGTTTAGACTTGATCTAGATTAAAGCTAGTTCTATTTCTCTCTAATCCTCACAATAGAGAATCCCTGTGAGGTTCTCTTCTACCTCCTCTAATTCTCCGGTGATGTCAAGCTCTGGACGGCGAAGCGTTGCCAGATCGTAAAGCCCGAACGCGCGCAATCCGTAGAGATCCCATGCTCTCGGTCTTTGGTTCGAGGGATCATTCGTGAACGGTTCGAAGGACTTCATCAACGATCTACACCAACTCTTCTTCCGCTGTAACTCGAAGTTGGTAACGATCCAATCCAGACCTCTAATGCATCTTCATAGTGATCCGGGATCTTGATCATAGGGCGATTTTTTCTTTTCTACTATGTATCCTACAGTAGTATCAGAGCGGTTCTATGAGTAGATTCAGGTTTCGATCTAGATCACATTTGATTGTGAGGGTATTGCACAAAGTTTTTAGTAATGAATTTGATCTATTGCTAAAAAGGATTAAGAACTAGATGAGTTCTAGAGCTTAATAAAATTGTGCGAGTAGAAGTGTAACACCCCAAAAATTTAATCATGTTTTTATTAAGTAAAATTTGGCCAGAAATAAATTTTGATTTATAATAGGTCATTTAATAATTTCAGTTTTCTTCTGTCCTCTTTTTTTTTCCAAAATTCTTCCGTCCATACAGAATTTTTTTTAGAATATTGTGGGTTTTGGGTAGTTCTCTTAAATCATTTAAATTATATTCTAATAACAGTAGGAATTATTTTCATAATAAAATTTTTGCCCAAGGTAATTCTTTTAAAGGCATTTTCAATACTTCAAATGCCTTTGTTGCACTACAACTACATAAATAATTCTTTTCAAATTCCACAAAAATTATGAGGGGTCATGTGATGCCTATAGATAACTTTTATGCAAAAACCCAACTTGGTGTTTTGAAAATTTTGAGTAGAACATCCTCTTTTCATTTGTGATCCAGATTCAGCTTTGAACTACAACCTCAATTTCTATTGCTCCAATAATTCTGAATTTTTTTCCACTTATAGTCCTTCCAACCAAACCCTTAAGTCCAGAAGATCAGCTCTAATTGCATCTTGGAAGACCTCGAAATACTCCTATGTAGTTTCTGTCCAGAACTGAAATTCCTTCAAAATTGCGCATGAAAGATTTTATTTTTGTCAAACTAACCCCACCACCATCTCTACCATTCAGTGAGACATCATCCTACCAATTTCCTCTTTCAGCAAAGATCACTGGCTAGCCCTAGTATTTCATCAAGCATTCTGTGGGCATGGCAGAATCTTGACCTCTTTCTTAACTACATTAGAGACTTGATCTTCAGGCCAAGCAAGCATGTCCTTCATTCTTACCATCCACACTAGCACCACCTTGTCAATTTGCAACTTGGTTGGGTCCCTGTAGATGCCACTGGCATATGCTCGAGCACTTCGTGTGCGTGCAGAGAGCACGGCCAGAGTGCGCGAACTGCAGCTGTGGCATCGAGCTACTGCTGTCCCTATGCTGCTCCTCTTGCTCACCCTGACCCTTCCCTGGATCATATGATCATCCACCGACCCCGCCGACACTTCCCCTCATCCCCTAGCGTCGTCCACAGTAGCCAGCGCCGCCACCGATCACCGCACGTCGCTGTCACACACCAACCAAGCCACCCGGCGCCCTCCCAGCCTACCAGCTCGCCCGAGCTTATCTGCGGGCGTTACTGCCCTCACCGAACCTCCACCGACCTCACCTAACCGCCACTGCCCGCGGTTCGCCAATAATGGCAGTCCGCCGCCATGGCTTCCCCTGGAAGCCACGGGAAGGGCTTCTTCACGCTATAAAGCACACCCCCGAGCTCGCATATCCCTACGGCTGCCTCTCCTTACCTCTGTAGACCACCTCAAGCAAACGGAACGACCAAAGGTCTCCGTCCCCCTCGCCTCCGGCAGTTTCTGCCGCCACCACCTCCCCGGCGATTCCGACCTAGCTACGGCATCTCCCTCTCCACTCTCCTCACCAGAAGGCTCGCCTTGATCCCATGAACCCATTCCCCCTCTCAATTTGGCTTGCGAGCTGCTGTAGGCGAAGTCCCCATTTCGTTCGACGCCGCCGTCCGCTGGGAACCTCTCCGTACTCCACTCCGGCCATCCCCGGCGCTGGCCAGACCACCTACGAGCGCGAGATGGAGTGGCGGATCCTTCCCGGCCGTCGCCCGAGGCCGCCGAGCTCTTCATCGACGATGGCGAGCAATGCCGGCGCCCCTCTGCTCTGCCGCGAGGAAGAAGGGCAGGAGGTCCGGTCAAACATGACAAGTGGACCCAGTGGGTCCCACTATCAGTGACCCAGAGCCGTCCGCAAGTGAAGACGTATTTATCGGATACGTCTTCGACGTCAGCCTCCTGCGCAGCCGAGTAACTGGGCTCGACCCTGTGGCGCCTCGCGGTTAAATCTCGCCCGGAGAGCACTGCTACCCTTTTCCTTTTTTTCTTTTCCAGTAGTCTCAATTAAATTCCACAGCCACCATTTCAAATCCAAATCTGATAATTAAAATTTCTAATTATTCCTAAAATCATAATATTTTATTCCAGCCTAGGTGAACATTTTTCCTACACTCTGTTCCTACTGGATATTTTAAATAGTCCATTTCTTTATTCTTTTCAACTTAGTAATTCTCTAAGTAAATCATCTGGACTCCAAATAATTTGATTCTTTTTCTGAAATTCCTTAATTTTCCTCTAGTTTATTTTAGTATTTAATTCAAAATTTTCCAGACAAACTTTCTAGCACTATTTTGCTTTATGTGGTGGTTTCAATATTTTAATAATAGGAAAAATGGAGGGAAGATATTTTCAAGCAAAATTTTGAAGTAACCAGCACCACCACATGCTCAAGGCAAGCATTTTGAACACTTGATATGGTGATTTCATAGCTATTTTTTTGCAAGAAAAATTGGGTCATGACTATGTTAAATTCTGATAAAATTTGCATATGGCTATTTTAGCATGCATGATCCATTGATGCCTTGTCACCCTCACTTACTTATGAAATATGAGTGAGCATGGCTATTTTCATATACCTATGTTGATCTGGAACTAATCTGCAGGAAAGAATCAGTCACGAGGAAAGTGACCGTGAGACTGAATTCTCGTTGTGACGAGAATAATCAGTGTGGGCATGTTGGGACATGCCAGGTGGTGACCCTGTTGGGTACTACCAAGGATATGTGTTGTGCTAACCATTACAGGAAAAACTTAACCTCCCGAGTCGACCTTAGATCGAGTCTTGTTCCGGTAACCCCCATACTTGATCCGTGCTACCACTTGTCCCTGCCACAGGTAGGGTATGGTTCAGTAAGTTGCTAACCCCTTTCCTGCGCACACCGTACAGAGAGGCCATAGTGAAAAATACCACTGATCACTGGTAGGCATGTCACTTGCTCCGGGGGCATGGGTGTATTCGGTTGTAGCCGAGAGGGGTAGCACCCCTGATCTTTTGCACATGTTATATATAAGATTGTGATCCCATGCTATTGGAGGTGAGAAGCCTTCCCACTTAGAGTTTTGATTTATCATTGCCTTGGGTGATTCCTGGCTTGGCGAGTTAAGAATGGTGTGTGTGGGTTAGGTGTGTTTTCAACCCAAAGACCGTAATAGGAATTAGTCAGCGTCTTGGTGTTGGCTAAGGAAATCCTTTACTTGTGGGTAAAGAGCACACCCTCTGCAGAGTTATACCTATTCGAATAGGCGTGTCCGCGGTTAAGGACTACAGTTTGGGTTGGTCAAGTGTCGGTCTTAGTGTCGGTCTTAGTGTCGGTCTTCGGAGGCAATAATTAAGTTGAGCATGAACTATTTTGCAGAATATTATTATCATCCCTAATGCTGTCATGGTTATTTTTGAATACTACTGTTGTGAATATTATTATCAATATGCATATCATTGTGGACTAACCCATTTTCTTCATTTTATTTTTCCTGAGTGTCTCAGGGGCTGGCTGGACTACCTCGGACACTCGGTTTTATTTTCAAGACCCCACGTGGCGTCTCTTGAGTTCTCGGGCGGTACTGTCTCGCCCGATACTCTTTTGACACCCATCTGGCATTTCTTTTCAAGGCCTTTCGTGGTGTCGCTTGAGTTCTCGGGCGGTATTGTCTCGCCCGATACTCTTTTAGACACCCGTCTAGCATTTCTTTTCAAGACCTTTCGTGGCGTCGCTTAAGTTCTCGGGCGGTACTGTCTCGCCCGATTCTCTTTTAGACACCCGTCTGGCATTTCTTTTCAAGACCTTTCATGGCGTCGCTTGAGTTCTCGGGTGGTACTGTCTCGCCCGATTCTCTTTTAGACACCCAGCTGGCATTTCTCTCGGATTTCTCAGGCGGTCCTGTCTCGCTTGACTATCCATTAACTTTCTTTGTTTGTCACTAAAATTTTATTTACTAATGCTTTGCATGCTAATATATATAACCTGCATGATTAAATTCCAGTCAACATGAGCATATCAATTAATCCATCATGAGCATACGCATTCGGTATATCTTTTGTTCATTATGTTTGCGTGTACATTCAAAAGTACTCACAGGCTTGTCCCTGGCTATTTCATTGGCCAAGTCATGATTCTCAATGAGGAGTACTACAGCATTGTTCGTGCAACCAAGGAGCCTAAGGTAGCAGCCACGTGAGATAGGAGTTAACCAGATCAGCTGTCCCCGTGGGAATGGAGTCCCACTAGAGCTAGAGATCAGCTACCCGCTTCCGTCATCCACTGTTGGAGATCATTGTTGTATCATTAGACGTTTATGGTCTTCTACTCAAATTCTCGTAATTGCTTGGAATTCTGCAACAAGGATGTGTCCACCAGTAACAGCAATCCTGGGGCTGGTGATGACACGAGGGGTTAATTTCTAGGATATTATGTCCCGGAAATCCAGCCCCGACAAGAAGATAAGATCTAATGTGTTAGATGCTATCTTTTACTTGATGTTCTTGTTTGCTTCCCTCGAGTTTTGCTTCTTTTCAGTTCTTGGCGGCATGATGTTGCTTTGATACAAAGTTTTGGCAATCGGTGATTCTGGCTATGAACAATTTGTTAACAGTTCTTTGGGCCACATCATAGTCAAGAAAAGTGAATCGTCGCAAACACGAGAGGGCATGTAGATTTTGATCTACACGGGGGTCACGTATTAAGAAAGTTAAGTGTGGGGCTAGAGATTTTTAATTAAGTCTCTTCCCTCACACACCTCGCGAAGTTAATCTAGCAACAAAAATAATCATACTTGATGGTGGACGTAGGTAGCTAGTGTTCTCTGGAACCCTAGAAGCCACGTAAATTAAAATTTTGCTAAACCGATTAGAGGACGTCTAACTTGGTTTTGCAGGGGGCATGTGATGTGATATAGTCTTCGTCATGATAATGAGTTTATGTATGAGATGGTTATATGTTGTAATGTTTAAGTGACCTGCGCGTCACCGTACGGCATGATGGTTGGAGCCACTAAATTGTCACTTTAATGACCTGCGTGTCAAATTTAATGTAATAGAGCAGCCAGCGTACAGGTTACAGACGATGGTGACAAGCTTGCAAGGAGGACCCCGGCACAAGGAGGCTATACAAGGCGCGGAGAAGAAGAGCTGAAATTTTGGTGCCACGGCAGCAGTTTTTGAAATTGCTGCCACGGCAGCGTTTTTGAAACGGCTACCACGGCAATGATTTTTCTCCTGCCACGACAACGTTTTCAGCTGAAAGTTCATGAAGGTCATGAAGACTTCCCGGCGCCTAGGGCTATACCATATCATGCTATTATGAATTGCCTGAGATGTTTATTCCTTTTTGTTTGCACCCTTTTGATTACACACTAGACGTTTTTATTAGGGTGTTCTCTCATAGAAAATATCAAGTAGTTAGTGTTCTCCCAAGTGTAGCACTGTCTAAAACAAGTAGCTTTTCGGGGTACGACATGTACACATGAGCACAAACGATCAGTGAGGTGTAAGGTGGGTTAAGGTCAGACCTCACTACAAGATCACTTGGTTGTCTTGACGTTCTTGGAGGACACTCCTGAGCTCGGAACACATGCATCGAAAGATGAACAAGAGTCACATGGAGATGTGATCGGCAGGTTGGCCTACCAATTGAAGTGCACGTCATCAGTGATGCACACATCAATGGCGGTGAATAAGATACGCGGCTTGAATCACTCAAAATCAATTATGAGTAATATGGATTTGAGTGGGAGTGCACTTTAGAATTAAATAAGTTTAATCACTAGCGCAATTAATTATGAACATTGTCTAAGTGTAGTTTGCATTGTAGTTGTAGAATTATGGCTTGCGGTTCCACCTTCCCTGTTAAAATTGATTAGCTGTTATTATTATCTTGTTGAATCTTTATGATTGGTAAACGTAATGTGAGGATTGTCCTCAAGAGTGCCGAGAAGGACTATTGTCCTATTGCATGCTTTCAATACTCTCCCACTGATGCTATGGATGATGAGACTCACGTCCTTCGATCCAAACGTCTAGAATTCTATCACGGTCAAGTATAGTATACTTGCTTCCAAGAAACCCGAACTTCAAAACATTTGGGATAGTTATGTGATATTCTAGGAACTGGAAAATGTTTTCAGACACAAATAGAGGTTAAAAGATATGTGATATCGAAAGAAGTGTTTGCTTGCAAGTTTGAGTTAAGTGTTCACTATGTTTATGACTGAAATGAATAGGATCCAGAATAACGCCAATCATGTGATGATGGTGAATAAAACGACAACTTAAGAGAAAAAGACAAGTCCAAAGGGTGTAATGAGACTTACACGCCTAGGAAGTTCGGGGCTGATGCCACTCTTGTAGTTGGGTGCTTCTTCTGTGAGTAGGAGAAATATTGGAAGTAAAACTATTAGAAGTAAAAAGGTAGAAAGAAAGATGACTGGAATGTCCAGCTAAGGTATGAATGTCATATACGTTATAGGTGTAGAGAAAGTTGGTCAAGAAAATGTAATTCTTGGGAATTGTGATTAAAATTGTTAGTCACTAATTCTTCGGTATTGCGGTTAAAAGTTGATCACAAAGGATACCGATTTGATTGCATAATGTTGCGACTTGATGCAAGAACTACTATGGCTTAAATGACTAGGGAATAATAAGGTTAAGATATGTGATGGAAATTTTGTAAAACTTACAATACATCCCATCAATTTATTACCTATGTGTTATTTTCATAATTCATTCTAGAGTTTTTTTATACTCTAGCTTATTGCATAATGTTTGTCGCAAAAGGGCTTGTTCATAAAACAATAATTGTTGTTCATTGGTACAAATATCTAAAGGGCCATACTCTTATTGTGAAAAGGATGTATGTTATGAATATTGACAATAAAATTAAAACATTTATAACACTGACACTAAATGTCCAAGACTGAAATAATACCACATATGTGTGGCACTGCATTTAGGCACATTGGAGAAATCCGCATGGAGAAATTCCATAGTGATGGATTTTGAAGTCATCTGATTATGAATCATCTAACACTTGCCTCTTTCGTCCAAATGGTGAAGTAATTAAAATACCATTCACAGGCCATAAAGAATGAGCAACAAAATCATTGGAAACATACATACTGATGTGTGTGATCCAATAAGTGTTGTTGCAAGCAGTGAATTTATCTATCTTCAAGGATGAATCAAGTAGATAATCGTATACTTAATGAGGCATAAGTCTGGATCCTTTGAAATGTTTCAAAAGGTTTTCAGAGTGAAGTAGAAATTATTGTGACAAGACAATTATGCTTATACAATTAGATTGTGGAAAGGAATATTTGAGTTACAAGTTTAGTGGATGTCTGATAAGTTGAGAAAAGAGTTTCATTACTTGCGCCACCCAGAACACCGCTAAGAGCAGTGTGTCTGAGATGTAATCAAATCATGTGTGACATGGAGATGTCAAAGATGACATTAATAAATTTGCCATTTTACTTTTAAAAAGTGATACTTTAGAAACTATAGCTTTTACACTGAAAAAGAGCGCCATCGATAATGTTGAAATGACACCGTATAAGATATTGAATGCATGCCAAACCATCTAGTCTTTTATTAACATTTGGGAATATGAAAATACGTAAAAGTTTTTAGGAGATTAAATCCTAAATCAGATAAGTGCTACTTTGTAGATTATCCCAAAAGGTTGGGTATTCTTCTATTACTACGCCGAAGCAAAATGTTTTGCCACAAAGTTTGCTAAATTTTGAAGAAAATGTTTTTTATAGAATAGTGAGTGGGATGACAATGCAACTCGATGAGATTATAGAATCTTCGTCATCATTTCAAAGGAAAGAAACGATGGAAGGAGTTCCAAAATTTCATGCTGCGACCGATACGGAAGCCTCTACATGAGATATAGAGACTTTGGTCGAATTTACAGTTGAACTATATAGGTTAGACAAAACTCATGCAGACCACCATTGTATGTAGACGAGATATTGTTGTTAGACAAACAATGAACCTATAATATACAAAGAAGCATTGATGGGCCCTGACTTCAGAAATGGCTATATGCCAAAGTAATCCGAGATAGTATCCATGTTCATGATTCAAGTTTAGAACTTGATGAACCCTCTGAAAGACTCAGGGTCTAATATAGAGTAATGGATCTATAAACCGACAAAGATAAAAATGTTTTATAAAGCTTGACTTGTTGCAAATAGTTTATGACAAGTTCAAAAGGGTTGACTACGACAAGATTGTCTCATCGTAGCAATGCTTAAAGTCAGTTTAGGTTAAACTAGCAATTACTACATATTTCAAATTTGAGATATGATGGATGGACGTCAAAAGGATTTCCATGAGATGGTAATCGAACTAAGGTTGCATATATGATACGGTCTACGGTAATTTTGTCTATCCAAAGGATGCTAGTAAGTGTGCGAACTTCAGAGATCCTAGAATGAACTGAAGCAAGCATATAGGAGTTGAAATCTTCGTTCTAATGAGATGGTCAAAAAATTGATTTCATCGTGGAAGGTGAAGATGCTTATGTTTACAAGAAAGTAAGTGGGAGAATGATAATACTTCTAACACTATGTGTGCATGACACCTTGTTGATTGGAAGTAATATAAATTTCTTGAGACAAATTAGAACTTCATTAAAAAATAGTTTTTGATGAAGTACCTGGGCAAAATAGCCACAGTGTTAGGCATAGTCATCTATAGAGATAGTAGTCCCTAATAGGGCTTAGCCAAAATACATATTGACAAGATACTAAAATGGTTTGGTACGGAAAAGACAAGAAGAGTTTCTTGCTAAGGTCACATGGAAAGAGTTTTAAGCAAGAATTAGTATATTGGAATATATGATTGAGATTTCATTCACATTTGTGTTTGAATTAATCATATATTCCATTGTATGTAAACAACCAGATATGTCCAGTACTCCAAATTAGTTACGAGTAAGTTACCAAAGTGATCAAAGGTGTTGATCATAGGACAGCAATGAAAATGTTGTCAAGTACTAATGTAGGAATAATGACGTGTTTCTCGCATACAGAGAAAATGAAGAGATTGATGTAAGGAGTTACATCAATACATACTCGTTGTAAGTAATTACATCGATAAAGTCTTCATCAGTACTCCAAGTGATTTTTAATTTCAATTAAAGGAGTTTCGTAATACATTAAATGGTGGCACAGTTAGTTGAAATTGGTCCCAGAAGGATACTGTGGCATATTCTAACACAAAGGCAGAGTATGTTGCTGCTTTAGAAGCAACAATGGAGGGTGATGAATCAGATAGTTCATTTATGAACTTGGTATGGTTTCAAGATGACTTGTGCCAATGGAACATTATTCAAAAAATGGTTCCATAGCTTATTCTAAGGGATCAAAGGTCCTACGAGTGATTCAATTTATACAAAGCCAGTTCCACACAAATTATGAATTTTGTGAAAATGTGAAGACACATGGATATGCAAAGTTACATATAGATCTGAACTTGTTAGATCCGAAAGGACGAAGTCTATACCACAAGCAAAGCATGAAAAAACACCGGATTGCCATTAGTGTAAAAGGAGTTATGCAAACTAGATTATTGACTCGAGTGCAAGTGGGAGCCTATTGGTAATATGCCCTAGAGGCAACAATAATTATATTATTTATTTCCACATTTATAATTAGATGTTTATATTCTACGTTATAACTGCCATGGTTCTTGAATATGTGATTCAGAGGAAAACCCATAAGCACGTGTAGAGTACTAAGCGGTAAAACCTGATTCCTAGCCTTGCCTCTAGGACTAGCTCAAGTGTTGCATGATGATTCTGTTTTCTTGATCATAGGCATTTGTTTAATGTAACAAGGATGCCAACAACATTGAGAGTATGATGTTAGTAGAACGATCATATTGAATTGACCCAAGTTGTTTGTTATACTTAGAGATGTTATCGTCGCAAGTCTACAGTAATAACATGGAGAGTTAATGTATGCCTAGTTCCTTAGACCATGAGAGTATCGAGTCACTTCATACTGGATGATACACTTTGGGGTTGCTCCAATGTCATCTGTAACTATAGGGTAGCGCAGCAAGAAACAAAAAAATTCCATACTACGTACTTGCCCAGGACCACTATGAAGATGCATACAAGGTTTGATCTGATCATTGTCGACTCATAGCGCAGTGGAAGTAGAGTCGATGAAGATCACCGATGTAGATCCCCACAGCTAGGATTTTACAACCTTCCAACCGCGAGGATGTACTCTCTTGTCAGCTCCTCGGACTGTCCCTCGGATAGCCCTTCGGGAGGCCCCTGGACAGCCCTCAGACGGTCTCTCGGAAAGCCCTTCGGGAGGACCCTCAAACAGCCCCTCAGGCAAAATATCGAACCTACGACCTCTCTATGGGGTTGCACACATACGATGTCAGCTATCCGGTAGGGCTTCGCCGTCCAGAACTAGTTCCTACCGGAACCCACACAACCTTTCGGCTCTACGAACTTACTTCGTGTGAGGGATAGAAGAAAGCCAGATAATGCATGGCATGTGTATGAGAGAACTTGAGTGAGTTGGAGAGCACCTCTCCACATCTATTTATAGGGTGAGGCTAGGGGTAGAGGCCACTTGAAAATACCAAAATGCCCATGATATATGTCCTTCATAAATGCAAAATGGGGTGGCTAGTGGAGCTTCATGGAGGAGCTCCCCCCATGGTCGGCCACCATGTGTGGGGCCCCCCAAAGGGGGTCCCACCACCCCATGTCATCCCCTTCACTTTTGGGACAAAGCCCTAAAAGTTGGCTTTTCAAAAAGCCACCAAATAGTGGTTGTACCATAATAGTGTTACCACTATTCATGACACCTTTTCATGAAATATTTTCAGTGTCTGTTTAATCCAAGAAAAATCCGGAAGGTCCAGAACATTTACGGCACCCCCTAAAATAATTCTGGATGCGTTCTGAAGCATTTCTGGTATGTAGTTTGTCTCTGAAACATTTTCGGTTTTCACTCTGAAACTTTTCTGTCGTCTCCGAAACTTTTCCGGAGACTTTCTCTCAGATTCCCTGTCTAGTATTCAGCAGATAGATGACCCTTAAATGTGTGACCTTGTAGGTTCGGTGAAGTATATACATGACCAGAACTTTTCTAATCAATGATCAATAGCGGAACGGTGGACATCCATATTGATCCCTATAACCACACGAATAAATATTCGAGCGAACCTGTAATTACCGAATGCTATTCCTGTTACTCCGCGATATGTTACAAATACCCGAGGTGAGATTTGATAGCATCTCCGTGAATCAACAACTTGTTCACTATGCCAGTTTCCTCATTACCGGTTTTGTCCTCTTTTATCATTCCCGCATTCCGGCATCCCTGTGATCAAATCACGTTGTTTCTGGCCAGACGATGATGGATACCATAACACCAAGAGGGCCTAGAGAATATCTCTCCATCATCGGAGGAGAAAATCCCAATCTTGAGCTATCTAGTCCCTTGTCATACTTTTCCATGAACCTGAAAGCTGCCGTAATAGCCATCCTGTTACGGATGATGTTTAATAAAACCCCAAAGTTCATAAAGCAAGTATTAAAGAACTCGATACTCTCATGGTGTAAGGAATTATGCAAATGCTAACTTTCTCTGTGTTACAAAACCATTAACTTGTGATGAATGTATCTCATAGCATAACATCAATATGGGTCAATTCAACACAAGTGTTCTTACAACATTGTGTCCTCAAAATTGACGGCATAGTCATGCTCATTATAAGGAAAATGTGACCATCATGCAAATCTTGAGCTATACTTAGAGGCACGAATAGGAATGTATTTTACTGTTCATTATTCCACACATGCGCATGGGTTTTCCTCTCATCCTTTATGGATATACGGGTTCAAGGACCATTACAGTTTTAGCATAGAACATAAACATTAATTGCAAACTTGAAGATAAATAACAACAGTTATTATTGCCTCTAGGGCATATCTCCTACAAAGTCCCACTTGCACTATAGTCAATAATCTAGTTTACATAGCTTCCTTAACACCAATGGCATTCCTGTGCTGCTCATGCTTTGCTCGTGGTAGAGGCTTCGTCACCGGGTTTGACACGTTCAGATCCGTGTGTAGAACATGTAAATGATGATGTGTATGAAGGGACCTTGCTTTGTTTGATGAAGTCTCCCCGGTAACGGCGCCAAAAATTCTTTTTGCTACTTGTGAGCTGCGCTGGGATTTTCCCCGAAGAGGAAGGGTGAAGCAATATAGTAACGGATAGTATTTCCCTCAGTAGAAAACCAAGGTTATAGAACCAATAGGAGATTCACACAGGCAAAGGTCGACAGTACCTACATACACACAAACAAAATACTTGCACCCAACGCAGGCAAGAGGGTTATCAATCCCCTTGTACTTGTTAATTGAAAGGATCAAATCTGATAGTGGGAGATATATAAATTGCAAATGGAAATAAAAACAAATAAATTGCAGCAAGTAAACTAGGATTTTAGTAATATGATTTGGATGGACCCGGGGGCCATAGTTTTCACTAGAGGCATCTCTCTCAAGAACATAGCATACGATGGGTAAACAAATTACTGTTGGGCAATTGATAGAAAAGTGCATAGTTATGACATTATTCATGGCATGATCAGTACATAGGCAATATGTCCGTGACAAGTAGACCGACTCCTGCCTGCATCTACTACTATTACTCCACCCCTCAACAAGCATGGCATGACTCTGTCTTCCTCACATAAGTACAAATCATGAGCAGCCCAGTGTCAAATCAAGCAATTGTATCATACTTTTTTACGCACTTCAACATTTTCAGCTTCACTCAATATATGAGCGTGAGTCATGGACTTAGCACTACGGGTGGACTAGAATATGTTGCTAGAGATATATAAGGAAAGACAAAAATGGAGAAAGTCTCACATCAACTCGGCGGATCATTAGGGAATGGAGAGGCCTTTCAACCAATATCAATGCGAGGACTAGGGATTGTCATGCAATGGATGCACTAGAGCTATAAGTGTATGAAAGCTCACAAATTAAACTAAGTACGTGTGCATCCAACTTGCTTGCTCATGAAGACCTCGGGCATTTAAGGAAGCCCGTCACCGGAATATTCAAGCCAAATTCTATAATGTAAAAATTCCCACTAGTATATGAAAGTGACAAATCATGGAGACTCTCTTTATGAAGAACATGGTGCTACTTTCAAGCACAAGTGTGGTAAAAGGATAGTAGCATTGCCCCTTCTCTCTTTTTCTCTCATTTTTTGTTTTTTTCTATTTTTTTAGAACAATATCATGAACCTCGTGCCCACTTTTTTGAGGACTCATTAGTCTCCATCATTCTTTACCTCACTGGGACAATGCTCTAATAATGATGATCATCACACTTTTATTTACTTACAACTTGATAAACTGAAACAATATGAATCTATATGAATGCCTCTGGCAGTGTACCAGGATGAGCAATGATGTAGCGTAACATGTATTACAATGATGAACGGTGGCTTTGCCACAAATATCATGTTAGCTCTATATGATCACGCAAAGCAATATGATAATGAACACACAAGTCATGTGGATAGTAACCATGGAAGTTGCATGGCAATATATCTCAGAATCACTATTGAAATGCAATGACAGGTAGGTATGGTGGATTTTTCAGGAAGGATATAATGAGGCTTATGTGTGATAGAGCATATCATATCACAGGATTTGGATGCACAGGCAAAGTTTGCAACGACTCTCGAGGTGACAAAGGGCAATGCACGGTACCGGAGAGGCTAGCAATATGTGGATAGGTGGGAGTGCTGTATTAGTCCATGAACTCACATTAGTCATAAATAACTCATATACTTATTTTGAAAATTTTATTAGCCCCCGAAGCAAAGTACTACTCGCATGCCCCTAGGGAGGAGGTTGGTAGGAGTTAACCATCGCGCGCCACCGATTTGAACAACACAAAGGATTTCATAGAGGAATAAAAATGCTCCAACATCCCTGTCATGCCATGTCGGACACTTAAATGAGTAATACATAACAAGCTTTAATATCGATATCTTTACTAACCAATGATTATGAACTAATACCATTTCATATTACTACATCAATATAATTAAATCATACGCTTCATATTCAGTGATCTAACATGAAAGTTTTTATTATACCTCTCTTGTATACCTATCATTTTCAGACTAGTCTTATAACCCGTGCCAATTACCACTTCCTTTTTAGACACTCAAAAACATATAAGGGAAGTGCGAGAGTGCAAATGATTTCTATAAAATATGCCTACCGCCGTGCTCTAAAGATATAAGTGAGGCACATGAGCAACTGCCTAGCTCAAAAGATTTAAGTGAAGCACATAGAGTATTCTAACAAATTGCGATGAATGTGTGTCTCTCTGAAAAAGGTGTGTCCAGCAAACAATGATTGTGTCAAACTATCAAGGAAGTAAAATAAAACTATAGCACAAGACGCTCCAAGTAAAACTCATATCGTGTGATGAATAAAAATATAGCTCCAAGTAACATACCGATGAATTGTGGACGAAAGAAGGGATGACATCCGGGGCATCCCCAAGCTTAGACGCTTGGGTATTCCTTGAATACTATCTTGGGGTGCCCTGGGCATCCCCAAGCTTGGGTTCTTGCCGCTCCTTATTCCTTTGCTCATCGTGATCTCACCCAAAACTTGAAAACTTCAGTGCACAAAACTCAACAGAAACTTTGTGAGATCCGTTAGTATAATAAATCAATCATCCACTTAGGTACTGTTATCAATTGGTTCATAATTGTTCTTGCATAATATCTACTGTATTATAACTTATCCATGACTTATAACCGCCGATATAATCCATAGCATCATCAAAACAAGCACACTATGCAATAAAAATAGAATCTGTCTAAAGTAGAACAGTCCGTAATGATCTGAATTGCACCATACTTCTGAAACTGCAAAAGTTCTGAAACATTATGACAACGAAGAAAATTTGTATCTCAATACAGTGTATTTTTTTTTAGCAATTTATCACGTTCCAGTAAAATATATAAATTCAAGCACTGGGCGCAGAAGTTTCTGTTTTCAAACAGCATCAATCATACTATCATTTAAATCATCCGAAAGGCATTACTTGGCACAAATACTAATTAAAATATAAAAACACAATCATTACAGTAGCAATAATCATTTCATCACTCCAAAATAGAAAGTAAAAATTGCAATAAAGATAAGTATTGTGTTGCCTCCCAACAAGCGCTAATGTTTTATGCCCCTAGCTAGGCATAATGCATAGTTTCAAGTGTTATCATCTTTCGATTACTTTTGGACCAAGTCCTCAAAAACTTTCCTCATTAATTATCTACTCTCATACTCTACTCTCCTTGTAGGTGAGCTCAAATAATTGAAGGGACTTTGTTTGGTGATTTTAACATTCATAATTTCAAAATCTTGATCATCCCCATAAAAGTCCTCATATAAAATACAAATTTCATCATCAATAGGATCCCTAGCAGTGTTTTCAAACCATTCCTAATTAAATCCCTCATTAATTCCTTTAGTGATCCATCCAAATTTATCATAGGTTTTATTGTATAAAGCTTTGAGTAAATCTAATTGTGGGACTTTCTTTCCAATGTTCTCACCATAAGCATGATAATCATTAGATTCCAACCTACGCATATTGTCTTGATCATGAAGGATTTCTTCTATAGGAGGATGCTCAAATTCTATCTTATAAAAGGCAAAGATGTCCCTAGCTTCTTGGATTATATAATCAAACTCATGCATGAGAATGATATTGGTAATCTTTTTAACTTTTGGGTCATAGATATTAGGGAGCTCAAAAAACATCTTTTACAAAACAGGATGCAAATGCAAAAATTTCCTATCAAGTTTGACAACAAGCATAACAATAGCATCCATATAACTATTGGTTTTATCAAGAATGGACCCACTGATTGATGGTATAACTCCCGTACAATTAAAGAATTCTTGGTTGACATTCTTCCCAATAATATTCCCACTTCCCACACGATAAGTTTTGGTTTTTAAGTTTTGGGAAGTTTCATTATGATGAAATCTATTATCCGGAGGATCCTTATTAAGATCAAATAGTTTAGGATTTTCTTCATAAGTCTCGCTAGGACTATCTTCACTAGCACTTTCAATGATAACTTTCTCAAACTCAGACATGACAGCAACTTCAAGCAAGGGATCAAAGAAGATAAATATTTTTTTTGTGTTTTTGATTTTTTCTTAATGAGACTAAAAAGCAAATAACAGGAAATAAAAAGTAGAACATGTAAATGATGATGTGTATGAAGGGACCTTGCTTTGTTTGATGAAGTCTCCCCGGTAACGGCGCCAAAAATTCTTTCTGCTACTTGTCAGCTGCGTTGGGATTTTCCCCGTAGAGGAAGGGTGAAGCAATATAGTAGCGGATAGTATTTCCCTCAGTAGAGAACCAAGGTTATCGAATGAATAGGTGATTCACATATACAAAGGTTGACAGTACCTGCACACACATGAACAAAATACTTGCACCCAACGTGGGCAAGAGGGTTGTCAATCCCCTTGTACTTGTTAATTGCAAGGATCAAATCTGATAGTGGGAGATATATAAATTGCAAACGGAAAGAAAAAGAAATAAATTGCAGCAAGTAAACTAGGGTTTTAGTAATATGATTTGGATGGACCCCGGGGCCATAGTTTTCACTAGAGGCATCTCTCTCAAGAACGTAGCATACGGTGGGTAAACAAATTACTGTTGGGCAATTGATAGAAAAGCGCATATTTATGACATTATTCATGGCCTTATCAGTACATAGGCATTACGTCCATGACAAGTAGACTGACTCTTGCCTATATCTACTACTATTACTCCACCCCTCGACCGCTATCCAGCATGCATCTTAAGGTATTAAGTTCATAACAAACAGAGTAATGCTTGGAGCATGATGACATAATGTAGACAGAATAAAACCAAGCAATATGATTGAACCCCATCATTTTACCCTCAGTAGCAACAATACAATACGTGCCTTGCTACTACTCCTGTCACAGAGTGAGGACACAGCAAGATTGAACCTACCACAAAGCACCTCTCCCGCTGAAGATAAATCAATCTAGTTGGCCAAACCAAATGGATAGATTGTACAAAGCTATAACAATCACACAACATAAAGTTCAAAGAAGACTCATTTACTTTCAATGATTAATCTGATATAAACCCACAATTCATCAGATCCCAACAAACACACCGCAAGAAGATTACATCGAATCAATCTTCGAAGAGAACATTGCATTAAAGATCAACGGGAGAGAGAAAGCCATCTAGCTACTAGCTATGGACCCGTAAGTCCTGTGGGAACTACTCACACATCATCGGAAGGGTAGTAAGGTTGATGAAGAACCCCTCCATGGTCGATTCCCCCTCCGGCAGAGTACCGGCAGAGGCCTCCAAATGAAATCGCGAAAGAATAAAGGCTTGCGGTGGTGGAAGAATTGTTTCGGGTCTCGCTCTGGGGTTTCTGGAATATTTGGGAATTTATAGTGCCGGAATTAGGTCAGAAGGAGCCATGTGGGGCCCGCAAGGCATCAGGGCGTGCCTACCCCCCGGACGCGCCCTGTTGCCTTGTCGTCTCCTCGTCTGGCTTCTGGTCCTCCCCCGAAGCTTCTAGGGTCCCTCCTGGTCTAGAAAAAATCATCAAAAAATTTCGTAGCGTTTTGACTCCGTTTGGTAGGTATTTTCTATAAAACTAAAAACAAGTAGAAAACAGCAACTGGAACTTGGCACTGGGTTAATAGGTTGGCTCCCAAAAATGACTTAAAATGATGTATAAAGCATATAAGATTGGTAATATAATAGCATGAAACAATAAACAATTATAGATACGTTAGAGACGTATCAATCGTCTCCTTGGAGGCTTCTGAAGCCGCAACATATTCCGCTTCCGTCGTAGAATCTGCCACAGATTTTTGCTTGGAAATTTTCCAGACTACTACGCCACCGTTCAAAATGAAAACATAGCCTGATTGAGATTTGAAGTCATCTGGATCAGTCATAAAGCCCGCATCAGTGTAACCACTTACAATGAGCTCTTTATCACCTCCGTAAACAAGAAGCATGTCCTTGGTCCTTCTGAGGTACTTAAGAATGTTTTTGACTGTGGCCCAGTGTTCCATTCTTGGATCACTTTGGTACCTTCTGCTAACACTTAGCGCATAGGAAACATCTATTCTTGTACATATCATGGCATACATGATGGAACCAATTGCTGAAGCATATGGAACATCATTCATATGAACTCGCATATCAAGTGTCCGAGGACACTGATTCTTGTTGAGTTTTGTGCCAGCTAAACATTGGAAGCATGCCTTTCTTGGTATTCTCCATATTAAACCATTTTAATACTTTGTCAATGTACGTGCTTTGCCTAAGCGCTATCATGCGTCTTGATCTATCTCTACAGATCTTGATGCCCAATATATAAGCCTCTTCGCCCAAGTCTTTCATTCAAAAACTCTCATTCAATGACTCTTTTACTTCACTTAGAAAATTCACGTCATTGCCAATCAATAATATGTCATCCACATATAAGATTAGAAATTCTTTTGTGCTTCCACTAAATTTCTTGTAAACCCAAGATTCTTCGTCATTCCTCATGAAGCAAACTCTTTGACCACTTCATCAAAATGAATATTCCAGCTCCTCGATGTCTGCTTCAGACCATAAATGGCCTTCTCTAGCTTGCATACCTTTTTAGTATCCCTAGGATCGACAAAACATTCAGGCTCTATCATGTATACATCCTCTTTGAGGTTTCCATTTAGGAAAGCCGTTTTGACATCTATCTGCCATATTTCGTACTCAAAATAAGTAGCAATTGCTAGCAATATCCATACAGATTTAAGCATAGCTACAGGCGAGAAATTCTCATCGTAGTCAACTCCTTCAACTTGCGTGAACCCTTTTGCAACAAGTCTAGCTTTGTGGATAGTAATGTTACCATCCGCATCTTTCTTTCTTTTGAAAATCCATTTACAACCAATGGGCTTTATGCCTTCTGGAAGTTCTGCCAAGTCCCAAAATTGGTTTTCTTACATGGATTCCATTTTGAATTTCATGGCTGGGACCCGCCATCGCTTCCTTGTGACGCGCAGGTTCATCATCTTCAAGAATGAAGATTTCGCTATGATACCATTCAGGTGGCCGGATAGCCCAACCTGATTTGCGCGATTCAGCCACAATCTTGTGTGAAGTTTCCACATGGGGTGCATAAACTTCTGGCTCGGTTGTAGGGATAATTTGTGGAATTACTTCCGGTTCATCAGTCCTATCAACAGTTGCCGAAGATTCAATAATCTCATCAAGTTGGACTGTCCTCCCACTCACATCATTTTCACATGCAAGATTCAGAATGAAAAGTCCCCCCAACAATGGGTGCAAATCCGTAAAACATATCCTTACAAGAAAGTGAACAACCATTGTTCTTAGACTTGTAGAAATACCCATCATATATCAGACATGATCCAGAGATAATGTTCTTACACAATGCCGGAACAAAAAAATAGTTACTTAGTTCTAAGATAATTCCTGAAGGGAGACGTAGAGGCATGATGCCGACGGCTTGAGTAGCGATTCCAGCACCATTCCCGACGTGCATCATGACCTCATTCTTTGCCAGCTTGTGCACTCTTAGAAGTCCCTGTATCGAGTTGCAAATGTGAGCAACCAATCTGGTATCAAATACCCAAGATTTAGAATTTTTGCTAGCAAGCAAAATGTCAATAACATTAACTTGTATAACATTTATACCTTTCCCGGTTTTTCAGGACTTCTTATCTGCCAGGTACTTCTTGTAGTTCCTCTTCCAGTATCTAGTGCCCTTGCAGTAGAAGCACTCAGGTTTAGTCTTGGCTCTACCCTTAGACTTGGTTTGGGAGCCGGTCATACCGGTGCCCTTGCCTTTCTTGGACTTGCCCTTCTTTTTGAAACTGTTGGTCTTATTCATAAGCAACACATGCTTGTGATTCTTCCATAGTCCTGCTTCAGCAGTTTTCAGCATAGCGAGCAACTCGGTCATTGACTTGTTCATCCTATTCATGTTGTAGTTCATCACAAAACCATCGTAAGACGGGGGGAGTGAAGCAAGTAACATGGTTGACACAAGTTTTGGTGGAATTGGAAATTCCAAGGCATTAAGCCTCTCAGTGTAGCCAATCAAATTGACCATGTGTTCGCCAACCGAACCTCCTACAGCCATCTTGCACTCAAGCATCGCCTTCGTGGTCTCAAAACATTCAGACTTGACATTGAGTTTATAGAGTGCGTCCAAATCCTGAATCATATCATGGGGAGACTTGAGTTCAAGCTGTCTTTGAAGCTCTGAAGCCATGCAAGTTAACATAAGACACTGCACCACAGTGTTATCTTCACTTTTAGTGGCCCAGACATTTTTCTCATCTGCCATGGCACTTTCTGCTGGTTCTTTTGGAAGTGGTGTGTCAAGCACATACTCTTTCTTAGCACTCCTAAGGAATAGCCTCAGGGTACAGACCCAGTCCGCATAATTGCTTCCATTTGCAGCTAACTTCTCTTTCTCTAACATCGGGCCTAAGCTGAACGGGTGGTTGCGAGCCATTTCATCTACAACGGTAAACTCAAGTTTCACTTAGACTTTGTTCGTAATTAAATGCACTAGCAATTAAACATTTGAATTCTAAAGTGTGCTCCCACTCAAATCTATATCTCTCATAATTGATTGTGAGTGATACAAGACCCATATATCAATTCAATGTCATGGAATCATCATCTCATGACGAGAATTTCAATCGGTAGGCCAACTTGCCGATCACATCTCTATGTGACTCTTGTTCATCTTTTGATGGGCGTGTTCCGAGCTCAGAACTATCCTGCCTGAACGTCAAGACAACCATGTGATCTTGCTGCAAGGTCTAACCTCACCCGCCTTACACTTCTCTAATCATTTGTGCCCATGCAACCATGTGGAACCCCGAAAAGATAGATGTTGTGATGGTGCTACACTTGGGAGAACACTAACTACTTGATATTTTTAAGTGAGAGATCACCTGAGTAAAAGTGACTACTGCAAAATCAAGAAGGGTGCATCAAGAAGGATACACATCTCAGACAATTCGTAATAGCATGATATGTTATAGCCCTTTCTAACGGAGAAATCTTTATTTTCTTCGTCTTCGGCTTTTGTGTCGGTGACTTCCTTCGCAAAACTTGTCATGATCTTGACGATGCATCAAATGATATTGCTATCAATATAGCTAATAAAATTAATGCATTACAACAAGGTTGACACGCAGGTCATTAAAGTGACAATCATCTGGCTCCAGCCATCATGTCGAATCATGACACGCATGTCATGTTAGTCGATTTACATTATATAGCCATCTCATACATAATCTTATTAAATGTGACAAAGACTATACCACATCACATGCCTTCCTGCAAAACCAAGTTAGACACCTCTAATCGGTTTGTGCAGATTTTATTTTACGTGGCTTCTAAGGTTTCGAAACAAACCACAGCTACCAATGTTTATCATCAAGTATGATTATTCAAGTCGCTAGATTAATTTTGCGGGGCGTAAGAAACACGAGCTAAAAAATCTCGAGCCCCATACTGAACTTCATCATATGCAAGAACCACGTGCAGATCATATCTCCTTGGCCCTTTAGTCTGCGAAATTTCATCTTTCTTTAACTATGGTGGAACCCAAATAACTGAAGCACTTCATTTATCTATCATGATCGCGGATTGCCAGAACTTTGTAAGCAAAATACCATCATGCCGTCAAGATCAGAAATACGTAGATTGAAGGGAAGCAACAAGAACATCGGGTAATAGATTTCATCTACTACCCGCACAAATAATTTTCAGCAATAGAACTCATCTACTACAAAATTATATTGTGCAATACCCATACATCTAATGTATTCCAGATTGTAAGTTGCATCTACTCATAGCACGGCTCTTGATGCCACTGCAGGGGAACGCAGTAGAAAACAAAAAAATTCCCTACTACATACATGCCCATGACCACTATGAAGATGCATACAAGGTTTGATCTGATCATTACAGACTCATAGCGCAGCGGAAGTAGAGTCGATGAAGATCGTCGGTGCAGATTCCCACAACTAGGATTTTACAACCTCCCAACCGCGAGGATGTACTCCCTCGTTAGCCCCTCGGACAGCCCTTTGGGAGGCCCCTAGACAGCACTCGGACGGTCTCTAGGACATCCCTTCGAGAGGACCCTCGAACAGCCCCTCGAGCAGAAGATCAAACCTATGACCTCTCTATGGGGTTGCACACATACGGTGTCAGCTATTCGGCAGGGCTTCGCCGTCTAGAACTAGTTCCTACCGGAACCCAGACAGCCTTTCGGCTCTACGCACTTACTTCGTGTGAGGCAGAGAAGAAAGCCAGATAATGCATGGCATGTGTATGAGAGAACTTGAGTGAGTTGGAGATCTCCTCTCCACCTCTATTTATAGGGTGAGGCAAGGTGTAGAGGCCACTTGAAAATACCAAAATGCCCATGATATATGTCCTTCAGAAGGGCAAAATGGGGTGGCTAGTGGAGCTCCATGGAGGAGCTCCCCCCATGGCCGGCTACCATGTGTGGGGCCCCCCAAAGGGGGTCCCACCACCCCATGTCAGCCCCTTGACTTTTGGGACAAAGCCCTAAAAGGTGTCTTTCCAAAAAGCCACCCAATAGTGGTTGTACCCTAATAGTGTTACCACTATTCACACCACTATTCATAACAACTTGTCATGAAATATTTTCATTGTCTGGTTAATCCGAGAAAATTTCGGAAGGTCCAAAAAATTTCTGGAACCCCCTAAAATAATTCTGGATGCATTCCCGAACATTTCCGGTATGTAGTTTGTCTCCGAAACATTTTCGGTTCTCACTCTGAAACTTTTCTGTCGTCTCCGAAACTTTTCTGATGACTTTCTCTTAGACTCCTTGTCTAGTATTCAACAGATAGATGACCCTTAAGTGTGTGACCCTGCATGTTCGGTGAAGTATAGAGATGATCGGAACTTTTCTGATCAATGATCAATAGCGGAACCGTGGACATCCATATTGATCACTATACCGGTTTTGTCCTCTTTTCTCGTTCCCGCGTTCCGGCATCCCGTGATCAAATCATGCTATGTCTGGACAGACGATGATGGATACCGTAACACCAAGGGGGCCCAGAGAATATCTCTCCATCGTCGGAGGAGCAAAAAACCCAATCTTGAGCTATCTAATCCCTTGTCATACTTTTGTGTGAACCCGAAAGCCGCCGTAATAGCCACCCTATTACGGATAACGTTTAATTAAACCCCAAAGTTCATGAAGCAAGTATGAAGGAACTCGATACTCTCATGGTCTAAGGAATTATGCAAACGCCAACTTTCTCTGTATTATAAAACCATTAACTTGTGATGAATGTATCTCATAGCATAACATCAATATGGGTCAATTCAACACAAGTGTTCTTACAACATTATGTCCTCAAAATTGCCGGCATAGTCATGCCCATGATCAGGAAAACATGACCATCAAGCAATGCTTGAGCTATTCTTAGAGGGACGACTATGAATGTATTTTACCATTTATTATTCCACACATGCACATGGGTTTTACTCAGATCCTTTATGGATATGCGGGCTCAAGGACAATTGCAGTTTTAGCATAGAACATAAACATTAATTACAAACATGGAGATAAATAACAACAGTTATTATTGCCTCAAGGGCATATCTCCTACAATAACACGATGATCAAAACGACAACTTACAGGTTTATCGGAAAGTATGACAAGGGGCTAGATAGCTCAAGAATGGCATTTGCTCCTACGATGACGGAGATATATTATTGGGGCCCTCTCGGTGTGATGGCATCTATCAGCATCTGGCCAGACACAGGTGACTAGCTCACAGGGATGCCAGAACTTGACAACGAGAAAGAAGAAGAAAACCGATAACGAGAAGACCGGTATAGTGAGCATGTGTATGACTCACAGGGATACGACATATCTCACCTCCAGGATTTGTAACATATCGTGAACCGAAGGGGCTAGCATATGGTAATGAAAGGTTCACTCGAATATCATTCGTGTAAACATAGGGGTCAATATGGATGTCCACGGTTCCGCTATTGATCATTGAACGAAAGGTGTTTTGTACATGTCTATGTTTTACCAAACCTACAGGGTCACATTCTTAAGGGAATTACAATCTATTCAGTTTTAGTAGAGTGAGTAATATGATAAAATATTCACGGAATAGTTTCAGGAATGAAAGAAATAGTTTCAAAAGAAACCAGAAGTGTTTCGGGGTTACCGGAAGTGTTTCGGGGAATACCGGGAAATGATATATTGGCCGAAATTGTGTCCAGGGACCTAATATAAATAATAGAGGGCTTAGATAATTATCTAGGACTCCCTAATATTTATTTAGAGTCAATGGGCTAAAGAAAATATCAATAAGGCCTAGTAGTGGAGAGTTATTGGGCCATAAGGCCCATTAAGAGTAGGGCGCCCCCCTAGCTTCTTGGACAAGCTTGGGGGGGGGGGGGCGAATTGGATTGGGAGAGGCACTCCCTCTCCCTTGGGGAGCACCAAGGGGAGGATCCCTCCCCAAGTCGGCTGCCCTCTCTCCCCTACACCTATATATACTAAAGGATTTGGCCCCCAAGAAATGCACAAGTTCTATTGTTTAGAGCCTCCTCTAGGTCTCTTGTTCTGGTTCTAGTTTACACTTGATCTAGATTAGAGCTAGTTCTAGTTCCCTCTAATCCTCATAATAGAGAAGCCCCATGAGGTTCTCTTCTCTCCCTCCTATAATTCTCTGGTGACGTCAAGCTCTGGACGGCGAAGCGCTGCCGGATCGTAAAGCCCGAATGCGTGCAATCCGTAGAGAGGCCGTGCTTTCGTTCTTTGGTTTGAGGGATCATTCTTGAACGGTTCAAGGGACTTCATCAATGATCTACACCAACTGTTTTTCCACTGCAAGTCGAAGTTGGTAATGATCCGATCTAAACCTCTAATGCATCTTCGTAGTGATCCGGGATCTTGATCGTAGGGCGAATTTTTTTATTTTCTACTACGTTTGTCTACGTAGAGAACCACCACTGAATATCGAGTGACCATCCGAATCCATCGAGATCCCTATGGTCATATGTTTAAGCTTAAGATCTCATGGGTATGGAGAGAGAGACTACGTTGACTACTTAGGGTAACAAATCAGAGGGGAGCTCCGATCAGTCACTGATATGATGGTCTCACTGTGGTAGAGCCGTGAGAGTCGCAAACCTTTGATGGGTATTCTCCGTTTGTTTGCTAGAGTTTGGCCTCGTACATGATGCGCTTTGTGAGATGTTGGGACTCACTTGCGTGGGGCATGTTCTTCGTTCAGCTCCCAGGATCACATCATCTACTAGTTTAATTAATAGTGGAACTCATCACTTGGTTAGGACACCATCCAGTTTATCTAGGAGTATCTTCTATGATGGAGGATGTAACTGGTCTATCTAATGAATAACGACTACACTTGTGCTAAAAAAATGGTGGGACTCATCAGTAGTTAGGCTTTACAACGATGATAGGATTAGCAAATGTTAATCTGTACTAGCATATTGGTTTTAAAGCGATGATAGGACTAACAAATGTTAATCTATACTTGCGTATTGGTTATACAACAATGAAATGATTCTCTCTCAAAATAGGCATTCGCCATGCTTTATAAATAAAGCATCAAACCACATCCATACAATAAGTGAACCAAGTGCGAAGAAAGGAAATAACAAGTCCGTTGTGGCAACAGCACAAACATGCCCAAAAATGAAAAGGAAAAAATATACAAGACACCTCGGGGGTGAGGTGTCAGCTACTAGGGGGCGCAGAGAACTGACGGCCAATCAGATGTACACAATCACACATGCCACCATGCGAGTCCCTATCCGACTCCCTATAGAGCGGCCACCACTGCTAGATCTAGGTAGTGTGCCACGGTCCGCTACTCCACATGCTGGGTGATGATCGGGACTAACACCGCCACCCCCGACTTGAACCGCTTCAGTCGATCACTCTTGAAGGAGGGTTGACGTGGTAGAGATGGGGACGGCGGGTGGCACCCTCCTTGTTGCAAGCCACGGTATTGTTGGGGAGTGCCGTGAGCAGCTCCTGGGTAGGCGGTGCCGGGATCACAAGAACTAGAGCCGGTGACTCGATCACCAGACGGAGACAAGAGAGCAAAGTCATGGGGTCTGTCTCTGCAGGACTCGACACCACACTAGGCCAACAAGGATACGAGGTATGCGAGACCTCCATCCCCACACTCATCCAGTCATCCCCAGCCCCATCCTCAGACTGGGTGAGGGGGGAGAGGTGGTCAGAGGGGAGGGGTCCTGCTGGAGGACTGGGGTTGCTGCCTGGACCTTAGTGGTCCTCCATCCAACCGTAGGAGGAAGGGTCATAGTAGTCAGCACTGTGTGACGACCCCGGGTTAATCGTGCACTAATCATACACGCAAATGCGCACGATCAAGCCTAAGGACTCACTTGAAGATATCACAACACAACTCTAAAACATAAATAAAGTCATACAAGCTTTATATTACAAGCCAAGGCCTCGAGGGCTCGAATACATAGCTCGATGGCATACAAGCGTCAGCGGAAGCATCAGATATCTGAGTACAGATATATTACAGAGAGAGAGATCAGCCTTCATAGAGGGGGGGCAAAATAAAATACTACGATCGAAAGGCGTAGGCCTCCTGCCCTGGACCCTCCGATCCTACTCCTGGTCGTCAAACGGCTCCTCGTAGTAGTAGTACTCGCCAGGCGGTTAGTAGTACTGGTCGTCGGCTGGGGCATCTAGCTCAGGGGCTCCGTCGTCTGGTGGCATCAAATGGAAAATGGGGAAAAAAGAAAATAAAGCAAACGTGAGTACTCATCCGAAGTACTCAGGAAGCAAGGATCTACACTACATATGCAACATTGTCAAAGGAATGGCTGTATATGTGGACTGGGCTGCAGAAATGCCAGAATAGAGGGGGAAAGCCTAGTCCTATTGAAGACTAGCATCTTCAACAATCTTCGACAGTCTTGCAGCAATAGAAGAGAACAGATGAACATAATGTAAAATAGTAGTAGTAGTATCATCAACCTCGACCTGAGATCCTTTCTCGACTCCCTGCGAGAAAGCAATCCCAGAGCCGTACTATCCAGTTCTCATCACATGTTCTAGTTGTACCGATCGGGATACAACTGAGTGTCCGTTACCATAGGACATGCTATCGATAGAAGTTTCTTCCCTGCCGGACACACTTTACTGGGTCATGCCCGGCCTCGGCTAAGCAACACGCCGCAACCCGACCAAATACTTAACAGAGAGGTCAGCACGCCGGACTAACCTATGCCCCCAGGGGTCTTGGGCCATCGCCCCGGGAACTCCTGCATGTTACATGGACCGCCGGTGAGCAGACCTAGCAACCCCTTATACAAGCGCGGTTGCGTTCCTAGTCCAACCCAGCTTGTGCCGCATCAGTCGCTGACGTCCATTAAGCTTCGGCTGAAGCATACGACGCAGAACGCCCATACTATGCCCATGTGATGGTTAGTGCTATCAGGCCAGAGGCCCCTCGGATCAAATATCCAAACCATAGTGGATTAGGAGCGCGCGGAAATGAGCAGAGACTCACGATCGATGTGACCCCGTCGCCCCGTCTCGAGGACTTGCGGAAAGGGTTAAGAATGCCCGGCCACACCTCGTAGTTATCTCGCGGGCACCATGCAGGTCAACCCGACTCCACATCACTTCGCATTAAGCTCGCGCGGGTACCCCTCAGGGCCGACCCGTCTTTAGTATCATGGTTCGTAGTCAAGTCTTAATATCCAAGGTAACTGTGTGTCTGACACCGAAGGGAACCCTGAGGAATCACCCTCGATGGAATTCCCGCTCGATGTTATCATCAAGGTGAACGAAGGAGGAATCACCCTCGAGGTCCACACTTGAGGAGTTGCGCGACGATGTCGTTATCGGGGGTGGTGTAGGAGGAATCACCCTCGCTTACCACGACCGAGTAACTAACCTACAAGGTTAACATCAGAAGTGCTGACGAGGTATCACCCTCGGCACTCGACGGTAACCCTGCAGTGTCGGCAACTAAGGGGAAGTGATGTGCGGTGCCAGGGTCTGGTCTTCAATCCCGATGATCGGGTCTTCTGATATCCAGCGGGGCAGTCGGGATCAAGTGGGGGTCTCTGTCGGGTCTCTACCCAGCCTATACTAATCAGTCTAGGATAACCAGAAAGGTAGCAAGGCAGGTTACAATAATCAAGCTATGCAGCAGATATAGGAAAACAGTAGCAGTAGCAGTTCTAATGCAAGCATAAGAGAGAAGAGAATAGACGATATAGGCATGCTCAAAATAGGGGTGCTTGCCTGTTTGCTCTGGGGCAAGGGCAAGGTCGTCGGTGGTGTGGTTGGGGACGTAGTCGTACTCCTGAGCTGCGTCCGCCTCGGGAGCTACGTCAACGTCGGGGGTCTACCGAGAGAGAAGAGGGGGAAGAAACAGGTAAACATAATGCAAACAAATGCAATACGGTGCGTGTGATGCTATGATGCAATGCAGGGTTGCCTAAATATGCATCTAAGTCATTTTAGTTATTTTTGGAATTAATCTGGGATTTATTTACCGAAGTGCGTGCACTATTCATCTGCCGGATTCGGCTCCGGAGTTACGAGTTCTTCTGCGTAGGGGGTTCCGATGAAGAAACAGACGTCACGATCAGACTCGGCTCGTCGTTCTGAGCAACTTTCATGTTTTAACTTTTTCGATCTGAGCTACGGTTTAAAAGTTATTGATTTTCAAAGTTTATTTGAATTTTTGAAATTTATTTGTTTACAAAAAATGAATTATGACGTCAGCATGATGTCATGCTGACATCAGCAAGTCAACAGACGGCTGACCAGGTCAAACCTGACAGGTGGGTCCAGTGGGACCCACATGTCAGCCTCTGTTAGTGTTAAACAGGGTTAAAATTAAACTAATTTGCTAATTAAGCTACTGGACCCACCTGTCAGTGTCTCATTAAATCAATTAATTATGTTTAAATCGTTTTAGTTAATTAGCGAGGGTGGGCCCCATCTGGCAGTGACTGTAGTGCCACGTCAGCAGCGCTGACCATGGTCAACGCGGTCAAAAGGCCCGCGGGGCCCAGCGGCAGCGTCACAGGGTGGGCCCCATGCCCAGCCACGTCAGCTGGCCGGCGGCTGAACGCCGGCGGCGTCAAAATACGGCGGAGGGCACGGGCGTGCGGCGGGTTTCGGCCACAGAGGGCCAAAACAAGCGCGGGGCGGCGCGTTCGAACGAGGAGACCGTGTCGCGTTCAACGCGAGCGGTGGCGCGGCCTGTCTTGGCCGGAAACGTTGCCGGCGAGCTCGCGCGCGGCGGCCGGAGTTTGGGTGTCGATGGTTTCGGGGCTACGAGCGGCCATTTGTCGCGCGTGGGGGCGCGTTCGAGAGCGCAGACGACACGGAGTCGAATGGCCTCAGTGGCGTGGCCTGGAATGGCCGGAACCATCACCGGCGATGAGCTACGGCGGTGGCAGCTTCGGGTGCTCGACGGGGAAAACTCTGGAGGCCACGGCAAGGCGTGGACGTGCGTGCGTTGGGCTCACAGAGAAGGGCTGAGCACGCCTACGTGCTCAGGCGAGCGTGCTAGCAACTAGGGCACCGGCATCGAGCTTCGCGGTGGAGCGCGGCTTGGCCATCACCGGCGATAGCGCTCGAGGCGACGAAAAAAAAGGGGGGAAACAGAGGGGAACTGCGGCTGTGCTCAACTAGCGGCCACGTAAGGCCTTTGACAGCTTAGCAGCAGCAGGAGCTCGCCGGAGTTGACGGATCTCGCCGGAGACAGAGTAGAAAAGGGGCGGCGGTGTTCGGTCGAAGCAGGGGTCCCCGGCTCCGTCTGCGAGCACCAGCCGACGTGGTCGACCACGGCGGAGCGCTACGGCATGGCGGCGCTGCAAGGTGTTGACGGTGGCCACGCGAACGACGGCGGGTGGCTGCGGTGGCGCACTGCCGATGGATCTGGAGGGGGAGAGGAGCGCCGCAGAGCGAGGGAGAGAGGGGGAGAGTGGATAGGAGTGGACGGGGGGGGGGGGTCGAGGGGCTCCTCCTTATCCTCTCCCCGCTCCTGTAACGTCGGTGGGCGGCGCCGTGTCGCCTGCTCACCGGCGCGGGCGCACGCAGCCACGGGGAAGTTGACACGCAAGGGAGGGAGATGAAGATGGGCCTGGTGGGCTGGGTCTAAGTGCACTGTGCACTTAGGCCCAGTCCATAGTAGGTTTTCCCCTTTTCTAATTTTTGTTTTTCCTTTCTATTTTCTGTTGCAAAAAGTTTAAGCCACTATTGCTATTTTGTAAAATATGGGAGTTGACCCAAATAATTCAATGCAATATTGTCTTTCACCAAAAAGTGGTTTGTACAGATTTGGAAACCATTTGAATTTGTATTGATTTTAAATGGATTTAAATATCTTATTTTGGTGCTGTTTCATCTTGTTAGAGTCACTTATCTAACTCCAACTATTTTGATGTTGATTTTAGAAATGTTCCTGGATTATTTGCAACATCATGTACATTTTAGTTTGATTGTTAGAAGAAATATTTATTTGACTCACAATTGTAATTTGAATTTTAAGTTGAAATATTTTTCTAATGCAATTTTATTAGAGTGATCATGATGACAAGGCAGGTTAAGTAGCTTAACCAGAGTGGGGTAACCTGGGGATGTTACACACTGTCCATGGCACGTCACTTTCATCATCATCGTTCTTGAGTAGGCGGCAACTGGGGACATTAGGTGGTGGGGAGGCCCTCTTCCTCCCCACCACCTCAAGCTCTAGGGTAATGATCCTCCCCACATCACCAAAGTAGAACTACAAGCGGCAGCCAAGCTTGTTGGGATTCAGACACTGCACCTTAAGCCAGACAGGACCGGCCCGAATTAGAAATAGCTTGTCAATAACCACAAGCTTGCCAATGGCCATAGGCATGGCCTTGATGATAGGCTCCTTTCTTTCCTCATCCGGGATCCCGTGGAGGCGCACCCACATCGGGATTTTCCCCAAAGAGGAAGGGTGAAGCAATGTAGTAACGGATAGTATTTCCCTCAGTAGAGAACAAAGGTTATCGAACAAATAGGAGATTCTCACAGACAAAGGTCGACAGTACCTACATACACACAAACAAAATACTTGCACCCAACGCAGGCAAGAGGGTTATCAATCCCCTTGTACTTGTTAATTGCAAGGATCAAATCTGATAGTGGGAGATATATAAATTGCAAATGGAAATAAAAACAAATAAATTGCAGCAAGTAAACTAGGGTTTTAGTAATATGATATGGATGGGCCCGGGGGCCATAGTTTTCACTAGAGGCATCTTTCTCAAGAACATAGTATACGATGGGTAAACAAATTTTTGTTGGGCAACTGATAGAAAAGCGCATAGTTATGACAATATTCATGGCATGATCAGTACATAGGCAATATGTCCGTGACAAGTAGACCGACTCCTGCCTGCATCTACTACTATTACTCCACCCCTCAACAAGCATGTCATGACTCTGTCTTCCTCACATAAGTACAAATCATGAGCAGCCCGGTGTCAAATCAAGCAATTGTATCATACTTTTTTACGCGCTTCAACATTTTCAGCTTCACTCAATATATGAGCGTAAGTCATGGACTTAGCACTACGGGTGGACTAGAATATGTTGCTAGAGATATATAAGGAAAGAAAAAATGGAGAAAGTCTCACATCAACTCGGCGGATCGTTAGGCAATGGAGAGGCCTTTCAACCAATATCAATGCGAGGACTAGGGATTGTCATGCAACGGATGCACTAGAGCTATAAGTGTATGAAAGCTCACAAATGAAACTAAGCGCGTGTGCATCCAACTTGCTTGCTCATGAAGACCTCGGGCATTTGTGGAAGCCCGTCACCAGAATATACAAGCCAAATTCTATAATGTAAAAATTCCCACTAGTATATGAAAGTGACAAATCATGGAGACTCTCTTTATGAAGAACATGGTGCTACTTTGAAGCACAAGTGTGGTAAAAGGATAGTAGCATTGCCCCTTCTCTCTTTTTCTCTCATTTTTAGTTTTTTTCTATTTTTTTAGAACAATATCTTGAACCTCATGCCCAGTTTTTTGAGGACTCATTAGTCTCCATCATTCTTTACCTCACTGGGACAATGCTCTAATAATGATGATCATCACACTTTTATTTACTTACAACTTGATAAACTGAAACAATATGACTCTATATGAATGCCTCTGGCAGTGTACCAGGATGTGCATTGATATAGCGTAACATGTATTACAATGATGAATGGTGGCTTTGCCACAAATATCATGTTAGCTCTATATGATCACGCAAAGCGATATGATGATGAACACACAAGTCATGTGGATAGTAACCGTGGAAGTTGCATGGCAATATATCTCGGAATCGCTATTGAAATGCCATGACAGGTAGGTATGGTGGCTTTTTTAGGAAGGATATAATGAGGCTTATGCGTGATAGAGCGTATCATATCACAGGATTTGGATGCACATGCAAAGTATGCAACGACTCTCGAGGTGAAAAAGGGCAATGCAAGGTACCGGAGAGGCTAGCAATATGTGGATAGGTGGGAGTGCCGTATTAGTCCATGAACTCACATTAGTCATAAATAACTCATATACTTATTGTGAAAATTTTATTAGCCCTCGAAGCAAAGTACTACTCGCATGCCCCTAGGGAGGAGGTTGGTAGGAGTTAACCATCGCGCGCCACCGATTCGAACAACACAAAGGATTTCATGGAGGAATAAAAATGCTCCAACATCCCTATCATGCCATGTCGGACACTTAAATGAGTAATACATAACAAGCTTTAATATCGATATCTTTACTAACCAATGATTATGAACTAATACCATTTCATATTACTACATCAATATAATTAAATCATACGCTTCATATTCAGTGATCTAACATGAAAGTTTTTATTATACCTCTCTTGTATACCTATCATTTTCAGACTAGTCTTATAAACCGTGCCAATTACCACTTCCTTTTTAGACACTCAAAAACATATAAGGGAAGTGTGACAGTGCAAATGATTTCTATAAAATATGCCTACCGCCGTGCTCTAAAGATATAAGTGAGGCACATGAGCAACTGCCTAGCTCAAAAGATTTAAGTGAAGCACATAGAGTATTCTAACAAATTGCGATGAATGTGTGTCTCTCTGAAAAAGGTGTGTCCAGCAAACAATGATTGTGTCAAACTATCAAGGAAGTAAAATAAAACTATGGCACAAGACGCTCCAAGTAAAACTCATATCGTGTGATGAATAAAAATATAGCTCCAAGTAACATACCAATGAATTGTGGATGAAAGAAGGGATGCCATCCGGGGCATCCCCAAGCTTAGATGCTTGGGTCTTCCTTGAATACTATCTTAGGGTGCCCTGGGTATCCCCAAGCTTGGGGTCTTGCCGCTCCTTATTCCTTTGCTCATCGTGATCTCACCCAAAACTTGAAAACTTCAGCGCACAAAACTCAACAGAAACTTTGTGAGGTCCGTTAGTATAATAAATCAATCATACACTTAGGTACTGTTATCAATTGATTGATAATTGTTCTTGCATAATATCTACTGTATTATAACTTATCCATGACTTATACCCGCCGATATAATCCATAGCATCATCAAAACAAGCACACTATGCAATAAAAATAGAATATCTCTAAAGTAGAACAGTCTGTAATGATCTGAATTGAAACCATACTTCTGAAACTCCAAAAGGTCTGAAACATTATGACAACGTAGAAAATTTGTATCTCAATACAGTGTAAAAATTTCAGCAATTTATCATGTTCCAGTAAAATATATAAATTCAAGCACTGGGCGCAGAAGTTTCTGTTTTCAAACAGCATCAATCATACTATCATTTAAATCATCCCAAAGGCATTACTTGGCAGAAACACTAATTAAAATATAAAAACACAATCATTACAGTAGAAATAATCATTTCATCACTCCAAAATAGAAAGTAAAAATTGCAATAAAGATAAGTATTGTGTTGCCTCCCAACAAGCGCTATTGTTGTATGCCCCTAGCTAGGCATAATGCATAGTTTCAAGTGTTATCATCTTTCGATTACTTTTGGGCCAAGTCCTCAAAAACTTTCCTCATTAATTATCTACTCTCATACTCTACTCTCCTTGTAGGTGAGCTCAAATAATTGAAGGGACTTTGTTTGGTGATTTTAACATTCATAATTTCAAAATCTTGATCATCCCCATGAAAGTCCTCATATAAAATACAAATTTCATCATCAATAGGATCCCTAGCAGTGTTTTCAAACCATTCCTAATTAAATCCCTCATTAATTCCTTTAGTGATCCATCCAAATTTATCATAGGTTTTATTGTATAAAGCTGTAACATCCCAAATTTTCTATTAGGAATGTTATACATAGGTCATCATTTGCATATCATATTTTATTTGCATTTTTGATTGTGATCCTAGAAATCTTAAGCAACTCAAGGACCCGCTGAGAGAGTAGGAGATTTTATTATTTTCATATTTGAATTTTCTCAAATATTGAAAAGGGGATCATTTTGGTTTTATTTATTTTTCTTTCCAAAATATTTCATATTAAAAACATATGAGAGGAGATAACATGACTTCTCCAAAAGGACAGAAATATTGGAGGAAAAATGTTAAAACCAAATAAATAATTTTATTTGGATTTTATTGCTATTTTATTTGAATTAGAAAAATATGCATTTTTCAAAATTTGCATTTTTAGGCCAAGAAAATGTTCACTTTGATCTAAATATTTTACTTAGACGGTGATAATTGTTTTTGGCATTTTTTAGAATTTATTTTATTTTATTTAGGATTTTTGTTTCAGTGGAATTTAAAAAAAATATATATATATATATTCGCCCGACTGGGCCGAAGGCCTAGCCGAGCCAGGCCGCCGCCGCCTACCTCCGCCGTCCCCGAGCCGGACTCCGGCAGGAGTCCGAGACCCGCCGTCGCCCAGAGCAACCACCGCCGCCGCCTGCTAGCGCCGCCGCCGCCGCTGCTAGCTGCTGCCCCCGCCCGCGCTAGCCGCCGCCGCCGCCCCGCAGCCCCGCCGCCGCCGTCGCCGCCGGATCTCACCGCCGTCGCTGCCGGTTTTTTTCGGTTTAGGTAAAAACCGTCTCGGTTTTTTTTAAAACCCTAGTTCGGTTTTTATTTTATTTTATTAGATCGGTTCGGTTTTTCGTAGGTTTCGTTATTTAGCGAACGTTCGTTCGTTTAGATCTGTTAACGAACACTTTCGTTCGTTTGTCTCTATTAGCGGACGTTCGTCCGATAGATTTTTCTTTTTCTGCCAGGGACCTATCCGCGATTACTTTTATCACAGATTAGCCCCTGATCTTCAAACCCTCGCCGTTTCTAAACCGTTCGTCCAAATCCAGTGAAACCAACGCCGAAATCTTCGTCTCGAACCCCTCTTTATGTTTAATCAACTTGAACATGATTTTGACAATTTCAAATTTGGTTTCAAGCAGATTTGTTTTCAAAGTTCTTTTGACCGTAGATTCAGTTTCATAGCTCCGATTCGATTGATTCTTTTTGCAAATCGAAGCTCTTCAGTTGCACTTTCAGATTTGATCTTCTTATCTGAGTTTTGCCCTTGCATCTATGCTCGAGTGGTTATGTATGCTATTGTTTGTTTGCGATAGAATTCCCGGAGTGCGAAGCGTGCTACTACGAGTCTCTAGGGTTTGCAGATCGTCAACAAGGCAAGTAACACATTGATCATACTCTTTTCATACCCAGTTTTTATGCATTAGTTTCAATCCTCAAACATTGCATGATTAGGATGTGATTAACTTGTGGGTATTGGGAAGTAGATGATGAGGTAGAACCTATTGCCCTTTATTATCAAACCCTTGGGAGTTACTTCCACGTTTTGCTCATATTGCCATGCTATGCTCGTAGACGTGGATTGGGTTTGAGTGTATCCATGACAGATGTGAGATTGTTAATTAATGGTTAACTTAAGGTGGCTACTTAAATACACATCTGGGTGGATTGGTTGCAGGCACATGGGGATATACCAGTGTTGTCTTTTTGGTTCGCCACCGAGGCTCAAAGGGATCATAAGATTATTCATGCTAGAAACTTCCGTGTGCAGCCACAAGCTATTATGGGCTCTAGCATAGTTGAGTATGTTGCATGACCTCTTTCAGTGGTAGGCTAGCAGATGTAGGGGAAAGTAGGTGTAACTGTCTACCCAGAGTAAAGAGTAAATGCTTCAGAAAGACTGTGTCTTGGTCATCCGTTTCTCAAACACCATGAAGTGCGAGAAATCCAACGGAGGAGATCGAGTCTTGTGGAGAAAAGTGCACAAACCTCTGCAGAGTGTATAAACTAATCATGATTAGACGTGTCCCCGGTTATGGACATCTTGACTATCTGGTACTTGAATTATTGATTTGATCTCATCACTCTAAAATTAATTTGTTGGGTTTAACGATTACTTTTAATTGGGATTGAGATGGGGATTTACCTTCTCAATGTTTAACAACTACCATGATAGTTAAATAAAACATATTCCCTTGATGCAGGGAAAAATTGGCTTTTCGCAAAACAATATAACACTAGGGCTTTCCACCGGCCATATATGCATGTAGTGATAGCATTTATCTGTTCCTTGCTCTATTGTGTTATATTGCCAGCATATTCCATGTGCTGACCCGTTTCGGGCTGCAACATATCATGTTGCAGACTTTTCAGACGAAGAGTAAGGTGCGCAAGGTCGTTGTCATGCACTCAGCTATGCCGTTGGAGTTGATGGACTCACTTTATCTTCCAAGTCTTCCGCTGTTACTTTATTTAGATGGCCTTAAGCCATATTTATTGTAATAAGTTCTCTTTTGAGACATTCGATGTAATAAGTGTGTGATTGCACTCTGTAATAAATCCTTCGAGTACTGTGTGTGTCAGCATTACCGATCCAGGGATGACACTTGAACACAGAGGTTTGACCATCTGAGGTCGGATCGCTACAAGATGGTATCAGAGCACACGCTGACTGTAGGACACGACCACTAAGACAAGCCATAGGTCACTCTTCTCTACTCATTTCTGACTCTCTCCATCTTCTACTCTCTAGGATGGCGGACTCAAGGAACAAGTTTGCACAACCGGATGAAGACACACCCTTTGGGAGACACTTGAAGGAAATCACTAAGTACCTGAATATCGGAATACCAAGCTTCACCGGGACCTACACCGCCACTTTGCCAGAAGAGGAGCGTTGGATGATACGAGTTCAAGTTCCAGGAAGGACGTTCATGCCAGTTACCGAGTCCATAGAGTTTTCCTTTGATGCACCAACCTGGAGTCTAGGTAAGAGCATGGCAGCCCACATCGCCATGGGACGCATCGGTGAAGTTTATCACAAAGATCTTAAGGACACCATCTACCAGATATGTGGGCGCCGAGATGAGCAATGGGAAATGATCAGCACCAGGAAAAACAGGTCCATTGCAGCTTTCATCCAGGAGTTAAACCAGCACATTCGTCGACAGGAGAACCAGATGTGCGCAAGCATGATAGATTTGAAGAAGGTAATGACCAGGAACATGGAGCTAGAAGAGGAACTCAAGTCTACACGCGACGGATACGAGGAGGAAATCGCAGTACTAGTGGAGAAGAATGACGACCTGACAAGGAAGCTAGGAGTATTCATGGGAGACCCTGCGCCAGGAGGAGATGACAACCATCCCAAGGACTACATCATCATCGACGACACCGACTCTGACCCCGACAGTAGTGATGATGACTATGAAGACGAAGCTGGAGCGGATATCATGGAGTCTTCCACCGATCAAAATTTCTAGATGACCACCATATGATCAGTAGTATTTCCCCATGTATATAGTAGTAGTCCAAGCACTTTTGTAACGATAGTTAGATCGATTGTATGCCCCTTCTTGAATTGAATTTGGTGTGATATGAATGTGTTTGTCTCATGTGCATATGGGTAGTGCTTTCTCATTAGACCTCACTCTATTCTAATCTCTCCCCTCTAAACCCATCAGATGCCTCCGAGACGCGACACCGGATTTGTCTTCCCACCGGAGATCACACAGTTGATCCAGCAGCAGAATGCCTTGATGCAGATACTAGTCCAGAACCAAGGCAACAACACCAACAACAACAACCCACCGCCCCCACCTCCAGTTGACAATCTAGCCCGTTTTCTGAGGTTGCAGCTGCCGGTGTTTTCCAGTAGCACCGAGCCAATAGTTGCTGATGACTGGCTACGCAGGATTGGAAGGGAGTTGACCACCGCAGGATGCACAAATGCTGAGAAGGTGCATTTTGCCGCACATCAATTGGATGGACCCGCAGCCTCATGGTGGGAGAATTACACAGCCACATTCCCTATAGCCAATGTCACCTGGGATCAGTTTCAGCAAGCATTCCGCACTGCACATGTCTCAACCGGAGCTATGAGCATGAAGAAGCGTGAGTTTTGCAACTTGCGCCAAGGAAACCGTACTGTGGGGCAGTACGTGGATGAGTTCAGTAAGTTAGCTCGCTATGCCCCGGATGATGTGGCCACTGATGCCGCAAAGCAGGAGAAGTTTATGGAAGGGTTGAATGATGAGATGAGCATGCAGCTAATGGTAGCAACATTCGCTAACTACCAGGAGCTGGTAGACCGGGCTCTTATGATTGAAGGGAAGCAGCAACAGATTGAGAGCCGCAAAAGGAAGTATGGACAAGGGAAGTACAATTCAGGAGCTCAGCAGAAGCCTCGTTTTACCCCGAACTCGGGAGGATATACACATAACCATGGAGGCCATACTCACAACGGAGGAAGTTTGCATAACCACAGTGGCCCCAAGAATGGAAACGGGAATGGAGCAGGTAGCAATCAGAACCGCTCTAACCCAGCCACACCCGCCAAGAAGGATCAAAGTCACATTACTTGTTTCAAGTGCGGGAAGACTGGACACTACGCCAATGAGTGTCCTGAACCGAAGAATGGTAATGGCAATGGAAGCTCTGGGAAGAAGCCCAACCCTTTCAACAGGGGACAAGTGAACCACGTTAACGTGGAGGAGGTTGAAGAGCAGCCAGATGTAGTTATAGGTAAGTTTTTGGTTAAGTCATTTACTGCAATCGTTCTTTTTGATACTGGTGCATCGCATTCATACATTTCAAGGGGATTTGTGGATAAGTATAAGTTGCCCACTAAAGTTTTTAGGACACCTATGTTAGTAAGCTCACCAGGAGCGGAGTATATGGCAAGTCAAGGATGTTTTCAGATGCAGTTTACTATAGGTAGGCACGTGTTCCCCTCAGACTTAATAATTTTGGAGTCACAAGGATTGGATGTGATACTAGGCATGGATTGGCTATCGATGTATGGAGGAAACATCGATTGCGCCAGTAAGTCAATTATGCTCACCACCCCGGAGGGAAAAAGGATCAAGTATGTATCCAGGCACGCGTCAAGGAGAACCCAAATAAATTTCCCTCTCAGGAGTTGTTCAGGAGGAAGTGCCAGTAGTGAAGGATTACCCAGATGTATTTCCAGAGGAGTTACTAGGCATGCCGCCGGATCGAGACATTGAGTTTTTGATAGAGCTGTTGCCAGGCACCGGACCGATATCGAAGAGACCATACCGGATGCCCGCAAATGATCTGGAGGAGATTAAGAAGCAGATCAAGGAGTTATTGGAGAAAGGTTACATTCGACGAAGTTCATCACCGTGGGGAGCCCCAGTGCTCTTGGTTGAAAAGAAGGATGGATCATTGAGAATGGTTGTTGATTATCGTGCATTGAATGAAGTGACGATCAAGAACAAGTACCCACTGCCGATGATCAATGATTTGTTTGATCAGTTGCAAGGAGCTAAAGTGTTCTCCAAGATCGATTTGAGATCAGGATACCACCAGTTGAAGATCCAAGAACCGGATATACCTAATTAAGACAGCCTTCACCACAAGGTATGGGCTATATGAGTACACGGTTATGTCATTTGGATTGACTAATGCCCCTGCCTATTTCATGAGTATGATGAATAAGGTGTTCATGGAGTTCTTGGATAAGTTTGTCGTGGTGTTCATTGATGATATCTTGGTATACTCGAAGAATGAAGAGGAACACAAGGAGCATTTGCGTTAAGTTCTCGAAAAGCTCAGGGAACATCAGTTGTATGCCAAGTTCAGCAAATGTGAGTTTTGGTTGAAGGAAGTTGGATTTCTTGGACATGTTATATCAGGAGAAGGAATAGTAGTAGACCCCACCAAGGTTCAGTCAATCACTGAGTGGTTGGCACCCACCTCAGTTGGAGAGATCCGCAGCTTTCTTGGACTTGCAGGATATTATCGGAGATTTATTGAGAATTTTTTGAAGATTGCGAAGCCTATGATGGAGTTATTGAAGAAGGACACCAAGTTCAAGTGGACAGATGAATGTGAGGCAAGTTTTAAGGAGCTGAAGAAACGTTTGGTTACAGCCCCAGTACTGATTCTGCCGGATATACACATGGATTTCCAAGTGTATTGCGACGCTTCTCGCTTAGGACTTGGAGGTGTACTTATGCAGGACGGAAGAGTTGTCTCATATGCCTCATGTCAGCTTCGACCGCATGAGTTGAATTATGCCACGCATGATTTGGAGTTAGCAGGTGTAGTTCATGCACTCAAGACCCGGAGACATTTTCTTATTGGGAACCGTTGTGATGTGTACACGGATCATAAGAGTTTGAAGTACATTTTCACACAGAAGGAGCTGAATCTCAGGCAGAGTAGATGGTTGGAGCTTATAAAAGATTATGATATGAAGTTGCATTATCACCCAGGAAAGGCCAATGTCGTAGCAGACGCTTTGAGCCGGAAGAGTTATGGCAATACCCTCATAAGCGGAGGATTACCAATGGAGTTAGCCGAAGATCTCAGGGAGCTTCCTTTGGAGATAGTCCCTAGAGGTTTTGTCGCAGCAATGGAGGTAACGTCAACATTATTGGGAAAGATTCGAGCAACACAGAAAGATGATAAGGAAATTGATGAGATAAAGGAGAGGATGAGCAAAGGAAAAGCCAAAGGTTTTCGTGAGGATGAGCACGACACTTTGTGGTTTGAGGACCGTGTTTATGTACCCAATAATGCGGAGATCGGGAAGTTGATACTACAGGAAGCTCATGACTCGCCATACTCGATACACCCTGAAAACACAAAGATGTATTTGGATCTGAAGGAGCATTTCTGGTGGACTGGTATGAAGAAGGACATTGCCGAGTATGTAGCCGTATGTGATGTATGTCAGAGAGTGAAAGCAGAACATCAGAAGCCAGCAGGATTATTGCAGCCTATGCCGATACCCGAATGGAAGTGGGATAAGCTTGGCATGGATTTCATCACCGGATTACCTAGGACCCGATCAGGATATGATTCTATCTGGGTAATAGTGGATCGTTTGACCAAAGTGGCTCACTTTATCCCAGTGAAAACCACCTATATGAGTGCAAAGTTGGCCAAGATATATATGACCAGGATCGTATGTCTGCATGGAGTTCCGAGGACCATCGTATCAGATCGAGGGACACAGTTTACTTCAAGGTTTTGGCACCAGCTGCACCAGACCTTGGGTACCAGGCTAGAGTTTAGTACAGCTTTTCATCCGCAGACCGATGGACAAACCGAGAGAGTCAACCAGATTCTGGAGGACATGTTGAGAGCTTGTGCACTAGATTACGGATCTAGTTGGGATGACAATTTGCCCTACGCGGAGTTCTCATACAACAACAACTACCAAGCCAGTTTGAAGATGGCCCCTTTTGAAGCTTTGTATGGAAGGAGGTGCAGAACACCGTTGATGTGGGATGAAGTTGGAGACCATCAGTTGTTTGGACCAGATTTGATTAAAGAATCTGAAGAGAAGGTTAAGTTGATTCGGGATAGACTGAAGGTAGCCTAGTCCAGACAGAAGAGTTATGCAGACTCGAAACGCAAGGAGGTAGTCTATGAAATCGGAGACCGAGCATATCTTCGTGTGTCACCTCTGCAAGGAGTTAAACGTTTTGGAGTCAAGGGAAGGTTAGCCCCGAGATTTGTAGGACCATACCGAGTTTTGGAACGTATGGGAGAGGTGGCCTACAAGTTGGAGTTACCCGACGGACTATCAGGAGTTCATGATGTGTTTCACGTTTCCCAGTTGAAGAAGTGCCATGCAGAGATGGCCGATATTCCTCTGAGAGATACAGTACCTCTGGAAGCAATTCAGTTGGATAGTGATCTGACCTAGGAGGAGAAACCCGTCAAGATTCTCGAGTTTGCCAGCAGAGTTACACGCAGCAAGGTTATCAAGTTTTGCAAAGTTCAGTGGAGCCACCATACCGAGGATGAAGCCACCTGGGAACGAGAGGAAGACCTACGGAAAGACCACCCACACCTATTTTCTAGCCAACCTGAATCTCGAGGACGAGATTCGTCTTAAGGGGGGTAGGTTTGTAACATCCCAAATTTTCTATTTGGAATGTTATACATAGGTCATCATTTGCATATCATATTTTATTTGCATTTTCGATTGTGATCCTAGAAATGTTAAGCAACTCAAGAACCCACGGAGAGAGTTGGAGATTTTATTATTTTCATATTTGAATTTTCTCAAATATTGAAAAGGGGATCATTTTGGTTTTATTTATTTTTCTTTCCAAAATATTTCATATTAAAAACATATGAGAGGAGATAACAAGACTTCTCCAAAAGGACAGAAATATTGGAGGAAAAATGTTAAAACCAAATAAATAATTTTATTTGGATTTTATTGCTATTTTATTTGAATTAGAAAAATATGCATTTTTAGGCCAAGAAAATGTTCACTTTGTTATAAATATTAAATTTAGACAGTGAAAATTGTTTCTGGCATTTTTTAGATTTTTTTTTATTTTATTTAGGATTTTTGTTTCGATGGAATTTAAAAAAATATATATATCTTCGCCCGACTGGGCCGAAGGCCCAGCCGAGCCAGGCCGCCGCCGCCTACCTCCGCCGTCCCCGAGCCGGACTCCGACAGGAGTCCGAGCCCCGCCGCCGCCCACAGCAACCACCCCCGCCGCAGCCAGCGCCACCGCCGCCGCCTGCTAGCGCCGCCGCCGCTGCTAGCTGCTGCCGCCGCCCGCGCTAGCCGCCACCGTCGCCGGAGCCGCCGGATCTCATTGCCGTCGCCCGCCGGTTTTTTTTCGGTTTAGGTAAAAACCGTCTCGGTTTTTTTTTAAAACCCTAGTTCGGTTTATTTTATTTTATTAGATCGGTTCGGTTTTTCGTCGGTTTCGTTATTTAGCGAACGTTCGTTCGTTTAGATATGTTAACGAACGCTTTCGTTCGTTTGTCTCTATTAGCGGACGTTCGTCCGATAGATTTTTCTTTTTCTGCCAGGGACCTATCCGCGATTACTTTTATCACAGATTAGCCCCTGATCTTCAAACCCTCGCCGTTTCTAAACCGTTCGTCCAAATCCAGTGAAACCAACGCCAAAATCTTCGTCTCGAACCCCTCTTTCTGTTTAATCAACTTGAACATGATTTTGACAATTTCAAATTTGGTTTCAAGAAGATTTGTTTTTGAAGTTCTTTTGACCGTAGATTTAGTTTCGTAGCTCCGATTCGATTGATTCTTTTTGCAAATCGAAGCTCTTCAGTTGAACTTTCAAATTTGATCTTCTTATCTGAGTTTTACCCTTGCATCTATGCTCGAGTGGTTATGTATGCTATTGTTTGTTTGCGATAGAATTCCCGGAGTGCGAAGCGTGCTACTACGAGTCTCTAGGGTTTGCAGATCGTCAACAAGGCAAGTAACACATTGATCATACTCTTTTCATACCCAGTTTTTATGCATTAGTTTCAATCCTCAAACATTGCATGATTAGGATGTGATTAACTTGTGGGTATTGGGAAGTAGATGATGAGGTAGAACCTATTGCCCTTTATTATCAAACCCTTGGGAGTTACTTCCACGTTTTGCTCATATTGCCATGCTATGCTCGTAGACGTGGATTGGGTTTGAGTGTATCCATGACAGATGTGAGATTGTTAATTAATGGTTAACTTAAGGTGGCTACTTAAATACACATCTGGGTGGATTGGTTGCAGGCACCTGGGGATATACCAGTGTTGTCTTTTTGGTTTGCCACCGAGGCTCAAAGGGATCATAAGATTATTCATTCTAGAAACTTCCGTGTGCAGCCACAAGCTATTATGGGCTCTAGCATAGCTGAGTATGTTGCATGACCTCTTTCAGTGGTAGGCTAGCAGATGTAGGGGAAAGTAGGTGTAACTGTCTACCCAGAGTAAAGAGTAAATGCTTCAGAAAGACTGTGTCTCGGTCATCCGTTTCTCAAACACCATGAAGTGTGAGAAATCCAATGGAGGAGATCGAGTCTTGTGGGGAAAGTGCACAAACCTCTGCAGAGTGTATAAACTAATCATGATTAGCCGTGTCCCCGGTTATGGACATCTTGAATATCTGGTACTTGAATTATTGATTTGATCTCATCACTCTAAAATTAATTTGTTGGGTTTAACGATTACTTTTAATTGGGATTGAGATGGGGATTTACCTTCTCAATGTTTAACAACTACCATGATAGTTAAATAAAACATATTCCTTTGATGTAGGGAAAAATTGGCTTTTCGCAAAACAATATAACACTAGAGCTTTCCACCGGCCATATATGCATGTAGTGATAGCATTTATCTGTTCCTTGCTCTATTGTGTTATATTGCCAGCATATTCCATGTGCTGACCCGTTTCGGGCTGCAACATATCATGTTGCAGACTTTTCAGACGAAGAGTAAGGTGCGCTAGGTCGTTGTCATGCACTCAGCTATGCCGTTGGAGTTGATGGACTCACTTTATCTTCCAAGTCTTCCGCTGTTACTTTATTTAGATGGCCTTAAGCCATATTTATTGTAATAAGTTCTCTTTTGAGACATTCGATGTAATAAGTGTGTGATTGCACTCTGTAATAAATCCTTCGAGTACTGTGTGTGTCAGCATTACCGATCCAGGGATGACACTTGAACGCAGCTATTTGACCATCTGAGGTCGCATCGCTACAAAAGCTTTGGGTTACTCTAATTGTGGGACTTTCTTTTTAATGTTCTCACCATAAGCATGATAATCGTTAAATTCCAACCTACGCGTATTGTCTTGATCATGAAGGATTTCTTCTATAGGAGGATGCTCAAAGTCTATCTGATAAAAGGCAAAGATGTCCCTAGCTTCTCGGATTATATAATCAAACTCATGCATGAGAATGATATTGGTAATATTTTTAACTTTTGGGTCATAGATATTAGGGAGCTCAAAAAACATCTTTTGCAAAACAGGATGCAAATGCAAAAATTTCCTATCAAGTTTAACAACAAGCGTAACAATAGCATCCATATAACTATTGGTTTTATCAAGAATGAACCCACTGATTGATGGTATAACTCCTGTACAATTAAAGAATTCTTGGATGACATTCTTCCCAATAATATTCCCACTTCCCACACGATAAGTTTTGGTTTTTAAGTTTTGGGAAGTTTCATTATGATGAAATCTATTATCCGGAGGATCCTTATTAAGATCAAATAGTTTAGGATTTTCTTCATAAGTCTCGCTAGGACTATCTTCACTAGCACTTTCAACGATAACTTTCTCAAACTCAGACATGACAGGAACTTCAAGCAAGGGAGCAAAGAAGATAAATAATTTTTTTTGTGTTTGTGATTTTTTCTTAATGAGACTAAAAAGCAAATAAAAAGTAGAACATGTACATGATGATGTGTATGAAGGGACCTTGCTTTGTTTGATGAAGTCTCCCCGGTAACAGCGCCAAAAATTCTTTCTGCTACTTGTGAGCTGCGTTGGGATTTTCCCCGTAAAGGAAGGGTGACGCAATATATAGTAGCGGATAGTATTTCCCTTAGTAGAGAACCAAGGTTATCGAACGAATAGGTGATTCACATAGACAAAGGTTGATAGTACCTACACACACATGAACAAAATACTTGCACCCAACGCGGGCAAGAGGGTTGTCTATCCCCTTGTACTTGTTATATGCAAGGATCAAATCTGATAGTGGGAGATATTTAAATTGCAAACGGAAAGAAAATGAAATAAATTGCAGCAAGTAAACTAGGGTTTTAGTAATATGATTTGGATGGACCCCGGGGCCATAGTTTTCACTAGAGGCATCTCTCTCAAGAACGTAGCATACGGTGGGTAAACAAATTACTGTTGGGCAATTGATAGAAAAGCGCATAGTTATGACATTATTCATGGCCTTATCAGTACATAGGCATTACGTCCGTGATAAGTAGACCGACTGTTGCCTACATCTACTACTATTACTCCACCCCTCGACCACTATCCAGCATGCATCTTAAGGTATTAAGTTCATAACAAACAAAGTAATGCTTGGAGCATGATAACATAATGTAGACAGAATAAAACCAAGCAATATGATTGAACCCCATCGTTGTACCCTTAGTAGCAACAATAAAATACGTGCCTTGCTACTACTCCTGTCACAGAGTGAGGACACAGCAAGATTGAACCTACCACAAAGCACCACTCCCGCTGAATATAAATCAATCTAGTTGGCCAAACCAAATGGATAGATTGTACAAAGCTATAACAATCACACAACATAAAGTTCAAAGCAGACTCAATTACTTTCAATGATTAATCTGATATAAACCCACAATTCATCAGATCCCAAAAAACACACCGCAAGAAGATTACATTGAATCGATCTTCGAAGAGAACATTGCATTGAAGATCAACGGGAGAGAGAAAGCCATCTAGCTACTAGCTATGGACCCGTAAGTCCTATGGGAACTACTCACACATCATCGAAAGGGTAGTAAGGTTGATGAAGAACCCCTCCATGATCGATTCCCCCTCCGGCAGAGTACCGGCAGAGGCCTCCAAATGAAATCGCGAAAGAATAAAGGCTTGCGGTGGTGGAAGAATTATTTCGGGTCTCGCTCTGGGGTTTTTGGAATATTTAGGAATTTATAGTGCCGGAATTAGGCGAGAAGGAGCCATGTGGGGCCCGCAAGGCATCAGGGCGTGCCTACCCCCCCGGACGTGCCCTGTTGCCTTGTCGTCTCCTCGTCTGGCTTCTGGTCCTCCCCCCAAGCTTCTAGGGTCCCTCCTGGTCCAGAAAAAATCATCAAAAAGTTTCGTAGCGTTTTGACTCCATTTGGTAGGGTTTTCTATAAAAATAAAAACAAGTAGAAAACACCAACTGGAACTTGGCACAGGTTCATCATCTTCAAGAATGAAGATTTCGCTATGATACCATTCAGGTGGCCGGATAGCCCAACCTGATCTGCGCGATTCAGCCACAATCTTGTCTGAAGTTTCCACATGGGGTGCATAAACTTGCGGCTCGGTTATAGGGATAATTTGTGGAATTACTTCCGGTTCATCAGTCCTATCAACAGTTGCCAAAGATTCAATAATCTCATCAAGTTGGACTATCCTCCCACTCACTTCTTTAGCGAGAATTTCTTTCTCAAGGAAGTGTCCATTCTTTGCAACAAACACTTTGTTATCGGACGGGTGGTAGAAAGAATACCCAATAGTTTCTTTTGGATAACCTACAAAGTAACATTTGTCTGATCTTGGATCGAGTTTTTTAGGCTGTAAATGTTTTACATAAGCGTCACAACCCCAAATTTTAAAATGCGACAAACTGGGTTTCTTCCCATTCCACATCTCATGTGGTGTCGTCCTAACAGACTTTGACGGTGCCTTGTTTATTGTATGAGTGTTAGTTTTGAGTGCATGACCCCAAAATGATATTGGCAGTTCTGTGAGAGACATCATTGACCTTACCAAGTCTAACAGGGTTTGGTTACGTCACTCAGACACTCCATTTTTCTGTGGTGTTTCGGGGGGCGTAAGCTGTGAAACGATTCCATGGTCACTTAGATGTTGGCTAAACTCATGACCAAGATATTCGCCTCCATAATCTGATCACAGAAACTTAATCCTTTTGTTACGATGATTTTCTACCTCATTCTAAAATTCTTTGAACTTTTCAAAGGTTTCTGACTTATGCTTCATCAAGTAGATATATCCGTACCTACTTAAATCGTCAGTAAAAGTCATGAAGTAGAAATATCCACCACGCACGGCAGTGTTCATTGGACCACATACATCACTATGTATTATTTCCAATAATTCACCCGCCCGTTCAGGATTACCCGTGAACGGCGTCCTGGTCATTTTTCCCATCAGACAAGCTTCACATCTGTCAAATGATTCAAAATCAAAATATGGTAAAACTCCATCTTTATGAAGTCTTTGCATGTGTTTGTTTCCAATGTGGACAAGACAGCAGTGCCGCATGAAAGTGGTGGTGGTATGAGCATTCTTAAGGCATTTAGCTTCTACGTTAAAGACATCATTTTCACATTCAAGATTCAGAATGAAAAGTCCCCCCAACAATGGGTGCAAATCCATAAAACATATCCTTACAAGAAAGTGAACAACCATTGTTCTTAGACTTGTAGGAATACCCATCATGTATCAGACATGCTCCAGAGATAATGTTCTTACACAATGCCGGAACAAAATAATAGTTACTTAGTTCTAAGATAATTCCTGAAGGGAGACGTAGAGGCATGATGCCGATGGCTTGAGTAGCGATTCCAGCACCATTCCCGACGTGCATCATGACCTCATTCTTTGCCATCTTGTGCACTCTTAGAAGTCCCTGTATCGAGTTGCAAATGTGAGCAACCAATCTGGTATCAAATACCCAATATTTAGAATTTTTGCTAGCAAGCAAAATGTCAATAACATTAACTTGTATAACAGTTATACCTTTCCCTGTTTTCTAGGACTTCTTATCTGCCAGGTACTTCTTGCAGTTCCTCATCCAGTGTCTAGTGCCCTTGCAGTAGAAGCACTCAGGTTTAGTCTTGGCTCCGCCCTTAGACTTGGTTTGGGAGCCGGTCATACCGGTGCCCTTGCCTTTCTTGGACTTGCCCTTCTTTTTGAAACTGGTGGTCTTATTCACAAGCAACACATGCTTGTGATTCTTCCGTAGTCCTGCTTCAGCAGTTTTCAGCATAGCGAGCAACTCGGTCGTTGACTTGTTCATCCTATTCATGTTGTAGTTCATGACAAAACCATCGGAAGACGGGGGAGTGAAGCAAGTAACATGGTTGACACAAGTTTTGGTGGAATTGGAAATTCCAAGGCATTAAGCCTCTCAGTGTAGCCAATCAAATTGACCATGTGTTCGCCAACCGAACCTCCTACAGCCATCTTGCACTCAAGCATCGCCTTCGTGGTCTCAAAACATTCAGACTCGACATTGAGTTTATAGAGTGCGTCCAAATCCTGAATCATATCACGGGGAGACTTGAGTTCAAGATGTCTTTGAAGCTCTGAAGCCATGCAAGTTAACGTAAGACACTGCACCACAGTGTTATCTTCACTTTTAGTGGCCCAGACATTTTTCTCATCTGCCGTGGCACTTTCTGCTGGTTCTTTTGGAAGTGGTGTGTCAAGCACACACTCTTTCTTAGCACTCCTAAGGAATAGCCTCAAGGTACAGACCCAGTCTGCATAATTGCTTCCATTTGCAGCTAACTTCTCTTTCTCTAACATCGGGCCTAAGCTGAACGGGTGGTTGTGAGCCATTTGATCTACAACAGTAAACTCAAGTTTCACTTAGACTTTGTTCGTAATTAAATGCACTAGCGATTAAACATTTGAATTCTAAAGTGTTCTCCCACTCAAATCTATATCTCTCATAATTGATTGTGAGTGATACAAGACCCGTATATAAATTCAATGTCATGGAATCATCATCTCATGACGAGAATTTCAATCTGTAGGCCAACTTGCCGATCACATCTCTATGTGACTCTTGTTCATCTTTTGATGGGCTTGTTCCGAGCTCAGAACTATCCTGCCTGAACGTCAAGACAACCATGTGATCTTGCTGCAAGTTCTAACCTCACCCGCCTTACACTTCTCTAATCATTCGTGCCCATGCAACCATGTGGCACCCCGAAAAGATAGATGTTGTGATGGTGCTACACTTGGGAGAACACTAACTACTTGATATTTTTAAGTGAGAGATCACCTGAGTAAAAGTGACTACTACACAATCAAGAAGGGTGCATCAAGAAGGATACACATCTCAGGCAATTCATAATAGCATGATATGGTATAGCCCTTTCTAACGGAGAAATCTTTATTTTCTTCGTCTTCGGCTTTTGCGTCGGTGACTTTCTTTGCAAAACTTGTCATTATCTTGATGATGCATCAAATGATATTGCTATCAATATAGCTAATAAAATTAATGCATTACAACAAGGTTGACACGCAGGTCATTAAAGTGATAATCATCTGGCTCCAGCCATCATGCCGAATCATAACACGCATGTCATCTTAGTCGATTTACATTATATAGCCATCTCATACATAATCTTATTAAATTTGACAAAGACTATACCACATCACATGCCTTCCTGCAAAACCAAGTTAGACACCTCAAATTGGTTTGTGCAGATTTTATTTTACGTGGCTTCTAAGGTTTCGAAACAAACCACAGCTACCAATGTGTATCATCAAGTATGATTATTCAAGTCGCTAGATTAATTTTGCGGGGCGTATGAAACACGAGATAAAAAATCTCGAGCCCCATACTGAACTTCATCATATGCAAGAACCACGTGCAGATCATATCTCCTTGGCCCTTTAGTCTGCGAAATTTCATCTTTCTTTAACTATGGTGGAACCCAAATAACTGAAGCACTTCATTTATCTATCATGATCGCGGATTGCCAAAACTTTGTAAGCAAAATACCATCATGCTGTCAAGATTAGAAATACGTAGATTGAAGGGAAGCAACAAGAACATCGGGTAATAGATTTCATCTACTACCCGTATAAATAATTTTCAGCAATAGAAGTCATCTACTACAAAATTATATTGTGCAATACCCATACATCTAATGTATTCTAGATTGTAAGTTGCATCTACTCATAGCACGGCTCTTGATGCCACTGCAGGGGAACGCAGCAGAAAACAAAAAAATTCCCTACTACATACATGCCCATGACCACTATGAAGATGCATACAAGGTTTGATCTGATCATTACAGACTCATAGCGCAGCGGAAGTAGAGTCGATGAAGATCGTCGGTGCAGATTCCCACAGCTAGGATTTTACAACCTCCCAACCGCGAGGATGTACTCCCTCATTAGCCCCTCGGACAGCCCTTTGGGAGGCCCCTGGACAGCACTCAGACGGTCTCTATGACAACCCTTCGAGAGGACCCTCGAACAGCCCCTCGGGCAGAAGATCAAACCTATGACCTCTCTATGGGGTTGCACACATACGGTGTCAGCTATTCGGCAGGGCTTCGCCGTCCCGAACTAGTTCCTACCGGAACCCAGACAGCCTTTCGGCTCTACGAACTTACTTCGTGTGAGGGAGAGAAGAAAGCCAGATAATGCATGGCATGTGTATGAGAGAACTTGAGTGAGTTAGAGATCTCCTCTCCACCTCTATTTATAGGGTGAGGCAATGTGTAGAGGCCACTTCAAAATACCAAAATGCCCATGATATATGTCCTTCAGAAGGGCAAAATGGGGTGGCTAGTGGAGCTCCATGGAGGAGCTCCCCCCATGGCCGGCTACCATGTGTGGGGCACCCCCAAAGGGGTTCCCACCACCCCATGTCATCCCCTTGACTTTTGGGACAAAGCCCTAAAAGGTGGCTTTCCAAAAAGCCACCGAATAGTGGTTGTACCCTAATAGTGTTACCACTATTCACACCACTATTCATGACAACTTTTCATGAAATATTTTCATTGTCTGTTTAATCCGAGAAAATTTCGGAAGGTCCAAAACATTTCTGGCACCCCCTAAAATAATTTTGGATGCATTCCCGAACATTACCGGTATGTAGTTTGTCTCCGAAACATTTTCGGTTCTCACTCCGAAACTTTTCTGTCGTCTCCGAAACTTTTCTGATGACTTTCTCTTAGACTCGTTGTCTAGTATTCAACAGATAGATGACCCTTAAGTGTGTGACCCTGCATGTTCGGTGAAGTATAGAGATGACCGGAACTTTTCTGATCAATGATCAATATCGGAACCGTGGACATCCATATTGATCACTATACCGGTTTTGTCCTCTTTTCTCGTTCCCGCGTTTCGGCATCCCGTGATCAAATCATGTTGTGTCTGGACGGAAGATGATGGATACCGTAACACCAAGGGGGCCCAGAGAATATCTCTCCATCGTCGGAGGAGCAAATCCCAATCTTGAGCTATCTAGTCCCTTGTCATACTTTTGCGTGAACCCGAAAGCCGGCGTAATAGCCACCCTATTACGGATGACGTTTAATTAAACCCCAAAGTTCATGAAGCAAGTATGAAGGAACTCGATACTCTCATGGTCTAAGGAATTATGCAAATGCCAACTTTCTCTGTATTATAAAACCATTAACTTGTGATGAATGTATCTCATAGCATATCATCAATATGGGTCAATTCAACACAAGTGTTCTTACAACATTGTGTCCTCAAAATTGCCGGCATAGTCATGCCCATGATCAGGAAAACATGACCATCATGCAATGCTTGAGCTATTCTTAGAGGGACGACTAGGAATGTATTTTACCGTTTATTATTCCACACATGCACATGGGTTTTCCCCAGATCCTTTATGGATATGCGGGCTCAAGGACAATTGCAGTTTTAGCATAGAACATGAACATTAATTACAAACTTGGAGATAAATAACAACAGTTATTATTGCCTCAAGGGCATATCTCCTACAGTAACACGATGATCAAAACGACAACTTACATGTTTATCGGAAAGTATGACATGGGGCTAGATTGCTCAAGAATGGCATTTGCTCCTACGATGATGGAGAGATATTATTAGGGCCCTCTCGGTGTGATGGCATCTATCAGCATCTGGCCAGACACAGGTGACTAGCTCACAGGGATGCCAGAACTTGACAACGAGAAAGAAGAAGAAAACCGGTAACGAGAAGACCGGTATAGTGAGCATGTGTATGACTCACAGGGATACCGACATATCTCACCTCCAGGTTTTGTAACATATCGCGAACCGAAGGGGCTAGCATATGGTAACCAAAGGTTCACTCGAATATCATTCGTGTAAACATAGGGGTCAATATGGATGTCCACGGTTCCGCTATTGATCATTGAACGAAAGGTGTTTTGTACATGTCTATGTTTTACCAAACATACAGGGTCACACGCTTAAGGGAATTACAATCTATTCAGCTTTAGTAGAGTGAGTAATATGAGAAAATATTCTCGGAATAGTTTCAGGAATGAAAGAAATAGTTTCGAAAGAAAGAGGAAGTGTTTCGGGGTTACCGGAAGTGTTTTGGGGAATACCGGGAAATGATATATTGGCCGATATTGTTTCCAGGGACCTAATATAAATAATAGAGGGCTTAGATAATTATCTAGGAGTCCCTAATATTTATTTAGAGTCAATGGGCTAAAGAAAATATCAATAAGGCCTAGTAGTGGAGAGTTATTGGGCCATAAGGCCCAATAAGAGTTGGGCGCCCCCTAGCTTCTTGGACAAGCTTGGGGGGCAAATTGGATTGGGAGAGGCACTCTCTCTCCCTTGGGGCGCACCAAGGGGAGGATCCCTCCCCAAGTCGGCTGCCCTCTCTCCCCTACACCTATATATACTAAAGGATTTGGCGCCCAAGAAATGCACAAGTTCTATTGTTTAGAGCCTCCTCTAGGTCTCTTGTTCTAGTTCTAGTTTACACTTGATCTAGATTAGAGCTAGTTCTAGTTCTCTCTAATCCTCATAATAGAGAAGCCCCATGAGGTTCTCTTCTCTCCCTCCTCTAATTCTCCGGTGACGTAAAGCTCTGGACGGCGAAGCGCTGCCGGATCGTAAAGCCCGAATGCGTGCATTCCGTAGAGAGGCGATGCTTTCGTTCTTTGGTTTGAGGGATCATTCTTGAACGGTTCAAGGGACTTCATCAACGATCTACACCAACTGTTTTTCCACTGCAAGTCGAAGTTGGTAACTATTCGATCTAAACCTCTAATGCATCTTCATAGTGATCCGGGATCTTGATCGTAGGGCGAATTTTTTTATTTTCTACTACGTTTGTCTACGTAGAGAACCGCCACTGAATATTGAGTGACCATCCAAATCCATCAAGATCCCTATGGTCACATGTTTAATCTTGAGATCTCATGGGTATGGAGAGAGAGACTACGTTGACTACTCAGGGTAACGAATCAGAGGGGAGCTCCGATCAGTCACTGATATGATGGTCTCACTGTGGTAGAGCCGTGAGAGTCGCAAACCTTTGATGGGTATTCTCCGTTTGTTTGCTAGAGTTTGGCCTCATACATGATGCGCTTTGTGAGATGTTGGGACTCACTTGCGTGGGGCATGTTCTTCGTTCAGCTCCCAGGATCACATCGTCTACTAGTTTAATTAATAGTGGAACTCATCACTTGGTTAGGACACCATCCGGATTATCTTGGAGTATCTCCTACGATGGAGGATGTAACTGGTCTATCTAATGAATAACAACTACGCTTGTGCTAAAAAATGGTGGGACTCATCAGTAGTTAGGCTTTACAACGATGATAGGATTAACAAATGTTAATCTGTACTACCATATTGGTTTTAATGTGACGATAGGATTAACAAATGTTAATCTATACAACGATGATATGATTCTCTCTCAAAATAGGCATTCGCCATGCTTTATAAATAAAGCATCAAACCACATCCATACAACAAGTGAACCAAGTGCGAAGAAAGGAAATAACAAGTCCGTTGTGGCAACAGCACAAACATGCCCAAAAATGAAAAGAAAAAAAGATACAAGACACCTCGGGGGTGAGGTGTCAGCTACTAGGGGGCGCAGAGAACTGACGGTCAATCAGATGTACACCATCACACATGCCACCATGCGAGTCCCTATCCCACTCCCTATAGAGCGGCCACCACTGCTAGATCTAGGTAGTGTGCCACGGTCCGCTACTCCACATGCTGGGCGATGATCAGGACCAACACCGCCATGCCCGACTTGAACCGCTTCAGTCGGTCACTCTTGAAGGAGGGTTGACGTGGTAGAGATGGGGACGGCGGGTGGCACCCTCCTTGGTGCAAGCCACGGTATTGTTGGGGAGTACCGTGAGCAGCTCCTGGGTAGGCGGTGCCGGGATCACAAGAACTAGAGCCGGTGACTCGATCACCAGACGGAGACATGAGAGCAGAGTCATGGGGTCTGTCTCTGCAGGACTCGACACCACACTAGGCCAACAAGGATACGAGGTATGCGAGACCTCCATCCCCACACTCATCCAGTCATCCCCAGCCCCATCCTCAGACTGGGTGAGGGGGGAGAGGTGGTCAGAGGGGAGGGGTCCTGCGGGAGGACTGCGGTTGCCGCCTGGACCTTAGTGGTCCTCCATCCCTCCGTAGGAGGAAGGGTCGTAGTAGTCAGCACTGTCCATGGCACGTCACTTTCATCATCATCGTTCTTGAGTAGGCGGCAACTGGGGACATTAGGTGGTGGGGAGGCCCTCTTCCTCCCCACCACCTCAAGCTCTAGGGTAATGATCCTCCCCACATCACCAAAGTAGAACTACAAGTGGCAGCCAAGCTTGTTGGGATTCAGACACTGCACCTTAAGCCAGACAGGACCGACCCGAATGAGAAAGAGCTTGTCAATGACCATAAGCTTGCCAATGGCCATAGGCATGGTCTTGATGATAGGCTCCTTTCTTTCCTCATCCGGGATCCCGTGGAGGCGCACCCACATAGGGCTACGGCAAGATGATTCCTCGCGATCAATAATGGACATCAGGATGGACACTAGGATCTTGTGGATAGGGAGCATGATAGTGCCAACCTAAGTACACACACACACAAGGTCTCTGCGAGGGGAAGTGAAGGAAATATGCCCTAGAGTCAATAATAAAGTTGTTATTTTATATTTCCTGATTCATGATAAAGGTTTATTATTCATGCTAGAATTGTATTGATCGGAAACCTTAATACATGTGTGAATACATAAACAAACACCGTGTCCCTAGTGAGCCTCTACTAGACTATCTCGTTGATCAAAGATGGTTAAGGTTTCCTAACCATGGACATGAGTTGTCATTTGATAACGGGATCACATCATTAGGAGAATGATGTGATGGACAAGACCCATCCGTTAGCTTAGCATAATGATCGTTCAGGTTTGTTGCTATTGCTTTCTTCATGTCAATTACATATTCCTTCGACTATGAGATTATGCAACTTCCGGATACCGGAGGAATGCCTTGTGTGCTATCAAACGTCACAACGTAACTGGGTGATTATAAAGATGCTCTACAGGTATCTCTGAAGGTGTTTGTTGAGTTGGCATAGATCGAGATTAGGATTTGTCGCTCCGAGTATCGGAGATGTATCTCTGGGCCCTCTCGGTAAGACACATCATAAGCTTGCAAACAAATGACTAAGGAGTTAGTCACGAGGTGACGTATTACGGAACGAGTAAAGAGACTTGCCGGTAATGAGATTGAACTAGGTATGGAGATACCGACAATTGAATCTCGGGCAAGTAACATACCGATGGACAAAGGGAATTACGTATGTTGTCATAATGGTTCGACCGATAAAGATCTCCGTAGAATATGTAGGAGCCAATATGGGCATCCAGGTTCCGCTATTGGTTATTAACCGGAGAGGTGTCTCGGTCATGTCTACATAGTTCTCGAACCCGTAGGGTCCGCACGCTTAACGTTCGATGACGATATAGTATTATATGAGTTATGTGATTTGGTGACCGAATGTTGTTCAGAGTCCCAGATGAGATCACGGACATGATGAGGAGTCTCGAAATGGTCGAGAGGTAAAGATTGATATATAGTATGATGGTATTTGGACACCGGAAGTGTTTCGGGACGTACCTCCAGCCTTTCCCTCTCATGAGAGAAAGGAAAGGGGGGGCGTCACCCTCCCCTGCCTTTTCCCCGCTCCTATACATGGCAGGGCGGCGCCACCTTGGGAGAGACCCCAAGTAGGATTCCTCCTACTTGGGCGCCCCCCTTGGTGGCTCCTCCCTCACTCCCACCTATATATATGTGGGAGGGGGGATGTTTGTTTGAACTACGTCGGTATTTCCCCAAAGAGGAAGGGATGATGCAGCACAGCAACGGTAGGTATTTCCCTCAGTGATGAGACCAAGGTTATCGAACCAGTAGGAGAACCAAGCAACACTTCGTAAACAACACCTGCACACAAAGAACAAATACTTGCAACCCGACGTAAGAGAGGGGTTGTCAATCCCTCACGGGTGAAAAGATGGGTAAAATTGTAGTAGATTGGATAAATAGATCTCGCGGGAACGCGAGATAAAATAAATAGATAAAAATTGCAGCAAGGTATTTTTGGGTTTTTGGATTAATAGATCTGAAAATAAAAGCAAATGAAAATAGATCTCGAAGGCAAATATAATAAAGAAGAGACCCGGGGGCCGTAGATTTCACTAGTGGCTTCTCTCGAGAAAAATAGCAAATGGTGGAAAAACGAATTACTGTAGGGCAATTGATAGAACTTCAAATAATCATGACGATATCCAGGCAATGATCATTATATAGGCATCACGTCCAAGATTAGTAGACCGACTCCTGCCTGCATCTACTACTATTACTCCACAAATCGACTGCTATCCAGCATGCATCTAGTGTATTAAGTTCATGGAAAAATGGAGTAATGCAATAAGAATGATGACATGATGTAGACAAGATGTATTTATGTAGAAATAGACCCCATCTTGTTATCCTTAAAAGCAACGATACATACGTGTCAGTTCCCCTTCTGTCACTGGGATCAAGCACCGTAAGATCGAACCCATCACAAAGCACCTCTTCCCATTGCAAGATAAAAAGATCAAGTTGGCCAAACAAAACCCAAATATCAGAGAAGAAATACGAGGCTATAAGCAATCATGCATATAAGAGATCAAAGAAGACTCAAATAACTTTCATGGATAAAAACATAGATCTGATCATAAATTGAAAGTTCATCGGATCCCAACAAACACACCACAAAAAGAGTTACATCATATGGATCTCCAAGAGACCATTGTATTGAGAATCAAACGAGAGAGAAAAAGCCATCTAGCTACTAACTACGGACACGTAGGTCTACAATGAACTACTCACGCATCATCGGAGAGGCACCAATGAGGATGAAGAACCCCTCCGTGATGGTGTTTAGATTGGATCTGGTGGTTCTGGAACTTGCGGCGGCTGGAATTGATTTTCGTCGACTCATCTAGGGTTTCTGGAATATTGGTGTATTTATAGAGCAAAGAGGCGGTGCGGGAGGCCACCGAGGCGGGCATAACCCACCTGGGCGCGCCTGGGCCCCCAGGCGCGCCCTGGTAAGTTGTGCCCCCCTCGGGGCACCCCTTAGGTACTTCTTCGGCCCATCTTGTGTCTTCTGGTCCAGGAAAAATCCACAAAAAGTTTCGCTGTGTTTGGACTCCGTTTGGTATTGATTTCCTGCGATGTAAAAAACAAGCAAAAAACAGCAACTGGCACTGGGCACTATGTCAATAGGTTTGTACCAAAAAATGATTGTAAAACATCCAATAATGATAATATAACAGCATGGAACAATCAAAAATTAAAGATACGTTGGAGACGTATCAACCACCAATGTCTTATTTTGATTCGGTGGTATTGTGGGATGAAGCGGCCCGGACCAACCTTACATGTCCACGCACATGAGATCAGTTCCACTGACTGACATGCAACTAGTTTTGCCTAAAGGTGGCTGGCGGGTGTCTGTTTCTCCTACTTTAGTTGAATCGAATTTGACTCCGGCCGGTCCTTGAAGAAGGTTAAAACAACAAACTTGACGAATCATCATTGTGGTTTTTGCCATAGGTAAGAACGGTTCTTTCTAGAAGCCCGTAGCAGTCACGTAAAACTTGCAACAACAAAGTAGAGGACGTCTAACTTGTTTTTGCAGGGCATGTTATGATGTGATATGGTCAAGACATGATGTGATAAACGTTATTGTATGAGATGATCATGTTTTGTAAGATATCAGGCAACCGGCAGGAGCCTTATGGTTGTCTCTTTATTATATGAAATGCAAATGCCATGTAATTGCTTTACTTTATCGCTATGAGTTAGCAATAGTTGTAGAAGCAATAGTTGGGGAGACGACCACGACGCAACGATGGAGATCAAGGTGTCGAGCCGGTGACGATGGAGATCATGACGATGCTTTGGAGATGGAGATCAAAAGCACAAGATGATGATGGCCATATCATGTCACATATTTTGATTGCATGTGATGTTTATCTTATATGCATCTTATTTTTCTTAGAACAACGGTAGCATTATAAGATGATCCCTTCCCTAAATTTCAAGGTAAAAGTGTTCTCCCTGAGTATGCACCGTTGCTACAATTCGTCGTTTCGAGACACCGCGTGATGATCAGGTGTGATAGACTCTACGTTCACATACAACGTGTGTAAGACAATTTTACACATGCAGAATACTTGGTTAAACTTGATGAGCCTAGCATGTACAGACATGGCCTCGGAACACTGGAGACTGAAAGGTCGAACATGAATCATATAGTAGATATGATCAACATAGAGATGTTCACCATTGATGACTACCCCATCTCACGTGATGATCGGACATGGGTTAGTTGATTTGGATCACGTATCACTTAGATGACTTGAGGGATGTCTATTTAAGTGGGAGTTCTTAAGTAATTTGATTAATTGAACTTTAATTTATCATGAACTTAGTCCTGATAGTATTTGCAAATTATGTTGGAGATCAATAGCTCGCGTTGTAGCTCCCTTATGTTTTTGATATGTTCCTAGAGAAAACTAAGTTGAAAGATGATAGTAGCAATGATGCGGACTGGGTCCGTGATCTGAGGATTATCCTCATTACTGCATAGAAGAATTATGTCCTTGATGCACCGCTAGGTGACAGACCTATTGTAGGAGCAGATGCAAACGTTAGGAACGTCTGGCAAGCTCGGTATGATGACTACTTAATAGTTTAGTGCACCATGCTTTACGGCTTAAAACCAGGACTTCAAAAACGTTTTGAACGCCACGGAGCATATGAGATGTTCCAAGAGCTGAAATTGGTATTTTAGACTCATGCTCGTGTCGATAGGTATGAGACCTCTGACAAGTACTTTGCCTACAAGATGGAGGAGAATAGCTCAGCCAGTGAGCATGTGCTCAGAATGTCTGGGTACTACAATCGCTTGAATCAAGTGGGAGTTAATCTTCCAGATAAGATAGTGATTGACAGAGTTCTCTAGTCACTATCACCAAGCTACTAGAACTTCGTGATAAACTATAGTATGCAAGGGATGACAAAACGATTCCCGAGCTCTTCGTGATGCTGAAATCGGTGAAGGTAGAAATCAAGAAAGAGCATCAAATGTTGATGGTTAATAAGACCACTAGTTTCAAGATAACGGGCAATGGAAAGAAAGGGAACTTCAAAAAGAATGGCAAGCAAGTTGCCGCTCCCGTGAAGAAGCCCAAAGCTGGACCCAAGCCTGAAACTGAGTCCTTCTACTGCGAAGGAAATGGTCACTGGAAATGGAACTGCCCCAAATACTTGACGGATAAGAAGGATGGCAAAGTGAACAAAGGTATATTTGATATACATGTTATTGATGTGTATTTTACTAGTGTTTATAGTAACCCCTAGGTATTTGATGCCGGTTCAGTTGCTAAGATTAGTAACTCAAAACAGGAGTTGCAGAGTCTAGTTAAAAGCGAGGTGACGATGTGTGTTGGAAATGATTCCAAGGTTGATATGATCACCATCGCACACTCCCTCTACCTTCGGGATTAGTAGTGAACCTAAATAAATGTTATTTGGTGTTTGCGTTGAGCATGAATATGATTAGATCATGTTTACTGCAATACGTTTATTCATTTAAGTCAGAGAATAATTGTTGTTCTGTTTACATGAATAAAACCTTCTATGGTCTTACACCCAATGTGAATGGTTTATTGAATCTCGATCGTAGTGATACACATATTCATAATATTGATGCCAAAAGATGCAAAGTTGATAATGATAGTGCAACATACTTGTGGCACTGCCATTTGGGTCATATTGGTGTAAGGCGCATGAAGAAACTCCATGCAGATGGACTTTTGGAATCACTTGATTATGAATCATTTGATACTTGCGAACCATGCCTCATGGGCAAGATGACTAAAACTCCGTTCTCCGCAACAATGGAGCGAGCTAATGACTTATTGGAAATAATACATACCGATGTATGCGGTCCGATGAGTGTTGAAACACGTGGCAGGTATCGTTATTTTCTGACCTTCACAGATGATTTGAGTAGGTATGGGTATATCTACTTGATGAAACACAAGTCTGAAACATTTGAAAAGTTCAAAGAATTTCAGAGTGAAGTGGAGAATCATCGTAACAAGAAAATAAAGTTTCTACGATCTAATCGTGGAGGCCATATTTGAGTTACGAGTTTCGCCTTCATTTTAAACAATGTGGAATTGTTTCACAACTCACGCCACCTGGAACACCACAGCGTAATGGTGTGTCCAAACGTCGTAACCGTACTTTATTAGATATGGTGCTTTCTATGATGTCTCTTACCGATTTACCACTATCGTTTTGGGGTTATGCATTAGAGACAGCTGCATTCACATTAAATAGGGCACCGTCTAAATCCATTGAGACGAGACCGTATGAACTGTGGTTTGGCAAGAAACCTAAGCTGTCGTTTCTTAAAGTTTGGGGTTGCAACACTTATGTCAAAAGGCTTCAGCCTGATAAGCTCGAACCCAAATCGGAGAAATGCGTCTTAATAGGATACCCTAAGGAAACAATTGGGTACACCTTCTACAACAGATCCGAAGGCAAGTTTTTTTTGCCAAGAATGGAACCTTTCTAGAGAAGGAGTTTCTCTCAAAAGAAGTGAGTGGGAGGAAATTAGAACTTGATGAGGTAATCGTACCTTCTCTCAAATTGGAAAGTAGCACATCAGTGAAATCCGTTCATGTGATGCCTACACCAACTAGAGAGGAAGCAAATGATAATGATCATGAAACTTCAGATCAAGTTGCTACTGAACCTCGTAGGTCAACCAGAGCACGATCCGCACCAGAGTGGTACGGTAATCCTGTTCTGGAAGTCAAGTTATTAGACCAAGGCGAACCTACGAACTATGGAGAAGCTATGATGAGCCAAGATTCCGACTGATGGCTTGAAGCCATGAAATCTGAGATAGGATCCATGTATGAGAACAAAGTGTGGACTTTGGTGGACTTGCCCGATGATCGGCAAGCCATAGAGAATAAATGGATCTTCAAGAAGAAGACTGACGCTGATGGTAATGTTACTGTCTACAAAGCTTGACTTGTCGCAAAAGGTTTTCGACAAGTTCAAGGGGTTGACTACGATGAGACTTTCTCACCCGTAGCGATGCTTAAGTCCGTTCGAATCATGTTAGCAATTGCCGCATTTTATGAAATCTGGCAAATGAATGTCAAAACTGCAATCCTTAATGGATTTCTTAAAGAAGAGTTGTATATGATGCAACCAGAAGGTTTTGTCGATCCTAAAGGTGCTAACAAAGTGTGCAAGCTCCAACGATCCATCTATGGACTGGTGCAAGCATCTCGGAGTTGGAATATATGCTTTGATGAAGTGATCAAAGCATATGGTTTTATACAGACTTTCCGTGAAGCCTGTATTTACAAGAAAGTGAGTTGGGAGCTCTGTAGCATTTCTAATATTATATGTAGATGACATATTGTTGATTGGAAATGATATAGGATTTCTGGATAGCATAAAGGGATACTTGAATAAGAGTTTTTCAATGAAAGACCTCGGTGAAGCTGCTTATGTATTGGGCATCAAGATCTATAGAGATAGATCAAGACGCTTAATAGGACTTTCACAAAGCACATACCTGGACAAGGTTTCTAAGAACTTCAAAATGGATCAGTCAAAGAAAGGGTTCTTGCCTGTGTTGCAAGGTGTGAAGTTGAGTAAGACTCAAATCCCGACGACGGCAGAAGATAGAGAGAGAATGAAAGTCATTCACTATGCCTTGGCCATAGGTTCTATAAAGTATGCCATGCTGTGTACCAGACCTATTGTGTACCTTGCCATAAGTTTGGCAAGGGGGTACAATAGTGATCCAGGAGTAGATCATTAGACAGCGGTCAAAATTATCCTTAGTTACCTAAGAGGACTAAGTAAATGTTTCTCGGTTATGGAGGTGATAAAAGAGTTCGTCGTAAAGGGTTACGTCGATGCAAGCTTTGACACCAATTCAGATGACTCTGAGTCTCAATCTGGATGCGTATTGAAAGTGGGAGCGATTAGCTAAAGTAGCTCTATGCAGAGCATTGTAGACATAGAAATTTTTAAAATACATACGGATCTGAATGTGGCAGACCCGTTGACTAAACCTCTCTCACAAGCAAAACATGATCACACCTTAGTACTCTTTGGGTGTTAATCACATGGCGATGTGAACTAGATTATTGACTCTAGTAAACCCTTTGAATGTTGGTCACATGGCGATGTGAACTATGGGTGTTAATCACATGGCGATGTGAACTATTGGTGTTAATCACATGGCGATATGAACTAGATTATTGGCTCTAGTGCAAGTGGGAGACTGAACGAAATATGCCCTAGAGGCAATAATAAAGTTGTTATTTTATATTTCCTTATTCATGATAAAGGTTTATTATTCATGCTAGAATTGTATTGATCGGAAACCTTAATACATGTGTGAATACATAAACAAACACTGTGTCCCTAGTGAGCCTCTACTAGACTAGCTCGTTGATCAAAGATCGTTAAGGTTTCCTAACCATGGACATGAGTTGTCATTTGATAACGGGATCACATCATTAGGAGAATGATGTGATGGACAAGACCCATCCGTTAGCTTAGCATAATGATCGTTCAGTTCTGTTGCTATTGCTTTCTTCATGTCAAATACATATTCCTTCGACTATGAGATTATGCAACTCCCGGATACCGGAGGAATGCCTTGTGTGCTATCAAACGTCACAACGTAACTGGGTGATTATAAAGATGCTCTACAGGTATCTCCGAAGGTGTTCGTTGAGTTGGCATAGATCGAGATTAGGATTTGTCACCCCGAGTATCGGAGAGGTATCTCTGGGCCCTCTCGGTAATACACATCATAAGCTTGCAAGCAAATGACTAAGGAGTTAGTCACGAGGTGATGTATTACAGAACGAGTAAAGAGACTTGCCGGTAACGAGATTGAACTTGGTATGGAGATACCGACGATCGAATCTCGGGCAAGTAACATACCGATGGACAAAGGGAATTACATATGTTGTCATAACGGTTCGACTGATAAAGATCTTCGTAGAATATGTAGGAGCCAAAATGGGCATCCAGGTTCCGCTATTGGTTATTGACCGGAGAGGTGTCACGGTCATGTCTACATAGTTCTCGAACCTGTAGGGTCCGCACGCTTAACGTTCGATGACGATATAGTATTATATGAGTTATGTGATTTGGTGACCGAATGTTGTTCGGAGTCCTGGATGAGCTCACGGACATGACGAGAAGTATCGAAATGGTCGAGAGGTAAAGATTGATATATAGGACGATGGTATTTGGACACCGGAAGTGTTTCGGGCCGTACCGGGAAGAAATCGGGTCACCGAAAGGGGTTCCGGGCACCCCCGGCATGTATATGGGCTTAATGGGCTAAGGGAGGGACAGACCAGCCCACAGGGGGCTAGTGCGCCCCTTTCCCTAGCCGAACTGCAATAGGGAAGGAAAAAGGGGGAGGGCTAGCCCCTCCTGCCTTTCCCTCTCATGGGAGAAAGGAAAGGGGGGGGGGGGCGCCACCATCCCCTGCCTTTTCCCCGCTCCTATACATGGCAGGGGGGCGCCACCTTGGGAGAGACCCCAAGTAGGATTCCTCCTACTTGGGCGCCCCCCTTGGCTGCTCCTCCCTCCCTCCCACCTATATATATGTGGGAGGGGGGCGCCTAGCACACAACAAATCAATTGTTAGCCATGTGCGGTGCCCCCCTCCACCGTTTACACCACCGGTCATATTTTCGTAGTGCTTAGACGAAGCCCTGCGGCGATCACTTCACCATCACCGTCACCACGCCGTCGTGCTAACGGAACTGATCTACTACCTCGACGTCCTACTGGATCAAGAAGGCGAGGGACATCACCGAGCTGAACGTGTGCAGAACGTGGAGGTGCCGTGCGTTCGGTACATGATCGGTTGAAGCGCGAAGAAGTTCGACTACATCAACCACGTTGTGAAACGCTTCCGCTTACGGTCTACGAGGGTACGTAGACACACTCTCCCCCTCGTTGCTATGCATCTCCATGGATAGATCATTGTGTGTGCGTAGAATTTTTTTGTTTTCCATGCAACGTTTCCCAACAGGAAGTCCATCACGAACTCGGTGGGGGACAGCTCCCTGACCATCTAAAGGAAAGTTGCCAAAACCAGTCATCGTAGCTCATCGCAGATGAGGTGCATAGTGATGTCCACCGAAGAGGTGTTGTCATAGATCATGATCACCGCAAGGTAGGCAGGAACCGACAAAGCCTCATCCCCCATGTCGATGAAGAATAAGCCATGGTCCTTAATCCCATGACCTAGCATCTCTAGGTCATACGATCGAGTGTTGTTGGCTACTGAGTGAGACAAGTTCTTGAAAATGTAGCAATGAGCCAATCCTCGCAGTTCGACTGGAAGTGCCGAAGAAGACTGCAGTTGTAGCGCGCGAGCTGCCCTCCCGACTCCTTTTGTGTTGGATGCGCAGCCAGCTCCCTCTAAGCCAGTGCATGCCCGGAGCGGGAGTCGGTGGCAAGCTGAGTCACTGAGCAGAGCCCGCTCTAGATCCCCACCACCCTTCTTCTTCCTCCTCTTCTTCTTCTTCTTCTTCTTCTTCTTCTTCTTCTTCTTCTTTGCGGGCACCATAGGTTGACGCGGCGGCGGTGGGATGACCATAGTGCGGGTGGTTAGTGGATGAGGGGAGCGCCACCCTGCATACTTCCGATGGGGTGCTCTAGGCGGAGGGGAAGGAGAATGGGAATGGATCTATCTCTTCCTCACCCCGAGCTGCTGTCGGTGTGAGGGCCCCAAAAGCCATGGTTCGGCCTGTAAGCAAGCTGTCGGCGGGGGTCCTCCTTGCGGCGGTAACCATCGGGGAAGGCACGGGATGCGGGGACGTGGAGGTGGCACACAGGGGAATGATGGGAGGCAGCGATGGGGGATCTATGGGAGGGAGAGAGGCGGGATGGAGGGGATCACCGGTACCCCACCGGCGAGTGACGGCGTGTGGTGGGAGCACCCGTCGAAACAGCGTGTGGTGGGAGATCCATGATGCGGTGTGGGGGAGTGGCGGCACCGGTCACGTCAGTTGGGGGAGGAGGGGTAATCGAGGTAGCGCTTCGGTCTCGTATGGCCGTTGTCCCGGTCGCGCATGACGGCTCTGATGAAGGAGAGGCACTTCAGCGGGGGAGGGGTCACGGCGTAGGCTTTGGGAGAGATAAGCGTGGAGATGCACCTTGGGGCGGGATGCGAGATACCCTAGCTTTGGGTTGGTCGCACCATTAGGTAGCCAGAGCCACCGGACCGTGGGCTCTTGGGCCTCTGACCGAGCAAATGAGCCCAAATCGAAGCCCGGGAGACATTACTGGGCTATCGGTGTATCAACGGCCCATCATTGACCCAAAAGTCCTGGCTCCGCCAGCCTACAACCGAGCCTGACCTGGGCCACAACCGGACTGAAAACCGGTCCAATCCACCGTGGCCCATGGCCCAACCCTAGTGTCACCTCCCCCATATGCCCCGACCAGGCATGCCCTAGGTCACGTGACCCCGGCGGTGGTGGCACCGACGCCAGTGGTGGGAGGGCTGCGGAGCACCTCCCCGGTGATTCCCCGTCCACACGAGCGCCACCACGGGCCGCACGCGGTCGACCTGCCGTCTCCCAAGCGTCTGTCGCTGCCAGTTGCGAGGTGAGGAAGGTGGGTTCCTCGCCGCCGTGGTGGCCCTTCCCGGCATTCTGCCATGGCACCTTGTTTGCGGCAGCGAGTTAGTCGCCGAGGGAAGCCAGAACCGGAGATGGCACAGTGGCATCCTCCATGAGGCACGTTGCTTCCTTGTCGGTGATGTTAGACCACAACGGGTCGTGCGGGCGCCAGGTTGGAGGAGCAGATGTTGGGGATGCCAAAGGTAGGGCGAGGATAGCCACCGTCGGGACCTCATTGCCGGGGCCGGGGATGCCTTACGCCATCAGACCTGATCTCGCATTGCAAACCAGTTCACTCGTGGATGCATGTGTGGTTATCTCTTTCAAAGTGCAGCATTAGAGCAGATGGGAGTCATCTTTCTAGGGAACAATGTTGTGTGCCCATGCATCCGTGCAAGCAATAGATCCGATGATATGATTAACAAATGTTAATCTATACTTGCATATTTCAATATGCGGAGCACAGGATCAGATGGAGGGAGGTGGTGGGGAGGATAGGTCGAACCTCAGAGGTCCACTGCGTCGCTGTCGGAGAGGAAGCGCTGCCCCAGCACGCCAGTCGAAGCAGCCGCATTCTCCACCACCAATCACTCACTCCCCTGCTCGATGGAGGGGCTCTGCGGTCATGCTCCGGAGGCACCGTGTGGCAGCGCACTACCGACTGGTGACGAGGAGGAGCACCACGCGTCACGGTTGTGGCCAGGCAGCGGCGGCGGGAGCAGCGGTGGAACAGTAGTACAGCACACGCGGTGGCTCGATGAAGAGTTGAAGACCCTCTTGAGAGGAGCCAAACCCTGGCCTCATAGACGTCTAGGTGACTTCGAATCCGTGGGCTTTGATGGCGAATCAAGTCCATGGCGCTGCTGCTATTTCTCGTGAATTTTCTTGAGGAGATGGATGATTTCGGGTTTGGATTTGGAAGAACCCAAATATCGGAAGGGGAAAAAGAGATGAAGAGAGGTGATGAGTGAAAAAATAAAAAATGTACATAAAAAGTAAATATCAAAGAACCATAATAACTGAGGTTTTAGGTTTTAGAAAACTAAATTAATCCTGAGAAATTTTAGCGAATACTACGTTCTCTCTAGTTTAAAAGGCCATGTGTATCCCTAGATAGACAATTTAACCATCGTAACACGTGTTATATATCACAAAGTAATACTATTAGAAACTTCAATGGTATAACTCACCCTGCAGTGGGTAAACAAAAATGTATATATATATTCGAGATATGATAGGAGTACGCAAATGGGCGACATGTTACTTACTGCGTTGTGTTTGATTCCCGCAATTGAATCAATTGGATACCTCTCGGACGTGCTAGGGGTTGCATCTGATCAAGAATAGCCCTTGGTACCAAGTACAGTCTGGTCAAACGTCTATAACTCTGTAGCCCTAGGGGTTACATTTTTTTTTAGATATATTTTTTGATGTCTACTTTTTTTCATACAGATTATACATTTTTTGTATACATTAGAAACATTTTTCTTATACCCGTTTAACACTTTGGAAGCACATGATTACCATTTTTTAGTTAAATCTAAAATTTTAAATTATATTCATTTAAAATATAAATAAAAAGGAAAAAGGAAAAAGAAGAAAAAAATTAATTAGAGTGATGTCAGTGTGATGTCATCATGGCACGATGAGCCCATGTCGTGCTCGCGCGCGCGGGTGAGGGCGAAGCGCTGCTGATGGGCTGGGTCGGCCCACTACGGCTCCTCTTGACGCGAGGCTGCCCTATGTCTCGCTTTAAGCGAGAGATAGGCGTGCCCATATGGGATAGACTAAGGGCATGTCCAGCCGTTCGGCCCCCCAGGGGGCTTGAAATAGCGCCTCCTGGGGATGAACCAGCGCTATTTTGGCCGTGGGGGGCTCAGGTTCCCAGCCGTCCCCCAAGTTCGCCCCCCAGCCGCCGATTTCGGCCCAAATTCGGCTGAAATCCGGCCCAAATCCGGCCCAAATTCGGCACACATCGGCACAAATTCAACACAAACTAATTTTGATCACATAGTTCATCACAGAAATCAGTACAAATCAAATAGTTCAACGAAGCAAGCTCATAATTCGAACACAAATTAAAACACATCGAACTAGGCGTTGCCCTTGAGCCTCCATAGGTGCTCCACCAGATTGTGCTGCAGTTCTTGATGCACCTGTGGGTCTCGAATCTCCTGACGCATATTGAGGAAGGCAACCCATGTTGCCGGTACCTGGTGATCAACAGTTGCAAGAGGACCCTGCCTGAAATATGGTTCAGTGTCAAACACTGGCTCTTCCTGCTCGCTCTCAATGATTATGTTGTGCAAGATGACACAACAATTCATCACCTCCCACATCTGAGATTTCGACCAGGTCATAGCGGGGTACCGGACAACAGCAAATCGAGATTGAAGCACACCAAATGCCCGCTCGACATCCTTCCTGTAAGCCTCCAGACACTTGGCAAAGTAGGAGTTCTTGCCTCCTGGCACAAGGTTTGAGATAGTCTTCACAAATGTTGACCATCTCGGATAGATACCATCTGTTAGGTAGTATCCCTTGTTGTAGTGGCGCCCATTGACCTCGAAGTTCACCAGAGGAGCATGGCCTTCAACAAGCTTGGCAAAGACATTCGAGCACTGCAGTACGTTGATGTCATTGTGAGTTCCAGGCATACCAAAGAAGGAGTGCCAAATCCAAAGGTCAGGTGTGGCCACTGCCTCAAGTACCACACTACAAGCTCCTTTGGCGCCTTTGTACATCCCCTACCAAGCAAATGGACAGTTTTTTCATGCCCAATGCATGCAGTCGATGCTTCCAAGCATCCCAGGAAATCCTCTTGCTGCATTCTGTGCTAGGATCCGAGCAGTGTCTTCAGCATTGGGTGATTGCAAGTATTGTGGTCCAAATACTGCCACCACTGCCCTGCAGAACTTGTACAAACACTCAATGGTGGTGGACTCGGCCATGCGTCCATAGTCTTCCTGTATATCACCGGGAGCTCCGTATGCAAGCATCCTGATAGCTGTCGTGCACTTCTGGAGTGAGGAGAATCCAACTGTGCCATGCAATCCTTCTTGCAAATGAAATAGCTGTCGAACTACCGGATGGCATTCACAATCCTGAAGAAGAGCTTCCGGCTCATCTGATAACGGCGTCGAAATACTTTCTCGCCGTGCAGTGGAGTGTCGGCGAAGTAGTCAGCGTAGAGCAAGCAATAGCCCTCCATTCGATGCCTCTGCTTGCTCTTGCGGCGGCCCAGCGCCGAGCCACCTCGCCGCGGCTTCGCATTGTTCGCGAACAAGCTGGCCAGAGCGGCGAGGATCATGACGTGCTCTTCGTCGCCGGTGTCTGCCTCGGCTTCCTCCTCCATCAAAGCCGCAAACGCCTCCTCGTCGTCGGAGTCCATTGCCGAACAGGCAAAACGCCGAACTCCTGGCGGGCGTGGTGGGCGGGGGCAGCCGCCGGTATCCCCGCCTGCGTGGCCGGAGCCCTGGAAAGCTCGCCCAGGAGCGGGATGGAGGTTGTCGCGGCGAAACCCTCTCTTTTCCGGCGGGTAAATGGACTTTCTAGCGGCGGAGCAGCGGCTGTGGGCAGATGGGCGGCACCGTAATCGGCATGGCGGCGAAAGGGGGAGTGGCGTCCTGCGGTGCGCGTGGCGAATCTGGGCGGGGAAAAGGCGTTTCTCGCCTGACAGTGGTAGCCCACGCGCCACTTTTCCTTCCACCGGAGCCCCCAAGTGCCCCCCAGTGCGCTGGGTTCGGCCTGAAATCGCCGGGCCCAAAAATGGGCCAAACCGGCAATATTTGACGTCCTGGGGGGTGACTGGGTTTTTTTTTTCGCCGGCAGGAAAAATGGCGACTTAGGGGGCCTGTTGGGGGTGCGGCTCGAGATGCTCTAAACCAGCACTGGACCAAGGGTCGAACCCAGTCTTTTTGTTTTCCGAGAGACAACCCAGTCGGCTGCCCGCACACAGCGCTAGTGATTCGAGCTAAGGCTTGGCTTTCAGTGGGCTAATTAGCTGTGGGCTGGCAATGAACAATGGATTTCTCCAGCCTAAAGCTAACAGAAACATGGCCCAACTTGTGGGATGTGGAGTAGTGGGCTAACCAGCACAAAAATATCCTGCGGGATCTTCGGCGAACAGCTGCTGGATTCCAACTGCTGCTGCTAACGTACGAACGCATTAATGCGATAGGAGATTTGACCTTTCAATCAGAGCCCCACCGATCTGCAGCGGTAGCATGATTGCGTCTTCTACACGGCGATAAGTGCTCTCTCCTGCGCTCCCAACCGTCCGTCGTGGCTGCGGCCGCTTTAACACAATCGTAAGAAGAAGAAATTTCGACCGTCGAAATCCGTCGGTCTCCACCTTCTGTTTTCTTGGAAGAGAGGAGGTCGGTAGTGATGACCTAATTCTACCATTCACCTGCAGTTTTTTCTTGAGTGATTATCTGTAAACAGAACATATTTTGCACAAATGTTAAAGTCGAATACAGTGTTTTTCTTACGACAACGTAGCACTGTTCATACTGTAGGATTGTTAGTAATGAAGTACTGCTAATCAGATCTTATATATTTGTTACATCATAGGAGAGGGTTGAAGCACCACTGAGCTATACATGTGTACAATACATATTCTTACATAGGTATTAGGGAAAAAAGCTTTGCCTTGACAGACAAGGTGCTAATTTTGTAACACCAGTGATTGATTAGGATCCCATTTAACTACACTAACTAATAGAAAATACAATATCCACGTAAGCAACCTTTTTTTAATAACAAAAGGATCATCATCTCAGCTTCTCCATCATGCGATGCTTGCAAACAAATTTTATTAAAGCGACGTCAAAAATATCAATATCAAAATCACAACCAGGTGTTTGTACTAAATATCTACGTGTATTTGAAGCAAAGTAATCACAATTATTTTTCTTATCGCTTTGCTCCGTCGTTTGAATTGCTTGAGTACAAGCAATAAGTTAAGCTTGGGGGAGCTGGTACGTCCAAATCGTATCTAGGTTTCTCATCACTTTGCTCATTATTTGCCCTCTAATTCCTGCCATAATAAATAAAACTGCCGTTTTTGGCAGAAAAGAAAGTTTCATCTTATTTCGTGCTGGGAACAATTTTAACTACAAATTGAACTAATACTAGACGAAAAAGGCCTCAAGTAGAGCACCACGGCCGAAGAGAGGCGTTGGGGGCCGTACTGGTGCACACAAGGGCCAGGCGGGCTATGCCATGGCCTCGGACGCTAGTGAGACGACCGAGCGATCTGGTGTTCTTACACTGGATCTGACGGCTTACGAGCGAAAATCGTTGTGGAGGGGCGTAGGGCGCTCAATCTTACGAGCTCAAATTGATGTGGTGGGCGTAGGTCGCTCAATTTTACTGTTTCTTAATTAGGGGCCTAAGCTTTTTGGGAGCCCTGTGCTGGCGCATATTCCGCACAGGTTTCCTAGAGGGGCCCTCTCTCCCAAAGCGGCTAAATTTCGTGTTTTGACCCTTTCATGAAACTTGATCGAGCTATGACCCTGCTTTGTAAAAATTTCGGAATCTGACCCTTTTGCTACCGCCAGGGTCCATGGCGGTAGGGTATAACAACCTACCGTCAAGGTCCATGGTGGTAGGGTTGCACACCCTATTGAAAAAATTTCCTAAGTATGGAACACAGTGCATGCTCGCACCTACCGCCGGGCACCTTGGCGGTAGGGTTGTACAGGCTACCGCCAGCCTGTGTGGTGGTAGGGGTTTTTCCTACCGCCAAGGCCCCAGGCGGTAGGCTGTTACACCCTACCGCCATGGACCCTAGCGGTAGCAAAAGGGTCAGATCCCGAAATTTTTATAAAGCAGGGTCAGATCTCGATCAAGTTTTGACAAAGGGTCAAAACACGAAATTTAGCCTCCCGAAGCCTCCCCTCCTCTCTCTCCTGTAGCAGGCAACCAGGTCGCTGTCCCTCTCCTCATCTTCTGCCGGCGAGGCCGAGGGTCCTCTTTCCCTCTGGCTGCCTCTTTGGCGGCGGGAGGGAGGGGGACCTTGGTTCTCTCCTCGGGCGGTGTAGATATGGGTAGGGTTAGGCTTCCCAGTGACGATGTTTGGGTGGATGGAGTGCCGCCGCTTGGAATAAGTGATATCCCCCAGCTCCAGATCCACCTCGTTGGTGTCCATGGTGGCGGCCATGGCAAGCGTTGGGGGTGCCGGGGTGTGGTTTGTCAGGCAGTGGTGCTGACCTCACCGGTGGCCTTTTGTCCTCCAGATCCAGCCCTGCTTCATTGGCGGTTTGCTCCTTTGCTGGTGAGGAATCTTGGAGGGTGCGTGTTCAGGAGCGGGCCGTCGTGCATCGCCGGCAGTTTCCAGAAGAAGGCGTGTCCGGCGTGGGGAAGGAGGTTGAAGGAGAGCAGGTCCAATGGTCGTCATCTTCTACGGGGGCGAAGATCTGGTGCGGATTTGAGTTCGGAGAGGTTCATGGTCTTCACCTGGCCAATGAGCCACAGCGGCAAGTTCCCCGCCGTCTCTTTTGAGGTTCATGAAGCAATGTTTGCGAGGGTGCTTCTCCGTTCTTCGGTGGTCTCCGGCGGTTCCTGCAGTGCCGACTGAGACTGATGGCGTGCGTGGTTGTTCTGTGCAGGGGCCTTCTCGTTATTTTCTTGTTTTGGAGGTGTTTCCTGCATTTTCGCTGCTCCAGCTGTGCTTCCAGAGTGTTCTCGTTGCTTTCGTATCATATACTTTCAGTGGTTTTAATATTGGAGCATGAAGGTCCCAAAAACGCATAGTTTCCCCTCCAAAGATAACCGTGTGTGATGCGTGTGCTCTCAAAAAAAAAATCCATTCTGTAATTCGGTTATTGTCTCCCCTGGATCAAAGGCCAACCCTCAGTCTTTTACGCCGTACAAGTCAAACTTTCTTGGTACGAAATTGCAATGGTGGTGAGTGAGACCAACTTTCAGGTGCCGCACTAGCTTAGCTAGTTACGTTGGCACATGAGGATTGCCTCACCTTGTTTCGCCTGGCGATGTCGTATCTACATCCACTAGTTTATGTATTTGAACTATTCTTCATCACATCTTACCTAGTAGCAGTACGTGCAGGATATGTCATAAAAGGTGCTGCACTGCTTTTCTTAAACACACGACAGCGTCACCAGCAGGTCGCCAACTCAGGTACGGTACATCGTATCTACATCCACCAGTTACTCCACTAAGCATTCCGCATGTGGTTGGCCCACTGGGTGAGTGGGTTCTAGAGGATTACCCCACCTTGTTTCGCCAACTCAGGTACGGTAAATCAGAGTGCTTTTCCGTGTGCGCACCACTTTATGTAGCCATCCGTCAGTTACAAGAGATTTGAAGTACAAGAGGGTACGTACGTCCCAGGCCTAATTGTACCAACGAGATATATTGCGTCCATTCCAACCATTATATATTAATCCTGTGGCTTGGCGAGGCCACTGATGAATTATACGGTGTGTGTTGGTGCGAGACCAGTACATAATCAACTTTGTAGGTATGGCGACAGTGATTGTCTGAAAGGTGGCTTTGGATTGGTTCATGTATTAATTTTGTTAGGTTTTATGAAATAATTTAATAAAGATGGTTGTATGCATCACTCGATGCATAGGCCGGGGTTATCCTTCTTTTCGGAAAAAAATTATATATTATCGCATCCACTTTGCTTTAACTACTTTGGGCGAGACCATGATTAATTAAAACCCCCAAAGGACGGCAACAGATGCACGGAGAATATAACCAAAAGATCGAGTAGTGAGCGACTGAGTGCGCACGATAGCAACTATCAATTGAAATCCTTGTGCGCTTACCAAACTGCTTTAGTCGACATAATCCGCGCGGCGGATGCTCTGATAGGATATCGGAGGAAGGATAGATTGGCAGGTAAGCTTTTACGCGTTGGGCTACGCGCACGCATGTTGGCAGAGCACCAACGTGTCTACCAATAGGGGGTCACTTCTGAATTCTCATGCTTCCCGTAGAAGGTACTCGCTCAGTTCCAAAATATAGTGCGTCATTGGTTCCCGTGCTTCAACTTTGATCATAAATTTAACCATGAGACCGACTACGGCGGGAGCAAAAGTTATACCAATGAATTCGTAATCAAAAGAAGTTTTCGATTATATAATTTTTGCTCCCGCCGCACTCGGCCTCGTTGATTAAATTTATGGTCAAAATTAAACCTCGAAAAACGCGGGCGTACTATATTTTGAAACGGAGTGAGTATTGTTCTGACGAGGTGTGCCAGGTCAAACGGTGAGCGCTAGTCGCGATGTTGATATAGATTTGCTAGGAAAGGTTGGCCAGAAACCCTGGTACGTACCCTCTTGTACTTCGAATCTCTAGTGACTGACTGATGGAGACATACAGTGGTCCGCACATGGAAAAGCAGTCTAATGTACCGTACCTAAGTTGGCGAAACACGGTGAGGTAATCCTGTAGAACCCACTCACCCAATGTGCCAACCACATGCGGAACGAGGCTACCTAGTGCATGGTGGAGTAACTAGCTAAGCTAACCATGGCATTCCTTGGTGCGGCACCTGAAAGTTGGTCTCACTCACCACCATTGCAATTTCGTATGAAGACCTTGGGTTGACCTCTGACCTAGGGGAGACCAGAACCGAATTCCATAATGGAATTTGTCTGGGCCGTACGGGAAACATGTGCAGGATATGTGCCAGCGCAACGCCCCAAAAAAACTGGCCACCCTAACTAAGAACAGTAAAATTGAGCGACATATCCCTCAACAGCGACTTGAGCTCGGAAGCCGTCGGATCCTATATAAGAACACATCAGATCACTCGGTCGTCTCACTAGTGTCCGAGAGATATTTTTTACCTTTCCCGCAAAAAAAAAAGGTATTTTTTACCCGCCACACCGCTTGTCACGGCTAGCCCAACGTCTCTGAGCCGCTGCTCCGGAGACTAAGGCCCTGTTTGTTTAGGCTTTTACTTCTGCTTTTGCAGTTTTTTCACTTTGACCGAAAAGCCATAAAAACTCTTAGGTCCTGTTTGTTTGGACTTGTACTTCTGCTTTTGCACTTTGCCCAAAAAGACATAGAAGCTCCTAAATAGGTGCTTTTGGAGTTTTTATGGCTTTTAGAGCTTAATATTGTTACATTGATTCATCAAAAGCCAAAAAAGCTCAAAAGCACATATTTAGGAGCTTTTATGGTTTTTTGGCCAAAATAGAAAAGCTGCAAAAGCAGAAGCAAAGCCCAAACAAACAGGGCCCTTTGGAGCTGAATACTGTTATATTGATTCATCAAAAGCCAAAAAAACTCCAAAAGAACCTATTTATGAGCTTTTATGGCTTTTTGGCTAAAGTGAAAAAGCTGCAAAAGCAGAAGTAAAAGCCCACACAAACAAGACCTAACCAGGACTGTCTGTGATGTCTCGTTTTCTCTGATGGGTGAATAGTAAAATTCGTTAATAATGTGTTACGCATCAGTGATGAGGTGTCAGTGAAACACCACACTGCCACAATGAACACAATGGCCCAAACTCTGGTGGATGCCTACCCAAATGTAGTGGTGGGACCAAATGCGCATAAGTAGCACTTCGCTTTACTTTTTTTTTCCCACTCTAGCCAAAAGATCAAAACGACCTAGAAGTGTTAAATTTTAGATCAACATGTACATATTATATGCTAGCATAGCTTAAAATAATGAGACGATGTGCTACTAAAGAAAACATGTGTTACAATTGACACATATAGTGTAACAAATTGGGCGTGTGCATCTTGGATACAGAGCGGGAGAATAAAGCCCATCCATTTTCAAAAAGGAAAAAAGAAAATCACAAATAACATTGCCGCTTGATGAATCCAATGCAAATTGTGCCGTGACAAAGAGCAGTAACGTCCGGACCTATGTGCCTCGCCCAGGGTGGTCAAACATTTTTTTTGAACACAGTACAGACGCAAGCGCTCATATACACGCGCATACACTCACCCCTATGAACGCACACACGCACACCCTACCCGTATGAGCATCTCCGAAAGACTGAGCCGGCATATCATCTTGAAATTTACGAAGTCACCGTAGGCACTTCGTCGTCGACAGGAACATCTCCTCCCACTGAATGCGCATCGCCGGAAATCCTGAAATAAATCCAGGAATAAATGCGAGCACCAGGATTTGAATCCTGGTGGGCTGGGGATAGCATAGTCCCTCTAACCATCCAACCACAGGTTGGTTCGTGGTGGTCAAACATATTTGGGGACGATTCAGCAGGCATAACTCATTGTCCGTACATTTGCTCTATTTTTTTCAGGCTCTGAATTTACAGTGTCAAGTCTAACGAAAAAAAGGGGATGCGTTGTTTGGGAGGGCATACTTGCTCCTCCCCCCCTCCACTAATAAAAGTTGTGTATAACAATTATTCATTTTGAAAATGGAGGGTTAAATTTCCCGGCCTCTGCATCCGCCAATCCACACGGTTATAATATTATTAAAGTTGATACAAGACAACGTGGCTAAAGTCATCAACAAGCAGAGTACATAAGATGGACAACAATGACTGAACCATTACAAGATATGAAAAAACATCCATGACTAAGCCACCTTCTTCCACTGCAAGGCCTTCGAGAAGGAAGAATGCACTTGCACCGACATCGCCACATGCAGCCATAGACGGCCAGGACAAAGATTTTCATCCTAGATTCCGGGCACTAGTAGAAAACAGGGCTTTGGTTCAGGCCTGCCCAGCCCATTAGTCCCGGTTCAGTCACGAACAGGGACCCATGGGGGCATACGTCCCGGTTCGTGCGCCAAAGGGGCCGGCCGGGCCTCGTGGCACTGGTAGAAAACGGGCCTTTAGTCCCGGTTCCTGAGGGCCTTTAGTCTCGGTTCTGGAACCGGGACTAAAGGGTCGAGACTAAAGGCCCCCCTTTAGTCCCGGTTCTGTTACGAACCGGGACTAAAGGCCCTCCACGTGGCCGCTGTCTGGAGCTCGACCTTTAGTCCAAGGGACTAAAGGAAATTTTACGATTTTTTTTTAATTTTTGTTTTGAATTTTTTTTCCTGATTTTCAAATTTTTGAATTATTTTACAATTTAATCTCTAATCACCCCTCATCATTGCTCAATTTAATCTATAATCTCTATTCTCTAATCACCCCTTATCATTCCAAATCGTCTAACTTCCCGGCTGGTCACCCATCCTGTGACTACTCCAGCCTGAGCACGCTTAACTTCCAAGTTCTATTCCCCCTAGTTTCCAAGTCTGCACTTGTTGTTTTCCTGACAATAGTAAGATGTCAATCCTATTAACCCTTAGGAGTTTAGCTTGAGCATGAAGTCACACATTTCACTGTTTGAGTTTAAAACTATTATTCTAAAAAACAATAATTATTTAGTAACACTAATATTTCTTTAATAAATAGTTTGACCACACTTTGACCACAGTTTGACCACACTTTGACCACAGTTTGACCAGATTTGACCAAAATTCAAAAAAACTGAAATAATTATTTAGTAACACTAATATTCTTGAATAATTATTTAGTAACACTAATACTTCTTGAATAAGTAGTTTGACCATAGTTTGACCAGATTTAACAAAAATTCAAAAAAACTGAAATTTGAGCATAACTTTTTTTCCTTTTAGAATTTGAGGATTCTAAAAATTTGCAAAACGGCCTACGGCGGTTGAAATCAGATGCGGATTTTCGTGCTGAATATTTTGATATATTATACGTTTTTTTCCGACATCGTATGCAAAAGTTATAGCCGTTTTACTTTTTCATAACACTTTTTTGCAAAACATGTCCAAATTTAAGTTTTTTAATTTTTCCAACTAGTAGATGTAGTAATATAACTACATCTCGAAGGATTTTATTTTTTGAAGTTTTTATCATTTTCTTTTGTTTTTTTCAAAACTGAAATGGCGATACACGGGGGGGGGGGGGGTAGAGTTTGAGAAACGAACCCCTTTAGTCCCGGTTTGAGACACGAATGGGGACTAAGGGTGCGATGCCCTTTAGTCCCGGTTTGAGATACGAACCGGACTAAAGGGCATCGACCCTTTAGTCCCCATTCGTGTCTCAAACCGGGACTAAAGGGGTTCGTGTCTCAAACCAGGTTAGTCCCGGTTTGAGATACGAACCGGGACTAAAGGGCATTGCACCCTTTAGTCCCGATTTGTGTCTCAAACCAGGACTAAAGGTCTCATTTGAACCGGGACTACTGCCTTTAGCCACTCGAACCGGGACTAATGCTCACATTAGTCCCGGTTCGTAATGCAACCGGGACTAATGTGTATATTGAGCTGTGACCAAAGCCCTGTTTTCTACAAGTGTGGGGCATTGGTCCCGGTTCGTTTGGACCCTTTTGTCCCGGTTCCAGACACGAACCGGGACCAATGGGCCACGCTCCTGGCCCACATCCATTGGTCCCGGTTCGTGGCTGGAACCGGGACCAAAGGTTGGCCTTTGGTCCCGGTTCCAGCCACGAACCGGGACCAATGGTGTGGCTATATATACCCCTCGCCCGCGAGCAGAGCACTCCACTGCTCTGTTTTCTTCTGGCCGGCGAGGGAAGGGCTTTGTGGTGCTCTAGCTCACCTCCTATGCACATGAGGTGTTCGATGAAATGCCCGAGCCACACTACTTAAGCTTTCTCCTCTCCAAACTCGACCTCCAAGCTCCATTTTTCTCAAGATTTGTCTAGGTTTAGCGGCCCGTCACGTCCCGTCCCCGTCTTCACCGCCGTCGATCGCCCGCGCCGATCTCGTCGCCGGCACCACCGTGGTGAGCCTCTTGTTCTTATCTTCTTTCTAAAAGAAAAAAATTCTTACTTGTATGATTTAGATAGATACTTGTATAATTTTCTTACTTTTATTATTGTTTGTTATTATATAGTGCGATGGTTTTGGTATCCGCCCCCGTCAGCCCTCGTCCTGTCTATGATTCGGATATGGTATATATTATATTTTATAACTATTTGGTTCATTTATTGTTTATGACAATTATGCCGACCAACGTGACTTAGATTTTTTTACCTAGCAGGTATGTGAACCGGAAATTCCAACTGACCCTATTGTCGAGAGGTTAAATTTAGTTGAAGAAGAAAACAATTACTTGAAGGAAAAATTGAAAAAAATTGAGGAGGAGAAGATGATATTGGAGTTGCATGTTGCGGATGTCGTCGATGATCACAAGATCAAGATGGATGCAATGCGCTGCAAGATTAGAAAGTATAGAAAATATGACATTCATACCGAGGCTTGGTATCATTATGCCGTTGGATCAATTGTTACCTAGGTTGCGATTATGATCGCATTTGTTGTTGCATTGAAATGTTTTACATAGTTTCAATGTATGGTTTAATTAGATGCTCCGGAGAGCTATATGTTGTTCAGTGAGAACTATGTATGTACTTTGGTTTTAATGTGATGATGAACTTCTATTAATTTGGTCACTTATCTATTCATGATGTTCTGTAATGGTTTTTGACACACTTAATTATATATAATGCACGCAGATGAACCGGCAATGGATGTACGGTGACAGACGCACCTCCGAGTACATTAAGGGCGTGCATAATTTTCTCGAAGTGGCTGAGGCAAACAAGTAGAATGGTTTTATGTGTTGTCCATGCCCTATATGTGGGAATGCGAAGTCTTACTCTGACCGGAAAATCCTTCACACCCACCTGCTTTATAAGGGTTTCATGCCACACTATAATGTTTGGACCAAGCACGGAGAAATAGTGGTTATGATGGAAGACAGCGAAGAAGAAGAGGACGATGACAACTATGTGCCCCCTGAATACGGTGATGCTGCAACGGGGGAAGCTGAAGATCAAGAGGAACCAGACGATGTGCCCGATGATGATCTCCGCCGGGTTATTGTTGATGCAAAGAGACAGTGCGAAAGTGAAAAGGAGAAGCTGAAGTTCGATCACCAAAAAGGGTTGTACCCCAATTGCGAAGATGGCAACACAAAGCTCGGTACCGTACTGGAATTGCTGCAGTGGAAGGAAGAGAATGCTGTGCCTAACAAAGGATTTGAGAAGCTGCTGAAAATATTGAAGAAGAAGCTTCCAAAGGATAACGAATTGCCCGACAATACATACGCAGCAAAGAAGGTCGTATGCCCTCTAGGATTGGAGGTGCAGAAGATACATGCATGCCCTAATGACTGCATCCTCTACCGCTGTGCGTACGAGGATTTGAACGCATGCCCGGTATGCGGTGCATTGCGGTATAAGATCAGACGAGATGACCCTGGTGATGTTGACGGCGAGCCCCCCAGGAAGAGGGTTCCTGCCAAGGTGATGTGGTATGCTCCTATAATACCACGGTTGAAATGTCTATTCAGAAACAAAGAGCATGCCAAGTTGATGTGATGGCATAGAGAGGACCGTAAGAAAGACGGGAAGTTGAGAGCACCCGCTGATGGGTCACAGTGGAGAAAAATCGAGAGAAAGTACCGGGCTGAGTTTGCAGGTGACCCAAGGAACGTATGGTTTGGTTTAAGCGTGAATGGCATTAATCCTTTCGGGGAGCAGAGCAGCAATCACAGCACCTGGCCCGTGACTCTATCTATGTATAACCTTCCTCCTTGGATGTGCATGAAGCGGAAGTTCATTATGATGCCAGTTCTCATCCAAGGCCCTGAGCAACCCAGCAACGACATTGATGTGTACCTAAGGCCATTAGTTGAAGAAATTTTACAGCTATGGAATGGAAAAGGTGTACGTGTGTGGGATGAGCACAGATAGGAGGAATTTGACCTGCATGCGTTGCTGTTTGTAACCATCAATGATTGGCCTGCTCTCAGTAACCTTTCAGGATAGACAAACAAGGGATACGACGAATGCACGCACTGTTTAGATGACACCCAAAGTATATACCTGGACAAATGCAGGAAGAATGTGTACCTGGGGCATCGACGATTTCTTCCGACCAACCATCAATGTCGAAAGAAAGGCAAGCATTTCAAAGGCGAGGCAGATCACCGGAAGAAGCCCGCCATGCGTACCGGTGATCACTTACTTGCTATGGTCAATGATTTACATGTAATCTTTGGAAAGGGTCCCGACGGACTATCTGTTCTGAATGACGCTGAGGGACGCGCACCCATGTGGAAGAAGAAATCTATATTTTGGGACCTACCCTACTGGAAAGACCTAGAGGTTCGCTCTTTAATCGACGTGATGCACATGATGAAGAACCTTTGCGTGAACCTGCTAGGCTTCTTGGGCGTGTATGGAAAGACAAAAGATACATCGGAGGCACGGGAGGACCTGCAACGTTGGCACGAAAAAGACGGCATGTCTCCAAAGCAGTATGAAGGTACTGCCAGATACGCTCTTACCAAAGAAGAGAAGGAAATCTTCTTTGAATGCCTGCTCAGTATGAAGGTCTCGTCTGGCTTCTCGTCGAATATAAAGGGAATAATAAATATGCCAGAGAAAAAGTTCCAGAACCTAAAGTCTCATGACTGCCACGTGATTATGACGCAACTGCTTCCGGTTGCATTGAGGGGGCTTCTACTGGAAAACGTTCGATTAGCCATTGTGAAGCTATGTGCATTCCTCAATGCAATCTCTCAGAAGGTGATCGATCCAGAAATCATACCAAGGCTAAGGAGTGATGTGGCGCAATGTCTTGTCAGTTTTGAGCTGGTGTTCCCACCATCCTTCTTCAATATCATGACGCACGTCCTAGTTCATCTAGTCGACAAGATTGTCATTCTGGGCCCCGTATTTCTACACAATATGTTCCCCTTTGAGAGGTTCATGGGAGTCCTAAAGAAATATGTCCGTAACCGCGCTATGCCAGAAGGAAGCATCTCCATGGGCCATTAAACAGAGGATGTCACTGGGTTTTGTGTTGACTTCATTCCTGACCTTAAGAAGATTGGTCTCCCTCAATCACGGTATGAGGGGAGACTGACTGGAAAAGGCACGCTAGGAGGGGACTCAATAATATGCAGGGACGGGCATTCTTGGTCTCAAGCACACTACACAGTTCTACAGAACTCTACCTTGGTGACCCCGTATGTCGATGAACACAAGAACATTCTGCGCTCCAAACACCCGGAGCAGTGTGACGACTGGATTACATGTGAACACATCAGGACTTTCGGCAGTTGGTAGGAAACACGTCTCAGAGGTGACAACACTGTTTCTGATGAGCTGTACTCGTTGTCCAGGGGACCATCTTCGACTGTATTGACTTACAAAGGATATGAGATAAATGGGAATACATTTTACACGATCGCCCAAGATCAAAAGAGCACCAACCAAAACAGCGGTGTCCGCTTTCATGCAGCAACCAAGAGGGGAAAGGGCACATATTATGGTTACTTAGTGGACATATGGGAACTTGACTACGGACATGATTTTAAGAGCCCTTTGTTTAAGTGCATGTGGGTGAAATGATGATATCATGCCAATTTTCAATCTCTTCAGAGTTCAACTGAAGTGCTTTTCAATTTCTGGCTCATTTAGCTCAAAAAAATCAGTAAATGCGTGAAAAATAACAGATGAAGTCAGAAAGGGTTGAAAATTGATGATGTGGCTTTGAATGGTTCATTTTGAACACACAAAAAGTCTGGAGTTCAAATAAGTTCAAAAAATGAAATTCCATTGTAACAGATGAGTTTTCGTCCGAAACCTGATACTTCGAATGCGATTGTCCATTTTGTACACGAAGTGCATCCACTTTTTGCCGTAACCCTCTCAACTTTTTAGCACATGCTATGTGGGTGAAATGATGATATCATGCCAATTTTCAACCTCTTCAGAGTTCATTTGAAGTGCTTTTCAATTTCAGGGTCATTTAGCTCCAAAAAAAAGTAAATCCATGTAAAATAACAGATGATGTCAGAAAGGGTTGAAAATTGATGATGTGGCTTTGAATGATTCATTTTGAACACACAAAAAGTCTGGAGGTCAAATAAGTTTAAAAAAATAAAATCCCATTGTAACAGATGTGTTTTCGTCCGAAACCATGATACTTCGAATGAGATTGTCCATTTTGTACATGAAGTGCATCCAGTTTTTGCCGTAACCCTCTCAACATTTTAACACATGCTATGTGGGTGAAATGATGATATCATGCCAATTTTCAACCTCTTCAGAGTTCATTTGATGAGCTTTTCAATTTCAGGGTCATTTAGCTCAAAAAAATCAATAAAAGCATGAAAAATAACAGATGAAGTCAGAAAGGGTTGAAAATTGATGATGTGGCTTTGAATGGTTCATCTTGAACACACAAAAAGTCTGGAGTTCAAATAAGTTCAAAAAAATGAAATCCCATTGTAACAGATGAGTTTTCGTCCGAAACCCTGATACTTCGAAAGGGATTGTCCATTTTGTACACGAAGTGCATCCATTTTTTGCCGTAACCCTCTCAACTTTTTAGCACATGCTATGTGGGTGAAATGATGATGCCATGCAAATTTTCAACATCGTCATAGTTCATTTGAAGTGCTTTTCAATTTCAGGGTCATTTAGCTAAAAAAATCAGTAAATCCATGAAAAATAACAGATGAAGTCAGAAAGGGTTGAAAATTGATGATGTGGCTTTGAATGGTTCATTTTGACCACACAAAAAGTCTGGAGTTCAAATAAGTTCAAAAAAAATAAAATCCCTTTGTAACAGATGAGTTTTCGTCCGAAACCATGATACTTTGAATGAGATTGTCCAGTTTGTACACGAAGTGCATCCAGTTTTTGCCGTAACCCTCTCAACTTTTTAGCACATGCTATGTGGGTGAAATGATGATATCATGCCAATTTTCCACCTCTTCAGAGTTAATTTGAAGTGCTTTTAAATTTTAGGGTCATTTAGCTAAAAAAAAATCAGTAAATGCATGAAAAATAACAGATGAAGTCAGAAAGGGTTGAAAATTGATGATGTGGATTTGAATGGTTCATTTTGAACACACAAAAAGTCTGGAGTTCAAATAAGTTCAAAAAAATGAAATCCCTTTGTAACAGATGAGTTTTCGTCCGAAACCCTGATACTTCGAAAGAGATTATCCATTTTGTACACGAAGTGCATCCAGTTTTTTCCGTAACCCTCTCAACTTTTTAGCACATGCTATGTGGGTGAAATGATGATATCATGCCAATTTTCAACCTCTTCAGAGTTCATTTGAAGTGCTTTTCAATTTCTGGGTCATTTAGCTAAAAAAATCAGTAAATGCATGAAAAATAACAGATGAAGTCAGAAAGGGTTGAAAATTGATGATGTGGCTTTGAATGGTTCATTTTGAACACACAAAAATTCTGGAGTTCAAATAAGTTCAAAAAAATGAAATCCCTTTGTAATAGATGAGTTTTCGTCCGAAACCCTGATACTTCGAAAGAGATTGTCCATTTTGTACACGAAGAGCATCCAGTTTTTGCCGTAACCCTCTCAACTTTTTAGCACATGCTATGTGGGTGAAATGATGATATCATGCCAAGTTTCAACCTCTTCAGAGTTCAACTGAAGTGCTTTTCAATTTCTGGCTCATTTAGCTCAAAAAAATCAGTAAATGCATGAAAAATAACAGATGAAGTCAGAAAGGGTTGAAAATTGATGATGTGGCTTTGAATGGTTCATTTTGAACACACAAAAAGTCTGGAGTTCAATAAGTTCAAAAAATGAAATTCCATTGTAACAGATGAGTTTTTCCGAAACCTGATACTTGAATGCGATTGTCCTTTGTACACGAAGTGCACCACTTTTGCCGTAACCCTCTCAACTTTTTAGCACATGCTATGTGGGTGAAATGATGATATCATGCCAATTTTCAACCTCTTCAGAGTTCATTTGAAGTGCTTTTCAATTTCAGGGTCATTTAGCTCCAAAAAAAAAGTAAATCCATGAAAAATAACAGATGAAGTCAGAAAGGGTTGAAAATTGATGATGTGGCTTTGAATGGTTCATTTTGAACACACACAAAGTCTGGTGGTCAAATAAGTTCAAAAAAATAAAATCCCATTGTAACAGATGTGTTTTCGTCCGAAACCATGATACTTCGAATGAGATTGTCCATTTTGTACATGAAGTGCATCCAATTTTTGCCGTAACCCTCTCAACGTTTTAACACATGCTATGTGGGTGAAATGATGATATCATGCCAATTTTCAACCTCTTCAGAGTTCATTTGATGTGCTTTTCAATTTCAGGGTCATTTAGCTCAAAAAAATCAATAAATGCATGAAAAATAACAGATGAAGTCAGAAATGGTTGAAAATTGATGATGTGGCTTTGAATGGTTCATCTTGAACACACAAAAAGTCTGGAGTTCAAATAAGTTCAAAAAAATGAAATCCCTTTGTAACAGATGAGTTTTCGTCCGAAACCCTGATACTTCGAAAGGGATTGTCCATTTTGTACACGAAGTGCATCCAGTTTTTGCCGTAACCCTCTCAACTTTTTAGCACATGCTATGTGGGTGAAATGATGTGGCCATGCCAATTTTCAACCTCTTCAGAGTTAATCTGAAGTGCTTTTCAATTTCCGGGTCATTTAGCTCAAAGAATGAACTAATATAAAAAAGAATGAACTGGAAAACTTTTATGAAACTCTAATAGCAAAAATAATAAACTAAAAGAATGAACTAGAAAACTTTAATGAAAATCTAATAGCAAAAGGAATCAACTAAAAAGCTTTTATTATTGAAACTAAAATTATATAAAATTTATGCAACTAAAATTACCAAAGTATTTTCTGGTCAAAACATTAAAAGCAAAAAGAATTTTCATAAAGAACTTTTTTTTATTAGAAACTTTAATAGCAAAAAGAATTATCATAAATATTTTTTGGGTTAGAAACTAAAATAACAAAAATTATTTTTGAATATAATGATAAAATACAGTAATATTAAATAGCAGGAAAAACAATCACTCCAGAATCTATTTTTATGGTAAAGTTAATCGCAAACTAGTGATTCACACAAATTTCAAAGAATTCAAATTTAAACTATTCAAATTGGAAAACTAATGGCACTATCAGAAAGTTTATAATTTTTATTACCTAAAAGCAAAAACAATCACTGAAAAACAGTAAGTATTTTGCTATAAGTGGAAACAAAATAAAATAAATAAAGCAAAAAAGAAAAAAACTGCAAAAAAATAAAAAAAAATGCCACCAACTGGGCCACCACGGCCTGAATACGACTAGGAACCCAACCATGGGCCAGGATTCAGGCCCGCAGCAGGCCTAGTAGGCCCATGGGCAAGGATTGATAGAGTAGGCCCGAATGCCTGCAGTTGAGAGGAGCTCGAGAGGGTGGGCACAACAGCGCTTATAAACCACTGTCGAGCTCTCTCAACTAGCGAGGTGGGACTAAACATCCTACTGCACCGCGCCAGCGCAAGGCCTTTGGTCCCGGTTGGTGGCACGAACCGGGACCAAAGGGGGGCATTGGTCCCGGTTGGTGGCACCAACCGGGACCAATGCCCCCCTATGGTATCGGTTGGTGGCACGAACCGGGACCAAAGGTGTCTGTTTCCCGCCCTTTGGGCTGCTGAAAAGAGACCTTTGGTCCCGGTTGGTGGCACGAACCGGGACCAAAGGGGGGCATTGGTCCCGGTTTGTGCCACGAACCGGGACCAATGTTTCGTATATATAAGAAAAACTTAGGAGTTTCTCCAAAAATCACTTGTCTTCTCCGCCCCAACGCCCAGCTACTCCTCGTCGATCGCCGTCACCGCCGAGCCCTGCCCCGACGCCGTCAGGCTGCTCCACCTCGCCATCGTCGCCAACGCCATCAGGCCCGCCCCTGCCCGCCCCGCCGCCGACGCCGCCCGGCCCGCCCCTGCCCGCCCCTCCGCCGATGCCGCCCGCCTCGACGCCGCCCGGCCCGACGCCGACGCCGCCCCGCCTACCCCTGCTCACCCCGACGCCGACGCCGCCCCGGCCCGACGCCGCCCCGACGCCGCCCGGCCCGCCCCGTCGCCGCCACCGCCCCGACGCCGCCCCTGCCCGCCCCGAGGCCTCCTCTGTGAGCACCGCGCCCCTGCCCTGCCGCCGCGTTGCTTTTTTTTATATATGCTTTTTTTGTTATATATATATGTGCTTTCTTTTTATATGTATGTATATATGTATTTTTTGTATGTATGTATTTTTTAAACTTTTTATATGTATGGAAAAGAGGAAGAAGGAAGAAGGAAGAAGGGAAGAAAAAGAAGGAGAGGAAAAAAGGGAGAAAAAAGAGAAGAAGAGGAGAAAAAAATAAGAAGAGAAAGAAGGAGAAGAAGAAGAGAAGAAGAGGAGAGGAAGAAAAGGAGAAAAAAATAAGAAGAGGAAGAAGAAGAAAAAAAAATAGATTAATATCCTTCTTCTTCTCCTTTTTTTTCTTCTTCTCCTCTTTTGTTTTTTCTTCTTCTTCCTTTTCTTAATTTTTATCGGGAACGAGGGTGTCGAGGATCGCCGAGCGGTCGAGGGTCACCGAAGGTTCAAGGGTCGAGGGTCGAGGAATGCCGAGCGGTCGAGAGGTTGCCTTGTGTCAAAGTATTGAAGAAATCAATGGCTTCATCATTAGCTGGAAGTAACTGGGGCATGATGGTACCAAGTTCTCCAAAGTTATTTTGGAACGGAGTCCCGGATAGGATAATTCGCCTTTTGGTATGAATTTCAGCAATGGCCTTCCAAATAGCGATATTCGGAAGGCTCTTGCTGAACTTTGTACCAAAAAGCGAATTATCCTATCTGGGACTCCGTTCCAAAATAACTTTGGAGAGCTTCGTACCATCATGCGCCTGTTACTTTCGCCTAATGATGAAGACATGGTTTTGTTGAATCCTTTGACACTAGACAAACGTGACATGAGGGGGTCGAGGGTCGGGAACTAGGGTAGAGGGTTGTGGATCGCCGAGCGGTCGAGGGTCGTGAACTAGGGTAGAGGGTCGAGGGTCGCCGAGGGGTCGAGGGTCGTCCAGGGGTCGAGGGTCCAGATTTATCAAGAATGCCCCCATTATGGATGTACACAAGTGGATCCAATTTTTTTCTGATCTCATCTATCTATATATATTCTTCTATATGTCACGTTGTGTGTCAAAGTATTGAAGAAATCGATGGCTTCATCATTTGCCAGAAGTAACAGGCGTATTATGCTACGAAGCTCTTCAAAGTTGTTTTGGAACGGAGTTCCTGATAGAATAATTCGCCTTTTGGTACGAATTTCAGCAAAGGCCTTCCAAATAGTGATATTCGGAAGGCTCTTGCTGAACTTTGTACCAAAAAGTGAATTATTCTATCGGGAACTCCGTTCCAAAACAACTTTGAAGAGCTTCGTACCATTATGCGCCAGTCATTTCCGGCTAATGATGAAGTCATGGTTTTCTTGAATTCTTTGACACTAGACAACGTGACATATAGAAGGGTAGATGAGATCAGGAAAAATATGGACCATTTTCTGCACATCCAGAATGGCGTCATTTTGTTAAATCCCTTGTCGGTCCGGAGGTCGGACATTCATGAGAGAGGCGGTCCGGCCCAAACCCTAGAAGCATTGTCGAGGCCACCCCAAACCCTAGAAGCGTTGCCTAGGCCACCCCAAACCCTAGAAGCGTTGTCAAGGCCACCCCAAACCATAGAAGCGTCGAGCTACCTAGGTCTACGTTTGCACTAATATATCCATCTGTCATGTTTGTATATTAATTGCCATGTTGTAATATTTGCAGAAACTATGGAGCACCGAGACATCGAAGCACAACAGTTGTTAGGGGACATAATCCTCGGCAGAGGTGATATCTTGTCGTATCTCAACGACGCCGATGGTCTGGAAGGAGAGGGTGAAGCAGGCTCCGGTGATCGAACAATGGAGGTGGAAGGACATGATTATGATGGCTCCGGTGACGAAATGCCGATGGAAGAAGGAGACCGTGATGACTGCTCCGGTGAGTGAACGGAGGAAGGAGCTGTTGCAAAGTCCGATGAGTTATATATATATATATATATATTAATTAAGCCTGTGCTGACTAGCTAATTGATGCATTAATTGTTTTTGTATGTACACATATTAACTCTCTTCTTTCTTCTTTTCTAGCCCTCCGGATCGAGCCAAACTTCGGTAACGAGACGAGGCCCGAAGAAAAGGTTGCGCTAGGATGAAAGGTTCACGATCACAGCAATCAAGGGCGATGGCCAACCGATTGAACCCAGCCGGACCAAGGTATCATTTTCTTCTTAGTGCAGGGTTCTTGTTAGGGACATGATCCCGATCAGCATCCACCAATGGAATAAGCCTAAGAGCGAAGACCCTCAAGTGTCTTTTGTCAACGATAGACAGAAAGATGATCTTTGGACCGCGTTGAAGGCAAATTTCACCCTACCGCCAGAGGAGGATTCGGATAAGCCAGTTATAGAGCCATTGGTCAAGGCTCATGCTCTTAAGAAGATGGCAGATCTATTCAGGAGGTGGAAGAATGAGTTGAAATCAATGTTTGTCGACAAAGGGAAGACTCCAGAATTCACCGGCCGATTTGAGAATATAAGAGATCACTGGCCCGCATTTATGGCCCACAAGACATCGGAGAAGAGTAAGAAGATGTCAGCGACAAACAAGAAAAATGCTGCAAAGAAGGAGCATCACCATCGCACGGGGTCAGGTGGCTACCTCAAAGCCCGACCGTTGTGGGACAAGGCTGAGAAGGACCTGCTTGATAAAGGGGTCGAACCAGAGACATTGAACTGGCCAGACCGTTCAAGGACTTGGTTCTTCGGGGTTGGGGGAACCTTGGACCCTGAAACAGGGAAGTGCCGTTGGACGGAGGAGCAACTTGAAATACCCGTCAAGAAGCTTCAGAAGTAGATCGCCGCAGTGCAGCAAGGGACGTTCGTTCCCGACAGAGAGAACGACGAGCTCACACAGGCCCTCGGGAATCCTGAGCACCCAGGACGAACACGAGGCACGGCAGGCTCCGTTGATTGGAAGGTTGGGTTTCCCAGCGCAGGCGGTTACAAAACCCAGGAGAGGAGGAGGAAAGTGGAGCAGACCGAACTACAGAAGCTGAATGTAAGGGTACGAGCGCTAGAAGAACAAGCACTAGTTCAGAGCCAGCGACCTGCCGGAGCTACCCCAGAAGCTCAGCGGAGAAGCAGCGTGGCTTCCACCGAGCTCCTTCAGTAGCCTGACTTCACGGCTCCCAGCTACCCCGTGGATGCTATCACGGAGGTTCAAGATTGCCACCTGATGACGCAATGGCAGCACCTCAAAGTCAAGGCGGCTGTCGGCTCTGTTGCACCTCCTGAACCCGGCGCAACTTTTCACTGCCTTCCGATTCCACAAGGCTATGCTGTTGTGATGGTCGATGAAATAACGGAGGGATTTGAGGAGCTCGAGCTTGACCACCCTACCGGTGAAGGGGAGACTCAGCTGGGTCTTGCTCTGAAGACTCCATGTCTATGGCGGAAGGAGCTCATCAACCTTCCGAACTGGACGTCTCCGCCTCCTCCTCCTCCTCCGGCGAGTCAGGGCACTCTGCCTCCTCCTCCGGCGAGTGATCAGGGCACTCCGGCTGCTCCGGCGCGTGGCGGCACTCCGCCTCCTTCTCCGCCTGCGCCGGCGCGTCCGAGCAGCCCGCCTCCTCCTCCGCCTCGTCAGCAACAGCGGAAGACAGCCGCCGCCGCTCCGGCTGCTCCGGCGCGTCGTAGCACTCCGCCTCCTTCTCCGCCTCATAAGCAACGAAGGAAGACAGCCACAGCCGCTCCGGCTGCTCCGACGTCTAGCAGTACAGCCAGAGGCGGGAGGCAATACAGATTCGGTCCATCTCTCAAGCCACTAGAGAAGTTACCATACGAGATGACCGAGGAGGAAAGCGTGCAGATCTGTCAAGCCCAAGTGAAGGACTTTTTTGCAAAGAAAAATCCACCTCCAGAGGAGAAGATAGATCCGGTGAAATTGAAGCGCACTTTGGATGCCCTGAAGCGACCACCACCACCTCCCTCGGATGACAACTATGTCCGCGCTCTTAAAAAGGCAGTGCAAGGAGCGCGCCGGTCGGGAACTACTTCAAGTGACAAAAGGTTACAAGAACGAAGAAGTGGAAAAAAAATTCCCCAGCTCGGCGAACAGGCGAACCAATCGGGCCCCCAGCTCAAGGTGTCTAGCGATATCGTCGCAAATCTGCCGAAGATGCTGCCCGGTACCAATCCTGGTGATTACCTGCCCGACGATGTACATTTTGATACAATGGAGGTGGACTAACACAACTACCGGTACGGGAAGCCTCTCTTCAAACCTAGTGATCCTCCTCTAACAACGATGATGCGAAGATTCCATAAGTGGTACATGGACACTTGCAAGTCTGGGAAGGATATTTTGACGCTGAGAGTTAAATAGGAGCACGATCTCGTTGGAATTGATCTGTTGTCTATTCCATTTGAGGAGTTCTTCCAGTTTTTCAATCAAAAGGCCCTCGATAAAATAATCATCACTTGCTACTGTCTGTAAGTACTACTTCTGTAATTAAGTCTCTATATATAGCTCAGCTCTTTCATTGCATGTATATATAATTATCCTCACTATATTATGCAGATTGAAGATCATCGAATGAGAAAAGCACAAATCTCATAGATGAATGGACGGTTAAATTTAATGCCAAAGAAACCAAGGCCAACTTGCTAAAATCGTTGCTTAAAAATCAAAACAAAGAGAAAATAATCTTTCCTTACAACTTCAAGTGAGTGTTACTGTCTTGTGCATATTTGGTTTCCCTTATTACTCGAGGTTATAGTAATGTAATTGATGAGTTATGCATACGTGCGCGGCTTCCACTTTATTCTCCTAGAGATTAAGCTTGAGCAGGGACTAGTAACCGTCTTAGACTCAAGACGAAAAGATCCTAAGTACTATGCGGCCAGGACTGAAATGCTCCAGAAGTAAGTTCAATCGATCATTATCGCACCATATCGGCAACTTTGTTCATTTCCTGATATCAAGTAATTATTTTCTTTCTCTCGCAGGGTTTGGAAAGTGCTCACCGCAGAAGCTCCGGGACTGCCGGGGGAGCTGCGATTTACACACCCGAAAGTAAGTACTACTAGCTAGTTCCGCGCATCTCCCATTGATTCTAGCTAGTTTCATCAATACCATTTATAATGCTTGATTATCAGTTTGATTGACCTCTATTTCTCGTAAAGTGGTTGTGGCAGGAAGGCGGGAATTTTTTTTGTGGATACTACGTTTGCGAGTACATCTACGACGCGACGACCTCTAAGCAGGGCTACTCTGAAAAACAATATGAAGTACGTAAGGAATAATATTCACAATTTTATTTTATTACCATCATTTGTGTTGAGTTTCATTCATATATATGTATTGACCCTCTTCTTCAAATTAGATGTGGCAGATGCGGGATGAACTCCTACCACAAGATAGCATAAAAGCAATTCAAGAGGAATTGGCGGGATTCTTTCTTGACCACGTCATCAATAAAGCCGGAGAATACCATGTGGAACTTGACATCAGATGTTAGGGATTGTAAGAGATCTTATATTGTATATATGTAGCTAGTAGCGTCGGATAGATTTACGAAAACTTGTTGTTCGACCAATCTCTCGGAGAAGGAGGAGGTCGATCATCACTTCTCTCTGTATATGTTCATGACGATCTTGTGTACTTAATGGTTTCCTTCATTTGCTTACTAGCTAGCGTGTCGAGTCCTCTCTATACATATAGTACGTAGCGTCGACCAAGCACGGAGATAAGAGAGGACACTTCTCCCTATTAGTTAGCTAACACAATATATGAAACTTCTAAATTAACCCTACAAAACCCCCAAAATCCCCAAACCCCCCTTTCAAAAAAAAAAAAACCCCAGCCCCTGAACTGCTGACGCGTGGATGCTTTTTGGTCCCGGTTGGTGCTACGAACCGGGACTAAAGGGCCTCCTGCCTGGGCAAGCCGCAGCGGCCACGTGGAGCCCCATCTGTCCCGGTTCGTAGGCGAACCGGGACTAAAGGTATTGGGCTTTAGTCCCGACCCTTATTCCCGGTTCCAGAACCGGGACGAATGGGCCTCTGGAACCGGGACAAATGGGCCTTTTTCTACTAGTGGGGTCCAACCAATCAAGGCCATAACATCGGCACAGAGATTACACCTTCAACAAAGTAACGACGCAAGTTCGTTGCTGCTAGGATAGACCAACAATGACCAGACTGCGGATTTCACCCCGGATATGAAGTGGTATTCCAAACACCATCTTGACAGTGGATCTTCCGAGAGCTGTGACATCAAGCACTCTGCACAAACCACCCTGGTGTCCCTGGAGATAACCACGAGCTGGCCTCCACTGGAACTCCTTGACATTGGTAGACCTCCGATGAGTCCATGCCTAGCCGAGAGAGCCACCAAGCCGACTGCCTCCAAAGAGGAGTGCCCCGCCGCGGTTGGTGGCGACAAAACGAAGGAGTGGCGCCAGGAGAAGGTTGGGTGGGCATCTCCCACCTATGACCGCCGCCGCAACCTATCTAAAGCCACCAAACTCGCGCTACGGATCAGGCTGCTGCCACCGGAACACGAGTCGGCCATGCCCAAGCCATTCGGCCAACCAGGCCGAACCAATTGACGGTGGAAGCCGCACACACCGGTAAACGTGGCTGTCGAATATCTGATCTGGCATGGCATGAGCCCACCGAACCGGATCCTCGATATCGCGGCGAAGCTGTGCCTGCCGTCACACCTCCCGCGGAGGAGCCCGCGCGAGGCCGCCGGGGCGACTACAAAACCTCAATGGCCTGCAGCGCCCGCCTGCCCACGACATGGAATCGGCCGCAGCTAACCAGAAACGAGGGCCCTACCGCCGCCGACCACACGGACTTTGCTTGGCGCCACACTGGCGGCGGCTAGGGGAGGAGGCGCTAGTGGCGGCTACCTGGAGGAGCCTAGGAATTAGGGCAGTAGCACGTTTATTTAACTGAGATGCATGCAGCAAAAATTTAAGAAAATATTGTACTAAGGAAGCAAAGGTTAGAAACTTTGAACTCGAGACCTACATAGTAGCCCACATACCGCTCCACAACTAAATCAACGATGTTTTTGTATAATACTTGGAATGCACTTTTTTTTTGCGGGGAAGAATACACATTATTTAACCTAGTTTAACCATTTAAATTCAAATTGATCGGCAAGTCTTTGTTCATCAGACCATTTTCCTGATGGTGGGAGCGGGACAACGGTGTAACCGTGTGGCAGTTTGATATACCGCCCCATAATCCAAACCCTTGATTGGATCCTATGAATTGTGGGCAAAAATGATTTGTGTGCTGCAAACAAAAGGATTTTTAGGACAACTATAAGTGTACACAAATCACAATTGGTGCTTTATTTTTGTGTAGCACTCAAATGGATTCTTGTACCAAAGTTTGCAGATTCACGGTACATCCAACGATACTATGTGTGTGTTGTGCTGAATTTTTTCAAAACTGCCACCCATGCATGCATGTGCGATCATGCATTTTACGAAGCATCCACGCCTTCGTAAAGTATTCTGATCCAGTGTGAGTTACGGTGCTTTCCTGGTGTCAGTTTCGTTTGTCAGGGAGAGAAGAGAGTCGCATCTCGAACAATGATAATTGATTGAGAGCAGCCATAGACCATAGTGCTTGGCCTATGCGGCATGGACGCATGGTGGCTGGTCCGCTGGTAACGGGGCATCGAAATGGCGAACAGCCACAAAGCACAGCTGCAGGGCGTCAAGTGACTCGAAATCTATCCAACTTGCGTCGATCTAAAAAAACTTTGATGTATATATGATCAATGCAACTTGTATAGCACAGACATGCTTAGGGTGGAGTGACTCGATCGATGTGCGTGACTGTATTTTCCTGTGGCCTGTGCCCTCGTTATCCGCTAAAAATCATCATCGAAACTACGGGTGTACTGCATATGGAAATCACAAAAGAAGAAACAAAAACATGGTTTCGGATTGAAAGATCACGTATGTGGTTGGATGGATCCTGGAGGGCGTCTACTGCAACGTACAGATTGTTCTACGAGGACATTAACAGAACTTACGGGAGGCATGCATGAGCATAAACAATCACAACACGACACCGAGATTTATAAACGAGTTTTAACGATCAACGCCTAATTCTCATTGCATTAATACGAACGCTCCTCCCCATATACTAAATTGACATAGTACACCGATGACAAAGGCCATCAGACAACACCTTCACCACCGTGCCACGGCCGGTCCGGTCACCCCTGCCATGGGCGTCCGGACCGTCCCTCTCGTGATCTTGTGTGTAGCCTATCAGCTTTGTCAGTATATTGTACCTACCCCATGGTGCATTTATATATTAGACCCGTGTTACACGTTTCGACTCAAACACCTAAATCTCCGCTAATTACAAGTCCAGTTGTAGCCTAACTCGTACACATATTGGACACATATTCAACAAACTCCTCTTTGGCGAATATGTCTTCATAATCTTGAAGATGCCATGCATGAACCTTCGTGTACCTTGGACTTGAACTTTTATCATGAGCTCCGCCACTACTCCTTGACTTCACAGGACTACACCTGCAACTGTAACCCCTTAGTTTCTTCATCACAATTAATGCTCCCGCGAAAATCAAGTTCGTCCCCACTCTTGTTTTATGTTCCCAACTTTTCGGAGTATCCGTTCAACACTCACACATCGATCGTCACTCCGGTAGCCTCTTCCTTGATCAGTGTAAAAGTGAACAACTCGCATATTGAGTGGCACATATAAGAGTTACCTCAACTCATCATCCTCGCTATTGTTGATTATCTTTCTGAACATGAAGGAATTTCGTTGTAGCCTTTTAGTCATCCCGAGTCAAATTCGTAGTTGTCCGGTGTAACACCCCCATGTATTAACCACAGTGGTCACCCACTGATAATGCTAAGTCACCATGATTAACAAGCTTGATCAAGAATTGGTTTCATATCTCATTTGAAATTCCACTTCAAACAAAATTCAAATAACAAGTAAAATTTGAAAAGTCGCAAACTTGTATGAAAAATAGTTCATGATTTAGTAAATAATCCTTAGGCAATGTTTATTAAGGAAAACAATGTCACTTGTTTGCTCATTGGGAAGCTGGCATCAAAAACAGCACCCAAAACAGCCTCAATTATTCTATTTTCATTTAAACAAAAATCTAATGAACTCAAACTATTCCCAAACTTTTTGTGGAAGTACTATACATTGCAAGATAATTATTGAGACAAGTGTCACATTTTACAAAAGTCATTTGGGTCAAGAATTCATGTAAGATGCTACTTGTAGACTGCATTGGATTTTTATCCCCGAAGAGGAGAGGATGATGCAGCACAGTACAGTAAGTATTTCTCTCAGTTAAGAAACCATGGTTATCAATCCAGAAGGAGAACCAAGCAACACCACGTAAACAGCACCTACACACAAAACGCAAACCCTCGCACCCAACGCAAACGAGAGGTTGTCAATCACTCGGTGGTCACGTAACGAGATTAAATGGTATATGATAGATTGATAAGTAATAAAAGATAAATAAATGCAGCAAGTATTTTTGGTATTTTTATATAAGTAAACAAGATAGATCTTATAGTAAAAGTAGACCCGGAGGCTGTAGAGTTCACTAGTGGCATCTCTCTCAAGAAAATAGCATACGGTGCGTAAACAAATTACTGTAGGGCAATTGATAGAAAAACAAATAATTATGACGCTATCCAAGGCAATGATCATGATATAGGCATCACATCCAAATCAAGTAGACCAACTCCTGCTTGCATCTACTACTATTACTTCACACACCGACCGCTATCCAGCATGCATCTAGTGTATTAAGTCCAAAAGAACGAAGTAATGCATTAAGAACGATGACATGATGTAGTCAAGATAAAAACATATAAGAATTCACCCCAATTTGTTATCCTTAATGGCAACAATACATGTGTGCCTTTTTTTCGGGTGAAACAATACATGTGTGTCAACTCCCCTTCTGTCACTAGGACTGAGCACCGCAAGATCGAACCCATTACCAAGCACTTCTTCCCATTGCAAGAAGATTTAATCTAGTTGGCTAAACCAAACCAAAACTTCGGAGAAGAAATACGAGGCTATACTAAATCATGCATAAAAGAGTTCAGCGAAGAACTCAAATAAAACAAGGATAGATCTGATCATAAACTCACAATTCATCGGATCCCAACAAACACACCGCACAAAGTCATTACATCAGATGGATCTCCATGAAGATCATGTATAACATTGTATTGAGAATCACAAAGAGAGAGAGAGAGAGCCATCTAGCTACTACCTACGGACCCGTAGGTCTATGGTGAACTACTCACGCATCATCGAAGAGGCGGCAAGGTTGATGTAGAGCCCCTCCGTGATGAGTTCCCCCTCCGGCGGAGTACCGGAGAAGGCCTCCAGATGGGATCTTGCGAGAACAGAGGCTTGCGGCGGCGGAAAAAGTATTTCGTGGACTCCCCTGAGGGTTTTCGAATTCTTGTGAATTTATAGTGGTGGAAGTAGGGCAAATGGCGCAAGGAAGGGCCCACATGGCACTGGGGCGTGCCCTGGTGCCATGTGGGGCCCTCCAGCGTTATCTTCCTTGGCCTCCAAGTTCCTGGTGATCCTTATCTTCAATAAAAAATCTCCAAAAAGTTTCGGGACTATTTGATCTTATCTGATATTGATTTTCTGTAAAACAAAGACAGGGCAGAAAACAGGAACTGGCACGTGGCACTAAGTTAATAGGATAGTCCCCAAAAATGATATAAAAATGTATAAAATGATAATAAAAACATCCAAGAATAATAATATCATAGCATGGAACAAGCAAAAATAATAGATACGTTGGAGACGTATCATAAGACAGAAGAGAAATGAAAGAATGAAGCCCATTTAAATTCAAATGCCTATTTCAATGTTTCAAGAATTTATGAAACCTTGTGAATAGCTCCAAAATATTGCAAAGCATTTATGAACCAAATTTTAGCTTTTGCAAAAATCATTTGGAGCCCTAATAAATTGCAAAATAGTAGCAGAGAAATAACAGAAGAAAAGAAAAAGAAAAAGAGAAGACATACCTTGCCTTCGGGCCCGACTGAGCTACAGGGTGGCCGGGCCAAGTCGGCCAGCCTTTTGTCCACCTCTGGACGAAGGCAGAGCCATGGCGGCCGAAATGCGCGCGCGCCGTCCGCTTCCCTGATCACGCGATGTCGTCCATCCAGCGGTCCTCGGCGATGGATAAGGGCTCCCGTCGACGCCCCTCTCTCTCCCGCAAACCCTAGGACCCTCTGTTCCACCCTCCTCGCTCCTCCTCTGGTTTGCTCGAAGCCGAGCACCACCATGGCCGCCTCTCGGTGAAACATGCGGCCACCATCGTCCCCGGGCTACCGCTCTTGTCTGGGAGGACACTCGTCGTCCGCTATGTCTCCCCCGAGTCTTCGTTCGTCGAGGGCTGCAAGGCATCGAGCGCATCGAGCTGCCTTCCCCGGCGTCCACCACCGCAACATTGTCGTTGATCCCCTCACCTCCGACACGCCCCGGCCTCCCCGAGCCCTCCTCTTCAACGCTGTGAGCGCCGCCTCGCAACCTCTCTCTCTCTCTCTCTCTCTCTCTCTCTCTCTGCCGTCTCTTGTCATCGTAGACGCCGTAGCCGAGCTCACGTGCTCCGGCCGCCGCTCGTGCTCGCTGCCACAGCGGCCACAGGCCAACCCGGCACGCGCTGTTGCCCCCCTCGATGCGGCGCTCTCGTATGGTTCGCAAGGACCCAACCGCCGCTCGGTTCGGTCATCGGAGCATTGCCTCCGCGTGTCGCCGCTGCGTCGGCTGGTCACCGGCGTTAGTCGCTGGCCTAATCAGCCATTAGGGCCTAACTACCCTGCTAACCCCCCTACTAACACTCACTGTCAGCCGGGCCCCCCACCATTTAATTAATCCTAATAAAAACTGTTTAGATAGTTAACCAACTAACAGGTGGGGCCCCTATTACTATTCATTTGGATAAGATCTGCTGACTGTGCTCTGCTGACTCAGCATTGGGACCCACCAGTCAGCCACAACAACAACTCTCTGGGTACACTTTCTGTGTACTCGTAGCTTTTTCAGTTAATTGATTTTTGAAATATAAATAATCCAGGAATCTTAGAATATTGCTAAAACTTTGATAAATCATATAAAATAAACCGTAGCTCAGATGAAAATAATTTATGTACGAAAAATGATCAGAAAAATATGACGAATCCGAATATGTGATCAAAATGCTTGACCATCACTCCTAACTAGATGAACATGGAACCTTCCCCTCCGGATCCATATACCGATAACCTCCTGGAGCCGGGAAAATATTCTTGAATATTTTCCCTCTCCATATAAAACACCTAGTGATGCATTAGAGCACATAATCAACCTCATACTGCCATGCCATGCATATGTGTTGCATTTGTTTGCTGTGTATTTATTGTTTATTCCCCCTCTTCCCCTTCCGGTAGACCCCGAGACTGCCGACGACACCACTGAGTACGACTACGCTCCCGACGACCAGACCCCTTCGGTAGAGCTTCCAGGCAAGCAATCCCCCTTGATCATACAGATATCACCCATTCTCTCCCTCTTATGCTTGCATTAGATTTTGCTACTGTCACTGTTACTGCTCCGTTAGTTCCCTCTTCCGATGCATAGCTTGTTTTCGTCGCCTGCTATTGATACATTACCTGTTGTCCCTTGATGCCTAGTTAGCTATGCTGTTGGTCCATCTGTGGCCCTTCACACATGTTCGTTGCCCTGCTTGATATCGGGCCATGATCACTCTAGGTGATGATCACGGATATGTTTACATTACTGCAATACTTTTAAACTGTAAAGTCAGGCCGGCTCCAAGAGTGCCCGCGAGAGAATGAAACAAGTCGGGTCGGCCCCAAGGGTACCCGCGAGTGATATTGTGGCGGAACGATAGGGCAAGCGGACACCACCTAGGAGAGAGGTGGGCCTGGTCCCTGGTCGTGGTCCGTGTGTTACCATGTCAGAGCGGCAGGAGCCCTGTTCATCTCCGCGAGCTACTAAACACGATTAACAGATTGGGTGTTGGATCTGAGTCGGCCACCGGCCTATTCGCACTACCACTACGCGGGATAATGGTTTATGGGGCCATCTGCATCGTACATTCTCCCGAAAGCTCTGTTAGACGTCACAGTTGAGTGGCACACGCTCGAGTGAGCTGGAACACCTGCTTGTATATATAGGGGCTAGGCTTGGTCCCGGCTGTCCTCGTAGCATGCAGGAGTGCTAAGGGTGATAGGTCCATGACCCCTTCGCACTTAGGATGTAGACCGGCGTGCTGACCTCTCTAGAGAGCCTAGGTACGACTTGTAGGAGATATGCCCTAGAGGCAATAATAAATGTTATTGATTATCTCCCTGTTCATAATTAGGTTTATGTTCCATGCTATAACTGCTATGGTTCTCGGGTCTGCAATAAAACGAGGCTTGGAGGAAAACTCATATGCACGTGTGGGATAATAAACAATAAAATGTATTCCTAGTCAAGCCTCTATGACTAGCTCAAGTGTTGCATGATGGTTCTGTTTTCCTGATCATGGGCATGTCTATGCCAGCAACTTTGAGGGCACAATGTTAGAAGAACATTTGTGTTGAATCGATCCGATTGATGTTATGCTATGAGATACATTCGTCACAAGTTAATGGTTAATAACACAGAGATGGTTAATGTTTGCATGATTCCTTAGACCATGAGAGTATCGAGTTTCTTCATACTTGCGTCATGAACTTTGGGGTTTGTTAAACGTCATCCGTAAATGGGTGGCTATTACGGCGGCTTACGGGTTCATGGAAAAGTATGTCAAGTAACTTGATAGCTCAAGATTGGGATTTGCTCCTCCGACGATGGAGAGATATCTCTGGGCCCTCTCGGTGTTACGGTATCCATCATCGTCTGGCCAGACACTTTGTGATTTGATCACGGGGATGCCGCAACACGGTAACGAGAAAAGAGAACAATACCGGTAACGAGGTAACTAGCATAGTGGACAATTTGTTGATCCACGGGAATGCCAACATGTCTCACCTCGGGTATTTGTAACATATCGCGAAGCAACAGGAATAGGACACGGCAACTGGAGGTTCACTCGAATATTTATTCGTGTGGGTATAGGGGTCAATATGGGTGTCCACGGCTCCGATGTTGATCATTGATCGGAAAGAGTTCCGGTCATGTCTATACTTCACCGAACCTATAGGGTCACACGCTTAAGGGTCATCTATCTGTTGAACGCTAGACAGGGAGTCTGAGAGAAAGTCACCAAAAATGTTTCGGAGACAACGGAAGAGTTCCGAGAGAGAGAACACCGAAAGGGTTTCGGTAAAACCGAAAAGTTGTTTCGGAATATATTATTTGGTCAAAAAGGGTTTCGGCACCGCCTGGAAATTTTCAGAGGATGCCAGAATTGGTCTGGGAACTTCTGGGAATTTTCAGAGAGAAAAACCGGAAATGTTCCGAAACTGCCGTAACCGCTGTTGATGCTTTCCGCTGATAAAAACCACCGCACCAAAAATGTTTCGGATCGTGCCCAGAATAATTTTAGAGGGTGCTAGAAATGTTCCGGGACCTTCTGGAATTTTTCAGAAAAAGTTTCGCGGAAAACATCTTGTCTCAGCGCGAGGGGACAAGATCCCACGAATCGGGGGTTGCATGTTTGGTGGCTTTTTGTCTAGGGAGCATGCATGTTTCATGGAGACATGTTGGTGGCTTGTTGGGGGGCCCCCCCCATGGGGGGGGGACAAGATGTAGGCCGGCCCAAGGGCTGCCATGGTGGTGTCCCCTTGTTGCCCCCCTTGTGTTACCATTATGCCCTTTCATGTGTGACATGAAGCTTGGGTATTTTGGTATTTCAACATCCCACCCCACCCCTTGCCTTGGCCTATAAAAGGAGGAGTTGGGGCTGCCATCTCCTTCATCCCCTTGCTCTCATACTCATGCCATGGAATTATCTGGCTTCTCTCTCCCTCCCACGAAAAGAGTTTCGTAGAGCCGAAAGGCTGTCTGGGTTCCGGTGGGAACTAGTTCTGGACGGCGAAGCCCTGCCGGATAGATGACACCGTATGTGTGCAACTCTGTAGAGAGGTCGTAGTTTCGATCTTAGTGCCCGTGGGGCTGTTCGTGAGTGCCTCCCGAAGGGCTGTCCATGTGACGGTCCGAGTTCTGTGAGTCCTCCCGAAGGGCTGTCCGCGACACCGTCCGGGGACTGTTCGACCGCCTCCCGGAGGGCTGTCCGAGTGGCGGATGAGGGTATACATCCTCGCGGTTGGGAGGTTGTAAATCCTAGCTGCGGGGATCTGCACCGACAATTGTCATCGACTCTACTTCCGCTGCGCTACGAGTCGGTAACGAAATGATCAAAACCTTGTATGCAGTCTCCATAGTGGTCCTGGGCTGGTGCGTAGGGCGGAAAATTTTTGTTTTCTGCTGCGTTACCCTACAGTGGCATCATGAGCCGTGCTATGCGTAGATGCAGGTTGCGATCTAGAATACATAGAGATGTATGGGTGTTGCACAAAATAATTAGGTAGTAGATGAGTTCTATTACTGAAAATTATTTGTGCGGGTCGCAGATGATATCTGTTACCCGATGTTCTTGTTGCTTCCCTCGAATTTGCGTAGTCCTGATCTTGACAGCATTGTGGAATCTGACAAAGTTCTGGCAATCCGCGATCCTTTCATGCTGCTCCTGAGTATGCTGATTGACAGATCAACGAAGTGCTAACAGTTCTTTGGGTTCCACTTTAGTCAATGAAAGATGGATGTTTCGCAGACGAAAGGGCAATGCATATATGATCTGCACAGGGGTCATGCGTATGACAAAGTTCAGTATGGGGCTCGAGATTTTATTATCTCGGTTTTCATACACCCCGCATTGTTAATCTAGCGCTTGAATTATCATACTTGATGATGGACGTTGGTAGCTTCGGTTTGTTTCGAAACCTTAGAAGCCACGAAAAACAAGTTTTTGCATGAACCGATTAGAGGCGTCTAACTTGGTTTTGCAGGAGGGTTTGCATGTGCATATGATGTGGTATAGCAGTGCTCATAATAATTTGATTATGTATGAGATGTCTATATGATGTAAATTGATTAACATGACATGCGTGTCATGATTTGGCATGATGGCTGGAGCCATATGATTGCACTTTAAATGACCTGCGTGTCAATCTTGTGTAATGCATTATTTTATTAGCTATAGAGATAGCAATATTATCTGGTGCATCGATAAGGTGGTGGCAATCTTCGCGAAGGTGAACACCGACGCAAATGCCGAAGACGAAGAAATACAAGACTTCTCCGTCAGAAAGGGCTATTATGAATTGCCTGAGATGTTTATCCCTTATGATGCACCCTTCTTAATTGCGCGGTAGTCGCTTTTATTAGGGTGATCTCTCACAAAAATATCAAGTAGTTAGTGTTCTCCCAAGTGTAGCACCGTCTACAACACGTATCTTTTCGGGGTGCGCCATGTACACATGAGCACGAACGATTAGAGAGGTGTAAGGCGCGTGAAGGTTAGACCTCACTGCGTGATCACTTGGTTGTCTTGACGTTCAGGCAGGACAGTCCTGAGCTCGGAACACACGCATCGAAAGATGGACAAGAGTCACATAGAGATGTGATTGGCAAGTTGGCCTACCGATTGAAATTCACGTCATCAGTGATGAACCCGTCAATGGCGTCGAATTGAAATGCAGATCTTGAATCACTCACAATCAATTATGAGAGATATTGATTTGAGTGGGAGCGCACTGATGAATTAACTTGTTTAATTCTCAGTGCAATTAATTTTGAACACTGTCTAAGTGTATTTTGCATAATAGTTGTAGAATAATGGCTCGCATTTCCACCTTCCCTGTTAAAATTGAATAAGCTGTTAAATATCTGGTTAAAACTTTACGGTTGGTAACGTAATGTGAGGATTGTCCTCTAGAGTGCCGAGAAGGACTTTGTCCTATCGCATACTTTCGGTATTCTCTCGCTTATGCTATGGATCATGTGACTCTCGTCCTTCGATCCAAAAGCTAGAATTCCATTTCAGTCAAGTGCAATATGTTTGCTTCCATGAGACCCGAACTTCGAAAGTTTGGATAGTTATGTGATATTCATGGAATCTGAAAATCATTTTCAGGGACAAACAAAGGCTAAAAGATATGAGATATCCAAAGCAGTGTTTGTTTGCAAACTATTAGTAAAGGAGTTTACTATGCATTAGACTGATAAGAGAGGGATACAGGAGAACGCCTATCATATGATGAAAGGTGAATAAAACAACAACTTAAAGAGAAAGGAAGTGTCCGAAGGGTGTTAGTGAAACTTTCACGCCTAGGAAGTCCAGGGCTAAACGCCACTCTTAAGTTGGGTGCTTCTTCTGAGAGTAGGAGAAATACTAAAAGTTAAACTGTTAGAAGTATAAAGGCAATAAGAAAGAAGACTGGAATATCTAGCTCATGTATGAATGTCATACAAGTTTTTGATGTACAGAAGGCTGGTCAAAGATATAGTTCTTGGGAATTATGATTAAATTGGTAATCACTGATTCTTGGGTATTGTGAGTTAATCACAAAGATACCCGCCCGATTGCTTTCTGTTGCAACTCGAAGTAAGAACTACTATGACCTGAAAGACTTGCCAGGAATGAGGTTTAGGTATACACAGGGAACATAGTAAATGTTACTATACCTTCCATCGGTGTATTACCGTCTGTATTTACTTTCTTAATTCATTTTAGAGTTTTACACTCTAGCCCTATGCATAAGGTATCTTGCAAGAAGGTTGTTCATAAGAGAACTTTTTATGTTCGATGTTATGAATAACATAAGGGCCATACTTTCATTATGAATGAGATGTATGTTATGAATATTGATAATAATACATTACCTCTGGGTTTACTTTCATAATTCATTTTAGAGTTTCAAACACTCTAGCCATTGCACAATGTTTGTTGCAAAAGAGTTGTTCATAAAAACAACAATTGTTGTTCAGTATTATGAGTAACATGAAGGGCCATGCTTCCATCCAAAATGGGACGTATGTTATGAATATTGATGGTAATATGATACATCCGTAACACTGACGCTAAATGTCGTAAGACTAAGAGAATACCACACAAGTGAGGCACTACATTTGGTCACATTGGAGAAACCCGCATGGATAAATTCCATTATGATGGATTTTTTGAAGTCCTTTGATTTTGAATCATCTGACACTTGCAACTTTCCTCCGAAAAGTGCAGTGACTGAAATACCGTTCACAGGCCATAAGGAACGGACAACAAACTTATCGGTGATCATACATTTGATGTGTGTAGTCCGATAAATGTTGTTAGTAGTGGATTTATCTATCTTCAGAAATGACTCAAGTAGATATGTGGATATTTACTTGATGAGACGTAAGTCTGGATCTTTTGAATTCATTCGAAAGGTTTTCAAAAATGAAGTAGAAGTTATTGTAACAAGAAAATTCTGTTTCTACAATTCAATTGCAGAAAGGAATAATTGAGTTACAAGTTTAGCGAATGTCTGATGAGTTGTGAAAAGAGTTTCATAACTTACACCTCCCGGAACACCACTGTGAGTGAAAAGTTCGTGAAGGTGTAATCGAACCATTTATGACATGGTAAGATCAGAGATTACATAAATAAATTTGCCATTATCCCTTTTAAAGAGTGATGCTTTAGAGACTGCGGCTTTTACACTGAAAAGAGCTCCATCGGGTCTGTTGAAATGACACCATGGTATGGTACGCCCAACCATGTTATATCTTTTCTTAACATTTGGAATATGGGGCTTGTGTAAAAGGTTACAAACCTATTCCAAATCAGACAAGTGCTACTTTGTAGGTTATCCCAAGTCATTGGGTATTCCTCCCTCACTATACCGAGGCAAATAGGTTTGCCACAAAGAACGGTATGCTTTTTGAAGAAAATGGTTCTTTCAAAAAGGTGAGTGGGCGAATAGTGCAACTCGACAAGATAAACAGTATCTTCGTCATCAGATCAAAGGAAAGAGACCTTGGAAGTAATTCCAGGTTTCCTACTGCGACTGATACGGAAGTCTCTACAATAAAATGTATGGACTTCGGTCGAACTTGCAGCTGAACCACGTAGGCAAAGCTCGTGCAAACCTATCAGGTGCGCAGACGAGATATTGTTGTTGGACAACAGTATACCTACGATACACAAGGAAGCGTTGATGGGCCCTGACTCCGGAATTGGCTAAATGCCAATACAATCCGAGATAGTTTCCATATAAATGTTTCAAGATTAAAATCTTGATACACCTTTCGGAAGACTTAGAGTCTAACGAATTTTATGGAACTTAAAACTGATACGGATAAAAATGTTTTATCCATAAAGCTCGACTTGTTGCAATAACAAGTTCAAGGAGTTGACTACGATGAGGTTGTTTCACCGTAGCGATGCTTAAAGTCGGTTTGGGTTGAACTAGCAATTAATACATATTTCAGTCATGAGATATGAAACATGGATGACAATAGGATTTCCATATGATGGAAATAAAACCAAGGACTTGCATGTGTTACAGTCCAAGGTATTTTGTCAGTCCATAGGATGCTAGTAAGTATGCAAACTTCAGAGTTCCAGCAATGGACAGAAGAGAGCAAAGTGGAGTTGGAATCTTCGTGATTTGATGAAATGGTCAAAAGGGTTTTTGACTTCATCAATGGGTAACGAAGATGCTTGTGATTCAAGAAAGTAAGTGGGAGCATAATAATATTTCTAAAAACGTTGTGTGCTTGACACATTGTTAATTGGAAATAAATTTCTTGACATGAATTAGGACTTCATTTGAAAATAGTTTTTCGATGAAGTACTTAGGCTAAATAGCCTCGATATTAGGCATGATGATCTATGGAGATAGATTTACCTGATGGGGCTAAGCAAAGATACATATTGACAAGATGCTAAAACTTTTTAGCATTTAAAACGCCAAGGAGTGATTCTTGCCGAAGTCACGTGGAAAGAGTTTTTGCAAGACTCGGTGTCCCTAAACACTGATGAGCAAAATACATGATGGAGATTCCACACACTCTTGTGTCTGGATTAATCATGTATTCCATGGTATGTAAAACAACCAGATATGTCCAATACTCCAAAGTTGTTGCGAGTATAGATACCAAAGTGATCAAAAGTACTGATCATGGGACAACAGTGAAAAAGGGTCATTGAGTACTATAGTAGCACTGATGACATGTTTTCTCGCAAGTGGAGATCATGAAGAGTTCGTTGTAAAAGGTTACATCGATACAGTCTTCATCATTTCTCCATGCGATTTTCGATTCAAATTGAGGGTTTTTTGTGTAACACACAATATGGTGGCACAGTTAGTTGGAATTTGTTCCAAACAAGTTACTGTGGCGAATTCTATAACATAGGTGAAGTATGTTACCACTTTTAAAAGCGACAAAGAAGATGTTGAATCATATAGTTCATTCATGAACTTAGTATGGTTCCAAGATGGCTTTTGTCAATGGGACACTACTGCAGGTAGTTGCTCCATAACTCAGTCTGAGGAATCCTGGTTCGACCTGTGATTCACATACATACAAAACCAAGTCCACACAAAATATGAATTTTGTGAAAGCGTGAAAACGCGAGGATATGCAAAGATACACACGGATCTGAAGTTGTCAGATTCGTTGGACATCAGGCTATACCACAAGCGAAGCATATTTACACCGGTGTGCCACAGGTGTAAAGTGCATTAGCATTAACTAGATTATTGACTCTAGTGCAAGTGGGAGTCTGTAGGAGATATGCCCTAGAGGCAATAATAAATGTTATTGATTATCTCCCTGTTCATAATTAGGTTTATGTTCCATGCTATAACTGCTATGGTTCTCGGGTCTGCAATAAAACGAGGCTTGGAGGAAAACTCATATGCACGTGTGGGATAATAAACGATAAAATGTATTCCTAGTCAAGCCTCTATGACTAGCTCAAGTGTTGCATGATGGTTCTGTTTTCCTGATCATGGGCATGTCTATGCCAGCAACTTTGAGGGCACAATGTTAGAAGAACATTTGTGTTGAATCGACCCGATTGATGTTATGCTATGAGATACATTCGTCACAAGTTAATGGTTAATAACACAGAGATGGTTAATGTTTGCATGATTCCTTAGACCATGAGAGTATCGAGTTTCTTCATACTTGCTTCATGAACTTTGGGGTTTGTTAAACGTCATCCGTAAATGGGTGGCTATTACGGCGGCTTACGGGTTCATGGAAAAGTATGTCAAGTAACTTGATAGCTCAAGATTGGGATTTGCTCCTCCGACGATGGAGAGATATCTCTGGGCCCTCTCGGTGTTACGGTATCCATCATCGTCTGGCCAGACACTTTGTGATTTGATCACGGGGATGCCGCAACACGGTAACGAGAAAAGAGAACAATACCGGTAACGAGGTAACTAGCATAGTGGACAATTTGTTGATCCACGGGAATGCCAACATGTCTCACCTCGGGTATTTGTAACATATCGCGAAGCAACAGGAATAGCACACGGCAACTGGAGGTTCACTCGAATATTTATTCGTGTGGGTATAGGGGTCAATATGAGTGTCCACGGCTCCGATGTTGATCATTGATCGGAAAGAGTTCCGGTCATGTCTATACTTCACCGAACCTATAGGGTCACACGCTTAAGGGTCATCTATCTGTTGAACGCTAGACAGGGAGTCTGAGAGAAAGTCACTGAAAATGTTTCGGAGACAACGGAAGAGTTCCGAGAGAGAGAACACCGAAAGAGTTTCGGTAAAACAGAAAAGTTGTTTCGGAATATATTATTTGGTCAAAAAGGGTTTCGGCACCGCCTGGAAATTTTCAGAGGATGCCAGAATTGGTCTGGGAACTTCTGGGAATTTTCAGAGAGAAAAACCAGAAATGTTCCTAAACTGCCGTAACCGTTGTTGATGCTTTCCGCTGATAAAAACCACCGCACCGAAAATGTTTCGGATCGTGCCCAGAATAATTTTAGAGGGTGCTAGAAATGTTCCGGGACCTTCTGGAATTTTTCAGAAAAAGTTTCGCGGAAAACATCTTGTCTCAGCGCGAGGGGACAAGATCCCACGAATCGGGGGTTGCATGTTTGGTGGCTTTTTGTCTAGGGAGCATGCATGTTTCATGGAGACATGTTGGTGGCTTGTTGGGGGGCCCCCCCATGGGGGGGGGGGACAAGATGTGGGCCGGCCCAAGGGCTGCCATGGTGGTGTCCCCTTGGTGCCCCCCTTGTGTTACCATTATGCCCTTTCATGTGTGACATGAAGCTTGGGTATTTTGGTATTTCAACATCCCACCCCACCCCTTGCCTTGGCCTATAAAAGGAGGAGTTGGGGCTGCCATCTCCTTCATCCCCTTGCTCTCATACTCATGCCATGCAATTATCTGGCTTCTCTCTCCCTCCCACGAAAAGAGTTTCGTAGAGCCGAAAGGCTGTCTGGGTTCCGGTGGGAACTAGTTCTGGACGGTGAAGCCCTGCCGGATAGATGACACCGTATGTGTGCAACTCTGTAGAGAGGTCGTAGTTTCGATCTTAGTGCCCGTGGGGCTGTTCGTGAGTGCCTCCCGAAGGGCTGTCCATGTGACGGTCCGAGTTCTGTGAGTCCTCCCGAAGGGCTGTCCGCGACACCGTCCGGGGACTGTTCGACCGCCTCCCGGAGGGCTGTCCGGGTGGCGGATGAGGGTATACATCCTCGCGATTGGGAGGTTGTAAATCCTAGCTGCGGGGATCTGCACCGACGATTGTCATCGACTCTACTTCCGCTGCGCTACGAGTCGGTAACGAAATGATCAAAACCTTGTATGCAGTCTCCATAGTGGTCCTGGGCTGGTGCGTAGGGCGGAAATTTTTTGTTTTCTGCTGCGTTACCCTACACGACTACGCCGCGTCGATTATCCGAGGCCGGGCATTACCCAACAAGTGTGTCAGGCCGAATGTAATCAAGCGTATTGGGTAACAGTACTGCACCCCTGCAGGGAAGTAATCTATTCGAATAGTCGTGTCCACGGTAACAGGACGCTCGGAGATGTATCCCGATCTACCACAACTATAACCAGATACTAAATGTTATTGAACTGTTATAGTGTTCTGAGATCACTTTCTCGCAGGGTAGTCGAGGAAGGATCTCTATGCATTGCTAATATACTTATTACCATATGTTATTTTGCTCTACTCTCTTCTGATGCTGCAAGATGCTAGTCTTTGTTAGGCTAGGCCTTCCCCTCTACTCTGGCATTTCTGCAGTTTAGTCCAAAGATATAGCCCCATTCCTTTGATACCGATGCATGTTAGCATAGTTCTGACGTAAGTCTTGCGAGTACTTTGGATGAGTACTCACGGTTGCTTTGCTACCTCTTTTCCCCTACCCGATTGCCGCATTCAGATGACGGATCCCATGAGCTGGAGATCCCCAGTAGACTTAGTCTACTACTACACGGAGCCAGACGACCAGGAGTAGGTTCGGAGGCCCCCGGCAGGAGGCCTTGCCTTTTCGATCAGTGTCGCTGTGATGCTAGCCTGTTTAAGGCAAACTTGTTTAACTATGTCTGTACCCAGATAATATTTGCTTCCGCTGACTTATGTACTCGGGTCCTCTTGACCCCTGGTTTGTAATATGAAGATTTATGTTTAAATTTGAGTCTATTGTTGTGTTCTGATATCTTCCCATGAGTCTCTGATCTTGATCGTGCATGTTTGCGTGTATGATTAGTGCACGATCGAGTCGGAGGCGTCACATCCGGATAGTGTTTTACATGCCCCACAGCTATATCACTCCTCCTCTTTCTGTATTTGTCATCCATACTTTTACATGTGCACTGAAGACCACAGATTATAAGGCCCTGTACTCCAAGATTTCGACATTCCAGACTTTCCACAACTTTATCGGATCCTCCATGGCCGACTCATGTCCATCAGACGCGCCAATCTTGATAGACCCAGTCACCAGCTGGAACCTGGTACTCGCCAGCACTGGTTCAACACCCCTTCATACTTGTATAACCATATGTCTGACCACTAGTGTCCGTGTCTATCGCCCTATCCTATGCTTGCCGCATACCTCGCCACCATCACAACGTAGAGCATCTGCTATCCTGGCCGAGTATCCTGGGTAGCTTGCCTACTCCTCCTCAACCCCCACCGCAGAGAACCACCTATCATAACCGATCGATGCCGAGTTCCACGCTTCCATCGGACCACGTTTTTCTCTTTTTCCCGCTAAAATAGGTTTCAATTCTCTGAATCCTTACACCGTAGCACCCCCTATGTTCCAGGGTGTAGTATTTATTTTTATTTTTATTTTTGTAGATGAGATAGCCATACCATTTTCATTTAGAAGTACAAATATGATGCAAATTACGTACCCTGATTTAGCCATATGCAGGAACCAAAATTGTCTATAGGCCCTTGTAGGGGAACGCAGCAGAAAACAAAAATATTCCGACCTACGCACCAGCCCAGGACCACTATGGAGATTGCATACAAGGTTTGATCTTTTCGTTACCGACTCGTAGCGCAGCGTAAGTAGAGTCGGTGCCGATCGGCGGTGCAGATCCCCGCAGCTAGGATTTACAACCTCCCAACCACAAGGATGTATACCATCATCCGCGCCCCGGACAGTCCTCCAGGAGGCGGTCGAACAGTCCCCCGGACGGTGTCGCGGACAGCCCTTCGGGAGGACCTTCGAAACTCAGACGGTCACTCGGACAGCCCTTCGGGAGGACTCACAGAACTCGGACCGTCACTTGGACAGCCCTTCGGGAGGCACTTACGAACAGCCCCTCGGGCACTAAGATCGAAACTACGACCTCTCTACAGAGTTGCACACATACGGTGTCATCTATCCGGCAGGGCTTCGCCGTCCAGAACTAGTTCCCACCGGAACCCAGACAGCCTTTCGGCTCTACGAAACTCTTTTCGTGGGAGGGAGAGAGAAGCCAGATAATTGCATGGCATGAGTATGAGAGCAAGGGATGAGTGTGGAGGGCTGCCCCTCCACCTCTATTTATAGGAAATCCCAAGGGATAGGGTGGTTTTACAATAAAACCCAAAAAGCACATGAATGAAGTCCTTCCACAAGAACCCAAATGTGAAACCAAGGCATAAGAGGGGGCTCCAAGGAGGAGTCCCCATGTGGCCGGCCACACCTAGGAGGGCCCCCCCCCAAGGGAGCCTCATCCATCCATGTCACCCCAAAAAATATCTTGGGACAAAGCCCAAAATAATGGCTTTCCAAAAAGTAACATAAAAAGCACTTTCATTATTCATGACGACATTTTTCAGCGTCCGTTCGAACTGAAATTATTTATGTGGGCTTAGAACATTTCCAGTACCCACTAAAATAATTTTCAACGCATTCTGGAACAATTCTAGATTAGTGATTTTCATCTGCAAAAAGCATCTGAAGTGGTTCCGGCAGCTCCAGAACATTTCCGGTTTTTCTTCCAGAAAATTCCCAAAAGTTTCCAAAATGATTCTGGCACCGTCCAAGATTTATCGGGCATGTGCCGAAACCAATTTGACTTTATGGTATCCTCTGAAACAACTTTTCAGTTTCACCGAAACTCATCCGGTGTCCTCTCTGCGGAACTTTTCCACTGTCCGAAACTTTTTCGGTGATTTTCTCTCAGACTCCCTATCTAGTATTCAGAAGATAGATGACCCTTAAGCGTGTGACCCTATAGGTTCGGTGAAGTATAGACATGACACGGAACCCCTTCCGATCAATGATCAACATCGGAGCCGTGGACACCCATATTGACCCCTATACCCACACGAATGAATATTCGAGTGAACCTCCAGTTGCCGTGTCCTATTCCTGTTGCTTCGCGATATGTTACAAATACCCGAGGTGGGACATGTTGGCATTCCCGTGGATCAACAACTTGTCCACTATGCTAGTTACCTCGTTACCGGTATTGTTCTCTTTTCTCGTTACCATGTTCCAGCATCCCCGTGATCAAATCACAAAGTGTCTGGCCAGACGATGATGGATACCGTAACACCGAGAGGACCCAGAGATATCTCTCCATCGTCGGAGGAGCAAATCCCAATCTTGAGCTATCAAGTTACTTGACATACTTTTCCATGAACCCGTAAGCCGCCGTAATAGCCACCCATTTACGGATGACGTTTAACAAACCCCAAAGTTCATGAAGCAAGCATGAAGAAACTCGATACTCTCATGGTCTAAGGAATCATGCAAACGTTAACCATCTCTATGTTATTAACCATTAACTTGTGACAAAAGTAACTCATAGCATAACATCAATCGGGTCGATTCAACACAAATATTCTTCCAACATTGTGCCCTCAAAGCTGCTGGCATAGACATGCCCATGATTGGGAAAACATAATCATCATGCAACACTTGAGCTAGTCTTAGAGGCATGACTAGGAATACATTTTACCGTTTATTATTCCACATGTGCACATGGGTTTTCCCCAGAGCCTTTATGGATATACGGGGTCGGGAACCACAGCAGTTATAGCATGGAACATAAACATAATAATGAGCATGGAGATAAATAATAACATTTATTATTGCCTCTAGGGCATATCTCCTACAGACTCCCACTTGCACTAGAGTCAATAATCTAGTTAATGCTAATGCACTTTACACCTATGTCACACCGGTGTAAATATGCTTCGCTTGTGGTATAGCCTGATGTCCAATGGATCTGACGACTTCAGCTCCGTGTGTATCTTTTCATATCCTCGCGTTTTCACGCTTTCACAAAATTCATATTTTGTGTGGACTTGGTTTTGTATGTATGTGAATCACAGGTCGAACCTGGATTCCTCAGACTGAGTTATGGAGCAACTACCTGCAGCAGTGTCCCATTGACAAAAGCCATCTTGGAACCATACTAAGTTCATGAATGAACTATATGATTCAACATCTTCTTTGTCGCTTTTAAAAGCGGCAACATACTTTGCCTCTGTTATAGAATTCGCCACAGTAACTTGTTTGGAACAATTTCCAACTACCGTGCCACCATATTGTGTATTGCACAAAACCCTTAACTTAAATCAAAAATCGCTTGGAGCATGGATGAAGACTGTATCGATGTAACCTTTTACACCGAACTCTTCATGATTTCCGCTTGCGAGAAAACATGTCATCAGTGCTACTATAGTGCTCAATGACCCTTTTTCACTGTTGTCCCATGATCAGTACTTTTGATCACTTTGGTATCTATACTCGCAACAACTTTGGGAGTATTGGACATATCTGGTTTGTTTTTACATACCATGGAATACATTATTAATCCAAACACAAGAGTGTGTGGAATCTCCATCAGGTATTTTGCTCATCAGTGTTTTGGGACACCGAGTCTTGCAAAAACTCTTTCCATGTGACTTCGGCAAGAATCACTCCTTGACGTTTTTAATGCTAAAAGGTTTTAGCATCTTGTCAATATATATCTTTGCTCAGCCCCATTAGGTAAATCTATCTCCATAGATCATCACGCCTAATATAAAGGCTATTTAGCCCAAGCACTTCATCGAAAAACTATTTTCAAATGAAGTCCTAATTTGTGTCAAGAAATTTATTTCCAATTAACAATGTGTGAAGCACACAAGGTTTTTAGAAATATTATTATGCTCCCACTTACTTTCTTGAAACACAAGCATCTTTGTTACCCATTGATGAAGTCAAAATCCTTTTGACCATTTCATCAAAACACGAAGATTCCAACTCCATTTTGCTCTCTTCTGTCCATCGCTGGAACTCTGAAGTTTGCACACTCACTAGCATCCTCTGGAATGACAAAATAACTTGGACTGTAACACATGCAAGTCCTTGGTTTTATTTCCATCAGATGGAAATCCTTTCGTCATCCATGTTTCATATCTCATGATTTGAAATATGTATTAATTGCTAGTTCAACCCGAACTGACTTTAAGCATCGCTACGGTGAAACAACCTCATCGTAGTCAACTCCTTGAACTTGTTATTGCAACAAGTCGAGCTTTATGGATAAAACATTTTTATCCATATCAGTTTTTAGTTCCATAAATATTCGTCAGACTCTAAGTCTTCCGAAAGGTGTATCAAGATTTTAATCTTGAAACATTTATATGGAGACTATCTCGGATTGTATTGGCATTTAGCCAATTCCGGAGTCAGGGCCCATCAACGCTTCCTTGTGTATCGTAGGTATACTATTGTCTAACAACAATATCTCGTTTGCGCACCTGAGAGGTTTGCACGAGCCTTGCCTACGTGGTTCAGCGGCAAGTTCGACCGAAGTCCATACATTTTATTGTAGAGACTTTCGCATCAGTCGAAGTAGGAAACTCCGAAATCACTTCTAAGGTTCGTTTCCTTTGATCTGATGACGAAGATATTGGTTATCTCGTCGAGTTGCACTGTCCTCCCACTCACCTTTTTGAAAGAACCATTTTCTTCAAAAACCATACCGTTCTTTGTGGCAAAAACCTTTGCCTCGGTATAGTGGTGGGGGAATACCCAATAACTTGGGATAACCTACAAAATAGCACTTGTCTGATTTGGAATAGGTTTGTAACCTTTTACACAAGCCCCATATTCCAAATGTTAAGAAAATATATAACATGGTTGGGCGTACCATACCATGGCGTCATTTCAACAGACCCGATGGAGCTCTTTTCAGTGTAAAAGCTGCAGTCTCTAAAGCATCACTTTAAAAGGGATAATGGCAAATTTATTTATGTCATCTTTAATCTTACCATGTCATAAATGGTTCGATTACATCTTCACGGACTTTCCACTTGCAGTGGTGTTCCGGGAGGTGCAAGCTATGAAACCCCTTTCACACCTCATCAGATATTCGCTAAACTTGTAACTCAAATATTCCTTTCTGCAATCGAATTGTAGAAACATAATTTTCTTGTTACAATAACTTCTACTTCATTTTTGAAAACCTTTCGAATGATTTCAAAAGATCCAGACTTACGTCCCATCAAGCAAATATCCATATATCTACTTGAGTCATTTCTGAAGATAGTAAATCCACTACTTGCAACATTTATCGAACTACACACATCAAATGTATGATCACCAATAAGTTTGTTGTTCGTTCCTTATGGCCTGTGAACGGTATTTCAGTCACTTCACTTTTCGGAGGAAATTTGCAAGTGTCAGATGATTCAAAATCAAACGACTTCAAAATCCATCATAATGGAATTTTCCATGCGGGTTTCTCCAATGTGACCAAATGCAGTGCCACACTTGTGTGGTATTCTTTTAGTCTTGCGACATTTAGCGTCAGTGTTATGTAGGGTAACGCAGCAGAAAACAAAAATTTTCGACCTACGCACCAGCCCAGGACCACTATGGAGACTGCATACAAGGTTTGATCATTTTCGTTACCGACTCGTAGCGCAGCGGAAGTAGAGTCGATGACGATCGGCGGTGCAGATCCCCGCAGCTAGGATTTACAACCTCCCAACCGCGAGGATGTATCCCCTCATCTTCCCTTCAGACAGCCCTCCGGGAGGCGGTCGAATAGTCCCCCGGACGGTGTCGCGGACAGCCCTTCGGGAGGACCTTCGAAACTCGAACGGTCACTCGGACAGCCCTTCGGGAGGACTCACAGAACTCGAACCGTCACTTGGACAGCCCTTCGGGAGGCACTCTCGAACAGCCCCTCGGGCACTAAGATCGAAACTACGACCTCTCTACAGAGTTGCACACATACGGTGTCATCTATCCGGCAGGGCTTCGCCGTCCAGAACTAGTTCCCACCGGAACCCAGACAGCCTTTCGGCTCTACGAAACTCTTTTCGTGGGAGGGAGAGAGAAGCCAGATCATTGCAATGGCACTTGTATGTGAGAAGGGATGAGTGTGGAGGGCTGCCCCTCCACCTCTATTTATAGGAAAGCCAAGGGGTAGGGTAGTTATCCAATAAAACCCAAAGGCATATGAGGGAAGTCCTTCCACAAGGACCTAAAGGAGAAACCAAGGAACAAGAGGGGCTCCAAGGTGGAGCCCCTAGTGTGGCCGGCCACTCCCCCATGAGGGCCCCCCCAAAGGGGGTTCTCATCCATCCACATCACCTTCTAGAAGCCTTTAGCAAAAGCCCTAAAAGGTGGCTTCCAAAAATTATCCAAAAAGCACTTTCACTATTCACGACGACATTTTTCAGCGTCCGTTCGAACTGAAAATATTTATGTGGGCTTAGAACAATTCCAGTACTCACTAAAATAATTTTCAACGCGTTCTGGAACAATTCCAGATTAGTGATTTTCATCTGCGAAAAGCATCTGAACGGTTCCGGCAGCTCCGAAACATTTCCAGTTTTTCTTCCAGAAAATTCCCAGAAGTTTCCAAAATGATTCTGGCACCCTCCAAGAATTATCAGGCATGTGCCGAAACCAATTTGACTTAATGGTATCCTCTGAAACAACTTTTCAGTTTCACCGGAACTCATCTGGTGACCTCTCTCTGCGGAACTTTTCCGCTGTCCGAAACTTTTCGGTGTCCGAAACTTTTTCGGTGATTTTCTCTCAGACTCCCTGTCTAGTATTCAGCAGATAGATGACCCTTAAGCGTGTGACCCTATAGGTTCGGTGAAGTATAGACATGACACGGAACCCCTTCCGATCAATGATCAACATCGGAGCCGTGGACACCCATATTGACCCCTATACCCACACGAATGAATATTCGAGTGAACCTCCAGTTGCCGTGTGCTATTCCTGTTGCTTCGCGATATGTTACAAATACCCGAGGCGAGACATGTTGGCATTCCCGTGGATCAACAACTTGTCCACTATGCTAGTTACCTCGTTACCGGTATTGTTCTCTTTTCTCGTTACCGTGTTCCGGCATCCCCGTGATCAAATCACAAAGTGTCTGGCCAGACGATGATGGATACCGTAACACCGAGAGGGCCCAGAGATATCTCTCCATCGTCGGAGGAGCAAATCCCAATCTTGAGCTATCAAGTTACTTGACATACTTTCCCATGAACCCGTAAGCCGCCGTAATAGCCACCCATTTATGGATGACGTTTAACAAACCCCAAAGTTCATGAAGCAAGCATGAAGAAACTCGATACTCTCATGGTCTGAGGAATCATGCAAACGTTAACCATCTCTGTGTTATTAACCATTAACTTGTGACGAATGAATCTCATAGCATAACACCAATCGGGTCGATTCAACACAAATGTTCTTCTAACATTGTGCCCTCAAAGTTGATGGCATAGACATGCCCATGATTGGGAAAACATAATCATCATGCAACACTTGAGCTAGTCTTAGAGGCATGACTAGGAATACATTTTACCGTTTATTATTCCACACGTGCACACGGGTTTTCCCCAGAGCCTTTATGGATATACGGGCTCGGGAACCACAGCAGTTATAGCATGGAACATAAACCTAATTATGAACACGGAGATAAATAATAACATTTATTATTGCCTCTAGGGCATATCTCCTACAGACTCCCACTTGCACTAGAGTCAATAATCTAGTTAATGCTAATGCACTTTACACCTGTGGCACACTGGTGTAAATATGCTTCGCTTGTGGTATAGCCTGATGTCCAACGGATCTGACGACTTCAGCTCCGTGTGTATCTTTGCATATCCTCGCATCTTCACGCTTTCACAAAATTCATATTTTGTGTGGACTTGGCTTGGTATGTATGCGAATCACAGGTCGAACCTGGATTCCTCAGACTGAGTTATGGAGCAACTACCTGTAGTAGTGTCCCATTGACAAAAGCCATCTTGGAACCATACTAAGTTCATGAATGAACTATATGATTCAACATCTTCTTTGTCGCTTTTAAAAGCGGCAACATACTTTGCCTCTGTTATAGAATTCGCCACAGTAACTTGTTTGGAACAATTTCCAACTGCCGTGCCACCATATTGTGTATTACACAAAACCCTTAACTTAAATCGAAAATCGCTTGGAGCATGGATGAAGACTGTATCGATGTAACCTTTTACAACAAACTCTTCATGATCTCCGCTTGCGAGAAAACATGTCATCAGTGCTACTATAGTACTCAATGACCCTTTTTCACTGTTGTCCCATGATCAGTACTTTTGATCACTTTGGTATCTATACTTGCAACATCTTTGGAGTATTGGACATATCTGGTTGTTTTACATACCATGGAATACATGATTAATCCAAACACAAGAGTGTGTGGAATCTCCATCATGTATATTGCTCATCAGTGTTTTGGGACACCGAGTCTTGCAAAAACTCTTTCCATGTGACTTCGGCAAGAATCACTCCTTAACGTTTTTAATGCTAAAAGGTTTTAGCATTTTGTCAATATGTATCTTTGCTCAGCCCCATTAGGTAAATCTATCTCCATAGATCATCATGCCTAATATAAAGGCTATTTAGCCCAGGCACTTCATCAAAAAACTATTTTTTAAATGAAGTCCTAATTCGTGTCAAGAAATTTATTTCCAATTAACAATGTGTCAAGCACACAACGTTTCTAGAAATATTATTATGCTCCCACTTACTTTCTTGAATCATAAGCATCTTCGTTACCCATTGATGAAGTCAAAACCCCTTTGACTATATCATCAAAACACGAAGATTCCAACTCCATTTTGCTCTCTTCTATCCATCGCTGGAACTCTGAAGTTTGCATACTTACTAGCATCCTTTTGACTGACAAAATACCTTGGATTGTATCACATGCAAGTCCTTGGTTTTATTTCCATCAGATGGAAATCCTTTCGTCATCCTTGTTTCATATCTCATGATTGAAATATGTATTAATTGCTAGTTCAACCCGAACCGACTTTAAGCATCGCTACGGTGAAGCAACCTCATCGTAGTCAACTCCTTGAACTTGTATATTGCAACAAGTCGAGCTTTATGGATAAAACATTTTTATTCGTATCAGTTATAGTTCCATAAATATTCGTCAGACTCTAAGTCTTCCGAAAGGTGTATCAAGGTTTTAATCTTGAATCACTTATATGGAAAATATCTTGGATTGTATTGGCATTTAGCCAATTCCGGAGTCAGGGCCCATCAATGCTTCCTTGTGTATCGTAGGTATACTGTTGTCTAACAACAATATATCGTTTGCGCAACTGAGAGGTTTGCACGAGCCTTGCCTACGTGGTCCAGCTGCAAGTTCGACCGAAGTCCATACATTTTATTGTAGAGACTTCCGTATCAGTCGCAGTAGGAAACTCTGGAATTACTTCCAAGGTCTCTTTCCTTTGATCTGATGACGAAGATACTGTTTATCTCGTCGAGTTGCACTATTCTCCCACTCACCTTTTTGAAAGAACCATTTTCTTCAAAAAGCATACCGTTCTTAGTGGCAAACCTATTTGCCTCGGCATAGTGAGGGAGGAATACCCAACATTTTGGGATAACCTACAAAGTAGCACTTGTCTGATTTGGAATAGGTTTGTAACCTTTTACACAAGCCCCATATTCCAAATGTTTAAGAAAAGATATAACATGGTTGGGCGTACCATACCATGGTGTCATTTCAACAGACCTAATGGAGCTCTTTTCAGTGTAAAAGCCGCAGTCTCTAAAGCATCACTTTAAAAGGGATAATGGAAAATTTAATTATGTCATCTTTGATCTTACCATGTCATAAATGGTTCGATTACATCTTCACGGACTTTCCACTTGCAGTGGTGTTCCGGGAGGTGCAAGTTATGAAACCCCTTTCACTACTCATCAGACATTCGCTAAACTTGTAACTCAAATGTTCTTTTCTGCAATCGAATTGTAGAAACATAATCTTCTTGTTACAATAACTTCTACTTCATATTTGAAAACCTTTTGAATGAATTCAAAAAATTCAGACTTACGTCTCATCAAGTAAATATCCATATATCTACTTGAGTCATTTCTGAAGATAGATAAATCCACTACTTGCAAAAACATTTATCGGACTACATACATCAAAATGTATGATCACCAATAAATTCTTTGCTCGTTCCTTATGGCCTGTGAACGGTATTTCAGTCACTTCACTTTTCGAAGGAAAGTTGCAAGTGTCAGATGATTCAAAAATCAAACGACTGCAAAATCCATCATAATGGAATCTTTCATGCGAGTTTCTCCAATGTGACCAAATGCAGTGCCACACTTGTGTGGTATTCTTTTAGTCTTGCGACATTTAGCGTCAGTGTTATGGATGTATCATTTTACCATCAATATTCATAACATACATCCCATCTTGGATGGAAGTATGGCCCTTCATGTTATTCATAATACTGAACAACAATTGTTCTTTTATGAACAACTCTTTTGCAACAAACATTGTGCAATGGGCTAGAGTGTGTAAAACTCTAAAATGAATTATGAAAGTAAATCCAGAGGTAATATATTATTATCATTATTCATAACATGCATCTCATTCTCAATGAAAGTATGGCCCTTATGTTATTCATAACATCGAACATAAAAAGTTCTCTTATGAACAACCTTCTTGCAAGATTACTTTATGCAAAGGCTAGAGTTTGTAAAACTCTAAAATGAATTATGAAAATAAATACAGACGGTAATACACCGATGGAAGGCATAGTAACATTTACTATGTTCCATGTGTATACCTAAACCTCATTCCTGGCTAGTCTTTCAGGCCATAGTAGTTCTTACATCGAGTTGCAACAGAATGCAATCGAGCGGGTATCTCTATGATTAACTCACAATACCCAAGAATCAGTGATTAACAAATTAATCATAATTCCCAAGAACTATATCTTTGACTAGCCTTCTATACATCAAAAACTTGTATGACATTCATACATGAGCTGGATATTCCAGTCTTCTTTCTTTCTGCCATTATACTTCTAACAGTTTAACTTTTAGTATTTCTCCTACTCTCAGAAGAAGCACCCAACTTAAGAGTGGCGTTAGCCCCGGACTTCCTAGGCGTGAAAGTTTCACTAACACCCTTTGGACACTTCCTTTCTCTTTAAGTTGTTGTTTTATTCACCTTTCATCATATGACAGGCGTTCTTCTGGATCCCTCTCTTATCAGTCTAATGCATAGTAAACTTCTTTTACTAATAGTTTGCAAACAAACATTGCTTTGGATATCTCATATCTTTTAGCCTTTGTCTGTCTCTGAAAATGATTTTCAGATTCCATGAATATCACATAACTATCCAAACTTTCGAAGTTCGGGTCTCATGGAAACAAACATATTGCACTTGACTGAAACAGAATTCTAGCTTTTGGATCGAAGGACGAGAGTCACATGATCCATAGCATAAGCGAGAGAATACCAAAGTATGCGATAGGACAAAATCCTTCTTGGCACTCTTGAGGATAATCCTCACATTACGTTACCAACCGTAAAGTTTTAACCAGATATTTAACAGCTATTCAATTTTAATAGGGAAGGTGGAAACGCGAGCCATTATTCTACAACTATTATGCAAATCACACTTAGACAGTGTTCAAAATTAATTGCACTGAGAATTAAAAGAATTAATTCTACAGCGCGCTCCCACTCAAATCAATATCTCTCATAATTGATTGTGAGTGATTCAAGACCCGTGTTTTGATTATTCGTCATTGATGTTAGTCACCACTGATGACGAAAATCTCAACCGGTAGGCAAACTTGCCAATCACATCTCTATGTGAATCTTGTTCATCTTTCGATGCGTGTGTTCCGAGCTCATGACTTTCATGCCTGAACGTCAAGACAACCAAGTGATCTCGCTGCGAGGTCTCAACTCACCCGCCTCACACATCCCTAATCGTTCGTACCCATGTTAGCATGTGATACCCCGAAAAGTTAGGTGCCGTGACGGTGCTACACTTGGGAGAACACTAACTACTTGATATTTTTGTGAGAGATCACCCTAATAAAAAGCGACTACCACGCAATCAAGAAGGGTGCATCAAAAGGGATAAACATCTCAGGCAATTCATAATAGCATGATATGGTATAGCCCTTTCTGACGGAGAAGTCTTGTATTTCTTCGTCTTCGGCATTCACGTCGGTGATCACCTTCGCGAAGATTGCCACCACCTTGTCGATGCAGCAGATAATATTGCTATCTCTATAGCTAATAAAATAATGCATTACACAAGGTTGACACACAGGTCATTTAAAGTGCAATCATATGGCTCCAGCCATCATGCCGAATCATGACACGCAGGTCATGTTAATCAATTTACATTATATAGTCATCTAATACATAATCAAATTATTATGAGCACTGCTATACCACATCACATGCACATGTAAACCCTCTTGCAAAACCAAGTTAGACGCCTCTAATTGGTTCATGCAAAAAAACTAGTTTTACGTGGCTTCTAAGGTTTCGAAACAAACCGAAGCTACCAACGTCCATCATCAAGTATGATAATTCAAGTCGCTAGATTAACTTTCCAGGGTGTATGAAAACCGAGATAATAAAATCTCGAGCCCCATACTAAACTTCGTCATACGCATGACCCCCGTGCAGATCATATCTGCATTGCCCTTTCGTCTGCGAAATTTCATCTTTGTTTTTAACTACGGTGGAATTCAATGAACTGTTAGCACTTCGTTGATCAATCAGGATCGCGGATTGCCAGAACATTGAAACTCCACCATGCTGTTATCAAGATCAGAAATATGCGCATTCCAGGGAAGCAACAAGAACATCGGGCAACAGATTTCATCTGCTACCCGCACAAATAATTTTTAGTAATAGAACTCATCTACTACCTAATTATTTTGTGCAACACCCATACATCTCCATGTATTCTAGATCGCAACCTGCATCTACGCATAGCACGGCTCATGATGCCACTGTAGGGTAACGCAGCAGAAAACAAAAAATTTCGACCTACGCACCAGCCCAGGACAACTATGGAGACTGCATACAAGGTTTGATCATTTTCGTTACCGACTCGTAGCGCAGCGGAAGTAGAGTCGATGACGATTGGCGGTGCAGATCCCCGCAGCTAGGATTTACAACCTCCCAACCGCGAGGATGTATCCCCTCATCTTCCCTTCAGACAGCCCTCCGGGAGGCGGTCGAACAGTCCCCCGGACGGTGTCGCGGACAGCCCTTCGGGAGGACCTTCGAAACTCGAACGGTCACTCGGACAGCCCTTCGGGAGGACTCACAGAACTCGAACCGTCACTTGGACAGCCCTTCGGGAGGCACTCTCGAACAGCCCCTCGGGCACTAAGATCGAAACTACGACCTCTCTACAGAGTTGCACACATACGGTGTCATCTATCCGGCAGGGCTTCGCCGTCCAGAACTAGTTCCCACCGGAACCCAGACAGCCTTTCGGCTCTACGAAACTCTTTTCGTGGGAGGGAGAGAGAAGCCAGATCATTGCAATGGCACTTGTATGTGAGAAGGGATGAGTGTGGAGGGCTGCCCCTCCACCTCTATTTATAGGAAAGCCAAGGGGTAGGGTAGTTATCCAATAAAACCCAAAGGCATATGAGGGAAGTCCTTCCACAAGGACCTAAAGGAGAAACCAAGGAACAAGAGGGGCTCCAAGGTGGAGCCCCTAGTGTGGCCGGCCACTCCCCCATGAGGGCCCCCCCAAAGGGGGTTCTCATCCATCCACATCACCTTCTAGAAGCCTTTAGCAAAAGCCCTAAAAGGTGGCTTCCAAAAATTATCCAAAAAGCACTTTCACTATTCACGACGACATTTTTCAGCGTCCGTTCGAACTGAAAATATTTATGTGGGCTTAGAACAATTCCAGTACCCACTAAAATAATTTTCAACGCGTTCTGGAACAATTCCAGATTAGTGATTTTCATCTGCGAAAAGCATCTGAAGCGGTTCTGGCAGCTCCGAAACATTTCCGGTTTTTCTTCCAGAAAATTCCCAGAAGTTTCCAGAATGATTCTGGCACCCTCCAAGAATCATCAGGCATGTGCCGAAACCAATTTGACTTAATGGTATCCTCTGAAACAACTTTTCAGTTTCACCGGAACTCATCTGGTGACCTCTCTCTGCGGAACTTTTCCGCTGTCCGAAACTTTTCGGTGTCCGAAACTTTTTCGGTGATTTTCTCTCAGACTCCCTGTCTAGTATTCAGCAGATAGATGACCCTTAAGCGTGTGACCCTATAGGTTCGGTGAAGTATAGACATGACACGGAACCCCTTCCGATCAATGATCAACATCGGAGCCGTGGACACCCATATTGACCCCTATACCCACACGAATGAATATTCGAGTGAACCTCCAGTTGCCGTGTGCTATTCCTGTTTTTTCGCGATATGTTACAAATACCCGAGGCGAGACATGTTGGCATTCCCGTGGATCAACAACTTGTCCACTATGCTAGTTACCTCGTTACCGGTATTGTTCTCTTTTCTCGTTACCGTGTTCCGGCATCCCCGTGATCAAATCACAAAGTGTCTGGCCAGACGATGATGGATACCGTAACACCAAGAGGGCCCAGAGATATCTCTCCATCGTCGGAGGAGCAAATCCCAATCTTGAGCTATCAAGTTACTTGACATACTTTCCCATGAACCCGTAAGCCGCCGTAATAGCCACCCATTTACGGATGTCGTTTAACAAACCCCAAAGTTCATGAAGCAAGCATGAAGAAACTCGATACTCTCATGGTCTGAGGAATCATGCAAACGTTAACCATCTCTGTGTTATTAACCATTAACTTGTGACGAATGAATCTCATAGCATAACACCAATCGGGTCGATTCAACACAAATGTTCTTCTAACATTGTGCCCTCAAAGTTGATGGCATAGACATGCCCATGATTGGGAAAACATAATCATCATGCAACACTTGAGCTAGTCTTAGAGGCATGACTAGGAATACATTTTACCGTTTATTATTCCACACGTGCACACGGGTTTTCCCCAGAGCCTTTATGGATATACGGGCTCGGGAACCACAGCAGTTATAGCATGGAACATAAACCTAATTATGAACACGGAGATAAATAATAACATTTATTATTGCCTCTAGGGCATATCTCCTACATGTTATGGATGTATCATATTACCATCAATATTCATAACATACTTCCCATCTTGGATGGAAGCATGGCCCTTCATGTTATTCATAATACTGAACAACAATTGTTGTTTTTATGAACAACTCTTTTGCAACAAACATTGTGCAATGGGCTAGAGTGTATGAAACTCTAAAATGAATTATGAAAGTAAATATAGAGGTAATGTATTATTATCAACATTCATAACATACATCTTATTCATAATGAAAGTATGGCCCTTATGTTATTCATAACACCGAACATCAAAAGTTCTCTTATGAACAACCTTCTTGTAAGATACCTTATGCAATGGGCTAGAGTTTGTGAAACTCTAAATGAATTATGAAAATAAATATAGACGGTAATACACCGATGGAAGGTATAGTAACATTTACTATGTTCCCTGTGTATACCTAAACCTCATTCCTGGCTAGTCTTCCAGGCCATAGTAGTTCTTACATCGAGTTGCAATAGAAAGCAATCGAGCGGGTATCTTTGTGATTAATTCACAATACCCAAGAATTAGTGATTAACATGTTTAACCATAATTCCCAAGAACTATATCTTTGACCAGCCTTCTATACATCAAAAACTTGTATGACATTCATACATGAGCTGGATATTCCAGTCTTCTTTCTTTCTGCCTTTATACTTCTAACAGTTTAACTTTCAGTATTTCTCCTACTCTCAGAAGAAGCACCCAACTTAAGAGTGGCGTTAGCCCCGGACTTCCTAGGCGTGAAAGTTTCACTAACACCCTTCGGACACTTCCTTTCTCTTTAAGTTGTTGTTTTATTCACCTTTCATCATATGACAGGCGTTCTTCTGGATCCCTCTCTTATCAGTCTAATGCATAGTAAACTCCTTTACTAATAGTTTGCAAACAAACATTGCTATGGATATCTCATATATTTTAGCCTTTGTTTGTCCCTGAAAATGATTTTCAGATTCCATGAATATCACATAACTATCCAAACTTTCGAAGTTCGGCTCTCATGGAAGCAAACATATTGCACTTGACTAAAATGGAATTCTAGGTTTTGGATCGAAGGACGAGAGTCACATGATCCATAGCATAAGCGAGAGAATACCAAAAGTATGCGATAGGACAAAGTTCTTCTCGGCACTCTTGAGGACAATCCTCACATTACGTTACCAACCGTAAAGTTTTAACCAGATATTTAACAGCTATTCAATTTTAACACGGAAGGTGGAAACGCGAGCCATTATTCTACAACTATTTTGCAAATCACACTTGGACAGTGTTCAAAATTAATTGCACCAAGAATTAAACAAGTTAATTCTACAGTGCGATCCCACTCAAATCAATATCTCTCATAATTGATTGTGAGCGATTCAAGATCCATATTACAATTCAACGCCAAGGATGTATCCATCTCAAGTGACGAGAATTGCAATCGGTAGGCCAACTTGCCAATCACATCTCTATGTGACTCTTGTTCATCTTTCGATGGGCGTGTTCCGAGCTCAGGACTTTCAAGCTAGAACGTCAAGACAACCAAGTGATCTCGCTGTGAGGTCTCAACTCACCCGCCTCACACATTCCTAATCTTTCATACCCATGTATCCATGTGATACCCCGAAAAGTTAGGTGCCGTGACGGTGCTACACTTGGGAGAACACTAACTACTTGATATTTTTGTGAGAGATCACCCTAATAAAAAGCGACTACCACGCAATCAAGAAGGGTGCAACATAAGGGATAAACATCTCAGGCAATTCATAATAGCATGATATGGTATAGCCCTTTCTGACGGAGAAGTCTTGTATTTCTTCGTCTTCGGCATTCGCGTCGGTGTTCACCTTCACGAAGATTGCCACCACCTTGTCGATGCACCAGATAATATTGCTATCTCTATAGCTAATAAAATAATGCATTACTTAAGGTTGACACGTAGGTCAATAAAGTGACAATCATATGGCTCCAGCCATCATGCCGAATCATGACACGCAGGTCATGTTAATCAATTTACATCATATAGTCATCTCATACATAATCAAATTATTATGAGCACTGCTATACCACATCATATGCACATGCAAACCCTCCTGCAAAACCAAGTTAGATGTCTCTAATCGGTTCAAGCAAAAACTTGTTTTACGTGGCTTCTAAGGTTTCGAAACAAACCGAAGCTACCAACGACCATCATCAAGTATGATAATCCAAGTCGCTAGATTAACATCGCGGGGTGTATGAGACACGAGATAATAAAATCTCGAGCCCCATACTGAACTTCGTCATACGCATGACCCCCGTGCAGATCATATCTGCATTGCCCTTTCGTCTGCGAAATTTCATCTTTCTTTTTAACTACGATGGAATTCAATGAACTGTTAGCACTTCGTTGATCAATCAGGATCGCGGACTGCCAGAACATTGAAACTCCACCATGCTGTTATCAAGATCAGAAATATGCAAATTCCAGGGAAGTTACAAGAATATCGGGTAACAGATTTCATCTGCTACCCGCACAAATAATTTTCAGTAATAGAACTCATCTACTACCTAATTATATTGTGCAACACCCATACATCTCATGTATTCTAGATCGCAACCTGCATCTACGCATAGCACGGCTCATGATGCCACTGTAGGGGAACGCAGCAGAAAACAAAAATTTTCCGACCTACGCACCAGCCCAGCACCACTATGGAGATTGCATACAAGGTTTGATCTTTTCGTTACCGACTCGTAGCGCAGCGGAAGTAGAGTCGGTGACGATCGGCGGTGCAGATCCCCGCAGCTAGGATTTACAACCTCCCAACCGCGAGGATGTATACCCTCATCCGCGCCCCGGACAGCCCTCCGGGAGGCGGTCGAACAGTCCCCCGGACGGTGTCGCGGACAGCCCTTCGGGAGGACCTTCGAAACTCAGACGGTCACTCGGACAGCCCTTCGGGAGGACTCACAGAACTCGGACCGTCACTTGGACAGCCCTTCGGGAGGCACTTACGAACAGCCCCTCGGGCACTAAGATCGAAACTACGACCTCTCTACAGAGTTGCACACATACGGTGTCATCTATCCGGCAGGGCTTCGCCGTCCAGAACTAGTTCCCACCGGAACCCAGACAGCCTTTCGGCTCTACGGAACTCTTTTCATGGGAGGGAGAGAGAAGCCAGATAATTGCATGGCATGAGTATGAGAGCAAGGGATGAGTGTGGAGGGCTGCCCCTCCACCTCTATTTATAGGAAATCCCAAGGGGTAGGGTGGTTTTACAATAAAACCCAAAAAGCACATGAATGAAGTCCTTCCACAAGGACCCAAATGTGAAACCAAGGCACAAGAGGGGGCTCCAAGGAGGAGTCCCCATGTGGCCGGCCACACCTAGGAGGGGCCCCCCAAGGGAGCCTCATCCATCCATGTCACCCCAAAAAATATCTTGGGACAAAGCCCAAAATAATGGCTTTCCAAAAAGTAACCCAAAAAGCACTTTCACTATTCATGACGACATTTTTCAGTGTCCGTTCGAACTGAAATTATTTATGTGGGCTTAGAACATTTCCAGTACCCACTAAAATAATTTTCAACGCGTTCTGGAACAATTCTAGATTAGTGATTTTCATCTGCAAAAAGCATCTGAAGTGGTTCCGGCAGCTCCGGAACATTTCCGGTTTTTCTTCCAGAAAATTCCCAAAAGTTTCCAGAATGATTCTGGCACCCTCCAAGAATTATCGGGCATGTGCCGAAACCAATTTGACTTTATGGTATCCTCTGAAACAACTTTTCAGTTTCACCGAAACTCATCCGGTGTCCTCTCTGCGGAACTTTTCCACTGTCCGAAACTTTTTCGGTGTCCGAAACTTTTTCGGTGATTTTCTCTCAGACTCCCTGTCTAGTATTCAGAAGATAGATGGCCCTTAAGCGTGTGACCCTATAGGTTCGGTGAAGTATAGACATGACACGGAACCCCTTCCGATCAATGATCAACATCGGAGCCGTGGACACCCATATTGACCCCTATACCCACACGAATGAATATTCGAGTGAACCTCCAGTTGCCGTGTGCTATTCCTGTTGCTTCGCGATATGTTACAAATACCCGAGGTGAGACATGTTGGCATTCCCGTGGATCAACAACTTGTCCACTATGCTAGTTACCTCGTTACCGGTATTGTTCTCTTTTCTCGTTACCGTGTTCCGGCATCCCCGTGATCAAATCACAAAGTGTCTGGCCAGACGATGATGGATACCGTAACATCGAGAGGGCCCAGAGATATCTCTCCATCGTCGGAGGAGCAAATCCCAATCTTGAGCTATCAAGTTACTTGACATACTTTTCCATGAACCCGTAAGCCGCCGTAATAGCCACCCATTTACGGATGACGTTTAACAAAGCCCAAAGTTCATGAAGCAAGCATGAAGAAACTCGATACTCTCATGGTCTAAGGAATCATGCAAACGTTAACCATCTCTGTGTTATTAACCATTAACTTGTGACAAAAGTAACTCATAGCATAACATCAATCGGGTCGATTCAACACAAATGTTATTCTAACTTTGTGCCCTCAAAGCTGCTGGCATAGACATGCCCATGATTGGGAAAACATAATCATCATGCAACACTTGAGCTAGTCTTAGAGGCATGATTAGGAATACATTTTACCGTTTATTATTCCACACGTGCACATGGGTTTTCCCCATAGCCTTTATGGATATACGGGCCCGGGAACCACAGCAGTTATAGCATGGAACATAAACATAATAATGAGCATGGAGATAAATAATAACATTTATTTTTGCCTCTAGGGCATATCTCCTACAGCCCTTTGATAAATAATTTAAATTTAGGTGTGAAATATAACTTCAGTTGTCCATTGATTTAGCCATATAAATAGGATTTGGTATAACTTGCAAGATGGTTTCAAATATTAGGGAACGTACAACGGGGTGATGTTAGGCTTTCCTTAAGGATAACATGTAGAATTTTTTTTTAACACAGTACAGACGCAAGCGCTCATACATACACGCATACACTCACCCCTATGAACGCACACACGCACACCCTACCCCTATGAGCACCTTCGAGAGACTGAGCCGGCATATCATCTTGAGATTTACGAAGTCGCCATAGGCGCCTCGTCGTCGACGGGAACGTCTTCTCCCACTGAAAGCACATCGCCGGAAATCCTGAAATAAATCCAGGAATAATGGGAGCACCAGGACTTGAACCGTGCTGGGCTGAGAATACCACTGTCCATCTAACTATGGTGCATTGCATTTCACGGGTTATTTCCTTGCGGGTTCTGCGCACAGATCCGTTGGCGCCACAAAATTTTCGCGCGATGGTTGCTCGCGATAAACGCTTGGGAGTTAGCCAAGTCTATAAAGAGCGTGCAGCTTGCAAGAACCTTTGCTCATCCGAGTAGTAGAAGTAAAAATCAGCTCTGCACGGTGGTTTGCCAGGTTCGGGGGAGAGCATCCTTTCCTGGGTGCTACTATTACACATGCGGAACTGCTTATATAGATCGGGCGGCCTCAAGTTTTGGTAGTAGGTTCGCGTGGCTTCCACCTAATTTTTGATAGGCGATGGGCAAGGCATTGACTGATTTGTGCACGCACTCCCAGAGCGTTGATGTGTACGCGCATTGAATCCTCCGACACTGAAAAGGGTAGCGTGCTTTGAAAGAAAACGAGATCAAGTGTAGCCGTCAAAATTGATTCACCTTTAGCACGGTCCTCTCCTCTATCACCGAAACTATAACCATTTTTTTTTCCTGGCAAAAAAAAAAACTATAACCATTTTTTTCCTCGCAAAAAAAAAACTATAGCCATTTTTTTTGGTGAAACCATGACGTCTTAAATGGGTGGTATCACATGGCCCATGTAAGTTCGGTGGATGACTCTGCAGAAGAATCGTCCTGAGCAAATGGACTACACGTACACGTACACGTACGAAATATGTCAGTGTTGAGCAAAGCGGGTGTATATTCTTCCTGCTAGGTGATCAGGAATTCAGGATCGCCCTCAAGCAGAGACAAGCAGACCATAATTATGTGGCAAGCAAATTACGATGATGAGAAATCGCACTCGATCTGTACGCACCACATCTCCATCAGCTTGGCCCCACGTCAAAGTCCAATACCGCAAAAAACTTCGTCTCTATATAAGCAAGTCCCCCGGTGCCTTACAACATTCCAAGACAGCTTCCCTTGGAAGGTTTGCTTCCCTTCTCCCTCCTGTCAGCTTGTAGCATAAATCCAACGAAATAAGTGACACAGAAGCGAAGCAACACACAGAGGTGCACGCTTACAATAGGGACCCATCTGGACTTGCTAGCGACGTGCTTCTGCCGGTCAGCATGGACGCCGCCGCGAGGGACGCGCAGAGTGGACTCGAGTGGCGGGTGACGGTGCCGGAAGGCGCGTCGGTGACGGTGGAGTACGAGGCCGGGAGGGCGTGGGCGTGGCTGGTCTCTTACATGCTCATGTTCGGAGCCAAGGTGTCCGGCTTCTCCAAGAAGGTCTGGAAGATTGGCGCAGACGATCCTCGGAAAGCAGTGCACGGCCTCAAAGTAGGCCTGGCTCTTACCATGGTCTCCGGCTTCTACTACACCAGGCCTCTGTACGATGGCTTCGGTGAGGCTGGCATGTGGGCCATCATGACAGTCGTCGTCATTTTCGAGTACACTGTTGGTACGTCGCACCTATTAAATAACAAAACGAAGTGCACGCGGATCAGTTGCAATTGCATCTTCAGCATGCACGTATTTACTAATACTTGCTTTGATCACTGCTTTTTCTTGTTATGAACGTGTAGGTGGCAGCGTGTACAAAGGGTTCAACAGGGCCGTCGCGACGGCGAGCGCAGGCGTGCTCGCGCTGGGCATGAACTGGGTGGCGAGCAAATCCGGCGATAAGCTTGAGCCGGTCATCACCAGTGGCTCCCTCTTTCTGCTTGGTACGTATAAACCTTCGTGCGCAGTATAGATCGGTCGAATATCTTGTAACACGATGTGCCACACGTACTCACTATTACCCATGTAAATATGGGATATGTGCGCGCGTGCAGCTGCGGCAGCCACCTTCTCGCGGTTCATACCGACGGTGAAGGCGCGGTTCGACTACGGCGTGACCATCTTCATCCTAACATATAGTCTGGTGGCCGTGTCGGGGTACCGCGTCGACGAGCTGGTGGTGCTTGCGCAGCAGCGGCTTGTCACCATCGCCAGCGGCATCTTCATCTGCCTCGCCGTCTGCGTGCTCATCTGGCCCGTGTGGGCCGGCCAGGAGCTGCACCTACTCACGGTGCGCAACATGGAGAAGCTCGCGGCCGCTGTGGAAGGCTGCGTCGAGGACTACTTTGCCGAGGACGTCAAGCGCGCGCAGGCCAAGTCGGAGGGTTACAAGTGCGTGCTCAACTCCAAGGCGTCCGAGGACTCGCAGGCCAACTTGGCGCGGTGGGAGCCCGCGCACGGCAAGTTCGGCTTCCGCCACCCCTACGTCCAATACGCCAAGCTCGGCGCCACCATGCGCCACTGCGCGTACTGCGTCGAGATCCTCAACAGCTGCGTCGATGCGGAGGTCCAGGCCCCTGAGAATGTCAAGCGGCTAGTCGCCGATGTATGTACAAGACTCGGCGCGCAGTGCGGGCGGGTGCTCAGGGAGGCGTCGAGCTCCGTCGCCACGATGACGACCTCCACGACGCTGGACATCACCGTGGCAGACATGAACACGGCCATGCACGAGCTGCAGGGCGACCTGCGAGAGCTCCCGTTTAGCCTGGCCAGGGAACCGGGAGAGACGTCGCTGATTGATGCCATGCCGCTCTTCACCGTGGCGTCGCTGCTGACAGAGATATCGACGAGGATCAAGAACGTCGTAGACGCCGTCCACACGATGGCCACCCTCGCAAGCTTCAAGCAAGCAGACGATGATGACGATAAAAAGGGAGATACCGAGCTGAAAATGAAAGTACACCCGTTGAACGGGACGGATTCTGCTGGTGAGAAACACTTCGGCCCGGCCCTGCCATCGTCCTCCCAAGGGTGACTAAGGGCGATTAGGGTTTCCGCCGCACCGCCACCTCCTCCCCGCTTCCTTTCCCCTGCCGCCGCCGGAGGTAGCCAGCGCGGCCGCCGGTGAGGGTGGCGGCGAGGTCTCGGCTGCTTCGCTACTGCTAGGATGGAGGGTCTCTGTGTTAAAATATGTTTGTGTATAGTATCTTGTACATGCCTTGTATAGGAGATATGGCAGTTAAGGTTATAATCTAACTGAGATTAGATCGTGCATCCTATCTTGGAGTGCAAGTCGTAACAATATTTTCTCTAATCAATATATATATGTGTGGCCTGCCCATGGGAGGTTCTACGCTTTGGAATAGTTTATACATGGTATCAGAGTAGGGCTCTTCCTAAAACACATCTATCATGTCGCAAGCTTCAGCTTCTTCGGCGCCGGCGTTTTTCTCGAATCCCTTCGTCTGTCACCAGATCAACGAGAAAGTCAGCCGGGACAACTACCTATTTTGGAAGGCTCAACTTCTCCCGCCAATAATGGGCACACAGACGTTCGGCTTCCTCAACGATTCCTCCGCTACCCCACCGGAGGAAATCGAGGTGACCAAAGCGGACAAGTCCACCGTGAAGGTGGCCAATCCCGCCTATGATCTATGGATCTCCGCGGACCAGCGAGATCGGGTTCCTTCTGTCGTCGTTTTTGTGCGACGTCTTGGCTCAAGTGCTGAAGCTCACCTCGGCTTCTCAGGTATGGCAGGAAAATTGAGAAGATGTATTCCTCCCAATCTCGTGCTCGTCTGATCCAGCTCCGTACCCAACTCCCGAACACACGCAAAGGGGAGATGACCACCACGGCCTACTTTACCAAGATGAAAAGACTGGCGGACGAGATGGCGGCTACAGGGAAGAAGATTGAAAGGGTGGAGTGGATCGATGTGCAATGGACTAAGGGGGTGAATAATCCTATAAAAACTTCTAGCTCAAATTTTAGGCACTACTAGGAAAACCCCTATATGCAACCACTTAATAGTGGCGCGGGTTATCTGGGCCGTGCTACTGATACTTAGTAGTAGCGCTGGCGAAAACAACATGGTACTGTTACGGCATAATAGTAGCGCGCGCAAAGTAACACTAGTGGAAAACGGCCATTTGTCCCGGTTTCAGAGGCCCATTAACCCCGGTTCTGGAACCGGGACTAAAGGGTCGGGACTAAAGCCCAAAACCTTTAGTCCCGGTTCGCTTGCGAACCGGGACAGAAGGGGCTCCATGTGGCCGCTACGGGGCGCCCAGGTAGGAGGACCTTTAGTCCCGGTTGGTAACAGCATTTGGCAGGAGCTGGGGTTTTTGTTTTTTTTAAGGGGGGGGGGGTGGGGGGTTTTGGAGGGTCAATTTAGGGGTTTCATATTGTGTTAGCTAGCTAATAGAGAGAAGTGTCCTCTCTTTCTCCGTGCTTGGTCGACGCTAGCTACTATACGTATATAAGGAACTCGACACGCTAGCTAGTAAGCAAATGAAGGAACCATTAAATACACAAGATCGTCATGAACATATACAGAGAGAAGTGATCGACCTCTCTTTCTCCGAGAGATTGGTCGAAAACAAGTTTTCGTATATCTATCCGACGCTACTAGCTACATATATACAATATAAGATCTCTTACGTACAATCCCTAACATCTAATGTCAAATTCCACATGGTATTCTCTGGCTTTACTTATGACGTGGTCAAGAAAGAATCCCGCCAATTCCTCTTGAATTGCTCGTATGCGATCATGTGGTAGGAGTTCATCCCGCATCTGCCACAACTAATTTGAAGAAGGGGGTCAATACATATATATGAATGAAACTCAACACAAATGATGGTAATAAAATAAAATTGTGAATATTATTGCTTACGCACTTCATATTCTTTTTCAGAGTAGCCCCGCTTAGAGGTCGTCGCGTTGTAGATGAACTCGCAAACGTAGTATCCACAAAAATCATTCCCGGCTTCCTGCCACAAGCACTTTACGAGAAATAGAGTTCAATCAAACTGATAATCAAGCATTATAAATGGTATTGATGAAACTAGAATCAATGGGAGATGCGCGGAACTAGTTAGTACTACTTACTTTCGGGTGTGTAAATCGCAGCTCCCTCGGCAGTCCCGGAACCATTTCGGTGAACTCTTTTCAAACCCTGCCAGACAAAGAAAATAATTATTTGATATCAAGAAATGAACAAAGTTGCCGATATGGTGCGATAATGATCGATTGAACTTACTTCTGCAGCATTTCAGTCATGTCCGCATACTCCTGGGGATCTTTTCGTCTCGAGTCTAAGACGGTTACTACTTCCCGCTCAAGCTTAATCTCTAGCAGAATAAAGTGGAACCTGCGCACGCATGCATAACTCATCAATTACATTACTATAACCTCGAATAATAAGGGAAACCGAATATGCACAAGAGAGTAACACTCACTTGAAGTTGTAAGGAAAGAGTATTTTCTCTTTGTTTTGATTTTTAAGCAACGATTGTAGCAAGTTGTCCTCGGTTTCTGTGACATTCTTTTGAACCGTCCATTCATGTATGATATTTGGGTTAATGAACCCAATGTCGTAGATTTGTGCATTTCTGCATTCGATGATCTTCAATCTACATAATATAGTGAGGATAATTATATATACTTATAATGAAAGAGCAGAGTTATATATAGAGACTTAATTACAGAAGTAGTACTTACAGACAGTAGCAAGTCACGAGTGTTTTGTCGAGGGCCTTTTGATTGTATAATTGGAATAACTCGTCAAATTCAACAGACAACAGATCCATTCCAACGAGGTCGTGCTCCTCTTTAATTCTCAGCGTTAAAGTATCCTTCCCAGACTCGCTGCAGGTTTTCACGTACCATTCATGGAATCTTCGCATCATCGTTGTTAGAGGAGGATGATCAGGTTTGACGAGAGGCTGCCCGTACTGGTATCTGAATTCTTCCACCTCCATTATTTCAAACTCTACATCATCCCTCGGGTAATCAGCAGGATTGGTACCGGGCACCATCCCCGGCTGATTAGCGACGATATCGCTAGACATCTTGAGCGGGGGGCACGATTGGTTCGCCTGTTCGCCGAGCTGGGGATTTTTTTTTCCCACTTCTTCATTCTGCTAACCTTGCATGCATGCAAGTACTTCCCGACCGCTCCGCTTCCTTATATGTCCTTTCAATAATGCGCTCATAGTTGGATTGTGGCGGAGACGGTGGTGGTCGCTTCAGGGCATCGATAGTGCGCTTCCGTTTCACCAGATCTATCGTCTCCTTCGGAGGTGGAGGTTTCCGTGCAAAATGTTCATGCACTTCGGCAGCACTGATTTTCACGGTTTCCTCGTCGGTCCTCTCATATGGTAACTTTTCCAGAAGCTTGAGAGATGGACCGTATCTGAATTGCTTCCCGCCTCTGCTTGTACTGCTAGCCGCCGGAGCGGTAGCGGCTCTCTTTCGCCGTTGCTGACGAGGTGGAGCAGGAGGCGGGGTGCTCCGACGCGCCGGAGGAGGCGGAGTGCCCTCACGCGCCGGAGGAGGCGGAGAAGGAGGCGGAGTGCCCTGATCACTTGCCGAAGGAGGAGGAAGAGTGCCCTGACTCGCCGGAGGAGGAGGAGGAGGCGGTGGCGGAGGCGTCCAGTTCGGAAGCTTGATGTACTCCTTCCGCCATAGACATGTAGTCCTCAGAGCATAAACCAGCTGAGTCTCCCCTTCACCTGTAGGGTGGTCAAGCTAGAGCTCGTCAAATCCCTCCATTACTTCATCCACCGTCACAACAGCATAGCCATGTGGAATCGGACAGCAGTGAAAAGTTCCGTCAGGTTGAGAAGGTGCAACAGAGCCGACATCCGCCTTCAAGGTGAGGTTCCGACATTTCGTCATAAGATGGCAATGTTGAGCCTCCGTGATAGCATCCACGGGGTAGCTAGGAGCCGTGAAGTCAGCCTGCTGAACGAGCTCCGTGGAAGCCACGCTGCTTCTCCGCTGAGATGGCGGGGTAGCTTCTGCGGTAGATTCGTGCCGCTGAGATGGTTGGTCGGCAGCTCGCTGGCTCTCAACTTGTTCCTCTAGCTTTAGTACTCTTGCATTGAGCTTCTGTATTTCGCTCAGCTCCTGTTTCCTCTTCCTCTCCCGGGTTTTGTAACCGCCTGCGCCGGGAAACCCAACCTTCCACGCAACGGAGCCTGGCGTGCCTCGTGTTCGTCCAGGGTGCTCAGGATTCCCGAGGGCCTCAGTCAGCTCGTCCTTCTCTCTGTCGGGAATGAACGTCCCTGCCTGCGCTGCGGCGATATACTTCTGAAGCTTCTTGACAGGTATTGCAAGTTGCTCGTCCATCCAACGACACTTCCCTATTTCAGGGTCCAAAGTTCCCCCAACCCCGAAGAACCAAGTCCTTGAACGGTCTGGCCAGTTCAATGTCTCTGGTTCGACCCCTTTAGCAATCAGGTCATTCTCAGCTTTGTCCCACAACGGCCATGCTTTGAGGTAGCCGCCTGACCCCGTGCGATGGTGATACAGCTCCTTTGCAGCATTTATCTTGTTTATCTCTGGCATTTTCTTACTCTTATCCAATGTCTTGTAGGCCACAAATGCGGTCTAGTGATCTCTTATCTTCTCAAATCGGCCGGTGAATTCTAGAGTCTTCCCTTTGTCGACAAACGTTGATTTCAACTCATTCTTCCACCTCCTGAATAGATCTGCCATCTTCTTAAGAGCACACGCCTTTACCAGTGGCTCTATAACTGGCTTATTCGGATCCTCCTCTGGCGGTAGGGTGAAATTTGTCTTCAGCGAGGTCCAAAGATCATCTTTCTGTCTATCGGTGACATAAGAAACTTGAGGGTCTTCGTTCTTAGGCTTATTCCATAGCTGGATGCTGATCGGGATGCTGTCCCTAACAATAGCTCCGCACTGAGCAGAAAATGCTTCCTTGGTCCGCCTGGGTTTAATTGGTTGGCCATCGTCCGCGATTGCTGTGATTGTGAACCTTTCATCCTGGCGCAACCTTTTCTTCGGGCCTCGTCTCGTTACCGAAGTTCGGCTCGATCCGGAGGGCTATAAAACAAGAAAGAAGAGATAATATATGTACATACCAAAACAATTAATGCATCAATTAGCTAGTCAGCACAGGCTTAATTAATATATATACCTCGCCGGACTTTGCAACAGCTCCCTCCTCCGTTCGGTCACCGGAGCCATCATCACGGTCTCCTTCTTCCACCGGTATTCGGTCACCGGAGACATCATGATCATGTCTTTCCTCCTCCATTGTTCAATCACCGGAGCCTTCATCCTCTCCTTCCAGACTATCGGTGTCGTTGAGAAACGACAAGACATCATGTCCGTCACGGATTATGTCCCCCAACAACTCTTCTTGTTCTAAGTCTCTTTGATCCATAGTTTCTGCAAATATTACAACATGACAATTAATATACAAACATGAGAGATGGATATATTAACGGCAAACATAGACCTAGCTAGCTAATCACAACAAGGAATATTAATTAGTGGCCTCGACGCTTCTACGGTTTGTGGTGGCCTCGACAACGCTTCTAGGGTTTGGGGTGGCCTCGACAACACTCTTTTAACTTGGTAAATTTGGGTGGCCTCAACGCTTCTAGGGTTTGGGGTGGCCTTGGCAACGCTTCTAGGGTTTGAGGTGGCCTCGACGCTTCTAGGGTTTGGTCGGGCGAGAGGGGGTTGATCGACGTCACCCCTCATGTTGAAGAGTTACTGGAGTTCTCTCATGAATGTCCGACGTCTGGACCGCCTCTCTCATGAATGTCAAATAAGGGATTTAACAAAATGGCGCCATTCTGGATGTGCAGAAAATGGTCCATATTTTTCCTGATATCATCTACCCTTCTATATGTCACGTTGTCACTGTCCAAGGATTCAAGAAAACCATGGCTTCATTATTAGCCGGAAGTAACAGGCGCATAATGGTACGACGCTCTCCAAAATTGTTTTGGAATGGAGTCCCGGATAGGATAATTAGTTTTTTGGTACGAAGTTCAGCAAAAGCCTTCCGAATATCGCTATTTGGAAGGCCTTTGCTGAAATTCGTACCAAAAAGCGAATTATTCTATCCGGAACTCCGTTCCAAAACAACTTTGAAGAGCTTCGTAGCATCATACGCCTGTTACTTCCGGCTAATGATGAAGCCATGGATTTCTTCAATACTTTGACAGACAACGTGACATATAGAAGAATATATATATATATATATATATATATATATATATATATATATATATATATATATATATATATATATATATATGAGATCAGAAAAAAATTAGATCAACTTGTGCACATCCATAATGGGGGCATTCTTGATAAATCTATATATGTCAAAATTCAAACTTTGACATATGATCAAATGTTGCATATGTCAAAATTCAAACTTTGACATATGATCAAACTTTGATATATGATCAAATGTTGCATATGTCAAAATTCAAACTGTGACATATGATCAAACTTTGATATATGTCCACCATCCGCTATAATAAATGATACATAGACTGTTCGGGCGAGAGGGGGTTGATTGACGTCCCCCCTCATGTCGAAGTTACCGGAATTATCTTCTAGTGGTTTGGGTGGCCTCGAGAGTTTGTCGGGTAGGGGCGGGAGGGGTAGCAGATCGACAACGCTTTTTTTTCTAGGGTTTGGGTGGCCTCGAGAGTTGGTCGCCCGGTATATCGAGAGGGGGGTGAACATTTTACCTTAGTAACTTAGAAAAAAAATGTTATCGGGGAGGGGGTATATCGACCCTCCCCCCCCCCCTCATGTCGAAGTTATCAGGGAGGGGCTATATCGACAATGACATCATATAGCCACATACATATAAAAAAAATTCTATGAACATCCATACATACATATATATGGCAATGACAAAAAAAATCATCATATAAAAAAAATGTTATCGGGGAGGGGGTATATCGACCCCCCCCCCCCTCATGTCGAAGTTATCGGGAGGGCTATATCGACAACACATATACATATAGCCACATACATATAAAAAAATCTTGAACATCCATATATACATACATATAGCCACATACATTATATGGCTATGAAAAACAAATCATCATATAAAAAAAATGCTATGAACAAAACAATTAATACATATATGAACAAAACAATTTTATGAACATCCATACATACATAGCCACATACATATATATATACATTATATATGAACAAAACAATTTTCATCATATAAAAAATATCAACATATATACATTATATGTGAACTCCATCATTTCTCTAAAAAAATTCTCTATGCAAATTTCTCTAAAAAAATGACTTTGATCATGAATATCTCTAACCGTGCAAATATCTCTAACTATGTAAATATTTTTCCTATATTTAATAAATTCCAAAGTTGGAATTTCAATTATTCATATTTCCTTTGATTTGCAAAGGAGCTATATTCTCCCCAATTCTTTTGCACCCACAAAAATTACTCCATCTATTTGACAGTACCCACAACCCATTCCGCCAAAAACATTTGGTTCTATAGTTCAAATTTTTCAAATTTCATTCAGTTCAAATTTGGACCAGATTGAAACTCCATGGTCAAACCGCAATTTAAATTGGACAAAAAATTCTCAAACTTTGCCAGACTCTCTTTTGTGCATCAACACCTCACCACAAAAATTCTTAAAATTCCTAGAGCCCTTTGGCATTTCATCATACACTTGATGTGCACTGTTTAGCACTGTCAAAAAATTCAGTAAATTCAGAAAAATTTGGACAGAGGGGGAATCGATGCCATGCACTCCTCATCTTCCTCTATCCCACACGGCGTCGCCACACTGGACCCCCTTGGTCAGTGGCTCGCCGCCGATGGCATCGGGGTCGGCGGCAGGGCGAGGCGACGGCGGCCAGTACAGGGAGGAATAGGAGGAGGAGGAGGGGATCGGGGCGGCGCTCACAGCGAGGACGCGTCGGCGACGAGGAGCGGGCTCGGGGGCGGCGATGACAAGGACGGGCTCGGGGCAGGGCGCGGCGACGGAGCAGGGCGCAGCGACGGTGTCGGTGCATGGGACGGCGACGGCGACGAGGAGCGGGCGGCGACGGGGCAGGGAGCGGCGACAGCGATAGCTACGAGCAGCAGGGCGTCGGCGTCGGGGAGAATGTGAGAACTTGCTGAAAAATTCCTAAGTGCCACTTATATAGGAAAGCCTTTGGTCCCGGTTCGTGGCATCAACCGGGACCAATGCCCCCCTTTAGTCCCGGTTCGTGCCACCAACCGGGACCAAAGGTCTCTGTTTCCCGTAGAGACCTTTGGTCCCGGTTGGTGGCACCAACCGGGACTAAAGGGGGGCATTGGTCCCGGTTGGTGCCACGAACCGGGACCAAAGGGCGGCATTGGTCCCGGTGCGTGCCACCAACCGGGACCAATAGCCTTGCACAACGGCGTGGTGGTGGGAGTTTAGTCCCACCTCGCTAGTTGGGAGCGCTCCGCACCTGTTTATAAGCTCCGCTGCCTCTTCCCTCTGGAACTCCTCTGAACTGCAGGCCTACGGGCCTAATGTAACACTACTATGCCTGTGGGCATACGGGCCCGCCGCGGGCCTGCATCCTGGCCCAACATGCTAGTTGGGTTTCTAGTCGTATGCAGGCCGTGGTGGCCCTGTAGGCGGCATTTTTTTTCTGTACTTTTTTTTATGCTTTACTTAATTTTTTAGAGTTTTTGAGTGATTCATTTTGCTTTAGGTAATTTTTTGGTTATTTTAAATGTCTGTTTTAATCAAAAACAGATTTTATTATTTTAGTTTGCTATTAAAGTTTCTAACAAAAAAATTCTTTTTGCTATTAATGTTTTGAACAAAAAATACTTTGATAATTTCAGTTGCGTAAATTTTATAAAAATTTAGTTTCAAAAATACTAGAGGTTTATAAAATATTTTTAGTTGATTCCTTTTGCTATTAGAGTTTTATAAAAGCTTTCTAGTTGATTCTGTTTGCCATTGAATAGTATTATAGTTTTGTTTTAGTTGATCATAACAGAATATTTTTATTGATTATTTTTAGTTCATTCTTTTTGCTATTAGAGTTTCATAAAAGTTTTCTAGTTCATTCTTTTTGCTATTAGTTCATTCTTTGAGCTAAATGACCCTGAAATTTAAAAGCACTTCAAATGAACTGTGAAAAGGTTGAAAGTTGGCATGGTATTATCATTTTACCCACATAGCATGTGCTAAAAAGTTGAGAAGGTTACGGCAAAAGTTGGATGCACTTTGTGTACAAAATGGACAATCTCTTTCGAAGTATCAGGGTTTCGGACGAAAACTCATCTGTTACAAAGGGATTTCATTTTTTTGAACTTATTTGAACTCCAGACTTTTTGTGTGTTCAAAATGCACCATTCAAAGCCACATCATCAATTTTCAACCCTTTCTGACTTCATTTGGTATTTTTCATGCATTTACTGATTTTTTCTGAGGTAAATGACCCTGAAATTGAAAAACACTACAAATGAACTCTGAAAAGGTTGAAAGTTGGCATGGTTTCATCATTTCACCCACATAGCATGTGCTAAAAAGTTGAGAGGGTTACAGCAAAAGCTGGATGCACTTCGTGTACAAAATGGACAATCTCTTTCGAAGTACCAGGGTTTCGGACGGAAACTCATATGTTACAAAACGCATTTTATTTCTTCACATGTAACTGCAGTGATATTCTAGATCAAAGGCATCATCATAATAGTTGTGGAGAGAAAGTCTTCACTTTTTCTTCGCTTGTGTCATTTGCTTATTGCGCCGTAACCATGGATAATCTTCATCGTTTAACAGGGTGCTTGGGTCAACCTTGACTTTGAAGGGAGGAATTTAATGAAAATTTTCATAATCTTCAGACATGTCTGTCTTGCCCTCCAATCCCATGATGTCTCTTTTTCCTGAAAAAACTATGTGGCGCTTTGGCTCATCGTATGATATATTCGCTTCCTTATCTTTTCTTTTTCTCGGTTTGGTAGACATGTGCTTCTCATAGATGGTTACAAACAGCAACGCATGCAGGTCAAATTCCTGCTGTTTGTGCTCATCCCACACACGTACACCGTTTCCATTCCACAGCTGTAAAAGTTCTTCAACTAATGGCCTTAGGTACACATCAATGTCGTTGCCGGGTTGCTTAGGGCCTTGGATGAGAACTGGCATCATAATGAACTTCCGCTTCATGCACAGCCAAGGAGGAAGGTTATAGATACATAGAGTCACGGGCCAGGTGCTGTGATTGCTGCTCTGCTCCCCAAAAGGATTAATGCCATCCGCGCTTAAACCAAACCATACATTCCTTGCGTCACCTGCAAAGTCTTCCCAGTACTTTCTCTCGATTTTTCTCCACTGCGACCCGTCAGCGGGTGTTCTCAACTTCCCGTCTTTCTTGTGGTCCTCTCTGTGCCATCGCATCAACTTGGCATGCTCTTTGTTTCTGAACAGACGTTTCATCCGTGGTATTATAGGAGCATACCACATCACCTTGGCAGTAACCCTCTTCCTGGGGCGCTTGCCGTCAACATCACCAGGGTCATCTCGTCTGATCTTAGACCGCAATGCACCGCATACCGGGCATGCGTTCAAATCCTCGTACGCACCACGGTAGAGGATGCAGTCATTAGGGCATGCATGTATCTTCTGCACCTCCAATCCTAGAGGGCATACAACCTTCTTTGCTGCATACGTACTGTCGGGCAATTCGTTATCCTTTGGAAGCTTCTTCTTCAATATTTTCAGTAGCTTCTCAAATCCTTTGTCAGGTACACCATTCTCTGCCTTCCACTGCGGCAATTCCAGTGTGGTACCGAGCTTTGTGTTTCCATCTTCGCAATTGGGGTACAACCCTTTTTTGTGATCCTCTAACATGCGATCGAACTTCAACTTCTCCTTTCCACTTTCGCATTGTCTCTTTGCATCAACAATGACCCGGCAAAGATCATCATCGGGCACATCGTCTGGTTCCTCTTGATCTTTAGCTTCCCCCGTTGCAGCATCACCGTATTCAGGGGGCACATAGTTGTCATCATCCTCTTCTTCTTCGCTGTCTTCCATCATAACCCCTCTTTCTCCGTGCTTGGTCCAAACATTATAGTGTGGCATAAAACCCTCATAAAGCAGGTGGGTGTGAAGGGTTTTCGAGTCAGAGTAAGACTTTGTATTCCCACATATAGGGCATGGACAACACATAAAACCATTCTGCTTGTTTGCCTCAGCCACTTCAAGAAAATTATGCACGTCCTTAATGTACTCGGAGGTGCGTCTGTCACCGTACATCCATTGCCGGTTCATCTGCGTGCATTATATATAATTAAGTGTGTGAAAAACCATTACAGAACATCATGAATACAGAAGTGACCAAATTAATGAATAGAAGTTCATCATCACATTAAAACCAAAGTACATACATAGTTCTCATTGAACAACATATAGCTCTCCAGAGCATCTAATTAAACCATACATTGAAACTATCTAAAATATTTCAATGCGACAACAAATGCGATCATAATCGCAACTAAGATAACAATTGATCCAACGGCATAATGATACCAAGCCTCAGTATGAATGGCATATTTTCTATACTTTCTAATCTTGAAGCGCATTGCATCCATCTTGATCTTGTGATCATCGACGACATCCGCAACATGCAACTCCAATATCATCTTCTCCTCCTCAATTTTTTTCAATTTTTCCTTCAAGTAATTGTTTTCTTCTTCAACTAAATTTAACCTCTCGACAATAGGGTTGGTTAGAATTTCCGGTTCACATACCTCCTAGATAAAAAAATATATGTCACGTTGGTCGGCATAATTGTCATAAACACTAAATGAAACTAATAGTTATAAAAGATAATATATATACCACATCCGAATCATAGACAGGACGAGGGCCGATGGAGGCGGATACCAAAACCATCGCACTACATAATAACAAACAATAATAAAAGTAAGAAAATTACACAAGTATCTATCTAAATCATACAAGTAAGAACTTTTTTCTTTTAGAAAGAAGATAAGAACAAGAGGCTCACCACGGTGGTGCTGGCGACGAGATAGGCGTGGGCGATCGACGGCGGTGAGGACGGGGACGGGACAGGACGGACCGCCAAACCTAGACAAATCTTGAGGAAAATGGAGCTTGGACAAGGAGCTTCGAGAGGAGAAAGCTTAAGTGTGGCTCGAGCATTTCATCGAACACCTCATGTGCATAGCAGGTGAGCTAGAGCACCACAAAGCTCTCCCACGGCCGGCGAAAAAAACAGAGCACTCCACTGCTCTGCTCATGGGGTATATATAAGCATCTCTTTGTCCCCGGTTTGCGGCTAGAACCGGGACTAAAGGACACCATTTGGTCCCGGTTCCAGCCACCAACCGGGACCAATGGTTGTGGGCCAGGAGCGAGGCCCATTGGTCCCGGTTCGTGTCTGGAACCGGGACCAATGGGGCCAGACGAACCGGGACCAATGGGCCACGAGGCCCGGCCGGCCCCCTGGCCTCACGAACCGGGACCGATGCCCCCATGGGTCCTGGTTCGTGTGTGAACCGGGATTAATGGGCTTACCCGACCTGGACCAAAGCCCTGTTTTCTACTAGTGTAAGCCCGCGCTACTACTAAGTGGGCCCCACCGTGCCCCTCGGTACAGGCCATAGTAGTAGCGCGTCCCGTAAAACCCGCGCTACCACTAAGTAGATATCAGTAGCGCGGTCTGTACACCACGCGCTACTACTATGGATGGACGGGGCAGCTGGTGGGCCCCACTTAGTAGTAGCGCGGGTGTCCAAGGCCGCGCTACAACTACTCGCCTTAGTGGTAGCGCGACCCTCGTGCCCCGCGGTACTACTAAGCGTAGCAGCCACCTTTATTTCCCCTCCTCCCTCTCCCTCCCCTTCCTCTAGCTATCTCTTTCTTACTCACACTTGCTTTCTTCTCTCTCCCTTCTCCCCATCTCTTGCCCTCCACCATCTCCATTAATAGGCTAACTAGGTACCACACTCTCCCCCCTTCCTCTCCTCGCTTTTGCTTTCTCTTCTCTCTCTCCTTTGCCCCTCCACCATCTTCATTAATGGCTCCCCTTCCTCTCTTCCTCACTCACTTTCTTCTATCTCCCTTCTCCCCATATCTCTTGCCCCTCCACTCCATTCACTCACTAGCTCTCTCTCCCTCTTCACTAGTTAGACTCATCTCCTCCAAGTAGATCTACTACTTAATCACCTACCTCTTCCACACTTATTAAATGAACAAAGGTGTGTGCGATATGACCGAATTGTGCATGACCATGATGAAATTGAGTAATTGTGCATGACATGAGTTGCCTATGTATTGCCGAATTGTGCATGACCATGATGAAATTGGGTACTTGTGCGTGACATGAGTTGCCTATGTTTTGCTGAATGTCGATTTATTTCCGTTTCGGTGAATTTTGGCCAAACTCGATATGTCCTATTTTTAGGGAAGGTCATGCCGAATTTTTGTATGACTTTGATGCATGGTTATATTTCTTTTGCTTATACCACGTAGGCGATGAAGATCAGTGGAAGGATCGTGGATAGATACTTGCGATCCGCGGTGGCCGACATGTATCAGAATAGACGCAACGAGATAAAATGTCTGTGTCGAAGATGCAAAAGAGTCTGGATCGACCCCTTTTTATCTGGCCATTTGAAGGCGCACCTGCTCATCCATAGTTTCATGGATGGCTATACTTGGTGGATAAGTGAAGATGATGAGGACTTCGACGGGGCAGACAATAACGACGTGGGGCCAGATGAAGAGACGACCGATGGACATGAAGAAGAGGCCGAACATGAAGAAGAGGCCGGACATGGAGAAGACGCGGACACTAGACAAGATTAAACCCCATCGTTTTATCCTTAGTGGCAACAATACAAATACGTGTCTTTGTCCTTTCTGTCACTAGACAAGATCACCACAAGATTGAACTCACTACTATGCACCACTCCCTCTGAAGATCTACCAATCAATCTTGGCCAGAGAAGACAAATAGATTGGAAAGCATACATAGCTATTTAATTACGCAGCAAAGAAACTTCAAAAGATTCAATTGATTTCAGCAATCTGATCATAAATTCACAATTCATCGGATCCCAAGAAACACAACACAAGAATTACATCGGATTGATCTCAGACGAGAATATGGTATTGAAGATCCAAAACAGAGAGAGAGAAAGCCATCTAGCTACTACTATGGACCCGTAGGTCCTAAAGGAACTACTCACACATCATCATGGAGGCAGCAAGGTTGATGAAGATGGCCTCCTCAATGGCTTCCCCCTCTGGCAGAACTCCGGAACAGGGCTCCAGATGGGATCGCTTTGGAACAGAGCCTTGCAGCGGCGATATTTCTCTTCTGGAGAAACGACGGATGGTTTGGGTACTTATAGGAATTTATGGCGGTGAAATTAGGTCAATACGTGGCACAGGGGCCCCACAAGCCCTGGGGGCGCGGCCACACCCCTGCCCGCGTGGGCCAGGCTTGTGGGAGCCTCGTGCCTCCTCTCGACTTCTCCCGAAGCTTCTAGGGTCCTCCTTGGGCCAGAAAAAATCGTCAAAAATTGGCATCGTGTTTGGACCTTCCTAGGTATTGATTTTCTGTAAAACCAAAAACAAGCAGAAAACAAAAACTGTCACTGGGCACTAAATTAATATGTTAGTCCAAAAAAATAATATAAAATGGAATAAAATGATAATAAAGGAATATATAAATGATAATATAGCAGCATGAAACAATCAAAAATTATAAATTCGATTGAGACGTATCAGGAGCCGCTTCACTGGTTCACGTCCGCTGCTGGCGAGGAAGGGGGAGATAGGCTTGCGGCGGCTGGAAGAAGGAGGCAGGGGAGAGCATGCGGGGGGAGGAGGAGGAGATAGGTTGACGACAGATAGAAGGGAAGAAGACCTGGGGCTCAGGGGAGGGGGTTTTCATACCGCCTTCGCTAGAACCCTAACCGTCCCTGTAGTTGTAGCTGGTGAAACCGGCCCAAGTGCAGCATATGAAAAAAAAGGAGAATGGGAAGAAATAAGAGGAAAAAGGGGGGGGGGGAGAAAAGGCAGTCTACCCAGACATGCGAGGATACCAGATGCGCGGTGGCGGAGGGGTTCGCGAGTACGGCGCGGCCATGTACCTTGGATGCCCATGGCGTGTAACGGCTCGTGGAATGGGACGGCGGGGCGGAAGGAGCAAGATGTGCTTAACAGGATGAAGTGGGGCGGTGCGTTCGTTCGATGTCAAACAAGCCGCGAGGACCCCAATCACCCGGGTTGAAACGCCTCTTATGTTATACCCGCAAGATTAAATTTTATATGCTGGAAACATCACCTAATGCACGCGTAGCAAATATTTTTATCGATAATATTTTTGTCGATACTATTCGTTGATATGATTTTCCAACCAAGTGTTTTTTCCACTTTGGCGCAGAGGAAACTTTCATGTTTTTCAGACTTCATTTACCTTTAAAAAAAATAAAAACCAATAACCTCCAAATTTGTGTTTGAATTCTCCCACTCAAATGTTTGAATTTTCCAAATATTTCTTGGATAAGGCCTAGAAATATACTCTATAACCAAAATATGATTTTTCAACCAACTTTTTGCATTTTTTTCATGTATTTGTAGTTCAAATCTAAATTATACCCATTAAATACCTAGAAATCCATTTAATGCCTTGAAAATAGCAAAACAAATTACAAAAAATGCCATATTTTGACATGGAACAAGTAATGGTGTATGTTGAGTGAAGAAAAGTTTCTAGGTCAAACGATGAAGCAACTGTCGCTTCGCCTTCAAACCTCACACCTTCCCTTTCAAAATTACGATTCTTCCACGGAGATGCTTCGGTTTCTATGAAGTGTATGTCACAGCTTATGCAAAACTTTCTCAAAAAAATCCCACAGGCTTTAGATGTCATATCAAGACACCATGCCAAGTTTCATGTTTTTCAGACTTCATTTGCATTTTGAAAAATTTAAAAACCAATAATCTCCAAGTCCGTGTTTGAATTCTCCCACTCAAATGTATGAATTTTCCTAATATTTCATGGATAAGGCCTACAAATATACTCAATAACCTAAATATGATTTTTTTCAACCTACCTTTTTGCATTTTTTTCATGTACTTGTAGTTCAAATTTGAATTATACCCATTAAAAACCTAGAAATCCATTTACTGCCTTAGAAATAGCAAACGAATTCCCAAAAATGCCAAATTTTTACATGGAACATGTAATGGTGTATATTGAGTGTAGAAAAAGTTTCAAGGTCAAACATTGAAACAACTGTCGCTTCGCCTACAAAACTCACACCTTCCCTTTTGCGAAACCTTCTCAAAAAAAAATTCACGGCCTTTAGATGTTATATCATGACACCATGCCAAGTTTCATGTTTTTCAGACTTCATTTATATTTTTTAAAAATTAAAAATCAATAACTATGGAGTTTGTACTCCCCAAAATATTTTTCTTCATCAGTTGCACCTAATATTTGGTACACAACTTCCTTTTACACTAGTATGCACAAATGTGCCTCCCTTTTCAATTATGTTGTGGAATATTTTGCATTTTCTGAAACTCCAAGTTAAGGTACCTTGTGTAGTATCTTCAAAAACAAAAAATCTAAAACACCCCTAACTTTTTCCACATGAAACATATTACATTACATTCCTAAGGTCAAATTTTGGCATTTTGCTGGAACCATTTGCTACTTTTAAGACATTAATTGCATTTCTAGCTATTTACTATATAAGATTCAATTTTTAACTACATGTCCATAGAAAATGTGCTATAAATTCAAGCAAAATTCATATTTAGGTACTTAAATATATTTCTAGTTACCTCCAAAAAAATAAACTCAAAATTCAAAGTTTGCTCTTGAAAATCCAAATGTACACATGCATTTTATTGGTTTTTACTTATTTGCCGTGTACTCTCGTCAAACTACAAATATGCCGACTGTTATTTGTTTGCCGAGTGTTCTGCCAAGTGTCAGTCTTTTGCCGAGTGTTTTTTCGAAACACTCAGCAAAGGGCGTGTTTGCCAAGTGCCCGATAGAATACATTCGGCAAACTACTCAGACACTCAGCGAACTCGTCGATTTCGGTAGTGAAACATGGTCAATTGTTGGTCTTGTTGCTAGTTTTCCACCATGCATGCATTCATCTGGATGGAGAAACGAAGCTACCTGGCTCGTAATCTCTATGTCTATAGTGACTAGGCACTGGGTTAATAGGTTAATTCCAAAAATGATATAAAATAACATAAAAATGCATGTAAAGTATATAAGACATCAAAAATAATATAATAGCATGAAACAATAAAAAATTAACGATACATTGGAGACGTATCATGTAGTATGTTCCCAACTTAATAATTACTTGGTTGACATGCCTATACTAAACAAGACATCAAGAGATCTGATCGATCCCAAGAAACATATGCCTGACAGAGCAACAACTGCACAATCTTTCATGGTCTGGAGTATGAAAAAACCTAGCCTGCTAGCATTGGTACCCCACAAATTGAGAACAGGAAAATAAGAATTAGAACGGATCAACATAATACATACATGAGTACCGTCGTATTTCTTTAGCCAATACTTTGGGCACTTTGGTATGATCTAGTGGTTACGGCTCTACCCAGCGTATATACTTAAAGCGATTTATTTTGAAATTATACTTAAAGAGATTTAGCAACCAGTCAATTTATCTTTTTGACAGAAAAAAAATGAGAACGCGTCCCTCGTTGTATGGGCCGCACCTGCTTACGCGGCCACATCGATGGACGCAGCCAGCTGGTAAACTGGCCTGGGCTTTCGCTGGATTTGTACTGGGCCGCAGACCATTTTTTCACCGACCTCCCCTACATTTTTTTCTCACTGAGCCACTCCAATTCCCCTCACTCCACTCTCCCCATTCTCGCCGCACAGCACAGCAGCCATCACCTGCTCCTCCCACGGCCTCGCCCAGCCGCCTCCTCCTGCTTCTCGTAGCAGCAAGAGGGAATCCCCACCGAGGCTGCTTCAATCTCTCGTGTCGCCTCCCTCCACATGCCCTTCCTTCCTTCCCTCCTCACTGCTTTGCCTTCACCGGTGTCGGTGGATCTCGCCGTGCGTGCTCTCGGCTGTGCCGGAGTGGACGCTTTGGCACTCGCTCCGCAGCTATGTTGAGGAGATCAAATTGATGGATCGACGGGGCAGGAGGTGGAGGACTGCACGCTGCGGCGGGGATGGATTTGCCGGCGATGGGGACGCTGTTGTGGGTCCGGCGCCAACACGTCGCGTTGCAGCTCGACGTTCGCGACGGCTGCCCACGGAACACAGGTCGCCCGTGACCCCGTCGGGCTCCTGGACCACCTCAACGGCCGAACGTCCTCCTCCCACTCTTCTTGTTTGCTTCGTTTCAATTCTCATCTTCATGCGCGTGTGTGGGTTGGGGTAGCGACTGGAGTAATTTGGATAGCAGCAAGTGCGCCGATCAATTCTGATGCGGTGAGCTGGACAGGGAGGCCTGCATCCGCAAGACGAGCAGGAGGCCGTGCTCAGGAGGGGCCGGAGGTCTACGCCACGATGCCGGTAGGTACGGCCGCAAGGACTGAATTAAGTGATCCACGATTTCTCTCAGTTTTATACCCATTGCAAACTTCAGTTTTGAGCAACACCTGTTACCTGATTATCGTTGAATCAGTTGCAGGATTGAATATAGATGTGATCCCACTGTTTAGTGGTAAACCAGATCACTTAATATCCATTGTTCACTCTGAGTGATTCTCACATCAAAACACCGAGTTTGCAGCTATAGAAACTGTAGTAGAAGATTAAGGTATCTGAGAATTTCTTCAGAACTACGGGCCTTTGATTTAGGTATAGGATAATAATCTGCGTGTCATCTCTCCATGTTATGTATATCATGTCCTTTGAAACTGCATGAATCTCTACTATTAAAAGGACAATTAAGGTTTTGCAATCACTCGCAACAAATTTAAGTCATGGCTCAAAAACTTTCACACGGAATATTTTGATTGGGAACGAATGAATGATCAATACTTAGTTATACATCTTTCTATTTAGGGCTGGACACGAGCCGAGCCGAGCCGAGTTCGGCCGGAGCCATGCTTTAGCTCGCTCTGAAACGAGCCAGCTCGGCTCGGCTCGGTGATGCAACGAGCTGCATATGGGTGGCTCGGCTCGTTTTTGCAGTGGCTCAGTCTAGCCCGAGCGGCTCGTGAGTGGATGGACAGGGGTCACTGCCAGGTGGGCCCTGTTTACGTCTTCTTCCCAAGAACCTCGCTGCCGCTAGATGTGGGATCACCGGCGATGCTACGGAACTCAGGCGAGGTGGAGTGGTGCTTGGAGATGAGAGGAGTACTTGCAGACCCATAGGATGTCGACGAATCACTTGGCGGCATGGTCGCCGCCCTGCAGCTGGTGCGCGACGGCCGCCGTGTGCCTGCCGGTGCTTGATGTGGCGAGGAATGGCGCATGCTGCGGAGTCTTTGGCGGCGCTGCGCGGGCGGGCTACCGGCGCCGCTCGACAGGGTACGCAAGCAGTGGAGGAGAGGCACGCGGCGGCGACGTCGGCAGGTCCGTGTGCGGCGCTGGCGGCGGCGTGGCGTTGAAAACCTAGCGTGTGACTGCCGCACGAGAGAATTGACCAGGATGGGCTGCGGGGAGCTTTCTGGCCGTGCGGGAGTTCACAAACTAGTGGGATGGGCTGCTTGGGCTGCCTCGGGCGCGTTTGGGCTTTGCCTGAAGCGAGCCACCGAGCTGGACCGAGCATTTTTAGGCTCGGCTCGTTGGCCCAGCGAGCCCAGTTTCCAAACTCGGCTCGGTAGGTTTTGTTATCGGGCCGAGCCAGTTCGGGCCGAGCTGAAACGAGTTTCGAGCCAAGCCAAAAAGCTCGCTCGGATGTCCAGTCCTATTTCTATTATTAGTTAAACTATACCTAGCTGTTAATTTGTACATGATTTTAACTGCTACTTGTGATATTTCTTCTCCTTGCAGTTGTTCCTGTTTTCCCATATCATCTGCTTTGTAGAGATAATCTCTCTTTGATTTTGCAATTTGCTTACTCATTAGTTCTGCTATTTGCTTCAGTTGAGAACCAAAAATATATCTTTATCATTATATATCTTCACCAAGGAGGTCGGGGGCGATGCAGCAGGGGTGAAGACGATGGTTGTGCCGGGTGCAGGCAGGTGCAGACGGGCACGCTCCTTGACAGTCAATTTCTTTCGTCCCATCCGACTATCATGCAGTCTGACTTCAGATGACTAATTGTTTTTCAGGGTGAATTGAGTTCAGATCTTTGAGCAAAGGATTGTAATTTTGTAGCTGCAGTGGCGCTATTCTTTATCACTTGGTATGCCATTACTTCCTACCTACTTGAATTTCCCTATTGCCAATTCATGGGATTTTTATTTTTTGACATTTCCATGATTATACACAAGTTCTGATCACACATGCCACCCAGTTTTCATTCTCTACAAAAACTGAGAAGTACATATGCACTTACACGACATATAGGTTCATATGGATGTCTTTGAATGACATATAGTGACAATGATAGCATTAGACCAAGACATGAAAGTCTGTGACACAAACAAAAATATACGACATGTACATACTGTTCTTTTATAGTATATGACATGTATAGAATGTTCACATGTAAACAAAGCTACCAAAAATATATTAGTAGATGTACCACAATGATAGCTCATGTACCATAAAAAACAAACAGTTAGTTTAATCCATTAAATGGATTCCATCAGCAGCAGCAGTAACAACTTCAAGGAGAAGCAATGTATCAAGTATGTAATCAAACAAAACTGGGAACACATGTATCTTTTGCGATTTTTAACCGTCCCATCAATGCATCATGTTCATAAACACGTTTGTCGTCAGGCTGGGAGTGATGTACTCCTTGACCCTACAATGTTTTTCCTAAACTATAGTTCAAGAAGTAGGTAACACAACAATTTATACACAAAGGAAAAACATGCAAGTAAACCTCTGTCCGGTGCAGTGCTCTCATTTTTCTTCATGCTAATATCTTGATGTTGATTTACGAATGCTTAGTATTGACATGATTTTATATTCAGTGTTAGGTTTGACAGCCTAAAATCTTTATATTTTAAACCACTTGACAAAAGAGATTGTCGTCTATTCTGTTAAACTGAGATGGTTCAACATGGTTCAAGATCAGTTTGCTGTGCATGCTTGACATTTCTGACCTTCTATTATTCTACACTATTGACCCTAGGAAATTAGCATCATTTAAACGGTAAAATAATGCATTTCGTTAACTTGTGATGGTCGGGAAAATAATGCATTTTGATAACGCCTCGGTCAAGCAACCTAAACGAAAAGTAAAAGAACCAAAGTTTTTAGGAAATGACTTCAGCTCATTCATATGAAAACATGTTCAGAAGATAAAAGCATCTGAACACACCTGGCCATAAATTACTTCTCCGTTTACTTACTCAATATAGCTTCTAGACCATGTTCTCTTCTGTTTCTCCATTGTGTTGACCACATGATATAAGAAACAAAATATTTTCTGAACTACAAAGCTTACACAACAATTCGTCAAATACATAGCTAACTCACATATATAGCGCGTCTCTTTATAAGTTTAGATACAGGCCTTCCATTATCTAAAAAAGATGCTTATCTCAGTCGAACCAATAACTTGGTGATGTGAAGAAATGCTTGAAACGAGCATGATTTTAGAGAAGGGAAATACAATTTTATGGCATGCTAGCAACTCCTCCCCTCAACACAACATGTGCATACTGTAGTATCTAGCATATAGTAGTGCCGATTGTGTTTGTTCCTGGAAGGGAAAATCAATCCAATTTGAGAAAGCATACATGCATTCGAGATCAACACAGTTTGTGCCATACTAATTGACCCTAGAAATCTCATAGTGCAAAATAAATCACCAAAATTTACTATGCACATCCATTCACATAAAGAACCAAGATCCAATCTAATGGTAGCTAACAACCAGCAGAACATGAGGGGAATAAGAAGGGAGGTCAAGCGCAAGTTTACCTTGGGTGATGAAGTATCCCAAGCATGCCACAGATGAGGTTAGTTTGCTATCACATTAGTTTATGGAGGAAGAAACATTGTGTTGTTGTTAGTTATTTCACAAGTACTCCTCGCATATTAAATAAAGATAAGCTTTTCCGGTTTAAACATCTTTTACTGAGTACTACGGAGTCTGGTAAGTAGTTGCTTCAAATTAAGTAATTTGCAAGAGCAATGGAGCCTTTTACCTTTTATAAACAAAGCAACATAAGGTGCTTCAATTTGAAGACCACTACTTTATTTATCGAAAGTATGACAATACTTTCAGGGGAAGATTTGTCGAGAGAGTGGTTCACCCCTTCATAGGACTCCCCTTTACTCGAGATCTTCAATATTAAAGATTTGTAGAAACTCATGAACCGCACAGGGTACTCTGCCCGGATTTTTCCATAGTTATTAGTTCGTTAGACTACACTCAGAAGTGATAACCCAAAAGAAATTGCATGTACCTTCAATCTTTATGTAGAATTGATGACTTCTCCTTCGTGAGGGCCCTCCACGGCAAAAGCTTCAAGATATATAAAGTTGCGTCCAAAAACATGTTCATTGCTTTGTTCGTTCAAAACCTACAGCATGTGCACACTGTTCACAAGCAAACAGACAAATAAAAAAATATTAGTATATGTTGCACAGTGACGGCTTAAGTACCATCCAAAACAAATTGGTTGGTTTATTTCATGAAACTAAATGTCCATGCATTGCTACGGGATAACAGGTGATCTATTTCATGAATACATGGAATGTGATACACCATTACTTCCCAATTGCATTGCCATATACTGACGTCTTCTTCTATTCCTTTAGTTTCAACAATTTCTATGCAACTCTCCAGCAACATTCCTGGGTTTCTTGCTAGCCTTTCCATCTAAAAAACTCAATTGGTTATGTGATTTTCCTCCATTAGCAGTTACTATTATGTAAGCACTTGTGTGAAGTCAATGCATCGTGTTCATCTATACCAAGTGCTTATCTACTACCACTGTACAACATAGTGAAATATCTCTGAATCCCAATACCCACTAAGATGCAACCTGCACCAGAGCTTTATGCACTGAAGCTTCGAGAAAGCACACACGCATATACACCAACAGCGGCAAGCAAACACATGCTGACGCAAAGCAGGGGCAGCGGCACAACGCACACACACGCAGCTGTGGCAGCAAGCACATCAAACACACAAACACATCAGCAAGCAGGCAGACGTACTTATAGTACTGAAACTACGGTTTCCATAGTTTGGCAGAAGCTCAGAGAAATAGGGCAGACGTAATGAGTTGCGGGAGGATGGATGGATTGCGTTGCCTTGCTGCCGCTCACCAGCGCCACCACCTCCGTTTCGGGATCCAGTCGCCTACCGCCTTGCCCATGGTGACAATCCGGCGGCCGGTGGCCTCGTTACAGCCGGATCCTATGTCCCCGGCGTTGACCTTCTCGGCTGCGGATAAAAGGAGCAGGGAGGGGTCGACGTCACGGGGGGACAGAAGAGGAGAGTTCATTGAGTGGCTCGCTGGGATCTCCGACGCGTGCCCGGGCCGCATTGTCCCTCGCCCACCATGCCGCCACGTCCACCGGTTGGCCGCCGTGAGGGTGAGGAAGAGATCGGGAGAGAGGTTCACGAACTCACGATCTGGATGAGACCGAAGGAAAGTTTGTAGAATGTTTTGTGATTTAGGAATGTGTGGCCTGGGTAAGGAAAGTTAAGATTTGATTGAAAGGAAAGATTTAGTATGGGGATGGATCGGCTGGGTGGGGCTCTCATGATCATGGATTAGGGTATATGTTAGGAAAACACCAGAGTAAAATCAGTGGGCTTTTCTTTCTTTGGAAAAAATTAGACGGGAGGTGGGCTAGCGTTGAAAAAAAAAGGTGGAGGGGGATCATACGAGAGGGGAGGGACGAAACGAACGACGTACCAACTTCCCTTTTAGGAGTAGATATTGTGGGTGTGCTTGATGCTTATATGTGTAGATTATTAATTTCCCTGGCGTTACGTGGTGCATACATCGATTTGGTATGTGGCACTACCAGAGAAAAGGGCTTTTAAAGACTGGTTTTGTGGTCGCCAAAAATCATATTTTGATCGCTAAAAGTCATAAATGAGAGCAGTCTGGAGGTCGTTAGCCGTCGTTGTATGCTTCGTCTTTAAAAGTAATAACGATCACATACTTTTTCTGGTCGTTATTTTTATTAACGACGAAATGGTGAGTGGTTGTTGATTGTGACGAAATAACGAGCACTACAATTCATGTATTAATGTGTTAACTACCGTTTTTCTCCTCGCTAAAATTATTTTCCCGGTCGGTAACAGTGATGCATCCACCTTAGTGCCATATCAGATGTCAGACGAACACGCAGCGCCGTTGGCCTGACGCTTCATAGAGGATTCTAATTTTTAGCTATTATAAGGACCACCTGCAAAGAACAGATCATTATATCGGTCGTTAAAGAGGTTGTTAAAGAAAAGATACACCAGTAGTAGTACACCACGTACATGTGTGTAGCTTGCATGCAAGGTGAAGCACTTTACGTGGAAGGTTCTGCATGGAGTTTTGCCATGTTTTGGGGTATTGGCTGCACGTCACATCCCTTTAGTGCCCTAGTGCCCCCGCTGTAGGATTGGCATGGAAGATATCCAGCACACTCTTTTTGCCTGCCGTGAAGTTCAGAAGGTTTGGTCACGGTTGGGGATGCTGGACACAATTCGAAAGGCCATCACCGAGGATAGGTCCGGCTCTGTAACAATGGAAATACTGATCAAGCTGAACACAACTATTGACGGGTCTCCCGATTGCGGAACTTGCGTCGGTGGCTGCTTGGTTCCTATGGTGGCAGCGACGACAGCTTTGTGAAAGGTGTGACGATCCAAAGCCCGGAGAAGACAGCCTTGTCCATCAGAGTTCTAGCAACGAACTACATAAGATCCCTAACATATAAGATGCCAACAAGGTCGACAGATCATATGTGGAGGAAACCTGCTTATAGCTTTGTAAAGATAAACGTTGATGCATCTTTCCATGTAGATACTCTCTCAGGAGCATGCGGAGCTGTTGTACGAGATCACAAAGGGGACTTCATTGCTGCGGCTTCATGGTTCATACCGCATGTCCGTGATGTTGATTCGGCTGAACTCTTGGCAATAAGAAATGGTATTTATCGCCTGGCAAGTATTGGATGCACTAGTGCAGAGGTTGAATCAGACTGTTCGTTTGCGGTGGAATCAATTCAGCTAGTGGATGATTACATGGGGGCCGATAGTGCTATCGTTGCAGAGTGCAAGCAGTTATCCATCGATTTTACAAAGCTATCATTTAAGCATTGTTTTAGAGAGGCGAATCAGGTAGCAGATGAATTAGCAAAACAATGTTTTAGTTCCAAATCTTCTGGTTCTTGGGATGCTGTAGTCCCGGACTTTATTTCTCACCTACTTGTAAATGATATGACCATTATTTGAGGATTAAAGTTCTAATTATCGAAAAAAAAAGACTAATTTTTTTGCATGGAATAAAAAAAAGACTAACTGAACCAACTGAATCACGTTGATGAAAAATAAGTAAAAATAACTGAACCAACTGAATCATATAGATGCATGTGTGTACTACACCACGTACATGCATGTGTACGTGTAGCTTGCATGTACAAAAAGAAAAAAAATCCACGTACGTAGGTACGCACACATGCAGGGATGAACATGTACGTAAACCGGACGGGGCTTACCTGCTTCCACGGTATGCTCCCATCGGTGCTCCCTGCAACGTGGCATTCATCTGACCGCTACTCAACTCTTCCTCCATTTTCTTTTAAACCAGTAATAAAAAACCAGCCGCTCCTCTTCAACCGGATCGTCCCGAATATAATATGGCGTTTCCTAACTGTTTATGCGCGTAACGCCTATCACAGCCTCTGCTCCAACATATGGATCCGGGCCATTGCATGTGCATGGCCCCTCTTTCTCTCTTTTCTTTGCCACAGACTGACACATGCATGGCTACAGTACACATGCATGCGTACGTTGTCCTTCCTCTCTCTCCAAAAACTTTTAGTTGTCTCTTGACAGTTGAATCAAAAGTTTGTTTTTTAAACTTTATATATATTTGAACTCCTGACGCAAAGATCTTTAGAACAAGATCTATCTTGGATAATTTTTAAACACATTCTATTAACTGAACTTAAAATAGGGTTTTAGAAGATTATTAATGTTTTCAGTGAGGAACTTTGCTGGGCACAGTGAAGAACTTTTCATTTTCATTTGCAAAGTGATAAATAAGCAGGACCAGGAGTTGAAGAACTTTATAAATAGTGTTTCTGCACTTTGTTAGGAATATTAAAGAACTTTGCTATAAAATGTATTTGGAACCGAAAAACTGTATAAATAGCTTGTCTGAACTTTGATGAAAAATTTATGGAACTTTGTTAGAAATATATCGATATTGGACTTGTTTCGTAGAGCTAGCCGTGAGAAACTCAAATACATAAACGAATTTAAATTTGCACAATTTATTTAAAAGTTATGGTGACATATTGTTTTTCCTAGCAAATATGCCGCAATAGCTCACCCAAGCCTTCTGTACCCCGTGTCAGATATTTAATACTACTATAGGGCCTATTGATTTGACCTGCATGCATGGGACCAGCTGCATGTTGATTTGACGTCTTGGCCTGCATGGATGGGTGGACCAGATATAAGTTGCGCGCGCAATGAGTAAGTAAAAATCCGCGTCCGGATCGTCCCAGGTTCCCAGCCGGCCTGCTGCCGGGACTCGTCCGCGTGCACAGCAGCTTGTTCCGCGGCGGCGCGACGTCCTCGTCCCCGGCGTCCGGGCGCCACACACGCATGCGTCATGCCCGCGCCAGCGTGCAGTCACAGCCACAGGCCGCTCAGCGCGCCGGGGATACTGGTCCCCTCCTTGCCGGAGTCGAAGGCTACCGGCCGTATGGTGTACGAGTCCGTGGTACTGGACGACGCCCGCGACGTGCATGGCATCAACCTGCAGCAAGGCATCAATCATGCCGCCTTCAGCATCCAGTGTGCGTGCTACCGCCACGCCGGCGCCGGTGACGAGAACGTCGTGTCCACGCTCCCGGCCACCACCTCGACGCAGCAGGTTTTCGGTGTTGGCCCATGGCGCAGGCCTGATCTCACGATTCGACTCACTGAGTATTTTCCGGCGACTCGCACAAAGCTAGCCAAGGTGCTTCCCTGCAACCAAGCAGGTTCATCGATCTCTGGTTCACCTACGCGAAAGCTAGGTAGCCCCTCCCCTTCCTGGCCTTCTACTGTTCTACATGCCGCCCACGCCGACCCCGAAGCAAAATAAGCTGAAGAGGCGGCCATCTTCCTCGCGCGTCCTCAACCCCACCATTCGCGTCTTCCTCTACGTATCCTTCTCCTTCCTCTTCCCTCCCCGCCCCTGCCCCGGCCTGATGCATGTGACCGATACAGAATAATTGATTAATCCGCACTCTGCAGATGTCAACCAGCTCCATGTCCTTGCTACTGATTAACATGCACGGCAAACGAAGAAAACATATTTTGTACAAGAAATGTTATGCTTGTATCTCCTTCGTGTGCATAGGGCTGAAAAAAATGACCATATCTTGACGGTCTAGGCGTTTTGTCTTCTCAAATCTAGCATGTATCTCAGCAACATTGTATATTCCTTGCTGCAACCGTGCCTGCATTGGAAAGATGGGCCACAAAACACAAAGAAAATGTAAGAGTTGCATAAAAAAAATCATCAAAGTGAAAAAATAATAATATAGTAGCCAAAAAAACAAAGAATCTTCAACTTACAGCAACCCTCAATGGCATGATGGTCTTCTTTGAGTCACTAGGTAGGGTTTTGGTGATCTGGATAAGTGCAGCTTCGACAACCGTGTTTGATAGCCATTGGGTGGGTCTCATTGAATCAGCTAGCTCTTTTAGGGTCACAAAGAATCCATCATAGTTAATGATCTCAGGGCTGTTTGCAATTGAGGACAAAAAAACAAAAATATTAGTGCTGGGGGAAGCAAAAAAGAAAAGAAAGAAAAAGCACAATTATTCAGGCTGTAGCCCTGGTGTGCAACGGTATGACTGATGTTGTGCAAATGCTACACAGCAAACTGCAACTAGAAGGGCTGGGGGTGCAGCTAGAAAACTGGTTTAATGTGCAACCTAGAACTAAGCAAAAAAATAGTGCAACTTGATGTTGGTTGGTGTGCAACTAAGTGTGCCCTAACTTTGCAATTTACCCCCATGTAAGATTTTACCTGGTTTCTGATTTGTTGGCTCCAGGTGTGTTCCTCACATAGTAGAGGACTGAAGCATAAAGCTTATTAACTTGTTCACCACAAGTGAATGTCCTTGTTCTGTTGCAGTCAATATAGGGAGTCCTCTGAATAGGATCTGGCTTGATTATCCTCCTGGTGCATTTTTGAACTGGTGGGCCAGAAGTACTCGTGCTGGATCCACTTGCCCCACCTACAGTAGCTATGGGGATTGGGGTGTGGAACTCGTCTAGAGAAGCCGAAGGGAAGGTCTGAACTGGTGCCTTCCTAGTGACAACCATATTTACAGTAGCACAAACCTCTCTCACAGTGGCCGAGTCCCAATCATCCTTCTCGCTGAATTTATATGAGCTTGCCTCTTGTGGTGTCACTTGTGATTTGTTCAGCCCATCAGATGAGGCGACTGGGTAGTCATCATCGAAATGCAAACCCATGTCAAAGGGTGGAGCATCGCAAAACCCATATCCGTGATATGATCTTGCTGACGATGCTTTACTAATGGGATGCACACTGATGCTGGCTCCTTGCAGAACCTTGGGTGCATCGTCCGCTGACTTGGTTCGTGCAATTATGCTTGGTGGCAGTCTCGGCGGTATGCACTTGGTAACAAGGCTGTAGACTTCCTCCTGGGTAAGAGTGTGCTGATGATCAAGAACATGAGATGCTGGCAAAGGTAGTTGCTGAGGCTGCCCAACATTACTGATATCTGGCAACAAGTGTCCTGCAGTTGGCACAGTGGCTGCTGGGGTTGGCATCGTGGCTGCTGTGGGTGGCACAGCTGGAACTGCAGATGGCTCACTTGCTACTGGAGTTGGCACAGTGGGTGCTGGAGTTGCCACAGTGGGTGCTGGACTTTCCTCACTGGCTGATTTATTTGGCCCAGTAGCTGATACAGTTGGCACATTTGGACCTGCAGCTGGCTCACTTGATGCTGGAGTTGCCATAGTAGCTGCTGGGGTTGCTGATTTGCTACATGGCATACTGACATACTTAGTTGACACTGATTCAGGTTTGCTTGGCAGTATGCTCTCCTTACTTGGCAACATGCTAGATGGAGGTTGCACAACTGGATTTTTGGATGGTCCATAGCATAATGACTCCTTTTGGCTGTTTGATACAATCTTAACCGCATGGCTTGGCACCTTTCTTCCTGTTTCTGCAAACTTTGTGTCCTTGGCAAAAGAAAATGTTTTCTTGCATTTTTTTTATCGGGGAGTTTGTGCATCGGAGAGGGGAGCTTAACCTTTACATGTCCAACTGTTGGCTCCTATTGAACAACACTTGGCTCCTTGGGCATTACAGTTGGCACCTCCTTCCTGTTTGATTTCCTTTCCTCCTTCTGATTTTTCTCCATCATAATTGGAATCTAACCTTTTGGTTCACCCAACACCAAGTTCCTGCTTAATGACACAAGCTTCTTGCGCTTTGGGACCGGGGGTGGGCGCGGTGGGGATGCTGCCTTCCTCTTGCTACAACCTAACCATGAAGCATCTTCAAATGCGGGACCTTGCTCCATTATCTTCTGAAGCATTGTTTTTGAGCCAAAGAATCCAAACCCTTTGCTGCCTCTTTCATTTCTTCCTCACTCCTTTGCAGCCCATGCTCAATGATCTCTTCAAACTCAGTATGTTTCTCTTTCATCTCAATAATTGCATGGGTTTCAAGCAAAGGTATTTCGAAGCTATTGGGGATAGCTGGCTCTAAATTACACAGGTCAAAAAGGGAGAAACTCTCCTCCGGCACAGCTGCATTGCTTCCATCTGATTTTGGATCTTCACCTTTGCGAGATAATTTCTTGTTGATGAAAAATTGTAGAGTTGCATTATCATCAACTGAGCTGCTGCTGCTACCTCCATGTGCAGGACTGTTGGCCCTCCATGAACTGCTGCCGCCATGACCACCCATGCCAGCATCATCGTCGTTGTCCTTCCCACTGTCACTGCCTCCATCAAACCCTCCCCTATCATCGTCATCTGTCTCCTCGCTGTCATCACTGTCCCCATCCTTTTCCTCTTCAGCATCATCAACCTTGTCAGCCTCCTCCTCTACTCCCTTGTCTTTTCCATCCTCCTCCTCTTCCTCTTCCTCATCATAATCCACAGTTTCTCCTCTATTTTCATTGTTGTCATCATCGTCCTCCCCGTCATCATCATCTTCTTCATTCCCTTCCTCTTCATCCTCATCGCCATCTTCAACCTCATTGTCCTCTTGAACCTCAACATCCTTTTCCTTCGACTCAGTTTCTTCTTCAAATTCAGCTTCTTCACTTTCCTCTACCTCTTCTGTTTGCTTGGCAGCTCCTTGACGCTTGCGTCGCCCACTATGCAAGCTCTGAATGTTTGTTCGCCCACTACGCGGCCTCTTGGGAGGAGACAATTTTGGTTCCTCTTCATCAAGCTTCGCAAATCCTTCGATGAACTTGCCAAGTTGCTCCATTACTCCTTTGCATAGATCATGGACCATGCTTGCTAGCTTGAACTGTTTTTGTAAACAATAAAAAAGAGTTGTAAAAAAGGAATTTAAAAGGAGAAAAAGCTAGACTGCAACTAAATTAAGAATCTGGTGCAACTGAAACACACCTTGGTGCAAGTAAAAAAACTCATTGATGCAACCAAGTATAAAAAAATCCAAATATGTGTGACTTGAAAAACACAAGGATAAAACACCTGATTTGCACTAGAAAAGGGTGAGCATTTGCACCATAAGAAAAAACCACATAGTAGGTACATGAAAAATGAGGATGTGAGCTTGCATCAACGCACATAGGAGACGAAAAAACTGGATAAAAAAGACAAAAAGGGAAGATAAACTTACGTGTGGATTATAGCTGATCGGAAGCTTTGACACCACGAACACTTCTGCCTGCAACAATCCTCCAAAAATTGATGATTCCTCTGTGCTTCTGTACTGCTCCATGAGCTGATGTAGAAAAAAATTGATTTAGCTGCAAACTTCGAGGGGAGGAACGAAAATGGAAAAACCATGTCCAACCCTAAAAAAAAGTCATCTGTGCAGCTATCATATGACTCTAACCAAAACTGTCATATTACTATGTGCAATCTCAATCTGTTCTTGTGACAAATCTTTAAAAAAAGCATGTGTGCAACTATCATATGGCTGTGTGCAATTATCATGATGACTTGTGCAACTATCATATGAGTATGTGCAACTCCAATCAGTTATTATGACAAAAACCTAAAAAAGCCATGTATGCAACTAACATATGAATATATATGCAAAAATATCATTTGATTTGGAATGTCAACTCACTTGAAGCTTGCCGAAGACACCAGGAGACTTCAAATCCTTTTTGATGATCTTGCTGATCAGATTCTTATCAAAAGCATTGGCTCGAACAGGACATACACTTACTCGCTCGTCAACATCTAGCGCATCAACATAAAGGATCTGCCACACACCATCTCCGAAAAGAAAAAAGAAAAAGAGCATGTGAGCACATGTTCAAAAACACCATGTACAGAAAACTACGTCTATCAAAGCTATCATTTTAATTTACTCACCATTAGATGGTGCAGGCAGCAACAGACTGTTTGCTTGTCCTCGCCCATGCCGTGGAATGCTTCGTTTGTGTGTTCAGCAATGAGCAAGCACACATTGCGGTTCAACAGTAATTCAGGTTCCAGCACAGCCCCGTAGCAGCGCGGGCTCAGAGAAAGACTGGTGGTAGGAGCTAAAAAATTGCTGAAAGCAAGTGCAAGTCACCCGGTGAGGAACTTGTTGTCAGTTGCTCCCTTCATCGCTTTCATCCTCTTGCAAAATTCGGTGACCATGGGGTGTTTGGGTGGCACAGTGTGGCCGAACATCTCATTGAATCTCTTCACATCATCCTTTTCAACAGTATATTTTAGACGTGTCCCTCTCTCCGGTAAACCAAAAATTTTGTGCACACTAGTAGCGTCGACTGGGATTATGCCCCTTCCTAGAAATAGCAATGCAGAACTGCCTGGGTCGTACGACTGGACCAGTTATTTGGTCAACTCTGAAGGCAATGTATCGACAAAGTTCACTAAGCTTCCTAACATCTTCTCGTACAGGAAAGTCCTTTGAACAGGTGCCAAATCGATATTCATCTTCTCAAACCTCCCTGGTGAGGCCCTGATCCTCCCAGCCTATGAACATCATTGGGTGACATTTCCTTCATTTGCTTCCCCTCCAACTTCATTCTCCTGAGGAAAAAAATAAAACAAAATTAGGAAAAAAGAGAAAAATTAAAAATGCCAACTGCATATAGGTTTTTGTGCAACTGGATATAAAATGGGTGCCAACTCTTATACAACATGAGTCATCTGACAATAAACTTTGGTTATTCTGAATGCAAACTAAACCGAAAAAACTTTCGCATTCGAGAAAGTACGTAAGGATATTTATCATTAATTAAAAGTTATGGACGGTACAAAACTACTGTACATAAGGTCATGCGGACAAAACCATTACCAAAAGAGGTTTTTATGAGCTGGGTAAAAAAACTTCCATAAAAACTACTGCCCACTATATAATTTTCATGTGCAACAACAAAGGGAAGAGGTGCCAACTAGTACCAATCTAGTGTGCAACTGTAAAAAAAATAACAAGATAAATTTGAGGTACCTCAGCAGCTGGTGCAGAGGAGGAGCCGCCTCCATCAGAGGCGTCGGCTTTCGCTTTCCGTCTTGCATGCTTTACAACACAGAATTGATTATCATCCTCTGCCTACAAAGCATGACACATAGAAAAATCATCAAGAGAAACAAAAAAAGGGAGGGTACAACATATAAACACATATTCTAGATTTTTTTTGCATATACTCAAAATTGTTTTGGTACATTGCCTTCAAGTATGAAAAACAGCTGTTTAGCTTGCTCTAAAATCCTTACCTCAACTTCCTCACCCTCATCAACATCAACGGATCTGCGAGGGACCCGCTCAGCAGACCTTTTCTTGTTCCGCCGATTAGCCAGAGGTACATTCCTCTGCATGGGACAAAAACATAACCAAGTTCAAAAAGAATGAAAAACAACACATATATCAGATCATGCTTGCTCAATCCATTGTGTGAAAAAATTATAATGAAAGACAGAACATGCATATCATGCACATGGGCAAAAAAATTACCTCTCCTCCGTTTCCACCGGCATCTCCCTCTACAACCATTTTCACTGCAAAAACCAGGTGCACACATGTGAAAAATCATTTGCACATATCATTTCTTCTAGTTGCACACTCAAAAAGAGATGTAGTTGCACACAGAAAAGAGAAACACAGTAAAGACAAACAAAAATCAATTCAAGTTGCACAGATTGCTTTTCAGTTGCACACAAAATAGGGACAAAAAATGCATAGTACAAACGTTTGAATATCAATTCCCCTATTGTTAGCCAACTGTCTTTGGGTTTGCGTGCAACTCTTGCAAATAGAACTGCCAACTGCATACTGATCAGTTTGCAATTAGAGATGCAACAAAAACTGTTTGCATTTGTGTGCATTCCTAGAACTGCCATCTGGATACTGCTCAGTTTGCAAGTAAACAGACAATAATCAAACAAACAAAATTCACAAGGATAATGACTCCTATGGATTTCTCTATCACTTGAAGTTGCAACATTGTATAGGGTTTCGGTAAACTACAACATTATGGCAGAATTAACCTAAAATTAGAGGATCAATTTTTGGGACGCCGCATCGAAATACCTCACCATCGCTATGCGATGTGGATGCGCCTACTTGAAGCGGGATCTAAACTACAAATTCGCACGGCAAAAATCGCATGGCAGATCTCCAAAACCAAAAACGAGTGCAACCCCAACCGAGGGCGCCGGGGGAGCACCGCCACCTCACGATGTCGCCGCAGGCAACCACTGATTCCCGCCGGCGAGCACTAGAAAAGGGGGTAGCAAAAAGTGGAGGGAGAGAGGGCGGGCGGTAAACGACGAGGGGACGAGATGCAAGGGCGCGCGACGACCGTACCTAAGACAGCGACGAGCAGCGGATGCCGCCCCGCTACGCCTTCCCCTTTCTGCCCCAGCCTTCAGCGGCGGTTGCGGTGAGAGGATCCAGCGGTGATTGTCGGAGAAATGGGTAGGCGAAGGCGGAGGCGGAGATGGAGGCGTGGGAGGAGAGGGGAGAGTGGCACGAAATTCGAAACTGCCCCGGCCGCCCACTACCCTATCATCGGTCACTGCCGCTCTAGCTAAACAGCCTATGACGGGTGGGGCCAACTACAACAGCCCGCGCGGCTGCACTACGCAGCGCGACCGGACCAGGTGCGCGGCCTGTGCGGGGGCGTGATCCGACCAGGGGACACCTGGCGAATCGCGGCCACACGATCAGATCTGATCGAGCGGTCCGTGGCCGGCCGCTCGAGTAAGCTATCAAGCATGCGTGCACTATTGGGTATTTACGATATCGAATTACGCTAACAACTGGATTTTCAACTTCAAAAATAAAAGAGATAAGAGCCTATACGCCCAGACGAATGGCCCGGTCAAAAAATCCGACCCAAACGGAAGTCTCGTAGCGGCCCCAAACGCTGGGGCTGACCAGCACGCCTCATATCCAGCATAAATCTGGGACGGATACGGGGAAGCGCGGGCGAATCCGGCACGTCGGATCCGGCCCATGCTAGCCCACCCTGACCCCAAGCTCCCATCTGACGATCTCTGGCCTTCTCCGGCATGGCGGGCTGCAGATCCGAGTCCTCCGTCACCCGATCTTCTGATTGAGAGCTCATCCCATGCAGACCCGAGGAGGAGATGGCCGTCCGAATTGTGCTCAGCCGCTCCCGCAAGGGGAACGCCCAACAACGGTCGGACTTGATCCTACAGGAATCCATAGCGTCCGCCCAAAATGGCGCTTGGATTCGGCGCGAGGCATGTCGCCGCTGCCTCACCGGAGGCGGTGCGGTCCGTCTTGCATCGGAACACCGTGGCAGCGGTGCAGTCCGTTTGTTGGCGCGTCGACTCGGAGGTAAACGCTCTCGTGGCCCGTCCGCTGAGGCTATGGTGCGGCATGCTCGCTGTGCGAGACAGAGGGTGCGGGAGGCTGTGATAGACACCGACGAGGCAGAGTCGCACGCCGCGGCAGACGCCGGCAAGGCGGAGTCGTACATCGCGGCGCTGCAGTACGTCTGGCATCAGAATGCCATGGCGGAGGCGCAACTGTTGGGAAACGTAGTAGAAAACAAAATAATTCGCCCTACGATAACCCAAGAACAATATGAAGATGCATATAAGGTTTGGACCAATGATCCTTACCGAGTCCAGAGTGCAGTGGAAGTAGACAAGTCGATGTAGATTGTACTTGGAGTCCCTCGTACCATAGATGAACGATCCCGCGAACCGCCCATGAATGATCCCTCAAACAAAAGACCGAAAGCACGGCCTCTCTACTTGGATGCAAGCGTACGGTCTTTACGATCCGGCAGCGCTCGCCGTCCAGAGCTAATCATCGCTGAAGAATTAGAGGGAGGAGATTAGAACCACACTGGGCTTCTAAATATGAGGATTAGAAGATCTAGGTCAAGCTCTAATTGATCAACTAGGATCAACTAGAACTAGAACTAGAGGAACTAGAGGAGGCTCCAAAACATGTGTATCTCAATGGACAAAATCCTCTAGTATATATAGGTTTGAGGGGAGAGGAGGGGCTGCCACCAAGGAGGGAAATTCCCTGCTTGGGGCACCCACCAAGGGAGGGGAGGGGGAATCCTCCCCCCCCCCTCTCCAGTTCGGCCTCCCCTATAGGAAAGGGAGCGCCACCTCCACTTGGGCCCTTGTGGACAAAGTTGCCTTCCACCGCTTGGCCTTTTAAGGCCCGTTGATATTTAATTAATTATAAAAGCCTTCTAACAATTACTAGAGCCTTTTATTATTAATTTAACATCATCGGAAACATTTTCCACCTATATAATATTTATTGGAAATACCCGGTATTGCCCGATAAACTGCGAAACCCTTCCGGTGACCCCGAAACGCTTCCGGTTCCTCTCGGAACTATTCCGAATATTAACAAAAATATTTAAAAAATAAATCCTCGATACTCTCATCCTACTAATACTCAGCAAATCATGATTACCTTAAGCATGTGACCCCGTAGGTTCGGTAAAACTTAGACTTGAATGAAAGCCCCTTCGTTCAATGACCGATAGCGGAAACATGGACGTCCATATCGATCCCTATGATTACACGAATGACATTCGAGTGAACCTTTGGTTATCATGTGATGTTCCCTTTGCTTTGCGATACTTTACAAAACCTAGAGTGCATCGGTATCCTCCTGAGTCATACACATGCTCACTATACCGTTGCCCTCGTTGCCGATTTTGTTCTTCTTTCTCGTTGAAGTGTTTCGGCATCCCCGTGACATTGTCACCTATGTCGGGCCAGATGATGATGGATGCCGTCACACCGAGAGGGCCCTAAGAATATCTATCCATCGTCGGAGGAGCAGATCCCACTCTCGAGCTATCCAGTCCCTTGTCATACTTTTCGATGAACCTGTAAGTTGTCGTTATGATCACCGTGTTACAGATGACGTTTGAGCAACCCCAAGGTCCACCGTACGGTAGGAAGTGACTGTGATACTCTCATGGTCTAAGGAACTAAAGCATGTGTTACCACTCCGTGCTATAACAATTAATTTCTCAAAGTATAACAAACAAGTTTGGGTCGATTCAATATGATCGTTCTTCCAACGTCATACTCTCAATGTTGTTTTAGGACTATCGTTACACTTAACGATATCCTAAAATCCGGAAAACGTGATCACCAACAACACTTGTGCCAGTCTTAGAGGCGAGACTAGGAACCTATTCTTTACCGTTTATCATTTCACATGTGCATATGAGTTTTCCACTGAATCGCATATTCCAGGATGATAGTAGTTATTGCATGAAACATAAACTCTTAATTATGAAAATGGAAATATAATAATACAATATTATTGCCTCTAGGGCATATTTCAACAGTCTCACACTTGCACTAGAGTCAATAATCTAGTCGCATAGTCTATTTAAACACCCATGACTTATCCGGTGTTACTCATGCCTTGCTTGTGGTAGAGTCTTCGTCATTGGTTTTGACATAATCAAAACTATGTAATATTTGTGTTAGTTATATCTAATCCTTATGTGGAATCTTGATTCCTTCTACTTTGAGCAATGGTACTATTATTCATAATACAGTGTCATTGGTTTCATCACATTTGGGATCACACCAATTATTATCAAGACACTTCTCGATAAAACCATATCAAGACACTTCTTGATTCAGACTACTTTGAAACATCTGATGCTTTCAACATATTACGTTATAGAATCCACAATATTGTTCATGCTTGAAACTATTCCAAACAATTATTTTATCATAGCCCGATAATAATTTATATCAGTCATGAAGCTGGCACTAGAGTGGAGAAATGGCTAGCCACAACTTTTGTTGGTGGCACGCCATTTCCCATCAACGCCAGCACTATTTTTTCCAAATAGTGCCGGCATCGGCATATTTCGTACGTCATCGCTATGGACTTACTGGTGATGTTGAATTATTTTAGCACGACATTGATGTATTCTGAGTTTTTTTTTCCTTTGGGCTAAAGTTTGTTATGGCGTGGCCTGTTAGTGCCATGACAGCACTAGTACACCTTCTATCTACTCCTCGGCCTGGCTTAGTGAAAAAACGTATGGTCAATCCGATTTACACATCGACACTGTATATCGGCGCCGCCCCTGCCACCTCCAGACCTCGCCCGGTGTCGCCGCTCGTCGCCGCCGCCACCACCTCCGGACCTCGCCTGGCGCCGCTGCCATCTCCGGGTCACCAGGTGAGATCCCCTCCCCTCCCGCCTCTTTTCTTCCCCTCCCCATGTGCCTCCCATCGGATAATAGTCTTTTGTGTTGATTGAGTAGTGTAGCTACAATTTGATTATACTTAGTAGAATTCGATTTAGTAGAGTACAATCCGGTTGTATACTTAGTGTATATATTTTTTAGTGTTGAATATGTTTTAGTGTACATCCGGATAATAGTCTTTTCTGTTGACTTAGTAGTGTGGCTAGAATTTGATTATACTTAGTAGAATTTGATTTAGTAGTGTACAATCCGGTTGTATACTTAGTGTTTTTTTAGTGTTGAATATGTTTTAGTGTACATCCGGATAATAATCTTTTGTGTTGATTGAGTAGTGTAGCCAGAATCTGATTATACTTAGTAGAATTCGATTTAGCAGAGTGCAATCCGGTTGTATATTTAGTGTATATTTTTTTTAGTGTTGAATATGTTTTAGTGTACATCCGGATAATAGTCTTTTGTGTTGATTGAGTAGTGTGGCTAGAATCTGATTATACTTAATAGAATGCAATTTAGTAGTGTACAATCCGGTTGTATACTTAGTGTATATATTTTTTTAGTGTTGAATATGTTTTAGTGTACATCCGGATAATAGTCTTTTGTGTTGATTGAGTAGTGTGGCTAGAATCTGATTATACTTAGTAGAATTCGATTTAGTAGTGTACAATCCGGTTGTATACTTAGTGTATATATTTTTTAGTGTTGAATATGTTTTAGTGTACATCTGGATAATAGTCTTTTGTGTTGATTGAGTAGTGTAGCTAGAATCTGATTATACTTAGTAGAATTCGATTTAGTAGTGTACAATCCGGTTGTATACTTAGTGTATTTTTTTAGTGTTGAATATGTTTTAGTGTACATCGGGATAATAGTCTTTTGTGTTGATTGAGTAGTGTAGCTAGGATGGCGCATCCATCACCATGTGAAATATGCAAGTCCATGTGCGCCCTCAGCCTTGCAACTGGCGATCTATTCGGCATGTACTTCCAGCGGTGCTATGTTTCTTCGGCAGTAACAACAAACCTTCTTCTATATAACAGGATATATATTTCTGTTTTTTCTTTTTTCTTTTTGCTATAACCATTAATGTTGTGTGTGTTTCTCTCTTTTGTTACATAGATCGTCCCATGCAATGTGAGGTTGGAATTCAATGAGCTGACCAAAGACACCGTGGTCTTCGTGGCTCCAGGGGGCCCCTACACTTTGGAGGTCGAAAAAGGACCAGCGATGACCCAGCTAGGAGGAGATGGATGGGATCGTTTCCTCACGCACAATCGTCTCACTAGGGGTGAATTGATCACCTTCTCCTTACGAGGACGAAGACCAAGGCTGGCTATTATCTACGATGCCATATTTTACCAAAGAATGCAGTTGAACGATGATGAGACCAACAACCTCTTGGAAAAACTTCCGCCTCGTGATCACTACGTCAGGGTGCCATTCATGACCCGTCTGACAAGGACCAATGCAACCAGCCGCCATGTCATGGTATTACGGATGGCAACGGGGCCCCATACCCGCCAAACCCATGGGGATTTCATCTATTAGGGGGTAGGGATGGGCGAAGAACATCCCCATGGGGATATTTACCAAACTAATTTATTCCTCATAGGCTACAATGGGGATGGGGATGATATCCTATTCCCCAGACCCTGTACCCATCGGGGACCCGGTTTTTAACTGTGACACTGCAGTCAACCTTAAAATATTCACAAACAAACTTGCGAAAACAAAAAATGCCCTCAAGAAAACCTTAAACCTATCTCACATCCTCACCTCAGCTGCCACCATGACCAAGAAGTCAGTACGTCCTAGATCGGCATTAGCAGGACAAGGACAACACCATGTATATATATTGATTATAGGGTGTCATATTATGTATATGAGTATTTGTTTATGGGGATGGGGACCCTAATGGGGCTGATACGTCTGCGACATATCTATAATTTTTGATTATTTCATGCTATTATTTTATCAATCTTATATGCTTTATACATCATTTTATATCATTTTTGGGAACTAACCTATTAACTCAGTGCCAAGTGCCAGTTGTTGTTTTCTGCTTGTTTTTGGTTTTACAGAAAATCCCTACCAAACGGGGTCCAAATGCTACGAAACTTTTTGATGATTTTTTCTGGACCAGGACGGAACCGAGAAGCTTCAAGGGAGGACCAGAAGCCAGATGAGGCGACGACAAGGCAACAGGGCGCGCCCTGGGGGGTAGGGTGTGCCCTGATGTCTTGTGGGCCCCATGTGGCTCCTTCTGACCTAATTCCTGCGCTATAAATTCCCAAATATTCCAAAACCACCAGAGAGGGTCCCGAAACAATTCTTCCGCCGCCACAAGTCTCTGTTCTTCCGCGATCCCATCTGGAGGCCTTTTTCGGTACTCTGCCGGAGGGGGAATCGATCATGGAGGGCTTCTACATCAACATTGCTGCCGCTCCGATGATGTGTGAGTAGTTCCTACAGGACCTACGGGTCCATAGTGATTAGCTAGATGGCTCTCTCTGTCATTTTGATCTTCAATACAATGTTCTCTTCGGAGATCGATATGATGTAATACTTTTGTGCGGTGCGTTTGTTGGGATCCGATGAATTGTGGGTTTATGATCAGATTATCTTCATTGAAAATAATTGAGTCAATTCTGAATTCTATTATGTATGATTGTTATAGCTATGTAATGCTTTCCGATCTATGAGTTTTCTTTGGCCAAGTTGATGATTAGATCATTAGTGGAAGTGGTGCATGGTAGTAGGTTCAATCTTGCGGTGTCCTCCCCCAGTGACAGAAGGGGTAGCGAGGCACATATTTGTATTGTTGCTACTAAGGGTAAAACGACGGGGTTTAATCATATTGATTGGTTTTATTCTGTCTATATTATGTCATCTTGCTTAAAGCGTTACTCTGTTTGTCATGAACTTAATACCATAGATGCATGCTGGATAGCGGTCGATTGGTGGAGTAATAGTAGTAGATGCAGAATCGTTTCGATCTACATGTCACGGACGTAATGCCTATATACATGATCATGCCATGAATAATGTCATAACTATGCGCTTTCTATCAATTGCCCAATACTAATTTGTCTACCCACCGTATGCCATGCTTATGAGAGATGCCTCTAGTGAAAGCTATGGCCCCCGGGTCTACTTTAATCATATTACAAAAACCAAAAATACATTGCTGCAATTTATTTACTTTTATTTTACTTTGCAATTTATCTATCTACAACTATCAGATTTAATCCGTGCAATTAACGAGTTCAAGGGGATTGACAACCCTCTTGCCCGCGTTGGGTGCACGTATTTGCTCTTGTGTGTGTAGGTGTCGTCGACGGTTGTTTGCGTGTATCTCCTACTGGATTCGATAACCTTGGTTCTCACTGAGAGAAATACTTGTCCGCTACTATATTGCATCTCCCTTCCTCTTCGGGGAAAACCCCAACGCAGCTCACAAGTAGCAGAAAGAATTTATGGCGCCATTACCGGGGAGGTTTACCAAACAACTCAAAACACCTTCATATACATTATCATTTACTTGTTCTACTTTTTATTTGCTTTTATTTTCTTTGCTTAGTCTCGTTAAAAAAAATCAAAAACAAAAAAACATTTTATTTTGCTTGCTTGCTTGAATTGTCACTATGTCTCAAGAGAAAGTTAGTGTTGCTCCCGCCACTAGTGCGGAATCTCATGATCATCAAGCTATTTTATTGAATCTTGAAAGAGATGAAAATCCTAAAATAAGTTTTGATGAAATTACTAATGATCAAGCTCATAAAAAAGTGTCTGATAATCTTGCTGATGATGATCCTAGTAGTAAAGAAGAAACTATTATGGATACTAAGAGACTCCGAATAGGTAGCGGTGATATGATTAGAAGGAGTCTTATTCAAGACTTCTTTACTTATGCGGGCTCGCTACCTATGTTAGGTGGATCTGTTCTTGCTAGGACCACTAGTTTTGCGGATGCTATATCATTACTCATAGTTGAATTTGAAAGACAATTTGTGCACATGCATCCTGCTATACAAAGAGTGTTACTAGAATTTTCCAATATTCATGATCCTTCCGTTAAGCGCTTGGCTACAATATTTCTAGTTCATGAATTTGGCTACATTATGAAGGAGGCAAGAGAAATATTTGCTTACTATAATATAAATGGAGAATGTCCTCCAATAGAAGAAATCCTTTATGATCAAGATGAGATAAGAAAACTAAAATCTCTGGATTATGCTGCTTATATTGAGAAATCTTAGGAAAAAGGTTCCCCCACCTATCTTGATTATTAAAATTTCCGAACAAAATTACCAATTTGCTATAGAGAATAATGGATTAGCTCATGTGCTCTAAGAAAGATTGCGAGAATATCTATATAGAAACTTATATAATGAGGAAATAACTATCACTTATAAAGGGCCAAAAGAGGAACCTCCTCTGTGGAACCCCGGCTCAGAGGAAACCGGAACGCCCCATATTCCATCCCGGAGACAAGTCTTCTGGAATACGGCACTATTGGCATAGAACAAATCAGATTTTTATTACTATGGATAAGGTTACAAGGGTACAAGGAATACATCGGCACGGCGACGCTACGCCTGCCCAGGGTAGCTCTATGCTAACAGCGGAACATCCCGAGGAAGCGGAGCAACTCTTGGCAGAGGAACAACGATGGCGGTGATGGCCTCCACTCCGCAGGGACTCTGGCTGGAACGCGTATCCTAGATCGCAAACTCAGGATCCTCAACAAGCAAGCAATCATAGCATGACCTGCAAACTGGCATGACACGCCAGGTGAGTACTTTGAATGTACTCGCAAGCTCACAGCAACCAAAGCAATCAAGATAAGCAACAGCATGGCATTAACAGATTAAGCAGGTGTAAACATGAGGATGCTAGAACAATATGAGCATGGCATGGCATATATAACAGGATGACACTATATGCAACAGGTTGCAACTTACTCTGTCGTGAGGTTACCCTGTAACCATCACCTGTAAGAACTTACCATCGGGTGTGCCACATGATAACCTCGGGACCAACCAAACTTGGTATTTCAATACCGTAGTGATAACATGATCACAAGGAACTTGGTCTTTACCGAGATCACCACATAACACCATACCACGGTGATCCTCTCATGATCATGATCAACCAATGTCGGTATCCCCGATAGCACGGTGATCCTCTCGCGATCACATAAAGATCAACCAACTTCTTTCTCATCGAACGGGGTTGTTATAGCAAGATTATTATACTGTTGACCCATAGTGTGTCCTACTACGAACTGTGCCCATATCCGAGGACACGGCTATCGATAGATTATACACTCTGCAGAGGTTAGTACACTATACCCACACCACGGAACTCATGGCCTCGTGCTCCCATTCGAGTGGACCAACGATGTTCCGACAAAACCCAATCTATTGCATGGCACTTTCCCAGCCACTCCCACACACTCCCCTTTCGGCTATGTCATGGGTGACCCCTGTGTCCTTCCGACACCTGCCACCGTCGTGGCCTAACAAAACTATCCCAAACGAGGACCTGAGCTCAATACCAAAACTGGGGTCACAAGGTTATAGCCGCCTACCTGATCAGGGTAGCACGCACTCATAACCTTCCCTGGTTGGAGGTACCAGCGAGAGGCATGACAATAGACCGAATTAGGGCTGCCCCATCCCAGCAAGTGTGGTTGCACTGGTGAGCTCGATTCGGTGGCGCACTATGACTCAGCCAACAGGTGTTCTAGTTTGATTAACATCCGGTTAAATTTGAATGATGATGTGCTGAGTCATGATAACAGGATGAACCATAACAACTGATAAAGAAACATGCAGACATGTCATCATCTTAGCTTGAACTACTGCCAGTATTAGCCATGAGCATAATGCTACCAACGACTACTTGATAACTAGCAAGATGCACATGGACAGAATGTAAAGATAAGCGGGAAACATGAGCATATACATTATTTTTAGACAAAATAGCACACACACATTAAATAACTATTCAAGTAGGAAATCATAGCTACTGCAAATCCATCATGCAAGTGGCTGTCGTGGCTTGCCTGGGTATGAAGAAACCACCGGGAAGAAGTGCGGAGAGTCCGTGGAAACGATTGCCGGAAACAGTTCTCTCTCGGAGGGGGCTGTTTACGGGCAAGGGCAAAATGGTCATTTTCACTGTGGAGACACATGATGAAAATGGTACCAACATGACAGGCTCAAAGAGACGAAGACGTGGGCTTTGGAATCACCTCGTTTGGAGTTACGGATGAAAAGATATAGTGGTTTTTCTGCCAGGGGCCTTTCTGCAAATATTTTATTTACATACGGGTCCCAGACAGTAAATCCACCGATAAAAGGAAAACGCACTGTGCACCAGGGCTGATCTGGGCTGAATCTGGCTGCCGCCGCTGCAGCCACTGGGCCGGCCCGTAGCGCTGCTGCTCTCTCCCATTTAAAAAAAACGGTGGGCCACTGTTGGGCTAGGCCCACCTTATCTCCCTCCATCACCTTCTTCCTCCTCCTCAATAGAGAGCAGTGGGGCTCGGCCTCGCCGGCGTTGCTGCGGCTCCGGTGGGCAAGGGCTCCGGTTGGGGGTGGGGATGGATGCGCCGGTCGATGCCGAGCCCACCGGTACCCGTGCTGGAGGCGGGGTGGACTGTGGTGGCCAGACGGAGATGGGGGGGACGACGGCTCCGGTGATGATGGGACACACGGCCTGGCCGCACAGGGGAAGGGCTGGCGTCGGGCAGGTCTCCGCCGTGGCCGTAGGGGTACTCTGGTGATGGAAGAGTGGAGGGAGGAGGAGTGGCTCGCCGGAATTTGGCCGGAACCGAGCGGCGGCCATGGCAGCCAATTGGGGCAGGGAGGAGCTCCGGGGTGTGACGACCCCGGCTTAATCGTGCACTAATCATACACGCAAATGCGCACGATCAAGCCTAAGGACTCACTTGAAGATATCACAACACAACTCTAAAACATAAAATAAAGTCATACAAGCTTAATATTACAAGCCAGGGCCTCGAGGGCTCGAATACAAGCTCGATGGCATACAAGCGTCAGCGGAAGCATTAGATATCTGAGTACAGATATATTACAGAGAGAGAGATAAGCCTTCACAGAGGCGGGGTAAAATAAAAACTACGATCGAAAGGCGTAGGCCTCCTGCCCTGGACCCTCCGATCCTACTCCTGGTCGTCGAACGGCTCCTCGTAGTAGTAGTACTCGCCAGGCGGATAGTAGTACTGGTCGTCGGCTGGGGCTTCTGGCTCAGGGGCTCCGTCGTCTGGTGGCATCAAATGGAAAATGGGGGAAAAAGAAAATAAAGCAAACGTGAGTACTCATCCGAAGTACTCAGCAAGCAAGGATCTACACTACATATGCATCATTGTCAAAGGAATGGCCGTATATGTGGACTGGGCTGCAGAAATGCCAGAGTAGAGGGGGAAAGCCTAGTCCTATCGAAGACTAGCATCTTCAACAATCTTCGACAGTCTTGCAGCATCAGGAGAGAGCAGATGAACATAATGTAAAGTAGTAGTAGTAATATCATCAACCTCGACCTGAGATCCTTTCTCGACTCCCTGCGAGAAAGCAATCCCAGGGCCGTACTATCCAGTTCTCACCATATGTTCTAGTTGTACCGATCGGGATACAACTCCGAGTGTCCGTTACCGTAGGACAGGCTATCGATAGAAGTTTCTTCCCTGCAGGGGTGCACCAACTTACCCACCACGCTCACTTAACTCTGGCCGGACACACTTTTCTGGGTCATGCCCGGCCTCGGCTAAGCAACACGCCGCAACCCGACCTAGGCTTATAAGAGAGGTCAGCACGCCGGACTAAACCTATGCCCCCAGGGGTCTTGGGCCATCGCCCCGGGCACTCCTGCACGTTACGGGGCCACCGAGAGCAGACCTAGCAACCCCTTATACAAGCGCGGTTGCATTACCAGTCCAACTCGGCGTGCGCCGCTCCTTACTGACGTCAAACAAGCTTCGGCTGATGTGTACGACGCAGAACGCCCATACTATGCCCACGTGATGGTTAGTGCTATCGGGCCAGAGGCCCCTCGGATCAAATATCCAAACCGTAGTGGATTAGGAGCGCGCGGAAACGAGCAGAGACTCACGATCGATGTGACCCCGTCGCCCCGTCTCGAGGACTTGTGGCAAGGGCTAAGAATGCCCGGCCACGCCTCGTAGTTATCTCGCGGGCACCATCCAGGTCAACCCGACTCCACATCACTTCGCGTTAAGCTCGCGCGGGTACCCCTCAGGGCCGACCCGTCTTTAGTATCATAGTTTAGTGCAAGTCATAATATCCAAGGTAACTGTGGGTCTGACACCGAAGGGAACCCTGAGGAATCACCCTTGATGGAATTCCCGCTCGATGTTATCATCAAGGTGAACGAAGGAGGAATCACCCTCGAGGTCCACACTTGAGAGGTTGCGCGACGATGTCGTTATCGGGGGTGGTGTAGGAGGAATCACCCTCGCTTACCACGACCGAGTAACTAACCTACAAGGTTAACATCAGAAGTGCTGACGAGGTATCACCCTCGGCACTCGATGATAACCCAGCAGTGTCGGCAACTAAGGGGAAGTGATGTGCGGTGCCATGGTCTAGTCTTCAATCCCGATGATCGGGTCTTCTGATGTCCAGCAGGGCAGTCGGGATCAAGTGGGGGTCTCTGTCGTGACTCTACCCATCCTATGCTAAACAGTTTAGGATAACAGGCATGTATCAAAAGTAGGTTACAAGTAAACAGGCTATGCAACAGAGTAGGATAGTAATAGCAACAGTAACATCTAGTGCAAGCATAAGAGGGGAGAGAGTAGGCGATATCGGAATGCTCAAAATGGGGGTGCTTGCCTGTTTGCTCTGGGGCAAGGGCAAGGTCTTCAGGGGTGTCGCCGGGAACGTAGTCGTACTCCGGAGCTGCGTCTGCGTCTGGAGTTACGTCTGCGTCGGGGTCTATCGAGAGAGAAGAGGGGGAGGAAATAGGTAAACAATATGCAATCATATGCCACACAGTGCGTGCTATGCTATGATGCAGTGCAGGGTTGCCTGAATATGCATCTAAGTCGTTTTAGTTATTTTTAGAATTATTCTGGGATTTAATATCCGACGTGTGTGCACTATTCATCTGCCGGATTCGGGTCCGGAGTTTCGAGTTCTTCTACGTAGGAGGTTCCGATGGAGAAACAGACGGCACGATCAGACTCGTCTCGTCGTTCTGAGTAACTTTCATGTTTTAACTTTTTCGATCCGAGCTACGGTTTAAAAGTTATTAATTTTTAAAGATTATTTGAATTTCTGGAATTATTTTATTTAACAGAAATGAATTATGACGTCAGCATGACGCGCTGCTGACGTCAGCAAGTCAACAGGACGGTTGACCAGTCAAATATGACATGTGGGTCCAGTGGGACCCACATGTCAGCCTCTGTTTAGGCTAATCAGTGGATTAATTTAATTACCAGGGTTAATTAGGGGGTGGACCCCACATGTCAGTGAGACATTAGGTTAATTAGTTTATTTTTATTTCTAATTTGTTTTAACTAATTAATCAGGGAGGTGGGGCCCACGTGTCAGCGACTGGGCCGGTCCAGTCAGCAGGGCTGACCGGTCAGCTGGCCGGTCGGGCCCCTGGGGCCCACGGGTCAGTGACCCAGGGGTGGGCCCCGCCTGTGCCACGTCAGCGGGGCCGGCGGCTGGTCGCCGGCGACCAAATCGCACGGCGGCGCGTCGCCGGAGTTGGCCGGAATCGAGCTATAGGGCTCGGTTCGAGCCGGGCTTGGGTGCGTTCGAAAGCCAGGGGATTCGCCCGTCGCGTGGGAGTGGTCTCGTCGCCGGAATCTACCGGAACCGTCGACGGTGAGCTCGCGGGCGGCGCCGGAGTTCGGGGTCTGGACGGGATCGCGGCTGCGCGGCTCGAGGGGGTACGTGCGAGTGCGCGTTCGACTCCCGGGGTTGCCAGGAGCACAGCGCGGTGCTTAGCCAAGCACGGAAGCGGCCATGGCCACGAGCACGAGCTCGTCGGCGGCGGCCAAAGCACGACCACGGTGGCGGCTAGCTACGGCGGTTCCTATGGCGCAGCGAGAGAGAGGAGGGGAGAAGCTCACCGTGCAGGCTCACACGTAGGCCCGGCGAGGGGTTTAGTAGCTGCTGCGCCGGGAATCGACGGAGAGGCGCCGGCGACCGAAGCAAAGGGGGCGGAGAAAAACGACGCCTGTGGAGCTCCCCTGCTCCACCAGAGAGCTTCAGGCGACGCGGTCGACCACGGCGGAGGCGAGGGACATCTCGACGAGGCGATGCGAGGCCGGTAGCCGCGAGCACGGCGTCGAGCGGCGGCGGTCGCGTCCGGCTGCTCCCGGATCTGAGGGGGAAGACGGGCGGAGCGAGCGAGGGAGAGAGATAGGGAATGCCAGGGGAAGCCAGGGGGGTCGAGTGGCTCCGGCCTTATCTCCTCCTCCTCCCTGTAGCGTCGGTGGCGCCGCGGTGTCGCCGGCCGACTGGCGCGCGCGCGCGCGGCCACGGCGGGGACGACACGGGGAGGAGGGAGACGAGGTGGGCCTGCTGGGCCGCGACTCGGGGCACTGTGCACTAAGGCCCAGTGCACAGTGTCCCGCTTTTGATTTTCTGTTTTAGCTTCTCCATTTTCTTTTATCCTTTTCTGTTTCAAAATGTTTAGGGCACTTGTGCACTTTTGAAAAATGTGGGAGTTGGCCCAAATATTGCAATGCAATATTATCTCTCACCAAAAAGTGGTTTGGACAAATTTGGATTCCATTTGAGTTTGATATTAATTTAATAGATGTAAATAGTCTGTTTTGAGTGCTGTTTCAGGTAGTTTCACTCACTTAGCTAACTCCAAAAATAATGATTATGATTTTGCCATGACCACTGGATTATTTGCTAATTAAATAACATTTCTCCAGCAGAGTTTGATCAACTTCAATTTGCACTTTGGAATTTAATTTGATTTTCAGATTTTGAATTTGAATTGGATTATTAACCCAAATGATTTGGCACTTCAAATGATGATGACATGGCATTATTAACAGCTGATCACTGTGGCCATTACAAGGGGGTGTTACAAATTCTCCTCCTCTAAAAGAAATTCTCGTCCCGAGAATTTAGGAGGTAGAAGGAAAGAGTTCGGGATATTCTTCCCGAAGATGATCCTCGCGTTCCCAAGTGGCTTCATCTTCAGTATGATTCGACCATTGCACTTTTAGGAACTTGGTCGTCTTCTGACGAGTACGACGCTCAGCTTCGTCGAGGATGCGGATCGGATGCTCCTTATATGAAAGATTATCTTGCAGTTGTAGCATCTCATGATCCACTGCACGACGCGGGGATTCCTTGAAGCACTTACGGAGTTGCGATACGTGGAAGACATCATGAATATGAGAGAACTGTGGCGGCAATTCCAATTTATAAGCCACATGTCCACGTCTAGCCACGATACGGAAAAGACCAATATAGCGAGGAGCTAGCTTGCCCTTGATTCCAAAACGACGGGTACCCTTCATAGGAGTGACTCGGAGATAAGCATGATCACCTGGTTGATAAGTCAGTCCCCATCGCTTGCGATCATAATTACACTTCTGGCGGTCTTGAGCCGCCTTGAGATTCTCCCGGATAATTCGGACTTGTTCTTCGGCATGCTGAATAATGTCCGGTCCAACAAGAGGTCGTTCCCCAGTTTCTGACCAATTCAGAGGGGTTCGACATTTACGACCATAAAGAACCTCAAATGGGGCCATTTTTAAGCTGGCTTGATAACTGTTGTTATAAGAGAACTCGGCATACGGGAGAGATTCCTCCCATTTCTTACCGAAGGATATAACACAAGCTCGTAGCATGTCTTCAAGCACTTGATTAACGCGCTCAACTTGGCCTTGGGATTGGGGATGATAAGCTGAACTCCAGGTAATATGAGTTCCCATGGCTTCTTGGAAACTTTCCCAGAACTTGGAAGTGAAAAGAACACCACGGTCTGAACTAATCTCTTTCGGAATACCATGGAGAGAAACAATTCTGGCAATGTAGAGTTCTGCTAGCTGGCTAGCGGTGATAGTCTCCTTAACAGGTAGGAAATGAGCAACCTTGGAGAGTTGGTCGACGACGACAAGAATGGCATCGTGACCCTTCTGAGACTTGGGAAGACCAGTAATGAAGTCCATTTGCACTTTATCCCACTTCCATAGAGGAATAGGGAGCGGTTGCAGAATTCCAGCAGGTTTTTGATGTTCTGCCTTCACGCGACAACAAACGTCACACTCGGCAACATAACGAGCAATACCCTGCTTCATTCTAGACCACCAGTACCTTTGACGAAGATCTCGATACATTTTGGTACTACCCGGATGGATAGACAGCGGTGTATCATGGGCCTCCTTCATGACTTTGTCAGTCATCAGTTCGAAGCGAGGTACTACGATGCGGTCTCTGAAATATAATGTACCATCTTCAGCAACTGAGAAATCCCGATACTTAGCAAGGTGAAGCTCCTTCTTCATCAAGTCAATTTCAGCATCTTTGGCTTGCGCTTCTTTAACAGCCTTCAGAAGGTCTGGCTGTACCACAAGGTTATTAAGAGAACCCTGGGGAAGAATTCGCAGATTCAGCTGAGTCAGTTCTGCGTGAAGACGAGGTTGAGCTTGCCTAACCATGAGGTTGTTGCAATATGACTTGCGACTCAGGGCATCGGCCATTACATTAGCTTTGCCCGGGGTATAAGAAATACCGCAGTCATAATCCGCAATAGCTTCTAACCATCGTTGTTGTCGGAGATTAAGATCCGGTTGAGTGAATAAGTATTTCAGACTTTGGTGATCGGTATAAATTTCACACCGATTACCCAGAAGGTAGTGTCGCCATAACTTCAATGCATACATCACTGCTGCAAGTTCAAGATCATGCACTGGATAATTCTCTTCATGTGGACGCAATTGACGTGAAGCATATGCATTTACTCGAGATGTCCCTCCTAATCCCTGACGAGAGGCGTCGCAATATATGACAAAGTCCTTGCGAGAATCAGGAGGAGCAAGCACTGGAGCAGAAGTGAGCTTGTCCTTGAGGGTTTGGAAACTTTCCTGACACTTGTCTGTCCACTCAAACTTAACGCCTTTGTGGAGCAGATTAGTCAGGGGCTTGGCGATCTTGGAGAAGTTCTCGACGAATCGGCGACAATAGCTGGCTAGACCGAGAAAGCTTCGGACCTGCTTGGCATTCTTCGGAGGAGTCCAGTCAAGGATAGCCTGAACACGCTCCGGGTTGACGGCAATACCGTCCTTGGAAATCACATGTCCAAGATAGGTCACTTCAGGAAGCCAGAATTCGCATTTAGAGAACTTGGCATATAATTGGTGCTCTCGAAGTCTCTCCAGAACTAGTCGAAGGTGCTCAGCATGTTCTTCTTTGTTCTTCGAATAAACCAGAATATCATCCAGATATACCACGACGAATTTGTCGAGGTAGTCCATGAATGTATAATTCATTAAGCGGGAGAAGGTAGCGGGAGCATTCGTCAGACCAAATGACATGACGGTGTACTCGTATGAGCCATAACGAGTAACGAATGCAGTCTTGGGAATATCCTCTTCGCGGACACGGATCTGGTGGTAACCCAACCTCAAGTCGAGTTTAGAAAACACCGAAGATCCAGCGAGTTGATCATATAAATCGTTGATCCGGGGAAGTGGATATTTATTCTGAATGGTTGCCTGGTTGATAGGACGATAATCTTGGACCAACCTATTCGTTCCATCTTTCTTCTTAACAAAGAGAGAAGGTGCTCCCCAAGCAGAGGAACTAGGGCGGATGAAACCCTTCCTTAAAGATTTATCAATTTCCTCCTTAAGCTCGATGAGGTGGTGCGGAGGCATCTTGTAGGGACGCTTCGCAATAGGAGTGGTGCCAGGCTTCAAGTCGATGACGAACTCGACAGCTCTAGCAGGGGGTATTCCTGGAAGTTCTTCTGGAAAAATATCTGGGAAGTCACAGACCACTGGGATATTCTCAATCCCATCAAGCGGAGAAGCATTCAACGCGTTCAAGGCATAAATTTGAGCCTCGGCGTTCTGAGTGATATGAGCATGGTAATTCACCATCTCATTCGAGGGGTGCAAGAGGTGAACAACTTTGGTGGCACAATTGATTGAGGCATAGTGGGCCTTCAACCAATCCATTCCCAGAATAAGGTCAATCTTGGACGATTTCAGAATAATGGGAGACGCACTGAACTCCAACTCTTCGATTTCAACGGGAACATTATAGCTAACTGTAAAGGTTCGGCAACCACCCGCGGGGGTGTGTACCAATAAGGGTGTGTTCATGTATTCGCATTTAATGTCATGCATGCGTGCAAAAGGTTCTGACATGAAGGAATGCGATGCTCCTGAATCAAATAAAACAGATGCTGGTACTGAATTAACGAGAAGTGTACCCATCACAGTATCTGGTTGATCTGGAGCTTCAGACATGTTGACGTGGTAGTACTGCCCACGACCATAAGAAGGTCTGGCATTATTGTTGCGCTGCTGAGGAATACCACGGCCAATTCCACATCCAGCAGAAGGGAGAGCTAGTTGATTCTGATTCTGAGAACAATCTCTAGCACGGTGACCTGGCTTGCCACACTTGAAGCATAGTCCGCTGTCAGGACGAGGTGCTGGAGCTGGCAGGGGCTGTCTCGGTGGTGGAGGTGGCAGACGTGGTGCAGCATAAGAAGGTCTGTTCGCAGGAGCTGCTGAACGGAACATGCCTTTGGGGAACCAGATGCGTCGCTTCTGGGAAGACGAGCCCGAAGAGGAGCCCGACTCACGGGTGCGTCTGGACGCTTCCTTGTGCTTCTTAAGTCCAGTTTCAACCATGATGGCCTTATTCACCAAGGTGGCGAAATCAGGATAATCCTGGACAAGCAGTGCCAACTGTATGTCATGATGCAGTCCTTCACGGAACTTCTCCTGTCTTCGCTCATCAGTAGGAATGTCTTCTTCAGCATAGCGAGATAAGTCAAGAAACTCGCGCTGATATACTTCCACGGTCTTGTTGCCCTGAACAAGGCTACGGAACTCGGCCTTCTTCCGAGCTATGACAGCTTGAGGAATGTAGCGGGCACGGAATGCAATCTTGAATTCTGCCCAAGTGACGACAGTACCAGGCGGCAGAGTCTGTCGGTGAGTGGCCCACCATTGGGCTGCGGGACCCTTAAGAAGATATGTCGCAAAAGTGACATAGTTAATTTCGGCGACACTAGCAGACTCCATCTCATGGGAGATGTCACGCAGCCAGTCATCGGCATCCAAGTCAGCACCGAACTGTCCTCGAAGTCGTGCGACGGCAGAGTAAGCAGCATCATGGACTGCCATCTCAATCGTCACGCCGATACCGTGAAAACGGTGAAGCTCAGTGTCAGAGTTATCCTGCTGATCGTAGATGCGAACATCAGCATAGTACTGCTCCTGGTTGAACTCACGATAAACCTCATAGACCATGTACTCGGGGCACCAGCGGTAACCCAGTCTACTCAGGAGGGCGATCAGAACAGCTGGAAATCCAGGGATGTCTCGAGCACAGGTGCGAAGCATGAGCTGCGTCGTAGGACGAGGGGGAAACAGTCGATCCATCTGAAATAAGAAGTTCAGGATTGTCATAAGACATTGAGAAATATGACCGATCTCGGAAGGAAAGGTTAAACAAAACAATGGAAAGGAAAATGATTATCAGACTAATCAGATCAAAGACAGGGAAATCGCACTGAATCCAGCTCTCCGGGTGGATAGAATTAACGAGATCCTAAATGTCGGTGTTAGTAAATTTTAGTAAACCCGAATAGATGAGAGATTAGAATCCCAGAGTAAAGACGAGGAATAAAAGATCCTAATACCACCCAGTTGGCGACGTGGGCCCGTAAGCCACACAGCCAAGTTAGTAAAACAGTTTTTGACCACTAGATTCAACTTCGGCCAAGGAATTGGAAAGGGGGGACTCCTAGAGGCAGTCGGCTCTGATACCAACCTGTGACGACCCCGGCTTAATCGTGCACTAATCATACACGCAAATGCGCACGATCAAGCCTAAGGACTCACTTGAAGATATCACAACACAACTCTAAAACATAAAATAAAGTCATACAAGCTTAATATTACAAGCCAGGGCCTCGAGGGCTCGAATACAAGCTCGATGGCATACAAGCGTCAGCGGAAGCATTAGATATCTGAGTACAGATATATTACAGAGAGAGAGATAAGCCTTCACAGAGGCGGGGTAAAAATAAAAACTACGATCGAAAGGCGTAGGCCTCCTGCCCTGGACCCTCCGATCCTACTCCTGGTCGTCGAACGGCTCCTCGTAGTAGTAGTAATATCATCAACCTCGACCTGAGATCCTTTCTCGACTCCCTGCGAGAAAGCAATCCCAGAGCCGTACTATCCAATTCTCATCACATGTTCTAGTTGTACCGATCGGGATACAACTCCGAGTGTCCGTTACCGTAGGACAGGCTATCGATAGAAGTTTCTTCCCTGCAGGGGTGCACCAACTTACCCACCACGCTCGCTTAACTCCGGCCGGACACACTTTTCTGGGTCATGCCCGGCCTCGGCTAAGCAACACGCCGCAACCCGACCAAATACTTAACAGAGAGGTCAGCACGCCGGACTAACCTATGCCCCCAGGGGTCTTGGGCCATCGCCCCGGGAACTCCTGCGCGTTGCGTGGGCGGCCGGAAGCAGACCTAGCAACCCCTTAATACAAGCGCGGTTGCGTAACCAGTCCAATCCAGCGCGCGCCGCTCAGTCGCTGACGTCCATTAAGCTTCGGCTGAAGTATACGACGCAGAACGCCCATACTATGCCCACGTGATGGTTAGTGCTATCGGGCCAGAGGCCCCTCGGATCAAATATCCAAACCGTAGTGGATTAGGAGCGCGCAGAAACGAGCAGAGACTCACGATCGATGTGACCCCGTCGCCCCGTCTCGAGGACTTGCGGCAAGGGCTAAGAATGCCCGGCCACGCCTCGTAGTTATCTCGCGGGCACCATCCAGGTCAACCCGACTCCACATCACTTCGCGTTAAGCTCGCGCGGGTACCCCTCAGGGCCGACCCGTCTTTAGTATCATAGTTTAGTGCAAGTCATAATATCCAAGGTAACTGTGTGTCTGACACCGAAGGGAACCCTGAGGAATCACCCTCGATGGAATTCCCGCTCGATGTTATCATCAAGGTGAACGAAGGAGGAATCACCCTCGAGGTCCACCTTGAGGAGTTGCGCGACGATGTCGTTATCGGGGGTGGTGTAGGAGGAATCACCCTCGCTTACCACGACCGAGTAACTAACCTACAAGGTTAACATCAGAAGTGCTGACGAGGTATCACCCTCGGCACTCGATGATAACCCAGCAGTGTCGGCAACTAAGGGGAAGTGATGTGCGGTGCCATGGTCTAGTCTTCAATCCCGATGATCGGGTCTTCTGATGTCCAGCAGGGCAGTCGGGATCAAGTGGGGGTCTCTGTCGTGACTCTACCCATCCTATGCTAAACAGTTTAGGATAACAGGCATGTATCAAAAGTAGGTTACAAGTAAACAGGCTATGCAACAGAGTAGGATAGTAATAGCAACAGTAACATCTAGTGCAAGCATAAGAGGGGAGAGAGTAGGCGATATCGGAATGCTCAAAATGGGGGTGCTTGCCTGTTTGCTCTGGGGCAAGGGCAAGGTCTTCAGGGGTGTCGCCGGGAACGTAGTCGTACTCCGGAGCTGCGTCTGCGTCTGGAGTTACGTCTGCGTCGGGGTCTATCGAGAGAGAAGAGGGGGAGGAAATAGGTAAACAATATGCAATCATATGCCACACAGTGCGTGCTATGCTATGATGCAGTGCAGGGTTGCCTGAATATGCATCTAAGTCGTTTTAGTTATTTTTAGAATTATTCTGGGATTTAATATCCGACGTGTGTGCACTATTCATCTGCCGGATTCGGGTCCGGAGTTTCGAGTTCTTCTACGTAGGAGGTTCCGATGGAGAAACAGACGGCACGATCAGACTCGTCTCGTCGTTCTGAGTAACTTTCATGTTTTAACTTTTTCGATCCGAGCTACGGTTTAAAAGTTATTAATTTTTAAAGATTATTTGAATTTCTGGAATTATTTTATTTAACAGAAATGAATTATGACGTCAGCATGACGCGCTGCTGACGTCAGCAAGTCAACAGGACGGTTGACCAGTCAAATATGACATGTGGGTCCAGTGGGACCCACATGTCAGCCTCTGTTTAGGCTAATCAGTGGATTAATTTAATTACCAGGGTTAATTAGGGGGTGGACCCCACATGTCAGTGAGACATTAGGTTAATTAGTTTATTTTTATTTCTAATTTGTTTTAACTAATTAATCAGGGAGGTGGGGCCCACGTGTCAGCGACTGGGCCGGTCCAGTCAGCAGGGCTGACCGGTCAGCTGGCCGGTCGGGCCCCTGGGGCCCACGGGTCAGTGACCCAGGGGTGGGCCCCGCCTGTGCCACGTCAGCGGGGCCGGCGGCTGGTCGCCGGCGACCAAATCGCACGGCGGCGCGTCGCCGGAGTTGGCCGGAATCGAGCTATAGGGCTCGGTTCGAGCCGGGCTTGGGTGCGTTCGAAAGCCAGGGGATTCGCCCGTCGCGTGGGAGTGGTCTCGTCGCCGGAATCTACCGGAACCGTCGACGGTGAGCTCGCGGGCGGCGCCGGAGTTCGGGGTCTGGACGGGATCGCGGCTGCGCGGCTCGAGGGGGTACGTGCGAGTGCGCGTTCGACTCCCGGGGTTGCCAGGAGCACAGCGCGGTGCTTAGCCAAGCACGGAAGCGGCCATGGCCACGAGCACGAGCTCGTCGGCGGCGGCCAAAGCACGACCACGGTGGCGGCTAGCTACGGCGGTTCCTATGGCGCAGCGAGAGAGAGGAGGGGAGAAGCTCACCGTGCAGGCTCACACGTAGGCCCGGCGAGGGGTTTAGTAGCTGCTGCGCCGGGAATCGACGGAGAGGCGCCGGCGACCGAAGCAAAGGGGGCGGAGAAAAACGACGCCTGTGGAGCTCCCCTGCTCCACCAGAGAGCTTCAGGCGACGCGGTCGACCACGGCGGAGGCGAGGGACATCTCGACGAGGCGATGCGAGGCCGGTAGCCGCGAGCACGGCGTCGAGCGGCGGCGGTCGCGTCCGGCTGCTCCCGGATCTGAGGGGGAAGACGGGCGGAGCGAGCGAGGGAGAGAGATAGGGAATGCCAGGGGAAGCCAGGGGGGTCGAGTGGCTCCGGCCTTATCTCCTCCTCCTCCCTGTAGCGTCGGTGGCGCCGCGGTGTCGCCGGCCGACTGGCGCGCGCGCGCGCGGCCACGGCGGGGACGACACGGGGAGGAGGGAGACGAGGTGGGCCTGCTGGGCCGCGACTCGGGGCACTGTGCACTAAGGCCCAGTGCACAGTGTCCCGCTTTTGATTTTCTGTTTTAGCTTCTCCATTTTCTTTTATCCTTTTCTGTTTCAAAATGTTTAGGGCACTTGTGCACTTTTGAAAAATGTGGGAGTTGGCCCAAATATTGCAATGCAATATTATCTCTCACCAAAAAGTGGTTTGGACAAATTTGGATTCCATTTGAGTTTGATATTAATTTAATAGATGTAAATAGTCTGTTTTGAGTGCTGTTTCAGGTAGTTTCACTCACTTAGCTAACTCCAAAAATAATGATTATGATTTTGCCATGACCACTGGATTATTTGCTAATTAAATAACATTTCTCCAGCAGAGTTTGATCAACTTCAATTTGCACTTTGGAATTTAATTTGATTTTCAGATTTTGAATTTGAATTGGATTATTAACCCAAATGATTTGGCACTGCAAATGATGATGACATGGCATTATTAACAGCTGATCACTGTGGCCATTACAAGGGGGTGTTACACGGGGCTTGAATAAGTAGATAGGGAGGGGTAGGGGAGTGAGGGAAGGCTGGTGGTGAGCTCAGAGGGCTCCGGGGCGGCCTATTTATAGGCGGGCGGCGCGGAGGGGATGAGCACGCTGCCGTGGCGGTCTTATCGCCATACTGGAGCTCGAGGGGTGGCGTGGCTGGACGGTAGCGGCGTCGGGAGGCTTCGGGGAGGAGTGGAGAGGTCGCAGGCGAGCTCGGGAAGGCTCGGGAGAGCTCCGACACATGGACACGTCGGCGACCGCGGCTGCAGGTCACGGGTACGGCTGCCGCGCCGCGTAGGAGGGGACGTGAGAGGGGAAGAGGGGTCCAGGAAGAAGAGGATGGCGAGGGGGAGCTGTTGGACATGACGAGGCGCGCGGAAACGACGAGCAGAGGAGGGGCCCGAGCTAGCAACCACGCAGCTCGCGTCCATGGCATGCCAGGGCGGTGGTCACCGTGTGGCCATGGCATTGCCACGCCGCACTCGTTGCCAAAACATGTCTGCTGGATAGGTCATTCAAAGGATAAAGCCAAGGAGGAAAGAAACAGGCATAGTGCCCACTGAGGTGACCACAGCTAGCTGACAACCACAGGAACAGCAAGGTGTTTGATGGGAGGTAAGAGAGATTGAGCAGTAAATAGACTCTGGTTTTTGGCCGGGAGTGATCATACACTAAGGTGAGTATTATGGCCAAGTTTCAGCCCAAATGGAGGAGTGTAGATAGCACTTGTTGTTCAAATGACCCTACTGACCAGAAGTGCAAATCTTGATGTGGCACTCACACACTGACTTGGATTGAGCTGAAATTTGGAGGAGGCTAGTTATATAGGCATATGAAGACACCATAAATTTCATGCCATTTGGATAAACCAAAATGGTACTTCCTTCACACAGCATCCCACGGGACCGAATTTTGGACAAATAACTGAGGATAAATGGCTAGATTAAATGATCCCAAATCTTGTGGAGATAGGTCATATGGGTAGGAGAATGCTCTGGTAAATTTTCAGCAATTATGAAGCAATATAAAATATAGTTGCTTCACAACAGGGAAATATGGCTAGAAGACAAGATTTGATGCTGTAGTCACATAGATGAAGTAATGATGCTCAAATTTGGTGGAGAGCTATTATTTGAGCATATTAAGATTCTTGCAAAATTTCAACTCATTTGGATATGCCTAGCTTGCACTTCCTTCACAAGGCCTCTGTTTGAACAGAAACTTTGAAAAATTGCTCAGGAATATTCACTAGGCAAATGGAGTTGAAATTTGGCATGTGGTAATGATATGGATAGGAAAGAGTGTCCAAAAAGTTTGGGGTAAAAAAAACAAAGATAATTAGCACTTCCTTCACAAAGTGCCATTTAGGGCAGAATAGGAAAAGGATTATTTGGGAATTATTTTGGAACATGGCAAGGAGTATTTTGACATATCTGAAGAATATATGTCCCAAAGGATTTATGAGAATTATTTGGGAATTTTTGGAATGCTGGAAATGTGGGTTGCTTCACAACCCCAGGGCAAATAGGGTTATTCCTTTAATAGAAAAAGGAATATTCCCAAGAAAATAATATGGGATTTGGTTCAAGATGGAAATGACAAGGTCTTGAGATGATTTTGAGGTTGAAAAGCCACTTGGGAGAGGAATCAAAGGTGATCTCTCCAGGTTTCAAGACCACTAAGCCACTGAAAAGCAAAACCAGACCAAAATCGAAAGAAAAAGAAAATGGGCAAAATCCAGGGTGTTACATCCTCCTCCTAAACTTGATCTTCCAGATCCTTATCCTTTCAAATTGAGCCCTTTCAATTATTTTTGCTTGCCTATTAGGAAACTTGCTACTGAAAGAAGGGAGTATGATATGCACATGAATGATCTCCCTTATGGCTATTGTGATAAAACCTGAAACTATGCAGTATGCCTAGCTAGGGGGCATAAAACAATAGCGCTTGTTGGGAGGCAACCCAATATTTATTTTATTTGCAACTTTTACTTTCTATTTTGGCTTGATGACATGATTATTGTGACTATAATGATTGTGTTTTTATCTTTTAATTAGTGTTTGTGCCAAGTAAAGCCTTTGGGATGATTTGGATGATAGTTGAATTGATGCTGTTTGAAAACAGAAACTTTTGCGCTCAGTTCAGGAATTACTAAATATTACTGGAATGTGATTTTGATATGAAATTTTTACACAGTATTAAGATACAAATTTCCCACATTGTCCTAATTTCTCAGAATTTTTGGAGTTCAGAAGTATGGTTTTAGTTCAGATCATTACAAACTGTTCTGTTTTAGACAGATTCTGTTTTTTATTGCATACTGTGCTTGTTTTAATGATGCTATGGATTATATCGGGGGGTATAAGTCATGGAGAAGTTAGAAAACAGTAGGTATTATGCAAGAACAACTATGAATCAATTTATAACAGTACCTAAGTTTAGGGTTTACCGATTATCCTAACGGATCTCACGAAGTTTCTGTTGAGTTTTGTGTGCTGAAGTTTTCAAGTTTTGGGTGAGTTTGCGATGGACAACAGAATAAGTAGTGGCAAGACCCTAAGCTTGGGGATTCCCAAAGCACCCCAAGGTAATATTCAAGAAAGACACAAGCGTCTAAGCTTGGGGATGCCCCGGGATGGCATCCCCTCTTTCATGCACAATTCATCGGTATGTTCACTTGGAGCTATATTTTTATTCATCACATGATATGAGTTTTACTTGGAGCGTCTTGTGCTATAGTTTTATTTTTCTTGTTAGTTTGCCACAATCATCGTTTTCTGGACACACCTTTTGAGAGAGACACACATTCATCATGATTTGTTAGAATACTCTATGTGCTTCACTTATATCTTTTGAGCTAGGCAGTTGCTCATGTGCTTCACTTAAATCTTTAGAGCACAGCGGTAGGCATATTTTATAGAAATCATTTGCACTCTCATGCTTCACTTCAATCTTTTTGAGAGTGACAGGAGGAAATAGAAAGTGGTAATGTGCACGGGTTATAAGACTAGTCTAAAAATGATAGGTATATAAGAGTGATAGGATAAAAACTTTCATATAGATCACTGAATATGAAACCATGTTTTAATTATATCAATGTCATAATATGAAAGGGTATTAGTTCATAATCATTAGTTAGTAAAAATATCGATATTAAAGCTTGTTATTATTACTCATTTAAGTGTCCGTCATGGCATGGCGGGGAAGTTGAAGCATATTTATTCCTCACCGAAATCCTTTGTGTTGTCAAATCGGTTGCGCGCGATGGTTAACTTCTCCCAACCTCCTCCCTAGGGGCACACGAGAATACTTTGCTTCGAGGGCTAATAACACTTTCACAATAAGTATATGAGTTCTTTATGACTAATGTGAGTTCATGGACTAATACAGCACTCCCACCTATCCATATATTGCTAGCCTGTCTGGTACCGTGCATTGCCCTTTCTCACATCGAGAGTCAGTGCAAACTTCGCCGGTGCATCCAACCCCGTGATATGATACGCTCTATCACACATAAGCCTCATTATATGATTCCTCAAAACAGCCACCATACCTACCTATCATGGCATTTCCATAGCCATTCCGAGATATATTGCCATGTAACTTCCACGGTTACCATCCACATGACTTGTGTGTTCATCGTCCTATTGCTTTGCAAGATCATATAGAGCTGACATGATATTTGTGGCAAAGCCACCGTTCATCATTGTAATACATGTTACGCTAGATCATTGCACATCCTAGTACACTGCTAGAGGCATTCATATAGAGTCATAACTGTTTCAGTTTATCGAGTTGTAAGTAAAAAGAAGTGCGATGATCATCATTATTAGAGCATTGTCCTAGTGAGGTAAAGAATGATGGAGACTAATGAGTCCTTGTAAAAGCGAGGATGAGGTTCATGATATTGTTCTAAAAAAATGAGAAAAAGAAAAGAAAAAAAGAAAAATGAGAGAAAAAGAGAGAAGGGGCAATGCTACTATCCTTTTACCACACTTGTGCTTCAAAGTAGCACCATGTTCTTCATATAGAGAGTCTCCATGATTTGTCACTTTCATATACTAGTGGGAATTTTTACATTATAGAACTTGGCTTGTATATTCCGATGACGGGCTTTCTCAAATGCCCGAGGTCTTCATGAGCAAGCAAGTTGGATGCACACCCACTTAGTTTCAGTTGTGAGCTTTCATACACTTATAGCTCTAGTGCATCTGTTGCATGGCAATCCCTACTCCTCGCATTGATATTGATTGCAAGGCCTCTCCATTGCCTAACGATCTGCCGAGTTGATGCGAGACTTTCTTCAGTTTTTGTCTTCCCTTATAAATCTCTACGAACATATTCTATTCCACCCGTAGTGCTAAGTCCATGCCTCACGCTCATATATTGAGTGAAGTTAAAAATGCTGAAGCGTGTGAAAAAGTATGATACAATTGCTTGGTTTGGCACCAGGGTGCTCACGATTTGTACTTATGTTAGGAAGACGGAGTCATGCCATGCTTACATAATTCAATGAGTAGGGATAACATTCGTTAAGCATCGTATATTTTGAAGAGTAATGATTATGTGTTAGTATTCATGGATTTATTATGTTGATATCAATTACTTCATCATTTCTCAATATTCATACCGCAAGAAGATTACATGATAGACATGCTAGGTAGCATTCAACATCAAAAATTATCTTTGATTTATCATTTACCTACTCAAGTACGAGCAGGAATAAAGCTTGGGGATGCTGATACGTCTCCGATGTATCTATAATTTTTGATTGTTTCATGCTATTATTTTATCAATCTTTTATGCTTTATACATCATTTTACATCATTTTTGGGAACTAACCTATTAAATCAGTGCCAAGTGCCAGTTGTTGTTTTCTGCTTGTTTTTGGTTTTACAGAAAATCCCTACCGAACGGAGTCCAAACGCAACGAAACTTTTTGACGATTTTTCTAGAATAGGAGGGACCCTAGAAGCTTCGGGGGAGGACCAGAAGCCAGACGAGGCGGCGACAAGGCAACAGGGCGCGCCCTGGGGGATAGGGTGTGCCCTGATGTCTTGTGGGCCCCATGTGGCTCCTTCTGACCTAATTCCAGTGCTATAAATTCCCAAATATTCCAACACCACCAGAGAGGGTCCCGAAACAATTCTTCCGCCACCGCAAGCCTCTGTTCTTCCGCGATCCCATCTGGAGGCCTTTTCCGGTACTCGCGGAGGGGGAATCGATCAAGGAGGGCTTCTACATCAACCTTGCTGCCCTTTCGATGATGTGTGAGTAGTTCCTACATGACCTATGGGTCCATAGTGATTAGCAAGATGGCTCTCTCTCTTGTTTTGATCCTCAATACAATGTTCTCTTCGGAGATTGATATGATGTAATACTTTTATGCGGTGTGTTTGTTGGCATCCGATGAATTATGGGTTTATGATCAGATTATTCATTGAAAGTAATTGAGTCAATTCTGAATTCTATTATGTATGATTGTTGTAGCTATGTAATGCTTTCCGATCTATGAGTTTTCTTTGGCCAAGTTGATGATTAGATCTTCAATGGAAGTGGTGCATAGTAGTAGGTTCAATCTTGCGGTGTACTCACCTAGTGACAGAAGGGGTAGCGAGGCACGTATTTGTATTGTTGCTACTAAGGGTAAAACGACGGGGTTTAATCATATTGATTGGTTTTATTCTGTCTACATTATGTCATCTTGCTTAAAGCGTTACTTTGTTTGTCATGAACTTAATATAATAGATGCATGCTGGATAGCGGTCGATTGGTGGAGTAATAGTAGTAGATGCAGAATCGTTTCGGTCTACTTGTCACGGACGTAATGCCTATATACATGATCATGCCATGAATAACATCATAAGTATGCGCTTTTCTATCAATTGCCCAACAGTAATTTGTCTACCCACCGTATGCCATGCTTATGAGAGAGATGCCTCTAGTGAAAACTATGGCCCCCGGGTCCACTTTAATCATATTACAAAAACCAAAAATACCTTGCTGCAATTTATTTACTTTTATTTTACTTTGCAATTTATCTATCTACAACTATCAGATTTAATCCGTGCAATTAACGAGTTCAAGGGGATTGACAACCCTCTTGCCCGCGTTGGGTGCAAGTATTTGATCTTGTGTGCGTAGGTGTTGTTGATGGTTATTTGCGTGGATCACCTACAGGATTCGATAACCTTGGTTCTCACTGAGGGAAATACTTATCCACTACTATATTGCATCTCCCTTCCTCTCCGAGGAAAATCTCAACGCAGCTCACAAGTAGCAGGGGCCTCGTTCGCCAGTGGGGCATGGGTATGGGGAAGTTTCATCCCCGGTCATGTAAACAGGGATGGGGATGGGATGATGGGGAATAGATGGGTATGGGGATGTTTTAGGTATCCCCATAGGGGATTGTCCCAATTGCCATCCCTACATGGTATGTTACTTAGTGTAGAAATTTGTTCAGTGTGGAATCTGCTGATGTGCTTAGTTGTATAGATTCTGATTGATATGCTTAGTGTAGAGAATCCAATTCATATGCTTAGTGTATAGACTCTGAGATCTGATTGATATGCTTACTATAGTATGTGCGAGGCTACTTAATTGACATTATATATATGAGTTGTGGCATTGAGGTTGATGCAGCAGGCTAATGGGGTCACCTACTAGGCGTAGGGTCAAGGACCTGACTTCCAAGCCCCGCCTAGGGCCCCGCACCATCATTAAAGGGTTTCAGAACCGTCGGAGCATTCAGATGCTCACTCCCCAACATTCACTCGGACTCCCAGAGTTCACTCGGCCGCCTGCTATCATTCGGCCGTACTCACTGGCACTCGAATATAGAAGGCGAAAGGACTGCTGCGGATCTGTAAGTTCGGGAGGCACGACGCTAAGCTTCAATTGTAGTTACAGCGGCGTTTCCAGTAACGCCAGTAATAACTCCACTCTCTTTATCTCCCTTGTAACGCAGCATTCAAGAGGGACGGCGGACTCTATATAAGCCTCCCTCTGATGTTGTGACAAGGGTTCGCAACCCCCCCTGTAATCCAGACACAATACATCCAATGCCTCTGGGCTCGAGATGTAGGGCTATTACCTCCCCATGAGGGGCCTGAACTCGTAAATCTGAGTGTCACACCTGCGCCATAGCTAGGTTCAGCCCTCTATTCGTACCTCTAGTATTCACTGTCAGGTTCGTTGCCTCGACAGTTGGCGCCCACTGTGGGGCTACGCATCTAGTGATTTCTGGCGCAGGTGGAGTTCTTCTTCATTGTCATCATCATGGTTTTTGATGGTGACCTGATCCCGGTCGCGAGATCTGCCTCGGCGCCCTCAGCTTCGTCGCCGACGACTCAGCGTGGCTCTAGGAGGCTGCGCTGGATGCGGAGTCGGTACCCATCCATGGTGCGGTGCACTTCCGCATGAGTTCATACGGAGTCCTTCTCTGATAGCTGTCGGTTCCGTACCAGGCGGCAACTCTTCTTCCCGCTGGGTGTCGTCGAAAGTGCTCCAGATGCTCCTGGGTCCAGCGTTGGGTCAAGCACGCCGTGGCCCGACATGCCACGACTGGTCAGGTAGCGGTCCTAGATCCCAATGAACCTGTCCTTGATTTGTTTTCCACCCTCCACGAGAGGTCTGATGGTGAGTCTGATCCCAAGAGCATCGAGTCCACTGCGGAGGTTTTGATGGCTGGCTGGGAGCACAGTCCTCCCAGTTTGGCTCATGCCAACGATGGTACCGGTGATGCGCCACGCAGGAACGCCAATGATGGCCTCGGTGACGAGCAGTACGTCTCCCAGCGTCTCACTCAGGAGCAGAGGGAAGAGATCAGGCGGAGGAATGAGCAGGCGTTGCACACCCCTATCACAGGGACGACTCCCGAGGCTATGGCCTTGGAGTCAACGCGTTTGGCTACCTTGGCCGAGCGCGACCGCCTTGAGCGATTGCAGAAGATGCTTGAAGATATGGCCCGTCAACAACCCAGTTCCAGTCGGTCTCGGAGGCGGTTGTTTCCGAATGACCAGCCTCAAAATTACTGAGTGCTTCGCACTCCACTGCAGAATTTGCCAGCGGTGACTTGGATTGCCGATTCTATCCAGCCATCAGGTTCATCAGCAGGTGAAGGAATCAGATAGATCTAGACGTTGCTGAAGGCAGCCCTAGCACAAAACTCAGCCGTGTCATAGTCACAAGACCGCACTCACAGCAGGTCAGCCCGCGCTTCTACAGATCAGTCGGCCCATAGTTCGATTGGTTCTGGGAGGCGTAGACCATCACCCCCTCCGAGGGATGAATTTTAGCTCCGATGCAGAGATCAGTATGGAGACCGGAGACATGACCAGATCACTCCACCCCGACGGCATGATGACTATCATCGCATTCAGACGCCCCCTCCACGGGATGCCACATACGGGCTTCAGCCTTATGATGACAGGCGGCCATATGAGAATGATAGGAGGCTGGGTGGTTACCGTCCACGGGACCAGGAGGGAATGGACTACCAGGATCCACCGTTCAATGCAAGATCAATTCTTGCTCAGAACCTGGTCGACAGGAGCCGAGCTAATAGAGAAGCTTTTGATAGAGATCATCCGAGTGGATCCACTTCATCGGGTCCTAAGTGTTTTAGCAGGTATATCCGAGCCACAGATATTCCGACAAACTTCAGGTTGGCAACCGGAATCGGCAAGTTCACTAGAAAGTCTAAGCCAGAAACCTGGTTGGAGGACTACTGAGTGGCCGTTCAGATTGGTGGCGGCAATGACAATGTGGCAATGAAGCATTTGCCCTTGATGCTCGAAGGGTCTGCAAGAGCCCGGCTTAACCAGCTGCCTCCTAGCAGCATCTACTGCTGGGATGACTTGGCTCGAGTGTTTGTGAAAACCATCGAGGGCACATATAAGCGGCCGGGTCGATTGGCAGAATTACAACATTGTGTACAGATGCAAAATGAGACTCTCTGAGAGTATATCCAGCGGTGGACCACTTTGCACAACACAGTAGAGAATGTCAGTGAACATCAAGCCATTTGCGCCTTTAAGGTAGGTATCAGGTACCATGAACTTATCCTGAAATTCGGCCGGACAGAGACTCCTACTCTGAGCTGAGTGATGGAGATAGCGGGCTGTTACGCGAACGGCGAAGAGGAAGACCGACTAAGAAGCGGTAAAGGCCGGACCGGAGAGGCCAATCAGTCTGGCAACAACCCTGGCCGGAAGCAGAAACGCAAATCTGACACAGCAGATAACACTGAAGCAGCAGCCTTGGCCGGACAAGGGAAAGGCAAGGGTCAGCAAAAGTAGAAGAAAGACTGGCCCCAAAAGAAAAAGAATCACTCGGAAGGTGATATACTTCGCCAGCCCTGTTAGGTTCACACAAAGAGAGACGAAGATGGCAATCTGATCTTGCCAAAGCATAACACCAGGGAGTGCAGACTGTTGAAAAAAGCTATGACAGAAGACACTGCAGATGACAAAGATCAGGATGACAGTGACAGGGGTAAGAAGCCGACTGGAGGCTACCCCTCAGTGGAAAAAGTTCTGATGATTTTTGCAGACATTGAGTGCAAGAGGAATCTGAAGGTCATCAATTAGGAGGTAAACTTAGCCATGCTGAGTGTCACTCAATAACTCGATTGGACTGACACCCCGGTAACTTTTGACAAGTCTGATCACCCCACCTACATACCGACCCTCGGGCGGCAGGCTTTGGTGGTGGATCCAGCAGTCAATGGATGCCAACTGCGCAAAGTCCTAATGGATGGTGGCAGTGGCCTGAATATCATATATGCTAACACATTGAAGGTGATGGGCATTCCGATGTCCAAGTTGAGCAAAAGCAACATGCAACTCCACGGGGTCATCCCCGGAAAGAAGGCAAGGTCACTCAGACAGCTACTTCTGGATGTCGTGTTCGGTGACGAGAAAAATTTCAGAAAAGAGAAACTCACTTTTGAGGTAGTTGATTTTCGGAGTGCCTATCATGCCATTTTGGGTAGGCTTGCCTACGCACGTGTCATGGCCCGAGCATGTTATGTGTACCAGGTCCGAATGGTATGATCACTATCACGGGGAATAGGCAAAGGGCAGAGGAGTGCTTGCAGCAAGGTTCCATCATCGCTGACGAGCAGATGGCAGTGGTTGAGCTGGAGGAATACAAGAAAGCGGTTGATCCGAGTGAGCTGCTGAAGTCAAAGAAACCAGCAGTCGATTCTGCATTCCAGTCAGCCGGCGAGACCAAGCAAGTTCATATCCATCCGGAGGATCCGAATGCCCAGCCTACCAACATCTCCACGACGCTGGACAATAAATAGGAAGGCAAGCTCATCCAGTTCCTCCATGAGAACTGGGACATTTTTGCATGGAAGCCATCTGACATGCCTGGTGTTCCCAGGGAGCTGGCTAAGCACCGACTCCGTGTCAACCCAAAGGTCAAACCAGTGAAGGAGCACCTTCGACGCTCTTCCACAGAGAAGCACAAGGCAATTGGCGAGGAGATCGTGCGGCTCCTAGCAGCCGAGTTCATCCGCGAAACCTACCACTCCGAGTGGCTCGCCAATGTCGTCATGGTGCCAAAGAAAAATAACTCTCTTAGGATGTGCATGGACTTCAAGCATATCAATTGGGCCTGTCCCAAGGACCATTTTCCTCTCCCCCGCTTAGATCAGATAGTTGATTCCACCGCGGGGTGTGAGCGTTTGTGCTTTCTGGATGCGTACTCCGGGTACCACCAGATCCGGATGTATGGCCCTGATGAAATAAAAATGCCCTTCATCACCCCTTTCGGGTGCTTTTGCTATATCACCATGCCATTTGGACTTAAAAACGCCGGAACAACTTTCATGCGCATGATTCAGAAATGCTTGCAAAAGAAGATCAGTCGGAATGTGGAGGCATACATGGATGACGTCGTGGTCAAGTCTAGGAAAGGTTTCGACTTCCTAGCTGACCTCACCGAAACCTTCGCAAACCTGTGCAGATATGGGATCAAGCTCAATCTAGCCAAGTGCACTTTCGGGGTTCCTGCTGGCAAGTTTCTTGGTTTCCTCGTTTCCGAACATGGGATCGACGCTAACCCCGAGAAGATCGGTGCTATTGTCTGAATGAAACAACCAGAACATCTCCACGATGTACAAAGACTGATGGGCTATCTAGCATCCCTGAGCAGATTTATTTCACGACTCGGTGAAAAAGCCATGCCGCTTTACCGACTCATGAAGAAGCCCGACAAGTTTGAATGGACGAATGAAGTGCAAGTCGCGTTCGATGAACTTAAAGCCTTGCTTTCCACCCAGCCGGTGCTTGCTACTCCGAGCAGTCAAGAACCGTTGGTCTTATACATCACAGCCACGAGCCAAGTGGTTAGCACAGTGCTCACAGTTGAGCGTGAAGACCAAGGCAAAGCCTTGAAGGTCCAAAGGCCAGTGTACTACATTTTAGAAGTGTTGAATCCTTCCAAGCAAAGGTACCCACACTACCAGAAGCTGCTATACGGAATTTATCTGCTGTGAAGAACGTGGCTCATTACTTTCAAGAGCATTCTGTCACAGTGGTCAGCAATGCCCCGCTGTCAGAAGTTATGAATAATAGAGATGCAACTGGCCGAGTGGCCAAGTGGGCTATTGAACTTCTCCCTTTGGACATCAAGTTTGAAGCCAAGAAAGCAATCAAGTCTCAAGCCTTACTGGATTTTCTGGCTGAGTGGACAGAACACCAGCAGCCAGCCATAAGCTTCCCCAAGCGTTGGACCATGTTTTTGATGGTTCCAAGATGCTTAATGGCTCGGGGGCTGGAGTGGTCCTAGTTTCCCCCAGGGAAGACCGGCTCAGTTATGTGCTGCAGATCCACTTTGATTCCTCCAACAACGAAGCAGAATATGAAGCTCTTTTGTACGGGTTACGTATGGCCATCTCACTCGGAATCCGCCGACTGATGGTATACGGTGACTCGGATCTGGTTGTTAATCAAGTGATGAAAGAATGGGACATTCGGAGTCTAGCAATGACAGGCTACTGCAATGCAGTCAGAAAGTTGGAAAAGAACTTTGAAGGGTTGGAACTACATCACATTCTCCGAATCAAGAATCAAGCAGCCAACGATTTAGCCAAGATTGCTTCCACCCGGAAAGAAGTGCCGAAGAATGTGTTCCTCGAACACTTACACTCCCCAGCGGTCAAGGAAGACCCCTTCATGGAGAAGCCCCCGCAACTAGCTGGACCTTCTAATCCAACTGAAATTGAAATCCCAGTCGTAATTGATCTGGTTTATGATGTTTTGGCAGCCACTCCCGAGTGGACTGTACCTTACATAGCATATTTGCTCAGGCAAGAGCTCCCCGAAGATGAAGTCGAGGCCCGCTAGATCGTCCACTGATCGAAGGCTTATACTGTCATGGGGGATGAGCTTTACAAGAAGAGTGCCTCTAGTGTGGTGCAACGCTGCATCTCACCAGAGGAAGGGCAGTAGATCTTGCAGGAGATTCACTCGGGAACCTGTGGACATCACGCATCCTCTTGGACGCTCGTTGCTAAGGTGTTTTGTGCGGGTTTTTACTGGCCCCATGCCAATGAAGCCGCCAAGGATTTAGTGGAGCAGTGTGTGGGATGCCAGTTCTATGCAAATCAGTCGCACAAGCCAGCATCCGCGCTGAAGACAATTCCACTCATCTGGCCCTTTGATATTTGGGGTCTTGACATGATCGGGCCTCTTCGCACTCGGACCAGCGGGTTCACACACCTTTTGGTAGTAGTCAATAAGTTTACCAAGTGGATTGAAGCAAAACCTATCAAGAAGCTGGACTCGACAATGGCTGTCAAATTTATGAAGGAGAAAATCTTCAGGTTTGGAGTTCCCCATAGTATCATCACCGATAATAGGACAAACTTCGACTCAGATGAGTTCCGGGAATCCTGCTATACCCAGGGCACTCGGGTCGATTACGCCTCCGTGGCTCACCCACAGTCGAATGGTCAAGCAGAACGGGCGAATGGGATGATTCTTCAAGGCCTGAAGCCGCGCCTTATGCGAGATTTGGAGCACGATGTAGGTGCGTGGGTCACAGAGTTACCATCAGTCCTCTGGGCCTTACAGACGACTCCGAATCGATCCACCCATCGCACTCCGTTCTTTATGGTATACGGCACTGAAGCTGTCCTCCCGAGTGATTTACATCATAATTCCCCCAGAGTGGAATTATACTCGAAGGCAGAGCTAAAGCGGCACGTCAAGATGGCCTCGACCTCCTCGAGGAAGAGCACGAGTTGGCACTCATCAGATCTACAGCCTACCAGCAAGACCTGCGGAGATATCACGACAGGCAAGTCAGAGGGCGTGCCTTTCAAGAAGGTGATCTGGTTCTCCGACTGGATCAACAGAAGCCACACAAGCAAGCCCCTTCATGGGAAGGGCCCTTTGCAATCTTGAAGGTGTTAAATAATGGGTCCTATCGGCTCTACAACTTCAAGAAAAGCATAGAAGAGCCCCGCGCTTGGAATGCTGACCTTCTTCGCAAGTTTTTCACTTAAACCAATTGTTTTTATGTTGTAATAGTTTGCTGAGTGAGATTCGATGAATAAAATTCTTACTTTTTCTATACGTCATCGAATTTAGCCAAGCGCTATGTTTCACTCCTGTGGGATAAAGCACTCGGTAACTAAAACACCCCCCCCCCCCCAAGCGGGCGTCCAAAAACTCATCCGAGTGAGAACATCCTTTTCAACTTGGAGGCTTAGCTGCGATCCAGAATTTGCCTAAGTTAAAAACTCATCCAAGTGTGAACATCCTTCTCACTCGGGGGGCTTAGCCGCAATCCAGAATTCGCCTAAGTTAAAAACTCATCCGAGTGAGAACATCCTTCTCACTCGGGGGCTTAGCCGCGATAAAGAATTTCCCTAAGTTAAAAATTCATCTGAGTGAGAACATCCTTCTCACTCGGGGGCTTAGCCGCGATCCAGAATTCTCCTAAATTAAAAACTCATCCGAGTGAGAACATCCTTCTCACTCGGGGGCTTAGCCACGATCCAGAATTCGCCTAAGTTAAAAACTCATCCGAGTGAGAACATCCTTCTCACTCGAGGGTTAGCTGCGATCCAGAATTCGCCTAAGTTAAAAACTCATCCGAGTGAGAACATCCTCTTCACTTGGAGGCTTAGCCGCGATCCAGAATTTGCCTAAGTTAAAACCTCATCCTAGTGGAAGCCTACCTCCCAATCGGGGACTTAGCTGCGAACCAGTTTTTGCCTAAGTATAAACTTCTCCGAGTGGAAGCACACCTCCCACTAGGGGGCTTAGCTGTGAATCAGCCTTCGCCTAAGTTAAAGAACTTCCAAATGAAGAAAACCCTACACTCCTACACTCGGGGACTTAGCTGCGGATCAAATTCGCCTAAGTGCGAAAAACTCGATCGGACGAAAACAGAAACTCCAAATTCAGTCGAAGCGATAAACTATTCAAATATTCTAGGCGACTGATCCTAAGCGAGTTTAAGTGCAAGTACTTGAGCCCAAGCGTCAATCAAATTCAATGATTACAAAATCACTCAGCATTCCAAGGCAAATTTAATCGGACTTCAAGTTTCTTCATGCCTTGTCGGCACCTTCCTTGGGCTGCTTTGCAGGTACAGTAGCATCAATGAAGACACTTAGATCGATAACTTCAGCAATCTGAGTGGTGGCCTCCATGAGCATCTCCATGAAGTCTTCAAACTTGAGCTTCCTCCTATTGGCAACCTTGAGGGACTTCGGTTTTTCCTCGTCAACATCCTTGCAATGAACACGGATGAGTGAAAGTGCGATGTCCGCCCTGCAGCGAGTGAAGGATTTCTTCGAGGCCTCAATGCAGTTGGGGTATTCCTTCAGTCGGCTGATCAGCGGCTCCAGATGACCAGATTTTTTTCCCCTGGGAACAACTTGTCGTCGATCCGGTTCACGGCTTCTTTTAGTCGGTGAAGGTACTTCAGCACTCCTTCGATGCGCTCATCTAGGCGGAGGAGCGACAGAGCAGCGCTATCACGCATCAGCTCCTTCTTGGGGTCAACTCCGTCTGGATCCGCTCCATCTCTTCTTCGACATCTGAACAAAACGCTGAATTACAAGAGTCAGCAAGAGAATCCTAAAGTAAGTAAAAATCATTCAGATTTAGATTCCATACCTTCAAGTTTCTTGTTCATCTCTTCGGACACATCCTCGATGAACTTCTCAAGGCCATCCCTCTTCCGAGTGAGGGCTTGGCTTTTTGATCAAGCTCCCTCTTCTCCTTTTTGAAGGTGGCCGATTAAACCTTGAGCTTCTTGTCCCAGTCAGCATAGTTTTTCTTCAGCTCTATGATTTCTCCCTTCATGGCTTCGGCCATGACCTGCAGAGTCTTGTTGGTCTCCTTGAGGTCCCCGACATTCTTTAGGGCATCTTCAGCCTCTTTGGTCTTGGTCCTGGCACTCATCCATGCATCAGCCAGCTTGGAGTCTTTGTCCTCAAGAGCCTGCTTCATAGTTTCTAAAGAAATACAGGTCCTGAGCCTCGTTTGGAGACGAGTGTTCTCGCTATGAACATCTGCTAGAGTGAGTTCATTCGGATCAAAGGAATAACAGGCTGCGAAAAGTACTCGGATTACGAAACTAACATCCCAGAAGATGCTTCTCTTGGTCAAGGCGAGCACTCTTCTGCTTCTCCGCCTCCAGATCCAGACGAAGTTGCAGCACCTTCTTCTCCATGGCAGCATAATGAGTCTCGAGCTCACAAGTTCTCTGTTGAAAAGAAAGGAAACAAATCAGTCGGCAGCAAGAAAGAAATCCTTCTAAAGAAAGAACAAGCTCGATCAGTACCAGATACTGAAGTATACCTTCTAAGGAAGGAACAAGCTCGATCAGTACCAGATGCTGAAGTTTACCTCCACAAACAAGTTACCTCCACTCAGCCAGCCGAGTGGGAATCGTACTCTGAGTGCGAGAACCAACAAAATTTCAGTTCTAAAGACTCCCGCCGATTGCCTACAATCGACGGCAGTCTCGGGGACTACACCTAGTGGGTGCACTCAGCGCGCCGCCATTGGAGGACGTCCACTCGGACGGTCCACAAAAAAATGATAGATGACCGTGCGTTAAGTTCTAACAGACTCCCGCCGACTGCTAACAGTTGATAGCAGTCTCGGGGACTATACCTAGTGGGTGCACTCAGCGTGCCCCCACCGGAAGAATCACACTCGGACAAACTTTCCGAAAGTTTCGAATGAATTGCAACACTTAAAGAAATTACAAGTTCTAAGACTCCCACCGACTGGGAACAGTCGACGGCAGTCTCGGGGATTACACCCAGTGGGTGCACTCAGCGTGCCCCCACTGGAAGGCAAACACACCCAGTAGTTGTATTCTATATAAACCCACTGGCAGAAACACAACTCGAAGACAAGTCGAATGAAGCTACGAAAGCAAAAGCTTGAAGACTCCAACCAAAAAAGCTTACTTACAATGGCACTTACTCGGATGTTGGTCTTCAAGGCCTCACTGGCGTCATACGCCTCCTTCAGTCGGTTGTTCATCAATTCCACCTGGATCATGGCCTCCTTGCTGGCTCCCACCTGATCCTCCGAGACCCTATGCAGGCCGAACAGGCTTCCGGGTGCGGCAGACGGTGCTGGAGCTGGTTTGGCAGTCGGAGCAGCAGGCACAAGCTTAGCGCTAGTCTGGGTCGAGGCACTCGGACCCGTAGGAATTTGACTTGGCTGACTCTAGGGGATTTCTTGGCGCGGCGGGTCGACTATGTCATCATCCCTCATGGCCTTGTCATCATCCTCCCCCAATTCGATCACCTCTGGTGGCGCTACAAACACACAGCAATGATGAGTTCCTGACCATAAATCACTCGGATGAACTTCGCGAAAGTTTGGGCATGACATTACCTTTGGAGGTCGCTGCGTCTGTCGTGTCAGCTTCACTCTGACCCTTCCATGCAGCTAACGGGTCGGGTGAAGTTGTTGACGTTCCAGCACTGCATTCACAAGATTACTTGGTCAGACCAATATCCAAAACACATTCATCTTGGTCAAAAGCATTCGGTAAAGGCACTTACGTGAAGGCAACCGGCCCAGTCATCTTGATTTTTGGCAGGGCCACAGCCTTCCGAGGCTTGCTGGCCGCCTGCTTTGGTTGCTTGGACGCCCTCTCCTCTGGTTCGGCAGTCTCAGCCCGGATGCGCTTCGGGTTCCGCTCGCTCAGAGCCGGTGCAGTCGGGGCCGGAACACTTGAAACCCGAGTGACAGGCACGCGGACACTTGGATCGTGGATCTGTTTGGTCCTGGGCTCCTTGATAGTGGTGTCGGATGGCGAAGACTCTGCTTCTTCGCCTTCTTCACTGCTCTCCTCATCATCGTCGGCGTCCGTCTCCTCCTCATAACTCTCCTCAGGGTTGTGCTGCTCGTTGTCACTTGCCACGTCTCCAGGGGCACGGTCGACGTTGGGCACCTCAGAGATCATGTTCCCAAAGTTCTACAAAAACAACAATCTAAAAGTCAGATCTGAACAGACAAAGTTATCAGCAGAATGACTCGGATAAACGTGCATGATGTGTACCTCAACGGGCTGGTTCTCTCGGTCGTACGGAGGCACTCGCCTGGCCCCCTGTGGGTTGTCCCACGCCAAGGTGATTGCTTTAATCTTTTTCTGCACGGCCTGCTCAGTCAGGTCTTCTGGATGCACTCGGGTCGGGTCACTCAGACCCTCGTACAACCACATGGGGTGAGCTCTCGCCTAGAGCGGCTGGATCCACCGACTGAGGAAAGTCTCCAGCAGATCCATCCCATCCACTCCAGCCCGCATGACTCCAACTAGAGCAACGACCAGGATCCCAACCTCAACCTTCTCCTCTTTTCCTACTGTGAGGGAGGGAGGAGCCTTGACTCTCTCCGCCGAGTACGGAAGGAGGCCGATCTGAGATCCAGCACTCAGAACATCCTTACATTAAAACCACGACTCCTGCCAACACTTAACGGAGTCGGGGAAACTAATGGTGGGAAAAGCACTCTTGCCCCTAGTCTGGATGGCTAATCCCCCACACTGCTGAATTACATTGGTTTTACCCCCCTCTGGGTTGTGTTTCTTCGTGGTCATCGATCGACATGTGAAGATGTGCTTGAACAAACCCCAGTGAGGGTGGCACCCGATGAAATTTTCGCAAAAAGAAACAAATGCAGACAGATACACCATGGCATTCGGAGACAAGTGGTGTAGCTGTGCCCCGAAGAAATTTAAGAAACCACAGAATAATGGAGAAGGAGGCATTGAGAAACCTCGTTTGACGTGGGTGAGCAGGAGGACGTGCTCGTCGGGTCACGGCGCTGGCTCCGTCTCGTCGTCATCGGGCAATCTCCAGGCGTCCGCCGGAACGAGCCCGTCCTCGATGAGCTCGAGGACCTGTCCCTCGCTCACCCGCGATGGGAGCCAGTCCCCCTGGACCCATCCAGGCGGAGGGCCCGAACTTGAGGCGGAATCCTTCTTCGCTTTCTTCTTGCACTCAAGCTTGGCTGTCGCCCCCTTCACCATGCTCTCTATTCGCTCCGATGGTTTTCGCTCGAACGATTTGAGGAAGAAGGGGTGGGGCGAGTTAGTCAAGGTGGCAGTGGTGAAAAGGGGGATCTGGCGATTTCAGCCCTAGCCTTCATCCATTTATACCACGGGATAAATTGCTCCACGCAATAATGCCCGTCGATCTCCGGATCCAGCAACGTCCGCGAGGCCTGCCGCGTAGAGGAAGTGGGACACGTGTCGGATTTTCGGGGCGGGAATCGAGGCGCCGCATCCCCACTTTCCCCACTAGCCGCGGCGTAATCACTCCCTCATGCGTGCAATTTCAAATCGCAGAATTTCCGCCGCAAATAAATCCGATTGACCATATTAGATATCTTTTCGAAGAATGGCTCTCGGTCCGCCGAGCACCCTCCAAGGGTCATTGTCCACTCGGACGCACACTCACACTCCGACTAAAGCGAGCTTCAGGACTGTAATGGGATGAGTTCAGCACTCCTCTACGGATAAACTTGGCCCTTCATCTAGGCTCCAATGCGTGAATCTCATAAGCTTGGACTCGTAGATGGCTTGTGCTGGCATTCTCCCAGGATAATGAGTGGCATCTCTCCGGAGAGTTAGCCCATGTGCCGGCATCGTCACTCGGGTTATCATGGCATGCCCACTCGGGCCTCTAGTCTATCTCTTCCGAGAGACAAACGAGTGCCACCAAGTTTTGCCCAGCAGTCAACACTTTCCGATCATTCGGAACACTCTTAGTCCAGAATCTGTTGTGGTTTCGTCCAGGTCACGACTAGCTAACGCTTGATGATAGATTCTGAATGCTTCTGCAGCATTCGGTCTAAATCAAGAGTTTAGTTAATTCGCACTACGAAACCTCAACCGATTCGGGGGCTAATGATGGGGTCACCTACAAGGCGTAGGGTCAAGGACCTGACTTCCAAGCCCCGCCTAGGCCCCCGCACCGTCATTAAAGGGTTTCAGAACCGTCAGAGCATTCGGATGCTCACTCCCCACCATTCACTCGGACGCCCAGAGTTCACTCGGCCGCCTGCTGTCATTCGGCCGTACTCACTGGCACTCAAATACAGAAGGTGAAAGGACTGCTGCGGATCTGTAACGTTCGGGAGGCACGACGCTAAGCTTGAATTGTAGTTATAGCGGCGTTTCCAGTAACGCCTGTAATAACTCCCCTCTCTTTATCTCCCTTGTAACGTAGCATTCAAGAGGGACGGCGGACTCTATATAAGCCTCCCTCCGACGCTGTGACAAGGGTTCGCAACCCCCCTGTAATCCAGACACAATACATCCAAAGTCTCTGGGCTCGAGACGTAGGGCTATTACCTCTCCGTGAGGGGACTGAACTCGTAAATCCGAGTGTCACACCTGCGCCGTAGCTAGGTTCAGCCCCTTATTCGTACCCCTAGTATTCACTGTCAGGTTCGTTGCCTCGAGACAGCCTATGCTGGAGTACGCCTTACAGCAACGGGCTCCGTCTCCACCTGTGCGTACGTAGCGGACACGGACGGTCGCACTGTCTTAAGCGCGATGGGGTGGAGGGACTTCCTCGTTGGCAAGAATCTGCACGATGGACAAGCTGTCATAGGTACTCTCAGGAACACCAGACGTCATGACTTGAGGATGATGACCGCCATCGACATCATTTAAAAGAATGTGTGTGGCTGGGCCATCTATATGCTCGTACTAAGTCTTAAGTAAACTTGTTGTAGTGCATGTTCACAATGGACTAGTCACTAGCTAGAAATGTTTGTGAGATCGATGATTGTCGGATATCTAGTCTATATAATTACCTATGTTTGGCCATTGTGCCGTTGTTGGTCTACATAATTACCTACGTGATCGTCATGCAAAATGCTATAGGCACCAGTGCATATAATTTTTTTCGCTGCAAAAACTGTTGCTGGCGTGCCAGTCAATTTGGGCGCCGCTAAGTGAGAAATAATACTGCTGGCGTTGTCCATGTGTCACGCCATTAGTATCTAAAATACTACTGACGTGGGATCCAATGCCACCACTATATTTTAACAATGGCGTCATATTGATGGCGTCGGCCTCCTACGCCAGCAACGCACTTTTTGCCACGCCATAGCTAGGCTTTTCTGCACTAGTGTGGTGTTCCTGTAACCATTTACAACGAGCTTCTTCATCTCCTCTAAAGAGCAATTCTTTTGTCCTTCTGAGGCACTTAAATATATTAACAAATACATAGTGAGCCAATTCAGAATTACTTTGGTATCTGCTACTAACACTTAGGACATAAAACATTTGGCCTTATATATATCATAACATTCATGATGGATTGAATTATCCACTCATCTGTACATGCTTATCAACTGTCTTTATAACATTGATTTCTTCTAAGTATCAACATTTTGGTCCACCGTGCTATGGGCTATTTTCAGATGTGAAATTAATTCTTGTTACGTATCACTCGCCAGCAACTGGCAAACATAATGGAGAACCCAGAAGGCCATTAGCACACACAGGCATACATCAATGTTACGCTAATCTGCAAGATCAACGCTCCACGTCCAACACTGAAATATCAACTGAACTTAGGGGAAACAGACAGAGAACCAAACCGTGGAGTTGAGATCACTGATCTTCTCGATAGCCTCCTGAACATTCTCTGACTGAACCAGTCTTTTCAACTACAGCTGATCGGTGATGTATGGCATCAATGTTTGCTCCAGATAAAACAACATTAATCACACGTCAGTTAGAGCCCAATCTATAATGCTCAAGTACTACTGCAGGAGACTAAGAGGAACCCGATGTTAGCGTGTGGGCTGGCATACTGTACGCGGCAAGGGCATACAATACGTTGGGTGCCGGACTCGACACGGAATCTCTCGGCGGCGTTGACGAAGGCCAAGGTGACGAGGAAATTCGTGACAAGGCGAATGATGTGACCCTTGTGGATCTTGACGTCGCAACTGTCGAAGACCCATGCATGGTAGCAACTTTCTGCCAGACTACATAAGCTGCAGAATGTCACCGTCCGTGATGGGCGCCGCCATCGTGCCGTTTGCGATCGCAGCTCGTTGCAAGTTGGTGGTACCAAAAACACATTCCCAACAAAAAAATGCCCATGGAGGATGCACATCTAAATCATGATATATCAGTTACAACTTAAAATGCCTAGGAGAACATGTAAACAAAAGAGAAACTAGTAGCATTCCCCGACCTCTCTCCCCCGAGGCGGAGGCGCCGCGCCGCCCCCGGGGAGTCCCCGTCCACACCGCCCTCAGCCCTCCCCCTCCATCGCCTCCCACTACCGCCGCCGTCGCTGAGGACGCCGCGGGGCGAAGCCCCTGTGGTGAGGTGGCGGCGGTGGCGCAGTCCTCGGCCGGCGGTAAAGCGTGGGGGCAGCGGCGTCCATCTCCCTCCTCCTCCAACGGCAGTGCGCAGCGGGTTGGCGGTGGCCAGGAGATCTCCGGCGGCCGTTTGGCGGATGAGAGTTTGGCTGCGATGAGATCTGATCTGGGCCCGAGGGGTTTAGATCGAGATCCACTGCGGCTGCGCCTCCTCTCGACAACGGCAAGAGGAGATCCCCCCTGGGTAATCTTCGCGGCACGAGGACATCCGGGTCTCTTGGCCCGGGCATGGTGGTGGTGGCTGCCTTCTCCACCGAAGGCGGTTGGCCAGGCTGGTAGTGATGGATGATCTTGGATACCACTATTAGCACCGGCGGCGAGTTGGAGAGACATAGTCGCCGGTGAAAACCGAGCTGACTCCGGTCATGGCGGGCGATGGTGGCGTCTACGTCGTTACCTTGATGAAGGCATCGTCAAGCAACTATCGTCAACCTGCTCGTGCCGCTCCAGGAGAAATCCTAAGATCACCGGATCGGACGATGGCGGCGCTGCAGTGTCGTGTTCCCTATTGGGGGCATCGTTTGTGGAGCGGCGCCGGATGGAAGAGGCGTGAGGTGGTGTGGCGTGCCTTCTCTCTCGTCGACGACGGCGTGTCTCGGCGGCATGGAGCAGCGGGGTCTCGCCGGTGAGCGTGTGATGATGGACGAGCGCAGGATGGTGGCGTTGTCTGGCGTCGTGGTGACGTCGACGGCAGCTAGACCGGGCAAGGTAGATGCAGCAGTACATCACTGAAGATGGATTGGTGGCAGGTGGCTGCGGCGGCCTCATACCCGGCAGACGTCCTGGTTGAGGAGTGTGCCGGACTGGTGGGTGCCCCATACCCGGCAGGCGTCCTGGTTGGGACCTCAGGTCTTAGATGTTAGGTTTGGCTGCGAGGTCTGTGTGGTATTAGGCCCAGATTATCAACATCCCTACATCAACTAGATAGGAGTAACGACAGATGTTGCCTAGACACAAATGATAGATCAAGCCATTGATCCGTCGAGGCTAGTGTAGACGAAAGGGACCTTGGTGGGTTGCTAGGTGCAGTCGTTAGCATTAGTGAGAGAGGACCCTTGGCTCCTTTCCTCATCATGTGGCGGCAGCGATCACGGCAACGCGGTGCCGGTGCAAGACGTGTTGATCGGCGGCCGCCTGTAGCCCTCGCGTTGGCCCCTTCCCACATCAGCCGGCGGCAGCGATGTGCCTCGACAGCGGAGCAGCTGACAGTGTTGGCGTGGTTGGAGACATACTCATCAAGGGCCTCCTATGGCTCTAACATTGTGTTTAGTGGCCAATTTTTTTTAAATAATACATTTTTTTTAATAATTTTGAAAAATAATACACGATTTGAAAATTTTGCAAAAATAATACACCGTCGGCCTAGTAGAGGCCGACTGAGGCCTGTCGGCTTTCTCTAGGCCGACTAGAGTGCAGTCGGCCTAGAGGAAGCCGACAGGCCTCAGTCGGCCTAGTCGGCCTAGAGGAAGCCGACAGGCCTCAGTCGGCCTCTACTAGGCCGACAGGTTCCTCCACAAGCCCAATCGGCTTCGCCGAGGCCGACTGGAACACTGATATAGATTTTTTTTCAAAACTGGCACCAAATGCCCGAGGCAAACTATCCGTTCTTCCACCCCCCGAGGCAAACTCGCACTCTTCATTTTCGTAGGCCTAATGCTTTGATCCGAGCAAGGCAAACTCATAATGACTAGCGCGTTGGTGTTTTGAAGTGCGGCTGGACGATAGAGAAGAGAGTGAGAAAGAGCAAGCAGTGTGGGCAGAAGCAAAGAGAAGGCTAATTTTTTTTTTCCGCCAATATTGTTCCCGTAATTTAATTTTCCACATTTTTTCTTTGCCGCCAATATTATTTCGCGCCTTTTTTTTTCCTGGCAAAATTCTTGCTAAATTCTTCCCGCCATTTTCGTTGCCGCGAGTATTGTTCCCGCCATTTTATTTTCGTTGCCGCGAGTATTGTTCTCGCCTTTTTCTTTCCTGCCTTTTTCGTTCCCGCCTTTTTCTTTCCCGCCATCTTCTTTCCCGCCATCTTGTCTTCTCAACCTATAAAACCCCTCCACACTAAGGAGGGTAAGCAGGCCAGTGTAGTCTCGTCAAGATGTCCGGTTATCCTTTCGATCGTAGTTCTTTTCACCCTAGTATGTCCGAATGTCTTCTTAGCTTAGCCTTTGATTTCAAGATAGACAAGGATAGTTCCATGGGACGAACTCCTCAGTAGTGACACCTTACTAAATGAGTTGGCTCACGCATTAAGTAGGTGCGGGTGGCCTGCAAGGACTTTTGAGGAGATACGAAAAGAACTTATGAGGTTGCAAGGAAGGTGGAAGAAGCAACAACATAAGGGTGAAGTATTCCTAAATGTTGCATCACAACATACTTATTTAGGACCCAAGACAGCGAGGATGAAGACGAAATTTTCATGCCGACACCAAGGGCAAGAGCACCGACATCGTCGAAGGCCAAGAGTTCCACATCGTCGAAGGCCAAGACTGCCGCATCGTGGAAGGCCAAGACTGCCGCATCGTCGAAGGGCAAGAGTGCTGCATCGACGGAGGATGACGATGATGCTTTCATGTAGTTTGTAAGTTGTATTTTTTAATTCAGATGTACTTGTATCTTAATTGTAGGAGACATTATGTTGTATCTTGCTTGTTCCCGTCATATTTTCCCGCTGCTACTTCCCGCCATATTTCCGCTCGGTAGTTCCCGCCATATTTTCCCGCTCTGTACTTCCCGCCATATTTTCCCGCTTCGGTAGTCCTGCCCTATTTTCCCGCTTCGGTAGTTCCCGCCATATGTTCCCGCCCACAATTTTCCCGCTTTCTTAGTTCCCGCCATTTTTTTCCCGCTATCAAGTTCCCGGACAATTTTTCCCGCTTCTTAGTTCCCGCCATTTTTTCCCGCATCAAGTTCCCGCCATTTTTTCCCGCTCTCAACCTATAAAATACCTCGGCAGTAACGTGGGTAAGCAGTCTAGTGCAGTCTCGTTTCACCGTTGGATCGAAGGCATTTCCAAAGAGAAGGAAATCAAATCCACCCCCCCCCCCATTATTGGTTCGTTTAATGTATCATAGTTTTTTGCAAACTCTAGTTTCTTTGTGTAGTGGGTATGCTCAGGGGTAAGTTAGGTGCTGAGTGGATTTGAGTGGGATTTGTGTGTTGCAGATGGTAAGGGTACTCAGTGGGTGCTTAGCCCTATTGTTCATGTCCAAGGCTTTCCTCCAAGTGTTGTGCAAGTTAGTGAAGTGGACATCACTTTTGATTGGTTAAAGACTAAATCATGTTGAAGCAAGGGGTTGGAGGGAAGACGATTTTGTGTACTACGTCAGCAGCTTGCACTCAGATGGCCCTGGGGAAAGAAAATTCATTGAAATAACTGATGATGATACAATTCATGAAATGCTCAAAGAATGGGAATGAAAAAGGGTTGTTGACTTGCATTGCTACAGGAAACCGAGTTATATGTGATGTTTATGTCGTCTGAACTATCGTGGACCATCGTGGTCATGAACTATTTATGTCTTTCGAGACATTGTATGTGATGAACTTGTCATTCGAGACTCAGTAGATTTATGTTATTGTATCCTAAAATTCGCATTGCAGCAAGTTGTATCTTAAACAGCAAGTTGTATCTTAATTTGAACATGTTAATTTTAATGTTTCTTATTTTATGTATCTTATTCTATGCATGTCAGTGTGGAAATTTAATTCGAATAACAATGCGAATTAATAGTAATATGTCTCTCGCATACATAGGTCGAAATATGTGTCTCGCATACATAGGTCGAAATATGTCTCTCGCATACATAGGTAGAAATATGTCTCTCACATACAAATACGTCGCACAAATGCATAAGTATCAGCCACGTCCTCTTCGTCCGCGGCGTGGCTGTGGTGGAGGGGGCGTCGACCAGCCTAACCTGTTCGGTCGCCGAATGTTACGAAAAGGAATCGAAGACTCGTCCTGGCCATACTGTGTGTCCTGCGTGGGCTGTGTGGGCTGTGTGGGATATGGTGGAGGAGTAGAACCATCCGGAGCACTGTCAAACGTGGATTCGGAATGGGACGCCTGATGTCCGGACATAGGCGCCCTATATACGTAGGCTCCTGCGGCAGGGAGGCAACATAAGTAATTAAGAAAGAAGTAGTTCCAATTGATATTGAAAAGAATAGATATGAACAAACATACCTGTAGGATGTTGATGCATCACGAAGCTCGGCGGTGGACCGTGCTGTTGTGGGTGTGGTCGAAACCCGTGGCCCGACGTGGGATCATCGTGGTGCTGCCACGCTGAACTCCCGGCCTGGTCAGGAGCTGGTGGCCTACTCATCCACTGATGGTCTACACGTGGACGTGGATGATGTCGGTGCTGGCCCGTTGAGTGACGAGGCGGGCGTACCTGGGGCTGCTGGAGAACAACATCCGTAGAGCGGGTGCACGTGATGGTCTGATATATAGCTCGTAATTTCCCCTCCATGCGCGTCAAGAAGGAGTGCACTGGACGAGGATCTAGAAGAGCAGTAGACGATAGTTGCCGTCTATAGCTGGCCACCTCCTCGTGAAGCTCGAGTGACATGTCAGCCTGAAATGAAATCAAAGATTATTACGTCTGCACGACAAAGTATGTAAGAACTAGATGCATTAGATAAGTTCAGTATATGTTACCACGTGCTGTCTAGGGCCCGAAGTATCATAGCTCGGGTACGTATCCCTCGTAGCAGGGGCCGGTATCTCCTCTCTTTGAGGGTGGTTAATGATGCTTAACCGCGTCAGCTGACTGTACTGATTCCAATAGGCATCGAATTCAGCCATATCGAACGCGCGATCCTCGTCCCAAATATGTGTCGTCGCAGTCTCCCACTCTGCAACATACATCTGAACATGTGCCTGCCACTGAGCCATGGTCCTCTTAATCCCCTTCCTCGTGATCCTGAAATTGCATTGTGTGTGCAATGATTAGTTAATTCTTTGGTATTTCGTAATGTGAAGACCAACCAACATTGAAATACTAGACGTACCTGTGGACATTGTCTAACAGACGAAGCTCAGTAGGTGGGGGCTGGGCCAACTGTCGAAGACCAAACTGTCTCATGACCCTCTGTTGGGCCATCTCCTCGACGAATACATCGAAGATGATCTTCGATTTTGTCATCCAGTAATCCCGATCTCTTGTGCAAAGCTCAGAAATACCGCCGGGATATCTAGCATCTATGGCTGCCTGCGTGTACAGCTGCCAGATCACCCCAGTGTACACATCGAACTGCTCGTTCAATGCAGTGTAGGCTCGCCTAGTCTGTTCAGTAGAGAAGCGTCTCTGCGCAAACCAAAAGTTAGTTTATGTCATGGTGTACATAAGGACATGATTTACACATAGAAGATGCAACAAATTATGACACGACACATACCCGGCGACGTGTCCAGATCATACCGAAAGTAGGCATGTCGATGCCCTCAGCATCAAAAAGCTCGTTCAAAGGCCAAGCCTCGTCCACCTGAATGTTCGGTCGTGCAATAGAGAATCTCTCCCAGGACCACAGCTGTAAAAATAGAGGGCAACCAAGAAGGGCCGCCTTCGTCCCCTCTAGCCTGCAGCCGTTGCACAGAGCTCGGTATGTAGCCGCTAAAACAGCAGAACCCCAACTCCTCTGTGTGATCTGCCCCGGGGCCGTAGCTGTAGCGATCTCTAATGCAATGGGGATGTACCGCGCGGTGCAAGTGGTGACATGATTCTCTGTGAACATCACCTTCCCAAGAAGCCACAATAGGTAAGCCTCCAGGCTCCTAGTGATCTGTACCGCAGTCATGGCTCCCGGAAACCTCTGGATCTGTAGTCAATAAGTAAAGATGAACAATTAGTAAATAGAGAATATGCAAGACAAGGGGAAGATGGAAGACAAATGACAGATCTGTGATTGATGAACAAACCTCCGTGTTTCTCCAACCAATCAAACTTAGGTCCGTGTTTCTCCGCGGCTAATGCGGGAGCACCGGGGTAGATATTCTGGAAACGGTTACCAAGTTGCTGCTCCCAACCAGCCGGTGCCTCCAACGGTCCTATGGCATGACCCGACAAGGGTAGTCCCAGTAAAAGTGACACATCCTCCAGAGTAGGAGCCATCTCTCCCCAACGGAAGTGAAACGTGTGGGTCTCCGGCCTCCATCGATCCGTTAAGCACGTGAGCAAAGCGTGGTCAATGGCGACGTGTGTATTGGTATCTGTGGCCTCAACAAGACGCGCGAAAGGTAAAAGCCCAGCCCATTTCAACCTGCGTAGAACAAAGCACAAATGTTCAATGAGTTGTTATCGGAAAAAACACCTAACAAAGAACAAAATTAAGAAAACCCGTACCTCTCAGTCCAATCCGGATGTATCTTCCAGTCATGCTTAGGAGTTCGAGTGACTAGGGGTAACAGAGAGCGTTCCTCTAACATCGCAGCACGATGGCCACTATCAATGAGAGGATCAATCAATGGAGGGAGTTCTTCCTCCATTCCTGCACTTATGAAAACACAGTTGCACGCACCATACAAATTTAAACAAAGTGCCACACTTAATACAAATTAAACAGAGTGCCACACTTATTACATAATTAAACAGAGTGCCACACTTAACACAAATTTAACAGAGTGCCACACTTAATACAAATTAAACAGAGTGCCACACTTAATACAAATTTAACAGAGTGCCACACTTATTACATAATTAAACAGAGTGCCACACGTACGCTAGTTTCTTCCTCTCCCTCCTCTCCCTCTTCTTCCTCTTCGTCCCTGGTTTCCTCGTCCACGCCCAATCACGAAGGTGGGACAATTAGTGTCCCTGTGGCCAAATTCATTGCATAGAATGCATTGAATAGTTGGCCCTCCGGCTTCAGATTCATCCATATCATTCCGGATGCGCTGAGTCTGACGTCTGCCTCTGCTTGTACGCATATTCCGTGGGTCTGGAATGTACCGTCTTTCAACAGGGTTAACAGTCGTGAAGTTACCCATTGATTGAAATCCCTGCAACTCACCTGTCCAGGTATTGACCACGGATTCTTTCAAGAAATATGAAGACACAAAAGAGATTGCGTCAAGTCCTAGCTGCCCGCAAGCAGCAAGTACATGAGAGCAAGGTAGATGAAGCAACTTCGGTTTGTTGCATGTGCACTCACACGTTGGCCTGACTTCATTGCCAATTTTCACCTCATGCGTCAACACCTGATTTCCACATCCGAATTTGTTGTTAGCTAATCGGACCTCAAACCTTCTTTCTTGATTTCCGATGGGGACTACAGTGTGAGTCCTAGCTTTCCGCATCTTATCATTCATGTACTTCATAACCCTTTCACAATAACGTGTGTTCGGGTTGTTTGTGATATGCAACTCTGCTGCTTGACGTCTATCTCTGAAATACTTCACCGTGCCATAGAAAATACCCTCAACGATTGCTGTCAGTGGCAAAGCACGGTTTCCTCTCAGGACAAAATTATAAGTTTCAGCTAGGTTGGTAGTCATGACACCATACCTTGCTCCATGTGTGTCATGCAGCAAAGACCACCTCTCCAGAGGCTCATGCTCTATCCACTCCTCAAATGTTTTAATCGTCCTGCCAAGCCTTCTCCTAGTACCAGGTGGGTCAAATCCTGGCAAATCACAAAGCCCAACAGGTTCTTCCTCCTCGGCCGCTGGTCCTGTTGCTAACTGTGCAGCTACTGCTTCTACATGTGCCCTCACAGCTGCAGCTCTTGCAGCTTTTCTGTCCCTAACATGTCTCAGAGTGCACACATTAAGTCTCTCACGTATCTTCATGTACTTCCATTCCTGGTTCTGCTTGCAAAGTTTTTTGAATAGATTCATAAGGTTCGTATTTCTGAACTGCGAGAAGAAATTGGCCCCCAGGTGACGCATGCACCAACGGCTCTGCAGGTCCTGCCATGGAGTTGGCTCATCAGGCCCAGGGTTTGTCAGTGTCCTTATCGCACTCAGTATACCTGCATGCCTGTCATGAAGGATGCACACATTCGGCTTATCCTTCACAACTGCTATTTTCAGTTGCCTGAAGAACCAAGTCCAACTTTCAATATTCTCGCTCTCCACAAAAGCAAATGCTAGTGGGACTACTTGATTTTGACCGTCTTGACCAATGGCGGTGAGGGTCTGACCCTTGTACTTGCCAGTGAGAAATGTGCCATCTACACATATCACCGGTCTACAATGACTGAAAGCTTCGATGCATACACCGAAAGAGAAGAACAATCGATGCAGCACCATCACAGTTGGGAACTCAGGCATGTGCAAGTCTTGGATGTTAATATAGGTGCCTGGATTCCGGTACTGCAGTGTGCGGAGGAGACGGACAACACAGTCATATGCATCGATATACGAACCAAATCTCTGCTCAAGCGCCATCTGCTTAGCCCTCCAAGCCTTGCCATAAGAAATTCTGTAATGGAACCTGACGAAGACTTTTGTCTGGATAGCCTTCACTTCCATCGCTTTGCTCTCCACTATCTCGTTGTAAAGCAATCGAGCAATAAGCGTGGATGAAAGGTTACCATGATCTTGAGGGATATACGGAATAACACATGTGTGCTGTACGAAGTCACTGATCACCCAACTTGTGCCATACTTTGGGAGATAGCCATGCACCCTCGCGGGACAATCATTGTTCTTGCATACCATTGTCAAAAATTTCTGACTAGACACGGCAGCTCTCAAAACCCTTTGCGTGGACATTGCCCACTGAGTTATTGCATCCTTCAGAGCTTCCTTGTTGGGGTACATACCACCCGTCGCAATGTTGTTCTGGTGATATTGCCAGGCAGAATCATGGCCATCATTCACGGTCATTGCAGATGAGAAGTCATGATTCCATGCTGCAGGATTAGGCACCACCTCTACGTTCTCATCTTCATCCGACTCGTCGGAATTATCAGCATGACCAATATCAACATCTGTATCTTCATCTTCCATCAGGTTTTGCATTTGGCCATCTACCTCGTCAGCATCAACCTGGCCAACGTCATAACCATCAGCATTTCCTCCTTCTACCTGACTACTCTGCCCTGATTCATGGTCATCATATCCATCATTTGACGGATCATAACCACCCTCGCCTTCAGGGGCACTGCTCTGACCAGGATCATAACCACCCTCGCCTTCAGGGGCACTGTCCTCCTTCAGGACAGGAAGCACTAAGGCGCAAGGATTTACTATCCTTTTTGCACATCCTTGCAACCAGCGCACCCACTGAGAGTCCCGCTCGATTGGCCTCAAATAAAAGAAAATGTTTGAACTTGACCGGCTCCACAATGCATGAACACCGACGGTGTGAGTTTCAGTATTATACCCTAAACATTTTGTCAACCACTCTGTCAACTGACTAACAGACCATGTTTGAGGGGCACTAATTGGCACCACGATGTTCTCGAACTCACTAAGATCAACTCCCAACTGATTTGTTTGGACAGTACCATGACCGTAGAAAAAAGTGAACTTCACTACATCTGACATATCTGCCGATCTAAAATATTCAACATGAATATCTATTAAGTAACAAGTCAAACTTATAATATATTATGGGATATTATCGGTGCACTTAAAAATATTCATAAACTGAAATATCAGACATCTAAAAATATTCCAGACACATAAATATTATCGGACGCCTAAATAATAACGGACAACTCTACATTACCGGACGCCTAAATATTACCGGTCACCTAAATATTACCGGTCACCTAAATATTATCGGACGCCTATATATTATTACCGGTCACCTAAATATTACCGGTCACCTAAATATTATCGGACGCCTATATATTATTACCAGTCACCTAAATATTACCAGACACCTAAATATTAACAGACAACTATATATTACCGGATACCTAAATATTAACAGACAACTATATATTACCGGATACCTAAATATTAACGGACACGTAAATACTTGACAATAAAATATTATCGGACCAACTAAATATGTTATGATATATTACCGAACCAACTAGAAAATCGCACAAATAATATGACACACAAAATTTAACTTATATTATACCCTTGAAGCGTGAGAAGAAACGACGAACGAACGACGCCCCTCAATCACCGGAGAGCACCACCACCACCTCCACGTGCAGCACCCCCTCCTCCACCACCACGTGCAACACCCCCTCCTCCACCACCTCCACCTCCACCACCACCTCCACGTGCAGCACCCCCTCCTCCACCACCTCCACCTCCACCACCACGAGCTATCCCATCGCGAGATCGAGGTCTTCCTTGCCTCCTCCTACTACGGTGGAAAACGGGGAAGAAAATCGGCTAGAAAATGGGTATTAATTTGCCGTAGTTTCGGTTAGAAGACATGAACTGAAGAAGGAAGGAAGAAGTGAAGGAAGAAGTGAAGGAAGAAGAAAGCTACGGGCAGCAGGAAGGAGGAGGCAAGGAAGTGAAAGGAGGAGGAAGAAAGTGAAAGGAGGAGACAAGGAAGTGAAAGGAGAAGACAAGGAAGTGAAAGAAAGAAAAGATAAAGTGAAAGGGAAAGAAAAGGGCAGCAGCCGGCCAGGCACGGGCGGCCAGGGGAGCTGCGGGCGCACGGGCTGGTGCTGCGCCCCTGTCGGCTTCGGCCAGGCCGACAGGTCGGCAGTCGGCCCAGAGGAAGCCGACAGGAGGCTGCCCGGCCGACTAACGCGTCCACGCGGCCACTTGTCGGCCCAGAGGGTCCTGTCGGCCTCTAATAAGCCGACTGGACCCTGTCGGCTTATTAGAGGCCGACGGTGTATTATTTTTGCAAAATTTTCAATCCGTGTATTATTTTTCAAATTTATTAAAAAAATGTATTATTTAAAAAAAATTAGCGTGTTTAGTGTACGGTGGCATGGTTCTGGGTATTAGCGACGAGGCTCTTGGAGTCATGGTGCCGCCGTGCCGGACTGCCGGTCGCCGCCGACTTGAAGGGTCCTCCGAGGTGCTCCTCAATCCCGTTTTGGATCATCTCCCATGATTTTGGTTGGGAAGGAGAACGGGGCGTGGAGAGCGATCGTGCGGAGAAGGAAAGTTTTTTTCTTTTTTGACGTGGATAAGGAAAGTATTCGATAGAGAGGGATCAGCTTTGAGATATGTGGGGCGGGAAAGGATGCGTGATGATCTGTCGATTGGGTTACCAGGGAAGGTTAGAAAAAGGAAAACACTTTAATTCAACCGGCTGATTTCCTAAGAAATCAGCCTCCTCGTCTGCGTGCCACGCGTCCATGGTCCCATGCACGTTGGTGCATTCTCGATCACAGCCCAGCCTCACATCCCGCATCTTTTCCTTCTTTTCTGGAAAAAGACACACTCCCACGCATCCCAGGAGCTAGGAAGTAGGAACTGCTCCTTTTCTTCCTTATCATCCCACGCGATTAGCCTGATATCTCGCCGGAAATTCTTTCTACGCCACACCCGGCAAGAGGCCCTGGAGACTCGCAGCAGCGCCTCTTCGATTGCAGCCACCGCGCTGCTAACGCTCTCAGCAGGCCTCCATCTCCGCTTCGCAACGCACGTTCGCAGCAGGCCTCCACCAGACGACCTACGGAAATGTGACACCGCTGCCGCTGCAACGCAGTACCGCCGTCCGTGGCAGCAGCAACCACCTGCTGCAAAGCATCATCGTCGTCGAGGCATGGCAGCGCCACTGCAGCGGTCCTGCTGCTGCAAAGCAACATCATCGCTGAGGAGTAGCAGCGCCAATGCAGCGGACCACCTGCTCCAATGCAGCTCCGCCGTCGGGGCTTCAGCGGACCACCTGCTCCAATGCAACTCTGCTGTCGGGCTGCAGCTGACCACCTCCTCCAACGCAGCTCCATCGCCGGGCTGCAGCGGACCACCTGCTCCAATGCAGCTCTGCCGCGGGGACGTGGCAGCGGCATCCGCGTAGCCGCGCATGCAACAACGCAAGGTGAGCGGCGGCCGGGGCATTGTAGCATCGTATCCTAGCCTGCAGCAGATCGTCGCGACATAATCTGGCTTAAGCGGCGGAGCTGATTTTTTCAACAGCGGGCGCTGCAAGTGCGTGGCGGCGGTGCTACGATGGTGTTGGACGGCGCCGAAAAACATGTTGTGGGCTGCTCTCTTCCCTTCCTTGACGTCCTGTTTTTTTATTATTCTTGCGGTGATGCGGGGGCGTGCGAAAGTGCGGTTGGTCACTGGAAGGGGTGTGATCCGACGGCTACACAACACCCGATGCAACGGATGACGGGGCGGATGATCTTTTGCCTAACATCAGTCGGATGATTCCTAGCATCCGCCTTAGAAAAAAGACGAATGATGGGGGCAAAAAAGTCGGTATGAAAAACCGGAAACGGGATTGATTGGCACAAAAATCAGTGGGGGTAATGAGATGGTACGAGGGGTTGAGACGAGCGAACGAAACGACCTACGGACTCCCCTTTTAGGAGTAGAGATTCATAGGATTTAAGATACATGTCATTTCATTTCCTATGACTTTCCTCTTCTATTATTTTCCTACCCTCTGAACCAAAGGAGGCCTCAATTTGTGGTTGAGCCATTGTTGGGAGCCTTTTCCACATTCGGTACACCGTGAGCATGCTAGCATTGGCATGGCTCACTTTTCTGCTCCAGGAGTTGAGATAGCTCGGCCCTCCTTGTCTTCCCTATGCACCTTCACAAGCTGATCTCAATCTTGTTCGTCTCATTTGTGACCAAGGAAACCTCATTGAACACCTCCATCCCGACAAAGATTCACCACAATAGATTCTACTAGAAGTCTAGAACCATGTATCCCTAAATCAAATTAGGACATATATACCTTTTATAGGTAAATTAACTAGGTACTACTCGAACCTGTAATACGCAAGTCACTAGTAATGAGTGGTGAGAAATGTGTGCTGCAGTTGACAACACGGTAAAATACCTTTATTCACCGCCATAGCTTAATTGCAATGAGGTGTCGTCTAAAGAAATCACACACATAAAATAAGCTACAAACACAATTCCGAAATTTACATGGCATACTCCCACTAAAAGGAACTACGTACATTACATAGGTTTTCTATATAAGTACGTGTAGGGTAACTGACATGCACCTCAGAAGCTTAGTAAGCAGATGATCATTCCACTGTGTGCTTCGCTAGCGGCAAGCTGGCCGAGTTCAAAAACTCTTGCTCCAAACTGTACTTTCCGGAGATGCATGTAGGTGTTAAGCCAACATTACTGATAATGTTGTTGCCCTGTGCATGAGAGCTAGCGCCATTTAGGCACCCAAATGACTCGATCTCTTCATCATTTATGGGAGGAAGTTGACTCCTTAATCTTCTAGTTTTTAGGAGTTGCAACTTCATTTCTACCTCTTTCATGGTAGGTCTTTCTCTTCCTTTAGTTTTCAAGCATGCTTCTGCAACTGAGGCAATATCAACAATTTCATTCTGGTTCGCTTCTTCTACAACTTGGGGATCCATGATTTCCATGAGAACTCCCTGCTGAAGTCCTTCGACAAAGTAATGAGCCAAGCTTTGTTTTATACCTTGTTCATTAATAAAAATTGGCTTCTTTCTCATCAGAAGCTCCACCAGTATAACTCCAAAGCTATAAACATCACTCTTCTCACTCAGCTCCCCGGTGTGGTAGTACTCGGGGTCTAAGTAACCAAAAGTTCCTTGTACAATTGTCACTACATGTGTATGATCAAGTGATAAAGACCTCGAAGCACCAAAGTCAGAAACCTTGGTAGTAAAGTTGCCATCTAGGAGTATATTGGAAGATTTGACATCTCTATGGAAAATTGGTATTGCAGCAGCTGAGTGGAGATAAGCAAGAGCACCTGCAGCTTCTACAGCAATCCTAATGCGATCACCCCATAAAAGTAAACATTTAACACTTACATCAATGTGAAGAAGATCATATAGTGTGCCATTGGATATGAACTCATAAACTAGCAAAGGCACTTCCGTTTCGAGACAACAACCAAAAAGCTTGACCACATTCCGATGAATGATTTGTGACAGGATGGCAACCTCATTGATAAACTGGTCAATCTCAGTTTGCTCCACCAGCTTAGACTTTTTTATGGCCACTACACGTTGATCGGATAAAATCCCTTTGTAAACTGTGCCATGTCCTCCACGGCCAAGAATACGACTGGCATCAAAGTTGTTGGTTGCTTTATCTAATTCCTCCAAGGAGAATATCTTTGTTTTATCCGTGGCACTTTCATCTAATATTAGTTGTTCCAAGAGTAGGCCTTGATTTTTCTTGAAGTATGTCCTTCAAATTCTCTTCTGCATGCCTCTCTTCCACTTGCTGATGAGTACTATTGCTCCTAGCACAAGAATTATGGCACCAAGGCCACAACTAATTCCAATTGCGATACCTATACATCCAATAGTAGTTGTTCTGAAAAAAAAGTCTCACTTTACAAGTTGCAATTTGTACCGAGGTAAGTAAATTCGGTATGATTTACCTAAGAGAAGATTGCGTCTCTTTGTTGACATGACACATTTGAGTTCTATTGGATCAAACTCTTTTCCATGGGTGCACTCATTGCAACTATAGCCTCCAGGATAATTTAGGCAAGGGCCGTTGCAAATATTCATCAACAAACACTCATTGCCATCTGCAAATGGTAGGTATATGAGCAACATATGATGCCTGAAAATATTTGGAAGAAATGGTGGAACCATAGGTAGGTTACCATTGGCCTAGCACTCATCCTAGAGACATCAAAACTACCTCTATACAGCAATGTGATCTCCAAAATACACCATTGGCCATTATTGTTTCTTAGCACATGTTAGTAAACAACCAAACTATATAGAAATGTAACATTATACAAATATGTTTGATTCCATATATGTTAATAATATATTATTTCCATGAGGTGAATTTATATGTTTACGAATATGCAAATGTCACTAAAGTTCTGGAAGTTTGTATGCGCACATTTAAAATACCAAAAAAATGGTGTATATGATTAATCGTATACATGATGGTGATATTCAGTGTGAGCTCAAACAAGGATCAATCCCTATGTTTTCATTGTCATGAATTAGCTAAATTCTAGTACCGGTGCGTGGCTGGGGTCATTTAGCATAATGTACCATTTTTAAGTAATAAAATGATCTCTCTCCTAGTCTCTACATCATGTGATGCACATAACTAAAATGAGGCATGTTAATGAGTTGTATGACTTGAATAGCATGTTTAGCCTAAATCCACTAAAAATGAAATAAATTCTTTGGATCAAGATGACCGACAAATTGCATCACATGAATCCTGCTAGATGTATCACTGCAATGTTTTGGTCAATTATTTCATGTACATGGAAAATCATCCGTGTAGTTGGAAGACAATTTGTACTGGCAGTTGTAGTATGTTTACCTTGGCAGCCATTTGGTATGTATGGATTTCCATCAAAACCTTGAGAGCACTGGCAACGATAGCCGAGCTGCATCGTCCCATTCCTGTGGCCGCAGGTGACAGGAATGCATCTTCTATTGACACTGCGGCATGCGTACATAGCACTTCTTTGCTTGCTCATAGCAACCGGACAAGTTAAATTATCGACAGACCACCACATCTTCATATCGTATTCTCAAGATAAATAAAAATCATCTCCAGGCATGAATCCAAATTCCCAGCCCCCCTCGCCTGCTTCAAATAGCACCGTGAGCTCTTCTTCGCCGTACTTTGAGTTGTTTTGTGTTTCTCTAACACTAAGATATCCTTCATTCACTGAAATGTTTGCCACAATGTATTTGCCCCTTTGATCAAGAATTGTGGTGTTTTCTGATGTACAGTTAAGTCAAAAAATTTCAGCAGCATAGCAACCTTTTTCAAGCCCAAAAGGGAAGGGAATGCTTGTGTTCCCGCAAAATTTGGTGCAACCTCCTTTATGATTGGGATTGTAATGCGCTGCAAGTAGATTGACAGGAGAAGTTACATTAAGATTATGTGAATTAATGGTCACCCTATCTAGACTAGAAGTACAACTTATTAAATCATTAATTAATAATACCGAGTTTAATTGCTAGCTAAAACATTATAAGGCTAGTCATAGTGGGGAGTAACTTATACTAGTGTCATGCATATGACACTAGTCCAAGTTACTACCTTCATAATGCAAAGTAACATAGAAGTAGTATCCACTAGTAGAAAACAGGGCTTTGGTTGAGGCAGGATAAGGGCATTAATCCCGGTTCACTCACGAACCGGGACCAAAGGTGGCATTAGTCCCGGTTCGTGAGGCGCAGGCATCAGTCCCGGTTCGAACGGGACCTTTAGTCCCGGTTGGAGACACCAACCGGGACTAAAGGGTCTGCGACCGGCCTCGAACGGTGCCAGCCCCTTTAGTCCCGGTTGGTATCCAACCGGGACTAAAGGCCCCCCCCTTAAGTCCCGATTGGAGATACCAACCGGGACTGAAAAAAATTCAAATTTTTTTTTCAATTTTTTTTTCAAAATTTTGTTTTTCAAAAAAAAAAAAAATTCCTAGCCCTTTAGTCCCGGTTGGTGTCTTCAACCGGGACTAAAAGTCTATCTTTAGTCCCGGTTGGAGATACCAACCGGGACTAAAGGGGGGGCCCCTAAACCCTAAACCCCTTTACCACATTAATGTTAGAAAAATCATAACTAAATCATTGTAATTCAGAAAAATACAAGTAATATATCAAAATTTGCAGAAAAAAAAGTTTTGTCCCATGAAACAACCAGTTTTCCGTTTTGACAAATTTTTAAAATCACCAAATTCCAAAGAGAAAATAGAGTTTTTGGACGTTTTAGACGTTTTTAGGGTTTAGGGCTAGGGTTTAGATTTCTAAGTTTAGGTTTATGTTTTAGAGTTTGACCCTTTAATATTTACTGTTTAGAATAGAGTTTCGGACGTTTTAAGTCCCGGGTTTAGGGTTTTCAGAGTTCATTTGTAGTGCTTTTCAATTTCAAGATAATTTAGCTCAAAATCATTAAATGCATGAAAAAATAGCAAATAAAGTCAAAAAAGGTTGAAATTTAAGGATGTGGCTTTGAATGGTTCATATTGAACATACAAAAATTCTGAAGTTGAAATAAGATTAAAAAAATGAAATGTCTTTGTAACAGCTGAGTTTTCGTCTGAAACCCTGTTACTTCAAAAGAGATGGTCCAGTTTGTACACAAAGTGCATCCAGTTTTTGCCATAACCCTCTCAACTTTTTAGCATAAGCTATTTGGGTGAAATGATGATACCATGCCAAGTTTCAACCTTTTCAGAGTTCATTTGTAGTGCTTTTCAATTTCGGGCTAATTTAGCTCAAAAAATCATTAAATGCATGAAAAATAGCAAATGAAGTCAGAAATGATTGAAATTTGAGGATGTGGCTTTGAATTGTTCATATTGAACACACAAAAATTCTTCAGTTAATATAAGTTTAAAAAAATGAAATGTGGTCAAACTCTGGTCAAACAGTGGTCAAACTATGGTCAAACTACTAAATAATTATTGTTTTTTAGAATAATAGTTTCAAACTCAAACGGTGAAGCGTGTGCCATCATGGTCACATTTTTCTGATAATAATGGATATATTATTTGTCGAATTTCGATTTACAGATTTAAAGATATTAATTATGCCATATTAAATGAATAAATGGCATAATAATAATAATAATAATAATTTTATTTTCATTGAAATTCAATATTATTATTATTACTTATATTATTTTGAAAATTTTGTATTATTTTGGATTTTTGGATTTTTTTTTTTGAGAATTTTTTGTTTTTTTGAATTTTTTTCATTATTTTGAAGTATTTTTTAGTTTTTAAATTAATCATTGTTGTTTATTTTAATAATTGTTTGGAATTCAAAAAATTAAATCGTGTGACATCAAGACCTAAGGGTTAACAGGATTGATAGCTTACTATTGTCAGGAAAACAATAAGTGCAGACTTGGAAACTAGGGGGAATAGAACCAGAAAGTTAAGCGTGCTGCGGCTGGAGTAGTGAGAGGATGGATGACCGGCCGGGAAGTTAGACGATTTGGAACGAATGCTGATTAGAGATTAGAGATTAAATTCTGAAGCAGTGAGGAGGGGTGATTAGAGATTAAATTGTCAAATAATTCAAAGATTTGAAAATAAAAAAAATTAAAAACAAAAAATAATTCAAAAAAAATTTGAAAAAAAATTTGAATTTTTTTTTCGAAAAAATTCCTTTAGTCCCGGTTGGTGTTACCAACCACCTTTAGTCCCGGTTTGTAACACCAACTGGGACTAAAGGTCCTCCAGCCCCCGCCCAGCCAGCGGCCACGTGGAGAGCCTTTAGTCCCGGTTCGTAACAGAACCGGGACTAAAGGGGGGGACCTTTAGTCCCGGTTCCACAACCGGGACTAAAGGCCCTCTGTAACCGGGACTAAAGGCCCTTTTTCTACTAGTGATCATAGATGATTTCATTTATTAGATTGTAGACTCATTTTGCTTTGGGTTGCGTTATGTTACAGTAACATATTATGTTACTCCAAACACCTCTTTTCTCATTAACTACATGTCACATAAGTAAACTTGTCTTGAAATGCGCTATGTTACTCGCTAATTTACTCCCACTATGACCAGCCTAAAGAAACGATCTACTCCACTGTCTTGACTAGGAAACCAATCCCATTAATTGGGTGGATACTACACCATCCGTCTCGGTGCATAGGGCATGCGAGTGGTTTTGTGTCATCAAACCTATATCATTGGATTAATACGCAAATGTAGTTTCTTAATATATATTTTTATTACATATAATACACATTTAGCTAGTTAAATTGACGACCTAGAACTACAAGCATGCCTTATGCACCGAGACGGAGGGAGTACCAAAAGCAGCATAAGTCTTATTAACACCCTGTCAAGAATTCTCCATTAGTAGAGATAATATGAGAACTGGGAATTAAGATACCCCATGTGGCACTAGTAAACAATATAATCAATAACATTAGTACATCCAAATGTGTCAAAAGATTCTGAAGAAAAGGTGTGTCCTAATTTTCGAACTTCTTTGATTGGCAATTTTGAGTCTTGGGCAAGAAACAATTAGTGCTTGCTTTGTCGTACGTAGAACTAGTTATATTTAAACTAGGAAGCAAAAATGTTTTTTCTATAAAAAATGATGACGAGCATAGAAAAGGAGAGGAAAAGTTACAATATTCTTGGTGCAAAAATTACCATAATATTCGATCATGCATATATGAGTCCAATATTCATGACATGGCAGGTCAATATTTTTATATTCCTGATTAAAGAGTAGATTGCTGACCTGGTTGTTGACAACCATCCATAAGGTACGGATTGTTGTCGTTTGTGTCAGGGCGGCAGTGACAGGAGTAGCCTCCAGATGGCACATCCACGCAATCGCTGTTAGCGCCACAAGCATAGCTTGACTTTTTCTTCTGAGCACTTTCACAGCTTGGTTGATCCGTGATGGCCATTCCAAACAATGCCGCACGACTGTTTCTTTCGTCTGTCCGACTTGAATAGATGTCGGTAACATGAAAATCGTACTCCTCCGCCAGGAAAACTTTGATAGTACTAGAGAGCCCTTGACCTTGGCCTGATAGTGCTGAGACACCTTTGAGGCGGTCAACTGTGAACCCAAATGCTGGCACGTCCTGCTGCAAATAAATGGAACAACAACCCATCCCATCGTCACAGTAGTTTGCATTTGCCTCCTTCATGGCCTCTTTGTCGTCGCGCAATAACCAATGGGATTGTTGGTATCATGGCCGAACAAGTAGACACCCACACCGCAGCCAACAACATACAGAGAGCTAACTTCATCGACCATAAGACCTTTAACAGGGGCCTCCCATGACATGTTATAGGTGTCGTTCATACCTGGTTTCATGATGACGTTGAAGTGGATAGGAGGGACTCGAAGCCAAGTTTCTCCGGGAGACAACTCAAGGATCTCAGTGGTAGTGTTGGCCAGAAAGAGCCTCTTATGACTAGCGGTGTTGTTGCAGGTGAGCTCGAAGCCTTGCCTGAAGCAGCCCGGCCCTATCCCGAACGGATAGTAAATGGGAACGCGACCGCATCTGGAAGGGCAGCGAGCCCGAGCCAGGTCGGCGGTGGAAGGGATATGCAAGATCCCACCCCTTCCAGCCTCAGCGGCCGACGTTGGCTGCAGAGCTGCCGCCAAGCACGCCAACAAAAAGGAGACGGCGCTCATCGTGGCACCGGCGGCGGGCTAGTTTGTTCTAGGTGTTGGTGGTTAGCTAGCTTCGTGTTATGGTGGCGCTCATCGATCGCGTATTAAAACCAGGATGCAATGCAGGGCAGTCTACGGTCATCGCCGAGTTAGTTACCACCAGCACTTGCGACGTGCATGACCCGCGCGCGGGGTCGTCCACCAGAACTTGTCGCTGCATGCCGATCGCAGCTTGGGCAGCCGATGATGGTAGCCGCCACTACGCCTTGCAAATTTTCAAGTCAATAAGGTACATCTGGTTTTGTGGCCAAAGGAGAAGGATACGTTTATGCCTGTGGCCGTGCAGTGCATCCAATTAATCCCCGGGCCCACATTGACGGGTAGAGTACGTGCCAATTGACGGGTCTGGTCACGAATTCTACAGATTTTCCACACGTACGTCCACCCCAAAGACATGCGAGCGTGCCCTTCACGTATGTCACGACCGAGGCATGCACCACGTTGGAGCCAGAGGGCCAGAAGGAGATGGTGGGACCAGGCTGCCGCGACTAGAAGGCAAAGGAGAAGAAAGGAGTCAGAACCGGAAGACCAAGTCCACGGTGACAACTAGAGCATCGAGAGTGGCCAAGGACCAGCCAAAAGTCATTTTGCGCGGTGATGCTACCTAGTGGCAACAAATCCGCCATTCATTGCGCGCGTCAACATGCGTGCAGAAGTGGCCAAGGACCAGCAAAAAGTCATTCTGCTATATACTAGTATACATCACCAAAATATTCTCAAAAAAAAAAAAAAATACAGCTAGTGGTTCCACCATTTGTCCTTGGCATGCATGCATGGTAGAAATATGACAGTGCTCTCTCTCTCTCTCTCTCTCTCTCTCTCTCTCTCTCTCTCTCTCTCCTGTGTTAAATCCAACCTTTTATTTCACCTTTACTAAATTAAATCGTCCCTATCTTTTAAACCATAAGTTCCTATTGAACTTTTATATATATTTGAACTCCTGGCGCCAAGGCCTTTTAAACAAGACCGATCTTGAATACATTTCAAACACATTTAAATTTCAACGTTTCATATTCCATATGTGAAACAAACCTATATCACTAGAATTTTTTGAAAAAAAAAACTATTTCAACAGAAATATGTAAAACCATCATACTTCACTAGAAACCTATGACTTTTTGAAACCGATTTTTTTTAATGGGTAACAGTTTATTTCAAAAGAGTGAAAATGTTTTTTCAAAAGCGTGCAATTGAAATAGATGTGATTTTTGTGAAACAGGCCAGTGAAATGTAAAATGTAGGTTCTGAATTTTGAAATAGTAAACACAAAGAATGAAATTATAATGTAACAATGTGAAACTGATTTTTTGAAAAGAGTGAAATATGTTTTTTCAAAAATGTGCAACTAAAACAGATGTGACTTTTGTGAAAAATGACAGTGAAATGTAAAAATATAAGTTCTGAATTGTGAAATACTAACCACAAAATGTGAAATTATAATGTATAAATGTGAAACTGATTATTTCAAAAGAGTGAAATATGTTTTTCAAAAATGTGTAACTAAATAGATGTGATTTTTGTGAAAAGTGACAGTGAAATGTGAAAATGTAAGTTCTGAATTGTGAAGTACTAGCCACAAAATGTGAAACAGATTATTTCAAAAGAGTGAAATATGTTTTTTCAAAAATATGTAATTGGAATATATGTGATTTTCGTGAACCAAGCCAGTGTGAAGTGAAATGTACGTTCTGAATATGAAAGAGTAACTACAGAAAGTGAAATTCTATTGTAACATTTGTGAAACTGATTATTTGAAAATGTGTAATAGTTTATTTCAAAAGAGTGAAATATGTTGTTTGAAAAATATGCAATTTAAATAGGTGTTTTTTTTGTGAAGCAAGCCAGTGAAAAGTGAAATGTAGGTTCTGAATTGTGCAATAGCCACTACAGAAAGTGAAATTGTAATGTATCATTGTGAAATTGATTATTTTGAAATGTGAAATATACTTTCAAATATAAACATGGTAAAAAAAATCCAAGATTGAGGTCATTTTAAAGGTTTTGGTGCAAGGAGTTCAAATATATAAAAAGTTTCACAAACGAGTATATGGTTTAAAAGATATGGAAGTTTTAAATTAGCTAAGAAGGAAGAAATGGTTGGATTTATTGTGTGGGAGAAGAAAAAGTGATTCTGTCACACTGTCATGCATGCATGTGAAGTACTCCCTCCGTTCCTAAATATAAGGTGTATTAGTTTTTCAAAAAGTCAAACATTGTCTATGTTTGACCAACTTTATAGCAAAATATATTAAGATTTGCAATACTAAATATATAAAATATAAAAATATATTTCATGGTGAATCTAGTGATAACGATTTGGTATTCTAGGCACTGATATTTTTTTCTATAAACTTGGTCAAAGTTAGAGAAGTTTGACTTTCTGAAAAAATAATACACCTTATATTTAGGAACGGAGCTAGTACACTGGTGAGGGCCAACTTTTGAAGAGAGAGAGTGGAAATACGAAGATGGAAAATCCAGAAAAAAAATGCAATACAAAGATACTTGTCCCACATAGTGTTAGATGGCGGCTCCCTATTGGAGACCACCTTGCCGGTACCTAGCGCAACCGCGCAAATTTACTTTTCGCAGGACCAGGCGTTATATATGGGTGCGTGTGTGTGGTTAGAGCATGGTTAATAGTATAGCCAGCTGCTGGCTATAAGCCAGTGCCATGTCATCTACAGCCCATATTATAGCCAACATGTACAATAGTAGAACAAAAGAGTGTACTACTTTTTTATTATGTGGCCCACATTTCATTCTCACAAAGTGCCTAGGAGCACGTGCTAGAGCTGGCTCTTCACGAAGAGCCCGCTTACCTTCTCTCTCCACTTCTCTTTCCTCCGACTAAGCAGAAATATACTAATTTATTCCTTATAGCCGGCTGACTCAGCTCTATTGTACTTGCTCTTATAAGGCATGGATGAATACTGTAGACACTTGGAGAGGAAGTTGACCTTCCCTCCAACGAGTTATCCCCTTCCTCCTTCCTTCCTTCCCCTGCCTCTCCTACCTACCTCCTCCTTCTAGATCTGCCATAGCAAGGGGTTCGTTACACTTGGTATCAAAGGTCATGCCGATCCCTCAATCTGGAGCCACCGGAGTATCTACGGAAGCCGGCTACACAACCAAGCAGGCCTTGAAGACAATGGCCATGGAAGAACAACTCGCGACCCTGATCCAGTTGACCAACGAGAGTCGCGCCGCTAACGACACAAAATTCGAAGCCATCCAAGTCTCGCTCGAGCTCTGGCACCCCACCGTCTCCAACTTGCAGCATCAACTCGCCGAGCTCCGCACCCAGGTGGGCCGGATCGCGCTCCACCCCGTGCTCGCTGATCCAGCAGTCCTAGTGACGGATCAAGTGGTGAACGCGGCTCCGACCAACACCTACGTTGACCTGGGGCGCCATGGGCCAAGTGGCCATGGCGGGATCCACGACAACGGGGGCTCGGTACCAGGGGTGGTCACCACCCTAGCGTCGCCCTCGGTCAACGGTGCGTATCGCGTCCCTTCACCCCCCTCCTTTCAGCAACCAGATCGGGATCGGGAGTTCACGAAGATGACACGAGATGTAGATCACCGCCATTACCATCACGCGCAGCACGCCAATTGGGTACTGTCAAAGTTGGATTTCCTCACATTCGGTGGCGATAATCCACAGTTCTGGAAGCATAGGTGTGAGAAATACTTCAATGTGTACGGGGTGCAGCCGGATTTGTGGGTTCGCGTTGCCACTCTACAATTCACTGGCAATGCCGCTCGCTGGTTGCAGCTTCAGGAATGACAGAGCACCCACTTTACTTGGGAGAAATTGTGTAGTTCGTTGTGTGATAAATTTGGCAGAGAGCACTATCGAACGCACCTCCACCAGTTTAACACACTTTTGACTGTGCAGGAGTATATGACTAGATTTGAAGAGTTGATGCATCAGACACTTGCGCATAATTGCTTTTATTCACTGTATTTTACCACACAGTTTTTAGAAGGGATTCGTGCTGAAATTCGTGTAGGCATCATGTTACATCAGCCAAAAGATCTCGATGCTGCCTTTTCATTGGCTTCTATGCAGGAGGAACTGCTGGAAGCACTGTCATGACGGGAACTCTGGCGACAAGACCAGCACACACCGCCAAGGCCTCTGTTACCATTGGGAGCACCACCGATAAGACAAATGTTACCGGCGCCACAAGTGGGAGCGGATGATCGTCACAGATTGGATGATGCGAGAGCTGAACGTGGCGATCGTGCGGACAGGGGAGCATGCGGCGACGATCGAGTTGCAGCACTACGCAACTACCGGCGTGCCCACGGTCTTTGCTTCAAGTGCGGCAAACGCTGGGGCCAAGGGCACCAGTGCGCAGCCACGATGCAGTTGCATATCGTGGAGGAGCTTCTGGAGCTCTTACAAGTAGAAAATCACGCCCCGCGGGCACAAGAACCGGACCCAGATGAGGGATTCTTGATGTCCATTTCCAATGTTGGCACTACAGGGCAAACTACACCTCACACGCTCGGACTTTTGGGCTGGAATGGGGGCAAATCTGTTCTGATTTTGGTTAAATACTTGCAAGGGCAAGTATATCAAGTCGATCCCATTTCTGTCAAAATTGCAGATGGAGGTGTTCTGAATTGCTCAGGCATTATTCCACAATGTGAGTGGTCAACACAGGGAGCACAAATTCAAGTCTAATTTTAGAGTTCTCTCCCTAGGGTGTTATGGCACGATTGTGGGCATGAATTGGCTGCAGGCATGTGCGGCCTATGTGGGTTAATTGGGAGCAGAAAATTCGACAGATTTTTATTTTTTAGACAATCAGCGAAGCAGTGAGTGCAGACCCAAAGGAGTGGGCGGGGCTGTTCAAGGTTCATACATGGTTTGGTTTGCTCGAGCCCAATGGACCTAGGCCCTCCCATGTTCCTTATCTTCACGTTTGCCACCCTTCTACTTCACCGGCACCAGGATACTAAGTAGTGGTTGTTTGCGAATTTTCTATTTAGCGCCTTCAGGGCCGCTTAATGCCTGCTGGCATGCCTCTTTCTATGGGCCGGCCCATTTAAGCATATTCTAGCAGGAGTTCTATCCCGGTTTCAGGAAGCTTCTAGCTTCCAGGCCAGTTTTGGGAAGCTGAAGCTCCCAGCACGATATGTTTTCTTTTTCTTTTTTCTGCCGTTTTTCTACTAGGTTTTTCTTTTTTTCTTTTCCTGATTTATTAATCGGCGTTTTCTTCTCTTTTTGCTTATTCGTTCTTATTTTTTTACTTTCTACATTGTTAAAAACAATTGTTAAACGCTTTTCATAATCTTGAGTGTTTTTATAGTTACAAACCTTTTTCCAAATTTGCAAGAAAAAAATTCTTGAACTTTTTTATATTCGCAAACTTTTTCATATTTGTGAACTTTTTCAAATTCATAATTTTTTTTAATTCCTGAAATATTTCCAAACTTGCAAACTTTTTTTCAATTTGCAAACTGTTTTCATATTCACGATTTTTTTTCAAATTCCATTAATTTTTTTCCAAATTCATGATTTTTTTTTCAATTCTATGAAACTTTTAGAAAAGTCAATGTTCACCCGGTCAACTATCGTTACTGCATATTTTGCAAATGGGCGCTTCAGGCGCCCCGCGCTGTGCCGGCCCATCTGCCGTGTTTTCAATCCGCAAAAAAACACGCTAGTTTTGTGTATCGAACACGTGACCTCCGTCATAGAGGAAGGCTCGTGTAACCACCCCGCCACAAAGCAGGATCTGCTAACTATCAACTTTTTCCTTTTTTTATTCCATCCTTTTCCTTTTTTATTTTTTATTTTTTTCTTCTTCCTGGTTCGATGAATTGTTTGCAAATACGTGAACTTTTTCTTCAAATCGATGAACATTTTTTGAATTGATAAACTTTTTTTTAAAAATCGACGAACTTTTTCTCAAAATCGGTGAATAGTTTTTTACAATTTGATGAACCTTTTTCAAAATCGATGAGATTTTTTACAATTCGATGAACTTTTTCCAAATTCGATGAGATCACCTATGTTGCAAAAAAAAAATCCGCAACATGATCTTTGTTGCAAATGTTTCTGCAACACGAGCTCTGTTGCAAAGGGTTCCGCAACCCTCCCATTGTTGCAATGCGAGGACGGGGTTTGACCGTTGGATGGCGATCGATCTGACGACTGCCGAGGTGGCGGATCTTTTAAAAAGATACGCCGACCGATTCGTAGCACGTCCCTTTACTTATCTGAGTTCACTAAATAATAATCCTTGCAGTAAATCGTTTCGTTAGCAACATCTATTTGAGAACAGTCGCCGTGACGAGGAAACCATCGCCATCAGGCATGACGACGACGAGCCCTTCGTCTCCGCTCGCCACAATTCTGTACGACACATGCATGGGCTTGACGCCCCTGATAGTCAGCTCCTCTAGCCTCAGCTCGCTCCACTCCGCGGCTTCCAGCCCGGCGCCACCCTTGTTCAGGCCATCCGCCGTGACCGACGTCTGAACGGTCGTCGCTGCGCGGGCGGAGTCTCGAGGGGCGACGACGAGCGTGAACCGCGACGCTCTGTCCACCTCGAGCTCCTCGCTCACCTGGTCGATACAGGCCGCAGCGACCGTGCGGAGGTCGCCGGTCGCGGAGCCGACGGTGATCCTGAAGAGCATGGTCTGGGCATGGACACCGTCGGCGGCGACAGAGTCGATGGGGAAGGACCTGATGCGCTTGCAGCAGATCTCCGGCCGCTCGAAGTATGCCATGTACTGCATCATCGGCCTGAGGACGACATTGTTTTGCTCCTTCATCTCCGTCTGCGTGTGCGCCCACATGAGGAGGAACCTCGCCAGCGACAGCGGGTCAGACAGCAGCACCGTGCAGCTCACTCCCATGGCGTATCCCCTGTCACGGAATCGATTCAGCTGTAGTGGACAGGAGATCAGGGCATCAAAATTCATGCACTTGTTTTCTTGGCTAAACAGAAGTAAGTACAAACACACTGTCACACATGAACATGTCCACTCAACCGTGTACTGTAGTGAATCAATTCCATTCAGAGCGCACCATGAGTATTATGCTAGACTATATTTGCCAAAAAAAGTTTCATTTTTTTACATTTTGTTTAAACATGTGTGCATAGATCCATGTCTTAGAAAGTCCACACCGTAGTTTGTAGGCCTAACTTGCACACTAGGTGAGTGTGGAGGGACGTAGCTTGACTTACTGCACCTGCCTTTGGATTTATGACAGGTGGGCCCAACTTGTTGATTGCCCATTGTCATACACCCAAAGGCAGATGCAGTTAAGTCATAGAAGCTCAGTCTCTGTGTGTGTGGGCCTGTGGTATAGAGTTCAGATACTACAGTTTTACCGTATTTGAGAGGCTTCAATTTTTTAAGGGCAGCCTCTCTTGGATTGTATCGAACTCTTTTATGTGGCTTTAATTGAAATGGGTAATACATTTCATCATAAATCTTTTAGCTAATTCTCACTATTAAAGTTTTTGGACATCCAATTGAAGTGTGCAAATTTAGCAAGTTGTCAGTGTCTACTTTTGTAAATCATGGCGTATTTCAACGTATTTCAGTACTAGATATATCCGTTTGAGCCAAAATTAATATAGGACGGAGGGAGTATACGAGAATAATAATGGTTAGACGTTGATCTAAAAGTTCGGAAATTGACCAAATTCAACAACAAAAAAACTGAAACTTCACAAGTATCCCTATGCGCGTGCATATACCTGCATGAAGAGGAGCGAGCACATATCAGGATCCTCCGCGCTCACGTCAACCCACGGCGCTAACGCGGCTTCCTTCCGCGCCCGGTCCTTGTCCGCCATGAAATCCTCCATGGTCGTCTCCACCGTCGCCTGCTGGAACCTCACCCCTGCGTCGTTCAGCTTCACCTCCCACGACCCGTCGGCCCGGCGCCGGAGCCTGCCCGCCATCTCCGGGAAGAAGCACAGCGCCTCGCCCAGCGACTCCCTTACCCATATACCTTCCTCCAGCCTCGCCCAGCGACTCCCTTACCCATATACCTTCCTCCAACGGCGCGTGATCATCGGCGCTGTAGTACAGCACCACGCGGAGGCGCCGCTGCAGCACGGTCCCCGGGAGCGGCGGCGCGGCCACGGCGATGTGCCGCGTCCTGTCCGGCTCAACGGCGTGAGTCGGCAAGCCGGTCTGTACGGACTCGATGTGCACCTGTGGTGTCGCCGGCGTGGCTGCCATTTTTGGGTCTCGGTCGTGCGCCTGGCCTGTGTGGTGGGTTTCGCAGCTCGCCCAAGGGTAAAGTTGTTGTACTATTTATGGATGTCTGGAACAGAGGAGGTCTCCTATTTATTATACGGGCTTTGCCACCTGATAGTGTAAAAATAATTTTATTGTGGTCATGCATGTCTACCTTAGTTTCAGTAAAAGATACAAAGAGAAATACCTAGAATGAAGAACGGAGGGAAAAAATTGTTGAACTTGCAAAATTTTGTTAATTCCCTCACTTCAAAACTGTTCAATTAACGCCGTTGATTTTTTTCGTTAAAAAACAGATTAACACATATTGTCAAGCTTGAAAATAAAATAAAATAACACAGCATTCTAAATGATTAATTCCATCATCTCGCTTGCATGTGCATGTCTTTCTCCCCCTTGTTGGTCAGTATGCCCACTGAATGAAACGTGCAACAACTATCACTGGTGGCTTCTCTTTAAACATCATCAATCATAGAGCTTAATTTGCATGTAGCAACTTTTGTCCTAGTAAGAATGACATGAAGCGTGCAATCCCAACATGCAATCAACCATGAAATCAAGTGTCCCACAATCCCACTTCAATTAGGAGTTTTTTTTCTGCGCCGGACTTCAATTAGGAGTCGATCAACCATACAGACCCCCAACCAACATGGACCATTAAATCTAGTTTCCCACGTTTCTGTTTGTGCTCATTGGAACTATTGATTCTATAGTATAATTCAATATGAAACCACCAAACAAGTATCTCTATTTTCAAAAGTATAGAAAAACAATAGAATTTACATAAGCAACATTGATGTTTATTTGACAATTGTGTAGGCATACGTGCAAATTCACGAAGACAATAGACAAGATTCACCAGGGAGATAAGGAACAGCTGAGATACCTTGGAAGATCCAGCAGTCGTTGGAGCAGAAGAGGAGGCGGCAGCTGCCGCCGGGCCAGGTTGATGAAGTGCTTGGAATCGATCCGAGCACCCCTTACCGACACCCAACCCTGACTCGTAGAGGAATTCCATCCTCTCCTGCCTCCTGTAAACAATGAAACCACATGTCGGCTCTATTGTGCTCGTTGGAACTGGGAAAGTATGCTTTCTTGAGCTCTTCTATAGTTTAGAACTATTCATTTTTGAAAAAGAAAATAATTCATGTCCTCTGCATCAATTGATGCATAAAATCATATTTTATTGTCTATATCAAGTCATACAAAAAGTAAAAAATGTAAAATATCGAGGCTTCGGCAACAGCAATAGAAATTACATGATACACCTATGCAGCTTCACTGCTATTGCTGGACTACCATCCAAACCGACTGAACATAGACTTGGTTACCACCTCCAAGTGGTTGCACCCAGAAACATGAGAATCCCGCAACTCCACGCGTTGAAGTGAGGTCCACATATGGATCGAGAACATAGTGGACACGATAACCTTCAAGAAATTTGTATTGTTAAACACAATATGAATTTTTTGTTGACAGGATAACCTGCAAGTAATTTAATTTTTTGTTGTTGTTAAACACAATATGATTAAGACATATTCATATAGCCCAACATAAAGCACATACTCCCACTCGAATTTGATCTTAAGTTGTCTACTAACCATTGACAACCAATTCCTGAACATGTTCACAATACTAGTTGCAGGTGATAGGTTAAAAGCCTCAAACAGTACCTGACACACCATGCGGGCAAACGGGCATGAATGGAACAAATGCTAGATTGCTTTTTCGCCGTCACAAAAGCAACACTTCTTACTGCCATTCTAGTGACGTTTGACCGAGTTGTCTTTAGTTAAAACAACGCTTCGGCACAAGTATCAGCCAAAATTCTTAAGTTTCAACTGCACTTTGAGTTTCCAAATAAAGTTATTGCGAAAGTGACCATTATCGTTCATGAGATCAGAGTACATCAACTAACTTAAATTAAGGACCCTAAGGTATGCAACTTCCACTGCAACATATCTGAATCCAGTGTTAGGTGCATCGACATCAACCGATGGACCAAGTGCAACCATGTCGTCCACTTCCAGTCATCGCCCTCCGAAAGCCAATGTTCAACAGCGCACTTGACAACACCTCCGCTAACAACACATGTTTTCTCTGGACAATATAGGATCAAGTTTAACTCTACGTTAACAAATCTAGTTAGTTTAAACTTCATAATCATCGATTAATTCTATGTCGATGGATCGGCCACGATGCGTCTCAACATACGCTTTCACATTAACTAAACATAATTGCTAGCCACTCATCCACCGCATTCATTAGTCCAAGAAAATGTTGCACCATAGCTCGGCAGATCTTTGTTCCTCAGCACTCTCGTACCACTTGTTAGACACTACAACACAATCATTTAGTATTGAGGTAATAACACTAGTGGTGCCTAAACTTGCCATCGATGTTCACTTTGGTGTCTGAACTTGAAAAATATGCTGAACTAGTTCTATAACTTGGCAGTATGGTTCAAATACGGTTCAAATCACGTCTAGATATGTATGTATTGCTGACTAGACATGCCAGTGTGGCGTGGGGCCACTTGCAATGTCGGAAAGATTGACATGGAGAGTGTGCGTCTCAATGACCATCGGATCCCACTTGTCAGTGCACAACTAAAATAAACAAAAAAGTTGCAAGGCAGAGTTTCGAACCGGTGACCTGTGCGCCGCGAAGGACATGCGCCAAACAATTGCCCCATATACATTTGTTGTCTTTTAGGCACTGCAACATTTTATATATCCGGCTCAATCGTGGAGTTAAATGGGCTGCAGTTAGTGCACCCATTTTCACATGTTAGTTGTTTTTCTTATTTTAGAAATTACAAAATATTCAGGTAGCATATGAAGAGTTCTTGCTTTTAGGAAATGTATTTCTAGTTGTAAAAAGTGCTCACGGGTTTTAATAAAGTATATCTGTTTTTCAAAAGATATATTTTTGAATAAAAATAAATTTTAAAATATGTGTGAAAAAAAACAATGGCCTAGTGTTCCCCCAGGATTTTGTACATTCTTATATTTAAATTAACAACTTTTAAACTATGCATACATTTGTCTACTTAAAAACATTTTGACTACATGACTTTTTAATAATACGTAAATAGTTTTTTAAATTACATTAACATGTTTTAAAATAATTTTTTATGCATATTATTTCTAAGACAAGAAGATTCTAGCTTTATTTTTATTACTAATACAATAATTCGCATAAGTTTTAGAATTACTAAAAATGAAAAAGAAACTCACACGTCGAAGGGTCAGTTAAAAAAGGAAAAAGAACTAATAGTTTGGAAAAAAGGACCACGTGATATTTTTTTTAAACAAGAAGATTTTGAAAATTAGATTAACATTTCGAAAATGCATAACTTTTAAAAATTGCAAAAAAAATTATTATATATGTGAATCCTTACAAATATTATGAAATCATTTTATTAATTATTTTGTATTATTTTAATTTTGTGAATATTTAAAATTTCATTAACATTTTTTAGGGGCCATTAACTATTTGTTTAATATTGTGACTATAGTTTGAACATTTTTTCTAAAAAAACAAAAAATAACTAGCATGTGGAAAATTGGCCGCCTGATTGCGGTCTAATTAGCTAGATAAAGGTTAGCGTTGTGTATTAGTCAACTAACTTCCCTGGTGGAGTGGTTTGCGCAGGTCCTTCGCAGCGCACAGGTCGCCTGCTCAAATCCCAGTCCTGCTTAATTTTTATTTATTTCAGTCGTGCACTGACAGGTGGGACCCGATGGTCATTTAGATGCACTCTTTCCATGTCAGTCTGTCTCAGCCCCGCGCCACGCTAGCATGTCTAGTCAACAATACATATGTATTTGGACGTGATTTGACCCGTATTTGAACCATACCGTCAAGTTATAGAACCAGTTCGATGTATTTTTCAAGTTTAGGCACCAAAGTGAACATCGATGACAAGTTTAGGCACCGCTGGTGTTATTACCTCTTTAGTATTCATACAGCTTCGCTCACAGTTGCAGGTCCCAGACACCACCAACTGTCAAGGTTGGTGGTACAGTAACATTTATGCCAACTAGCAAGGTTACATTGACGCTAGTTGCAGTAACATTTATGCCAACTAGCAAGTGCTTTGATGATGTCACTAATTGCCTGGGCCTGCTCGTCAGGCTAGGTTGAAAAAAAAAACCATGCCACATAGGCAAACTGGCACCCGTAGCAGCGATACCGGCTAGCCCACCCCGCACCTGCCCATCTCGATCCTTTCTCTCTCGCTCTAGAAATATCCCCTCCCACCGGCGCTCGCCTACCCACCTCTTGCCTCCAGGCTGCCCACCTCAACCCTCCCCGGCGAGACACCAGGTCCACCCCACCACGGTCCATCCATCCACCACCGAGTCGGTTGATCTCCTTCCATCCTCTCTCGATCCAGTAGCCAGCAAACGCCCCTTCCCCACCTAGGCCTTCCTCTCCATCGTCGGATCAAGGCCTTGCTCACTGCACCACCTTGTTGTTTGCCTTGGTCCCTGCACCGCCTCACTGGCCGCTGGTTCCAACATGGCCAGAGGACCCGACATGGTGATGCTTCTGCTCGACTTGATCTTCCCCGTCGCTCCCTTCCCAGAGAGATCCACCACCCCTACAGTCCTCCCGTCCCAGTCGGGATCACCCGGTACATGATTTGGCGACCACCTCTCCACCAGATTGACGAGTCGTGCGCTCCATTGTCGTGCCTCCTCTATCTCATGAACACGGCTTCTAGCAGGAGAAGCCAGGAGAAGGAGGATGGGAAGCGCAGGATGGCGATGATGGGCACCGGGGTCGGGTTTGTGCCATGCCGCCGAAACAGCGCGGCCACCGTATCCTTCCCCACCGCATGGGGCGGTGGTCTGAGGCGTCTTGAATGTCACGCGTCGGCCAGCGAGTGAGAGGGCCACCGGCTACGCCATTACCACCCCTCCGACTGAGAGTGAGAGGCACATGTGATGTTTGATGAAATGCCAAGGACAGAGGGGGAGGAGAAAGCAGAAGAAGAGCAAGTCAATTTGACTATACGGCAGTGTTTTCCAACTCAACCTGGCGGGTGGTCCCGGCCAATTAGTGACATCAGCAAAGTACTTAATATCCACCATCAGTGTTTTCTGGCACTGTCAATTTTCGGTGCGGTGACTTTTGCCATGTTTTGTAAAGTGTTGTTTTTTTGCTAATACTCCGCTATTGTGGTGGTTCTATATATTTTACTTATACAAGGGGGAACTGGTTAGGTGGGGTAGAACCCAATACAACGGCACGTATTCGTGTGAGTTTCTCCATTACTTTGGGCTATTTGGAATAGTCAGAACAAATGTGTGTTTAACAGGAAAAATATTACAATTTATTTTGCAGGTCATCTATCAAGCGTCTGTATGGGTCCATGGACCCATACATGGTCATTACTACATCATGCGAAAGCGAGGGAGCTTATGACCTTTGGTTGCAACCGATGAGAGATGATAGCACGGGAAACGTACAACCGGTTTGAATGACGGCGGTCCAATAATACGATAGGTGTTTAGGCATGGTGTCCTACAATAACCGGTTGTGGCTATTTGTTTTCTATTTTGTTTTCGTTTGGCTACTTCAGATGTTCTTGGCACTATACTTTATTCATTTTAATAAATGGTTGTGTGCATCTCTTGATGCAAAGGCAGAGGGTAACATTTAGGAATTAGGAAGAAAAACATATACCCACACTCTTGTATTCACAGTACAACATCCAAGGACGTGTTGATGCCCTGTCATTTAGCCTTGTTCTAAGCAAATAGTCCAACCGAATACCTTGCTTATTCTAAAACGGCTAAAACATGTGTGAAAAAATTAAAAAATAAAATCCGAAGAGAGCGCCCAGAGCGCGATACATGACGGTGGCCCCAATCAAATGACCCTTGAAGAGGCGCCCGAACAAGCACTCCTCAATTTGTGCTCAAGACATACATGTGGCGTTAGCATTTTGAGGCCCTGTGACCTAGGGAACCTGTGCCTTATGCATAGGTTGCACACTTCTAGGCCCGGGCCTGAGTTACAGGAAGGTAGACATTCAACAGCAGTCTGAACAAATGAATAGCTAAAAAACCTGTAAATAAGTGTTGAGACACTTATTTTTTATTTTGAGATGGAGGAAGTATAAAATAGTCGTCATTCATGGCACCCCATCCCCAATTACAAGTGACCCCTCCTCCTTTTTCAGGCTTGGGGCTGACTCCCCTCCCATTTTGCCGATCTAATCCATAAAGATGTACCCCACAGAGACGTCACATTTGTGGACAGAGGGAGTGCATTCTTGGGGCAGTCAGCCTTGTATTACTAGATCAGGATCGCGCCTTGGCGCGAGGGTGCCGGTCCCAATGCTTTGGTTAAGCAAATAATGCTAAGTTAGTAGTAATCCAGATTTTAGCGTATGCATTCATACAAGATGATAATAAAGTGAAAAAGAAACATTGCGAGACATTGTGGTGCTCAATATCGACATGAGATTATAAGGCGGAATCAATTTTAGTGCGTTCATAAGACCACAAAAGATAGCCACTCGAAAGGAAATTCGAAACCAAAAGCGCAGCCACTCGACATGAAGTTCGATACCAAAAGCAATATAATAAGAGAGGGAGTAATAAGAGCAGGAACATAATAAAGAAGAGACAACTACCAAGCCATAACTACTAAGCATACTAATATGTGTCTTCATTCAATTGCCTTGTCGATAAACTTCATAGACGCCACTTCACTTGCACTTGCGATTTTGTACCTTACCCTTATATAATGCTCATCCAAATGGACCGGCACAATCACCACTTCGATCATTTACAACTCTTCTAAGCCTAAAAAGGTATCATGATTCTGATAATGTCGTCATTAACCAGGTAAATAGAAAAGACATTCCAAAGCCGAAAACACCAAGCTTCCTATGAAATTTGTCACAACAGGCTTCAAATTTTCATGCAAAATATATAAACGTCTGATGTCCAATCATAACACACCATGCTTATTATTTTTCACAATTCTTTGATACACACTAAATTCTTGGCCAAAATCTTTGAGCATGCACATCTAGCATTATGTTCTGACCCCAATGATGCCAAGTTGCTAACTAAAGGAAGCCATAGCCCAGCTGCCAGGCAGTGAATCAAAAGCTAACGGCTTTACCAGAAACAGACTAAGAAACACATGTTGAAACTGATGATGGCTCACCATGGTTCGTCCTCCTCATCGATGTCTCCCTCTTCTTGTTGAGCGCCGAAGAGGAGGAAGGGCGGAGCACTGGCCACGGCCTTCTCGTGGTATCAGGCACTATCTACATCCAGCAGCTATCTACATCACTTTATGGAAGGTAATGCACAAATGACAACTAAGGTTTGGAGACATGAATGACTACCCATGCTGGTTTGCCACCGATCCATGTTCCAGAACTTACCAAAAAATTAGACAGAACAACTACATATGAATTATCCCGACCAGGAAGCCATGTACATTCATAATATATGACAGATTTTGAGCTTTAAAATATCAAATGAAGAAGAAAGCATCTCAAAAAACATACATCTTGTTAATCTACTACCGAGCAATCAACTTAGAAACAAAAGTACAACTTCAGCGGTATATGAGATAGATCAAAAGAGGTAGAATTTGAGGGTGTGCAAAGAAAATCACTACTCTGACCCATCTTGCCATCACAGAAGTATTTCTTCTTTTCTTATCATAATCAACTAAATAAATGAAACATCACATGAATGTAGCAAGATGAGAATTTCTCCAATTTTATTTTAAGTAATGTAAAAGCTAATTATGCATTTCAAAACTAAACTGAGCTCAAAGCTAGAAATTTACAGCTACTACCGTAACTCGCAATCGACTGAGCAGACGGCAAGACTTGAACTGTTCCATTGGTGTATGAGCACGCACTAATTAGCGTATTTTGATAACAAATGGAGCCTACAATGATCACCGATGGTTAGGACTTGAACAATTCCATTGGTGTCTGAGCATCAGACCATATAAAATCTGACACCAGACTAAATTTCCCCAGTATGATGAATCATTCACCGTACCTGCATGAATCATATACAATAGGAATTATAAAAAGTGGAACTACACCCAAACTGGATTATATAATTTGACGTCCAAAGGACCAGTGTGTTCGGACAATTCCAGCTCTTTACCATCACCACTTAATAAAAATAGCATAAAAGGGCGAAGTTATCAGGGTACTTGGACTTTCTATAACATGTATATGAAGCTAACCATGTTCACCAGTCAGGCCATCCTAAAGATTTTTTGTAACAACACGAAGCACAGAACAACCACATGGTGTCAATGATTGGAAAGTGAGCGGCATACCACAGTCCACAGGTAACCCGTACAATACTAAAAACATAGATGCACAAACTCTAATTGATCAGATCGAAAAAAGCAGAGGAGAATCCATCAACGGTTCATGACATACCCTGTTGACTGGTGTTGCCATGGATCGAAAAGCTCACGCGCCCGTCGCCGGTGTAGCGGGGAAGAGATCCCTACGCGTGCTTGGATCCATCACACCTCGAGAGACAGCACGCTGCCATGCAGAATGGGCGACAAACCTAACATAAATCCATATGCACAGATCAGATCAGTAAGATGGTACGGCGACAAAAACATGAGAGAATCGAAAGGAGCGTGGCTCACCTTGAGGTCCCTGTCATCTCTGCAACACAAGCTCAAAGGAGGCATTCAGTGTTCCTCAGCGGAGAGTCCTAGGGTGGTGTGACTTCCGGGAGAATGGACATCATAACATAGCATCTAGACCAGGCTAGGAAACTAAACAGGCTGATGGTCATCATAATTTGAAGCTTCTTGATATAATGGGCTTGGCTGCAAGGGATGGAAAACCCTCAATGTTATAAAACACAAGCAATTATGCAGACAACAAAAAACATGTATCACCAAATTTATCAGTACAAAAACAAACAAGCACCCCAAAGAAGTCTCCCCATCTAGATGCTTCAGACAACTTCCCTGTCTTGTATTCGTCATGATAGAGAGCCTGCCATGCTGATGGTGTTCTTGAAATCAGTACAGTAACTGTAATCACGTGCATATATTTGAGCAGGAAAAAAATATATGAGCACATGCCTTCCTTCTCATACAAAGTGCATCTACATTAAAAATACGAGAACATGCCTTTTTTTTAAACGACAAGTTTCAGTATGGGCTCCATTGATTTGGACATCCACTTAAACAAAGCTAACCAGTATATTAGAGTTTGAGAACAGCCGTGCACCAACTCATTGCAACATAAGTAATATATGTTGTTGCTGGCCATGACATGTGTCATGCACCATTTTGACAAACAAAATGACAGAAAAAATATATTTTGTATCTACTGTTAACTTGATTCGGTTTCGAAGGTAATGCCGGTTCATGCGAGAAGTACAACCTGCAATACTCTGGGCATGAAAAGAACGTACAAAATTGGCCAATCGCATAAGAGGAAATACAAGGGAGATTTTTCTGTCCCAACTCATAGCTGTGACCACCTCACTATGGCTGGATTCTTTTTCTGGGCAGTGAGCACAACAGCAGCTCACATTATTTTTTGGCTTCATCAGTTCATAAGAAGACAAAACATTTTGACCAAGGCAATGATGCTCGACGAACATTCACTTGGAATAATGAACTAATACATGTTAGTAATTTTCTTTATACTGACACCTGGTTAGTATCCAGGTTCGTTAAACTGGCAGTTGCTGGACTAAAACCAAACCACATCATCCTTGTTTGGTTTTTTAGGGAGGGTGTTGTTCACTCTCTAAGCACCCTGAATAAATGGCACATGTATATAACAGTTTCTTTGATGTGTTAATTTTGAAGCAATCAAAACTCAAAAGCTTCACTGAACTTGTTTTAGCCTAGTTAACATTAACTCGCTAGGTCTGGATCACTAATTTTTTTTCTCTGAATGCTCCCATGATCTGTTTTAGCATTTGTTTCTTTTTGTAAAGAACAATGAATGTATACGTGCTAGTAATTAACCTATAAAATCGTGTACTACATCGTCAACAATCTAATGATCCAACCTAACACTTACATATGTAATGCCACCACACACAACACACCACACACACACACACAACCACACACCACACACACACAGAGAGAGGATGAGAGAGAGAGAGAGGAAGGAGTTATTTTGAGGGCCGAGGTGAGAGAGGTTGAGAGAGAGAGAGAGAGACCTTTAGCCAGCCGGCGGAGGAGGGTGGCGTATCACGTGAGGTCGAGAAAGCACGTATCCATGGCGAGCACCAATGGTTTTGTTTGCACATATATTTTGAAGATGATAGGACCAAAGTGACTTAAGGTGCCTAGAAAAGCAGAGTGAGTATTACATATATTATTAACAGTTAAATAAACGATAAATATAGTAGCAATGCTACTTAGAGTTCGTGTTAGGGAATTTGTAGTGTTGCATAGGAGGAGGATTTGTGAAGCATGGAATTAGTTAAACCATGAAAGGGAATATATAAATATATGTTTACTTGAACCATTGATAGAATGATGAGAACAGTTTAAAAAATAGTATTGTATAATACTGTGGTCAACAGTGCATTGCTAATGTGTTGGCCTGCTGATATATTGCAAAAGAGTGTTGTTCAAATTAAGCTTAACTAATGAGAAATGTTCATATCATCCATACCTTAGTAGTTCTTTATTGTGTAACAACCTACGCCAAGAAATTCAAGATGTCACCCTTAATCATTTATCTTTTTGGATAAGTGTAAATCACTTGGTGCACTTTGTGGCAAAAATTCAGAAAAGTTGAGCGACACTCCCACTCCGCCGGTACAAATGTAGACTTCAGCATAACGTTGATATCAACCATCATCTAATTCATAATTATGAGGTAAAACATTATCTGGTTTTTGAAGTCCGATGTGCGTAAATAAAATAAAAATGATTGGCATATGAAAGTACAATTGGGGAATAGCCTATGGACATCTAGTAGAACATGCCTAGAACATGAATTGCCAGTCATCTTTAATACAAAGGAGCAAAGAGCATAAGGAGAGCAACTCCCATGTATCATTATTAACAATGAGATCTGAATCTTTTGTTTAGACATGGAACAAAGTATACGAATAAGCACAATTTGATTTTATCTATTTTAGCGAATGAAAATTGAACACAAAAAGCATGGAGTCGGCCAACGGTACACAAATCAAAGGATTTGAGTAGTGGTATTTAAGTTCCCATATATGCTAATCATTGCTGATCATTCTCCTTGTAATACTTCACATGCATACCAGAAATGTAATATAGCAAGGTAAAAAATAACAGAGTAGCAACTGAGACATATGTGGGGCCGCAAAATTTACCTACATCATCATGTCACTGAAAATCTCATCAAATGTAGACAGATATACATTTGGAGTGATGTGTCAATGTATCAGTGATGCACCTCTCAATATTGTTGTCTGGTGCAACATGTTCTTCATATAAATGATTAAAATAGACCATCCTCGGGACACATTTCTGATGAGATAGATTCATAGAGGCGATATGATAGACGACTTCCCATAATGAATCTAGTATCAAGAGTGAGATGAATATATGCCCAGCTCTCTTGAATAAACTTCTTGGAACATACTATTTCTGAAAAAGCCACATAGATTTCAAGAATGAGTATGCCTTGACATCAAACCAAGAAAAATTAGAAAATAAATGTTCTCATACCACATTGAGTGAATGGTCCTAGGTACATGCCACATATTGAGCAAATCCAAAGAATTTTATAAAATTGACAGACAACAATCTGATTATATGGACGGAAAGAGTAATATACTGGTATCCACTCCCTTACGTATTTTACATATAGAGAATATAGATATAGCAACTCAGTATATCATCATAAGATAGCAACACAAGAAGTATTGGATAAGTGATGAGAAACCAATGACAAATGAATGATTTATAGAGATGATCTAATCAGGCCAGAAGCGATGGTGAGTAGGATATTGCTCATTCTAGTGATAGATTAACTGAGAGAATTGAAGTACTCTGTCTCTAGATTTCATTTGAGAAGTGTAGGCATTAATTACGTTGGCTTGGGAGCCCTGAACGGAGGAAAATTGCAGGCCATTCAACCAGCCTGGTCGGCTTGCTCCGAAGCTGCAGGAGATCAGTTGGCCAAAAAAAGACAATCATATTACAGCAGTAGAAGATCACCACATGAGGCAAGTCAAAGATGTTGACCTGCAGTCGGACAAAGAGGCAAACAATATGTGAATAGAAGCGCAGCGGTGCCCAGCTGATACGCTGATGTGCCCAGAAGATGGAATCCATACTAAAATGTCTTTTATGATCTAGTCGGAATCCTCGCTGCCCCTCGGAGCCGACAGCGATGGCGGAGCAGAGCAAGAGCGTGTAGAGGGCTCATAGATTATGGCTCCTCCACCATCCGGATTTCAGTTTGCTGGCCATCGAACGACGCCCAGCCCACATCCGCATCCCAAAGCCCTGAGAGATGTGTGAGGCGAGGCGGACCAAATCCATTGTCGGAGGAGTCCCAAGCACATACTGATTTGGCTGTGCTCCTCCACGATTTGGGTGGGCGACAACGGAACTCCGTCCCGGCAGGAGTCCAGCACCCAGAGAGGCGTCAGAGGTGAAGAAGATCGGCGGTCGGGTGGGAGGAGCGCATGTCCGGCATCCCGTCGCTGCCCTCGTCGCCCTCGCCCCGCACCGCCACGTCGAAGATGGGGAAGATGAAGACCCAGGGCGAGGAGACCGAGATGAGCGTGTCGAGGCCCTTGTCTGGAAGCTGGTACTTGACCAGGAAGTGCGGGCCGGTGGCACCACCCCGCGCGGCACGGACACGACGAGGGGAATAATGGGAAGGGAGGTCGAGGATGGGGGCCGGGGGAGCAGCAATGACGACGGTGGCGCGACGGCAGGGGGGTGCGGGCGGCTAGGTACAACAGAGGAGATTGAGCGAGGGAGAGAGAGCTGAGACGGGGATTTGCGGCGGCTAGGTCTGAGGGGCGGCGACGGCGGCGATGTGGGTGGGGTGGCGGCAGCGGCGATGCGGGTGGGGCGGCGATGCGGGCCGGAGAAGGCTGACGAGCAGAGGCGGCGCGCGAGTGCGGGAGGAGTGACGGTTAGGTTATGTTGAGAGCGCGGCTGCCTTTTATACGCCTGTACGTGAAATGACGGAAATGCCCTCGACGGGGCATGGTAATTACGCGCGGTGGCACGCGTTTTTGCCCACTATTCATTGCGACAGTGTCGCTGGCTCGATCCAACGGCCGAGGTCGTCTGAAGGCTTGATCCGACAGCCCAGATCCAATCAAGCAAGCAGATCCAACGGCCGGGAATCAAAATCGCTGAGGAGGCTGGAGGTCCCTGTCATTCTTATTTCTCGATTAGCTATTCAGTTTTTTTAATCTAAAAAAAGCTAGTCAGTCTTTTCATTCATTTTTTTTGGACAATGCAGCTGGTTGGCCTACTATGTAGCCTAAAAACCCCCAAAGAAAAGTACATAGAAAAGAATTAATGACTCATCTTTGTTTTCTTGCGAGTTCATTTTAGTTAAGAGCAATAATACAATAAAGAAAACATATTACTATATGCTATACTTTTTTTCTGAGAGATACATGCTACGAAGCAAATATATGTTTCTGACCTATCTTAATCTAATAAATATGGGAATATATTTTTGTGTTTTCAGGAAAAAAAATTGAGGGAAAGAGTAGGACTCTGCTGCGTATTTTTTATTGATTTTTAAACAAATAATACAAAAAAAACATATTTTGAACTTGTTTAAAAAGCTTGTGGAGTAGAATCACAACAAAGAAAGGCAGTAGAGGTGTTTCTCTCTCTCTCTCTCTCTCTCTCTCTCTCTCTCTCTCTTTTGCTGAACTCCTTCCACACATACTTCTCCTTCAGCTTCATCCAGCAGTCTGTGCACGTAAATGGCCGTCCCCTGACCCGTGGTACACCACGGCGACACGTGTAGGCCACATATAATATGCAGACCAACATTGAGTGAATGAATCAATCAACAAGTTGAGCAAGAGGAAGTAAAACATACGATCTCGTCTTCTGCCGCGTGCAATGGTCACCTTGCCTTGAGTTGACGAACCACGTTGCAAAATTTGATGACACTGATCTGGATAGCGTGCCAGCGATACGTCAACGACCTCATGTTGCGTGGTTGAATGATGTACATGTCGTAGGGCGCAATATGCTTTCGTGCATGAAACTTTTCATGCACTTGCTCCCAGAAGGACTCCCCTCTCCTCTTGCCTATGAAATCCGTGGATACGGCCAGCCACGCATCGCACAACAACTCATCCTCCATGGTCGAGTAGCTCACCATCCTTCGTACTCTAAAAAACGACATAGCATTTGAAAATAAGCTCAATGACATTTGACTAAACACGTACCAGGCATGGTGTCCGTCATGGAGGTCATCGATAAGGGGCGGAGTGTACCTGGGTACAAACGGCTCCAGGGCTGAAAGCTCCGTTGGAACGGCGAGCGGGCACGTCGGTGCTGGCTGCGGACATCCGGCAATGCCTCTGTGGCGGCCGGAGACGAACAACAGCGGCGGCGGAAGTGGAGGGTGCGAATGCAAAATAAGGGGGAGAAGGGACGGAGTGGAAGCAAATCGGACCGGAAGGGGAGATTGGGTGGACCGGGGGTGTCGGAGTCCTACGTTTCGGATGTCCGAACTCCCGCAAACCTTCCACACTTTTGTCTCCAATTTGCGGGGGAAATCGTATCCAGACCGCGTGCGGATAGATACAGATCGGCGTTGGATGGCTTCCGCAGTCCAGACAGCGCGGTCCGACAGTTACGGGAAGTTTACGGGTCCGCCTTGAAGATGCCCTAATGTTCCTTCCCATCCTCTTCGTTGGTCACAAAGCTAGCACGTCTTGTCGGACGAGGAAAACGTTCCTTGAATTTCTCATAGTTTGCGTTTTGTTCTTTTGTCTCCTCATAGCAACTCCGCAAAGCAATAAATCAGTATTGTTCCCTTCATTTTAATTTAATCAGAGTTCTATCTTTATAAGTCAACCTTCTTTATATTTGACAAAGTCTGCAAAAAAAAAAAGCTAATTTGGGCATGCCCAAACATTGTCCTAGCTAACTTTACGCCACAACACAAGTCGCTCCACATCCTCTTCCCTTACACCACAACCATCATGACTGCAGGTGGGAAAGCTCTGTGGGAAAGCCTTTCCACATAGATAAAGCATGAGGTGGCCGCCCTTGCGACTCCCTGGCAGAGCCGCCATGCCAGGCGGATCGAGGCCGGCTTGCCGGCTAGCTCGCCCAAGGTCTTCAGGGATGAGGACGACCCTACGATGGAGACGACCCCCGATGACACCGCACCAGAGCCCGCGACTATGCATGCCGGCATCACCATCGAGTAGGCGCAGGCGCACTACAATGCCGCCATGACAGAGGTACAGCCTGCGCCGGTGCCTATGTCAGCGTTCCAGCAGACGCAATAGTAACAGCGGTACAATTTGTTCCTCCTGAAGTAGCACCGACTGGCGGAGGGCCAGATCGACGGTGAGCGCGCGAGCGAGGAGGCCGTGATGACCATGACCACGGCGAACCCCAACTTCATTGTGGAGCAGCGTGCGATCTGCGAGGCCGTCTGTGGTCAAGCCGCCGCTCGCCCGAAAACGGCCGCCGCGAAGGCGCAGCTGCAGGGGATCGCGGAGAAGAACAAGATTCAGTTTATCGTTGATCCTTTGTGGGGATCCTTTTCGGGCATTCGGTACGCCGTGAGCATGGTAGCATTGGCTTGGCTGACTTTGCTGCTCTAGGAGTTGAGATGGCTTGGGCTCGGCCCTCCTTTTCTTCCCTATGCACCTTTATAAGCCGATTTCAACCTGACTTGTGCATCTCATTTCTGACCGTGTGTGTCGAAATCTCTAAAAGATCTCATATTTAGGAACGGAGGGTCTAAAAGATCTCATATTTAGGAACGGAGGGAGTAGGTAGGGTTAAAAGAATGCTAAGCGTATTTCAGTATGCAGAGCAGTGGCTAGTGGGTCGGAGGGGAATATGGTGTCCTAGGCGTTGCTGCCTGAGAGGAAGCGCAGCCCCAGTACAGCGACGGGCACCTCGGTGCGGCGGGCACGCACGCCAATCGGAGCAGCTGCAGCCACAGCCTCGCCACTAACCCCTACCTCCCCTGTTTCCAGCTGCATGCCTCCGCCAGGGGGGCGGGCTGCTGCTGCTCGATGGCGGAGATCCTCAACTTGTCTCCGAACAAACTGCCCAGGTAGAGCACTCTACCGGCCGACAACGAGAAGCATCACCCTTCGCAGTTGAAGCCACCACGCGCGGCGGCTCCGAAGGGGAAGGGAAAAGATTTCGCAGGTCAAAAAAATGCATATTCTTTTTCCCCAAAACATAAAAATATGAGTGAGAAATGTTTACAGCAGTTTTTTTGTTCAAAACAAAAACACCGCGAAATACCTTTATTCACCATCGTAGCTTAATTGCAACGAGTTGTCATCTAAAGAAATTACACACATAAGATAAGCTACAAATACAATTCAGGAATGTACATGGTATACTCCCACTAAAAGGAACTACGTACATTACATAGTTTTTCTATATATGTACGTGTAGGGTACCAGACATGCACCTCAGAAGCTTACTAAGCTTAGTAAGCAGATGATCATCCCACTGTGTGCTTCGCTAGCGTGGCAAGCTGGCCGAGTTCAAAAACTCTTGCTCCAGACTATACTTCCCGGAGCTGCATGTAGGTGTTAAGCTAACATTACTGACAATGTTGTCGCTCTGTGCATGAGAGGTAGCGCCATTTAGGCACCCAAGTGACTCGATCTCTCCATCATTTATGGGAGGAAGTTGACTCCTTAATCTTCTAGTTTTTAGGAGTTGCAACTTCATTTCTACCTCTTTCATGGTAGGTCTTTCTCTTCCTTTGGTTTTCAAGCATGCTTCCGCAACTGAGGCAATATCATCAATTTCATTCTGGTTCGCTTCTTCTGCAACTTGGGGATCCATGATTTCCATGAGAACTCCCTGTTGAAGTCCTTCCACAAAGTAATGAGCCAAGCTTTGTTTCATACCTTGTTCATTAATAAAAATTGGCTTCTTTCTCATCAGAAGCTCCACCAGTATAATTCCAAAGCTATAAACATCACTCTTCTCACTCAGCTCCCCGGTGTGGTAGTACTCGGGGTCTAAGTAACCAAAAGTTCCTTGTACAATTGTCACTACATGTGTCTGATCAAGTGATAAAGACCTCGAAGCACCAAAGTCAGAAACCTTGGTAGTAAAATTGCCATCTAGGAGTATATTGGAAGATTTGACGTCTCTATGGAAAATTGGTATAGCAGCAGCTGAGTGGAGATAAGCAAGAGCACCTGCAGCTTCTACTGCAATTCTAATGCGATCTTCCCATAAAACTAAGCATTTAACACTTACATCAATGTGAAGAAGATCATATAGTGTGCCATTGGATATGAACTCATAAACTAGCAAAGGCACTTCCGTTTCGAGACAACAACCAAAAAGCTTAACAACATTCCGGTGAATGATTTGTGACAGGATGGCAACCTCGTTGATAAACTGATCAATCTCGGTTTGCTCCACTAGCTTAGACTTTTTTATGGCCACTACACGTTGATCGGATAAAATCCCTTTGTAAACTGTACCATGTCCTCCACGGCCAAGAATACGACTGGCATCAAAGTTGTTGGTTGCTTTATCTAATTCCTCCAAGGAGAATATCTTTGTTTTATCTGTGGCACTTTCATCTAATATTAGTTGTTCCAAGAGTAGGCCTTGATTTTTCTTGAAGTATGCCCTTCGAATTCTCTTCTGTATGCCTCTCTTCCACTTGCTGGTGAGTATTGTTGCACCTAGCACAAGAATTATGGCACCAAGGCCAAAACTAATTCCAATTGCGATACCTATACATCCAATAGTTGTTGTTATGAAAATAAATATCTCACTTTGCAAGTTGCAATTTGTACTGAGCTGAGTAAATTCAGTATGATTTACCTATGAGAAGATTGCGTCTCTTTGTTGACATGACGCATTTCATTTCTATTGGATCAAACTCTTTTCCATGAGTGCACTCATTGCAACTATAGCTTCCAGGATAATTTTGACAAGTGCCATTGCAAATATTCATCAACAAACACTCATTGACATCTGTAAATGGTAGGTATGTGAGCAACAAATGATGCCTGAAAATATTTTGAAGAAATGGTGGAACCATAGCTAGGTTACCCTTGGCCTAGCACTCCTCCTAGAGACATCAAAACTACATCTATACAGCAATGTGATCTCCAAAATACACCATTGGCCATTATTGTTTCTAAGCACATGTTAGTAAATAACCAAACTATATAGAAATCTAACATTATACATCTATGTTTGATCCCATGTATGTTAATAACATATTATTTCCATGAGGTGAATTTACATTTTTATGTGTATGCAAATGTCAATAAAGTTCTGGAAGTTTGTATACGCACATTTTAAAGACCAAAAAATGATTAATCGTATACATGATGGTGATATTTAGTGTGAGCTCAAACAAGGATCAATCCCTATGTTGTCATTGTCATGAATTGGCTAAATTCTAGTACCAGTGTGTGGCTAGGGTCATTTAGCATAATGTACCCTAATGTACCATTTGAAGTAATAAAATGATTGCCCTCCTAGTGTCTACATCATGAGATACACATAACTAAATCAGCCATGTTAATGAGTTGTATGACCTGAGTAGCATGTTTAGCCTAAATCCTAAAAAGTAAATAAATTCTTTGGATCAAGATGACCAACAAATTGCATCACATGAGTCCTGCTAGATGTATCATTGCAATGTTTTGGTCAATCATTTCATGTACATGGAAAATCATCTGTGTAGCTGGAAACCAATTTGTACCTTGGCAGCCATTTGGTATGTATGGATTTCCATGAAAACCTTGAGAGCACTGGCAGCGATAGCCAAGCTGTATCGTCCCATTCATGTGGCTGCGGGTGACAGGAATGCATCTGCTATTGACACTGCGGCATGCGTACGTAGCATTTCTTTGGTTGCTCATAGCAATCGGACAAGTTAAATTATCGATAGACCACCACATCTTCATACCATATTCTTCAGATAAATAAAAACTATCTCGAGGCCCGAGTCCGACATCCCAGCCCCCGTCACGTTCTTCAACTAGCACCGTGAGCTCTTCGTCGCCATACTCCGAGTTGTTTTGTGTTTCTCTAACACTGAGATATCCTTCATTCACTAAAATGTTTGCCACAATGTATTTGCCCCTTCGATCAAGAATTGTGGTATTTTCTAATGTACAGTTAAGTCGAAACTTTTCGGCAGCATAGCAACCTTTTTCAAGCCCAAAAGGGAAGGGAATGCTTGTGTTCCCGCATAATCTCTTGCACCCTCCTTTAGAATTGGGACTGTAACCTAGTAGGTAGATTGACACAGGAAGAAGTTACACGGAGAGATTAACACAAGAGAAGTTACATTAGGGGAATGGGAATAAATGGTTATCAGTCCTATCAAGAGTAGAGAGACACTCTTATGATATCATTAATGATACCAAGTTTAGTTACTAGCTATAACGTTATAAAGAAATGTGCTACTTGTAGTAAACCAAACCCATTAATTGTGTGGATATTGACGAAAACAACTTATGTCTTTTTTTTATAGAAACAGGCACAAGCAGCGCCCGGAACTTATGTCTTATTAGCACCTTGTCAAGAATTCTCCACTCGTAGAGACCGTGGGAGAGCGGCGGCCAATTAACCCATGTGCCACTAGTGAACAAGTATAAAAAAACAGTACTACATCTAAATGTGTCAAAATATTCTGAAGAAAAGGCGCATGCTGATTTTGGAACTTCTATGACAGTCAATTTTAATTATCTGGCAAGAATACAATTAGTGCTTTTTTTTGTACTACCCATGTCCTGATTTATTGGTCCCTTTGTATTTTGTGCCAAATTTTGAACAATGATTTAACCAATAAAATTTCAATGCATGTCACAAAAAATTATATCATTAGATTCATATTTGAACATAGTTTTCGATGATATTATTTTTGATGACATGCATTAATATTTTTTTAGTTAAGTTTATGGTCAAAGTTTGGCATAAAATATGAAGGGGACCAATAAATCAGGACGGAGGTAGTAGCACTACTACTAGCTATATATTTTCCCTAGGATGCATAATGATTGTTTCCCAATAAAAAATAACGACGAGCGTAAAACGAAGAAGAAATGTTGTACTATTAATCAACAACCTTGGTGCAAAAATTACCATAACATTCAATCATGCATATATGAATCCAATATTCATGGCATGGCAGTTGAACATCTCTATCCTCCTAAGTAAATACTTCCTCCGTCCCAAAATAAGTATCTCGACTTTAATACAACTTTGTACTAAAGTTAATATAAAATTAAAACACTTGTTTTGGAATGAAGGGAGTAGTAAATTCCTGACCTTGACAGCCGTCCATAATGTACGGATTCTCGTCATCTGCGTAACCTGGGCAGCTACACGAGTAGCCTCCAGATGACAGGTCCTGGCAATCGCTGTTATCGCTACAAGCATAGCTTGACTTGTTCTTCTGAGCATTTTCACAGTTTGGTTGATCCGTGATGGCCATGCTAAAATACACCCCGTCAACATTCCGTTCGTCTATCTTACTTGAATAGATGTCAACCGTATGAAAATTGTAGTCTTCCGCCAAGAAAATTTTGATACTATTAGAAAGCCCTTGACCTTGACTTGATAGTGCTGAGAGGCCACCATTGAGGCGGCCAACTATGAACCCAAAGGCTCGCACGTCCTGCTGCAAACTTATGGAACAATATCCCATCTCGCCACAACTCGCCACCTCTCTCGCCTCGTCTCGCCACAGAAGCCACTCGCCCCTCTTCCCCCGACGACGAGCAATGGCCGAGCGGTACCCAGGCGATGCCGCGGCGGCGAACGGCTTCGGCCGACGCCATCTGCGCGAGGACGAGGCGCGCCTCCTCTACGAGGCCGGCTACCCGGCGCCCCCAGATATGCGGGTGCCGGGCTCGTGGAGGTTGAGTTTGTGCCGTGTTTGCGCCGATTTGGGGGCGACCTGGGGGCGACAACTGGAAACACAATCGCCCCCACGCCGAAATTAAATGCCGGTTCGGCCCCAGACAGCTCTTTTTCGGCGTCCTGGGGGGCGAACGGCTGGAGATGCTCTAACCCATGTGCCACTAGTGAACAAGTATAATCGAAAACAGTACTACGTCCAAATGTGTCAAAATATTCTGCAAAAAGGTGCGTGCTGATTTTTGAACTTCTATGACAGGCAATTTTGAGTCTTGGGCGAGAATACAATTGGTGCTTTTTTTTGTAGCACTACTAACTATATATTTTACCTAGGATACATAATGATTTTTTTCCCAATAAAAAATGGCAGCGAGCGTTAAACAGAGAAGAAAACTTGTATTAATCGACAACATTGGTGCAAAAATTACCATAATATTCAATCGTGCATATATGAATATAATACTCATGACATGTCAGTTGAATATTTTTATATATAATCCTAAGTAAAGAGTAAATTCCTGACCTTGACAGCCGTCCATAATGTACGGATTCTCATCATCTGCGTAACTGGGGCACCGACACGAGTAGCCTCCAGATGGCAGATCCAGGCAAACGCTGTCAGCGCTACAAGCATAGCTTGACTTGTTCTTCTGAGCATTTTCACAGTTTGGTTGATCCGTGATGGCCATGCTAAAATATGCCCCGTCAACATTCCGTTCGTCTAGCTTACTTGAATAGATGTCAACCATATGAAATTTGTAATCTTCCGCCAAGAAAACTTTGATATTACTATTCGAGAGCCCTTGACCTTGACTTGATAGTGCTGAGAGGCCACCATTGAGGCGGCCAACTATGAACCCAAAGGCTCGCACGTCCTGCTGCAAACGAATGGAACAGTATCCCACCCCAATATCGTACTGGTTTGCATTTGCCTCCTTCATGGCCTCTTTGTTGTCTAGGCAAATACTTGTGCAAGAACCTATGGGCTTGCTGATATCATGTCTAAACAAGTAGACACCCACACCGCAACCAACAATGAACAAGCTTGTTTCTTCATAGGCCATAACACCTTTAACAGGCGCCTCCCATGACATGTTATAGGTGTCATTCATACCTGGTTTCATGGTGACGTTGAAGTGGATAGCAGAGGTATAGATTACATTGTCTCCGGGATACAGGGCAAGGACCTCAGTGGTAGTGTTGGCCAGAAAGAGCTTCTTATGACTAGCGGTGTTGTTGCAGGTGAGCTCGAAGCCTTGCCGGAAGCAGCCAGGCCCTATCCCGAACGGATAGTGAATGGCAACACCACCGCATCTGGACTGGCAGCGAGCCCGAGCCAGGTCGGCGGCGGAAGGGATATGCAAGATCCCATCCCTTCCAGTCTCGGCGGCCGACGTTGGCTGCAGAGCTGCCGCCAAGCACGCCAACAAAAAGCACACGGCGCTCATCGTGGCTCCGGCGGCGGGCAAGTTTGTTCTAGGTGTTGGTGGTTGGTTTCGTGTTATGGTGGCCATACAGGATCAATAACAGATAGATGGATACACAGATACTAGTATTGAGAGTGTATGTATGCTGCCTCTGTACGCATCGATCGCGTATTAAAAGCAGGATGCCATGCAGGGCAGTCAACGGTCATCGCCGGGTTAGTTACCACCAGTATTTATTTATTTTATTTTTTTATTTTGCGGGAAGTTACCACCAGTACTTACGACGTGCATGACCCGCGCGCGCGGTCGTGGCCTTGTCGCTGCATGCCGAGCGCAGTTTGGCCAGCTGATATGATGGTAGCCGTTTGGCAACTTTTATACAGTCAAGGTACGTCAGGTTTTGTGGCCAAGGAGAAGGATACGTTTATGCTTGTGGCCGTGCGGTGCAGGGAACTACTGATAACCATCCAATTAATCCACAGGCCACCTTGACGGGCAGAGTACGTGCCAATCGACGGGTCTAGCCACGAATTCTACTACAAATTTTCCACACGTACGTCCATCTGAAACTGAAAGACATGCGAACGTGCCCTTCACGTACCACTACTGTTGCGATGTTACGTGGTTTGTACCCTAGTGACTGAGTGCAGGCCCTAAGGAGAGGGCTGGGCTGTTCAACGTTCATATATGGTTTGGTTTTCTCAAGCCCAATGGACCTAGGGCCGCCCCGGTTCCTTATCTTCGGGTTTGCCGCCCTTCTACTTCATCGACGCCACGGATACTTTAGTGGTTGTTTGCGCATTTACCTATTTAGTGCCTTTAGCGCCTTCAGCGCTGTTTAATGCCTTTTTTTAGTAAATGCTGCTTAATGTCTTATTCATATTTTTTTTTTGAGAAATCATGTCTTATTCATGAGAGCAACTAGTTGACAAGCGCTTCTTCGGGAGCCTCCCAACGATCATTGGAGGTGGGCTGAGAGCGTGCCACTTGACGCGCTCTCAGTCGCCGCCACGTATTGCGCTCTGTGCGCTCCCTCCGGATTTTTTTTTCGCACACATTTTCGGCTTTTTCAATGGTTTTTTTTTTCGACTTTTTGATTTTTCACCGGTCTTCCTCAGCTTTTGGACGCAAAAAAAAAATTTCAAAAAAAATTTGCACGAAAAAACATGTTTTTTTTTGCTTCCGCGAGAGGCACGGCCATGCCTCTCGAAAACGGAAAAAAAATGTGTTTTCTTTTTTTTCCTTCCACGAGAGACACGGTTTGCTTTCGCAAGAGGCACGGCCATGCCTCTTGTAAACGAAAAAAAAACGCGTTTTCTATTTTTTTCCTTCCGCGAGAGGCACGGTTTTGTTTTCACGAGAGGCACGGTCGTGCCTCTCGAAAACGGAAAAAAATACGTGTTTTCTGTTTTTTTTCTTCCGCGAGAGGCACGGTCGTGCCTCTCGGAAACAGAAAAAAATACGTGTTTTCTATTTTTTTTCTTCCGCGAGAGGCACGGTTGTGCTTTCGCGAGAGGCACGGCTGTGCCTCTTGGAAACAGAAAAAAAACGTATTTTCTGTTTTTTATTTCCTTCCGCGAGAGGCACGGCTGTGCTTCTCGGAAACGGGAAAAAAACGCGTTTTCTATTTTTTTTTCTTCCGCGAGAGGCACGGCTGTGCTTCTCGGAAACGGGAAAAAAACGCGTTTTCTATTTTTTTTTCTTCCGCGAGAGGCACGGTTTTGCTTCCGCGAGAGGCACGGTTGTGCTTTCTCAAGAGGCACGGCCGTGCCTCTTTCGGAAAGGAAAAAAAAAACGTGCTCCCGGTTCGGTTTTTCCGTCCGGTTTTTTCTTCGTGAAAAAAAAAGTTCGTCAAAACCTATCAACATGAGATCCAGTTTTAAAGATCTCGGCGTGAGGAATCTAATGATGAAAATGGTTCGAGATTTGAACGCTGGTTTAAGAGATAAAACGTTTTGAAATAAACGAATGTACGAAAAAAGGGAAAACTCCTCAATTGGTGATTTCGCATATTCACATGTGCTGCTGACGCGCCTCTTTCTCTGGGCCAGCCCATTTAAGCGTATTCCAGCAGGAGTTCCATCCCGGTTCTAGGAAGCTTCTAGGCCGGTTTGGGGAAGCTGAAGCTTCCAGCCTGATTTTTTTTCTTCATTTTTCTGCCTTTTTCTATTGGGTTTTTGTTTGTTTGTTTTTCTTATTTGGATTTTTTACTCGGCTTTTTTCATCTTTTCTTGCTTTTTTCGTTACTAGGAATTTTGCCCGTGCGTTGCAACGGGGACACAGAATTAAAACATTTTCATGGTAGTGAGAACTGACAAGGAAGAAAACATTTTCAGGGTAACGGTCTCAAAATAGGCCTTCTGCCCCTGTCTTAAAAGTTCTCTTTCATAGCATACAAAATTACAATGTACAGTTTACCTAATCTGACCATACTAATTAAATGCAAGTGTAACTCACGCAAGCCCACAAAGGTCTAACTTTCTTAATCCTCTCACAACAAATTGCGGGCAACTTCAGTAAAAAAAAATTAGACTATAATTTAAACCACCCACTAAAGCAATCATGATACAAGACTGACTGAATACCGGATATCAATTTGATGTTGCGACATCTTACACTCAGCTACTAAACTTTTGAGTAGATATACTATATATTCACAAGATCTGCCAAATTTAGTTTTACTCTCTCGCACACAGATAGAGCAGGCTGTATCTTTGGAATTTTTTCCTTTTTCGAGAACATCTTTGGAGTTTTCAGTTCCTTCTTGCAGCCAAGGACATGACATAGATGTATTTTCATCATCCCTGCTACTATCAAGTATCAACAGCCATCAGAATAACCCATAAACATCTCTCAAGTTTCGTTTTCTTTCTAATCGAGCTCCCTTCTTCTCACAGATCCATCGTTCCTTACCAGTCCGCATACAGTCGGTGGCTAGGCAGGCCTGGGTCGCAGCCGAGGCGCCATGGAGGAGATTGGCCAGGAGGAGCAGGACATCCGTGCGCCCCCTTCCAGCCTGTAGCCAAGCAGGCATCGGTCGCACCAGGGGTGCTGTGAAGCAGCTCGACCGGGAGGAGAAGGACGTCCGCGCCGGTCCTGTTCTGGCCGGCGCCAAGCGTGCCCGCGTGTCAGCCAGGGTGCCATGGTCTCTGAAGCCGTCCATGCTGCAGCGTTGTATGAGTGCGGGCGGGCACGGGCGACGATGGAGCCGAGCGTGGCCGCAGGGAGCTCGGGGACGGGCGGCGGTGGTGCGGCTACTGCCGTTGGAGCCTAGATGTGGATGGCAACGCTGCTCCGGCCGTAGGAGCCGGCGGCGGAAAGAACGACGACGCAAAGCTTGCATACGACTGCGTATATACTCTACATATGAATTTGGCTTGACGCCTTGACCCTCAATAGAAGCTCCGGCGAGGCCAGAAGGGCGAGATTCCAGCGATTTCGACACCGGCGGAACGACGAGATTGGAGCAACGTCAAGCAGGGGAAGCAATTGAGCAGGGGTTTCGATCGAGGGAGTCAAGACATCTTTTTAGAGCGTTGTGAGAGGATGAGCGTGGATTTGTTTCAGGCCCATCAGGCTTGGTCTGTGTGCTGAGGCGAGATCGAGACGATCTGGGCTTAAAATAGCGAGGTGACACGCGTGTGTGATGCGTACGTGGCAGCGAGGTACAAAATTTTGTTATTTTGATTGCTCAAAAAAACATAACGTAGGATCAGATGAGGTGTCCGAAATCAATAAAATCATCTAAGCAGGACCAAACCAAAAATATCAATTTGCTTTATTAGTAGTTTTTCGTTATTTAATTTTACTTTTTCCTTTTTTAGAACAATTAGTGAACTCTTTTCAAACTCTTGAACTTTTTCAAAGTAACAAACCTTTTTCCAAATTCGCAAAAACATATTCAAATTCTTGAAAAACTTATTATATTCACAAGCTTTTCATATTTGTGAACTTTTTTCAAATTCGTATTTTTTTTAATTCCCAAATATTTTCAAATTCATGAACTTTTTTCAAATTAACCAACTTTTTCTAATTAACGAACTTTTTTCAAATTGCTGAACTCATTTCAAATTCCATTAACTTTTTCCAAATTCCTGCTTTTTTTTCAATTCTGCGATTTGTTTTAGAGAAAGTCAATGTTCACTTGGTCAACTATCAATGTCAAACCAGTCAGTAGGTCAACCAAGCGAACAAAGGCTGGGGCGACTGAGCCTGCTCGCATCGCTGGGCTGGCACACGCAGGGGCGCGCGTGAGCACTGGTTTGGCTGCCCGACGCTATGAGCACTGACTAGGAGGCTTGGTTGTTTTGATATGAAGTATTAGGCGTGAGATATTGGAACCTCGAACGTCGAGGCTCACAAACTTGCAAAGCACTCTTTAACGCTAGGTACCGGCCACCATGCTTGGTTAGGCCAGCCGGATATCTTTTCTTCATCCCTGTAAACCTTGTGACGGTTTGAATAAAGCTTTGTGAATTTTTCTTAAAAAAAGGCGTGAGATTGGCACACGAAAATAAATAAATAAAGAGAAAAACTCAAATAAAATTGGTCTAGAAAAAAAATGAACCACTTCTTTTAGCGTTATCGATATTTTACAACAAGAAGAAAACGAAGTAGATTGGCACACTAGATAAGCTAACCCCTCAAATACAAAGTTGGTTGTGGCGGTTACACGTAAATCATGAGGGCTGCAGTTCGAATGCCAGATAGGACTCCTGATTTTTTGAAGATTAAAAAGGAAGAAAAAAACTAACTGGGCCTAGCCCGGGAGGGAGGTAGGGTGTGCGCTAATTTCTGGAATGGCTTATAACCGGCGCTTTGCCTAACACCGCCAAGGAAGACGAAGGCCCGGCCCAGCCGAAGAGGTCGCAGCACGAAGGCAGGCCCAACCCATGTTATGAAGGGTTTAGTTGGACAGATTAGTGATGGTATTTGTCTCAACCAAAAATATTAGTGGTGGTAGTAGGGCCGTCTGGGCGCGTACCTCTTCTCCCCATTCCCTCGGGTCTATCTTCTTGGCCCAGTAGCGACAGATTCTTTGCAGCCTATTGTTACGCTGAGTGGAAGTTTCTCCAGTGACAGTACGATATGCTTCCAGATCAGTCATCTCTGCAGTAGTATTTGGTTCCTGCCCGCGACCACCTCTTCTTGGCTTGTTCGGAACCCATTGCTTGATCCTCAGAAGGAATAGCTTCTTCTTCATTTTCTCTCGGCTTCTTCTTCGAAGCCTTAGCTCCGCCTCTCATCCTTTTCTACCATTTGCCTTTGACAGGAGAGATCTATGGCAAAGGTTCTTGAGATTCTGTTGTTGGGGAACGTAGTATTTCAAAAATGTACCTACGATCACGCAAGATCTATCTAGGAGATGCACAGCAACGAGACGGGAGAGTGTGTCCACGTACCCTCGTAGACCGAAAGCGGAAGCGTTAGGTTAACGCGGTTGATGTAGTCGAACGTCTTCACGATCCAACCGATCCAAGTACCGAACGTACGGCACCTCTGTGTTCAGCACACGTTCAGCTCGATGACGTCCCTCGAACTCTTGATCCAGCAGAGGGTCGAGGGAGAGTTCCATCAGCACGACGGCGTGGTGACGGTGATGATGATGTTACCGGCGCAGGGCTTCGCCTAAGCACTACGACGATATGACCGAGGTGTGTAACTGTGGAGGGGGGCACCGCACACGGCTAAGACAAATCTTGGTGTACCTTGGGGGTGCCCCCTGCCCACGTATATAAAGGAGGGAGGAGGAGGCCGGCCCTCCTAGGGGCGCGCCAAGTGTAGGGAGTCCTACTAGGACTCCCAAGTCCTAGTAGGATTCCCTTTCCTTTTCGGGAAAGAAGGGAGAGGGAGAAGGAAAGGGGGGGCCGCGCCGCCACCCCTTGTCCAATTCGGTTTGGGCAGGGGGGAGGCGCGCGCCACCTCGTGGCCCTTCTTCCCTCTCTTCACTAAAGCCCAATAAGGCCCATTAACTTCCCCCGGCGAATTCCCATAACTCTCCGGTACTCCGAAAAATATCCGAATCACTCGGAACCATTCCGATGTCCGAATATAGCCTTCCCATATATGAATCTTTACCTCTCGACCATTTCGAGACTCCTCGTCATGTCCGTGATCTCATCCGGGACTCCAAACAATCTTCGGTCATCAAATCACATAACTCATAATACAAATCGTCATCGAACGTTAAGCGTGCGGACCCTACGGGTTCGAGAACTATGTAGACATGACCGAGACACTTCTCCGGTCAATAACGAACAGCGGAACCTGGATGCTCATATTGGCTCCTACATATTCTACGAAGATCTTTATCGGTCAAACCGCATAACAACATACGTTATTCCCTTTGTCATCGGTATGTTACTTGACCGAGATTCGATCGTCGGTATCATCATACCTAGTTCAATCTTGTTACCGGCAAGTCTCTTTACTCGTTCTGTAATGCATCATCCCGCAACTAACTCATTAGTCACATTGCTTGCAAGGCTTCATATGATGTGCATTACCGAGAGGGCCCAGAGATACCTCTCCGATACTCGGAGTGACAAATCCTAATCTCGATCTATGCCAACCCAACAAACACCTTCGGAGACACCTGTAGAGCATCTTTATGATCACCCAGTTACGTTGTGACGTTTGATAGCACACAAGGTGTTCCTCCGGTATTCGGGAGTTGCATAATCTCATAGTCAGAGGAATGGTAATAAGTCATGAAGAAAGCTTTAGCAATAAAACTTAACGATCATTATACTAAGCTAACGGATGGGTCTTGTCCATCACATCATTCTCCTAATGATGTGATCCCGTTCATCAAATGACAACACATGTCTATGGTCAGGAAACTTAACCATCTTTGATTAACGAGCTAGTCAAGTAGAGGCATACTAGGGACACTTTGTTTTGTCTATGTATTCACACATGTATCAAGTTTCCGGTTAATACAATTCTAGCATGAATAATAAACATTTATCATGATATAAGGAAATATAAATAACAACTTTATTATTGCTTCTAGGGCATATTTCCTTCATCTGTCTCACTGTCAGCTTTAGCAGATGAACCAGAAGCCATGAACACCTGTGAAGAGACTTAAGAAGCGACGGAAAATAAAGACAGGGTCATGAATATGCACAACTAGTTTTGAATAAAAACATTTCCCTGAAAGAAATGATCGGAACTTTGAGAGATATTTCAGATGAGAAAAGTCTCCGAAAGATTTCATGTTAGTAAGTTCCAAGAGAAATCTACTAAGATGAAATCTATCTAGTTTTTCATCGGGGATAAAACACAAAATCTCGATCCAAAGAGATGTGCATGAGGAATAACTACAAATGGCACACTGTAAAACTATGACCTCCTAAAGATCTACCAAAGCGGTTAAAATCAAAGATAATAGTGTCAGGATGAACTCATAATATGAACTAGATGAGAAAAATGAGTTCGGATCTCTGTACACTAACTCGGTGGCGGAGATCAACTATGGGAAGACAACGAGGAACAAATGCGGCGAGGTCCACCGGAGATTCGTCTACGGGATGGACTGATTGGACTTGCACAGGTGACGACGCACGCAGGGGTTTCTGAGCGAGGAGGCGAGAAAATGTAGAGGAGATCGTTACCGTACGAGAAAAATCTCAGCTGCCTTGAGAAAATCTATGGCTCAGAATCAATGGTCTACACATTCAACATGCAGGATTACTTGGGGGTTGGACGTGGGCGTGTGGCAACCGAAGGAATGGTTTCTCAGGACTTGGGCGGGAGACCCAAATTTTGGAGGGCTTTTGTCAAATTAGAAATAACCCAGAACGCATTTCTCTCGAAGCCAAGGACGTCATAGAGAAAATTGTTTTTTCTCCCAATAAGAGAGAGAGAGAGAGAGAGCTTGGGCAAAAGGCAGAGATTTGTATATTTTTTATCTTCACTCATATGTATAAATTAATGTGTACATTTTTCTAATGTCACCGGGTGCCACTGTCCCTATGTTCTGTTGTTGAACAGTTTGGTGAACGGGACAACTAGCATGTTCTTCGGATTCAGTCCGACACCATGGGGCGATGTGCTGACACGTCAATTTTTTTTCTCCTGTTGCAACACAAGGGTATATGTGCTAGTGCCTAGTGAATACAATTCAGGTGGGGAAAGCTCCCACCTAACATTACGACTTAAAATTAAAATTCAATGAAACTGTGAATAGCTGTTCGCCGGCTGTGATACTGAACAGAACATACGCCTATACCCTAATAAAAAAAATTGAATCCAAGCGAGAAAAAAACATGAAATTTATATTCTGAGTAAAAATGCAAAAAATTGATATTGCCAGGAATATTGGGAGTTGCGGGTATGACCGGACTGGGCTGTTAAAATTTCAGTACCAACATAGCTAAGATGGAGGCATTCTCTGTTGTGTTGTACGCCACGGAAACACTGTGACCGCGGGAACCGAAAAAAGCAAAGTGCTCAAAAAATTCTTGAAGTTTCCCAGACATAAAGAAGAGTGCGTTGAGTGGACACTTATGATTTCAGCGTGATTTTTTTTTTTTTTTGAAACTGTCACCAGGGGGGAAAGGCTCCCCACCTGAAAATATTCAAAAAAAAAAATAGTAACGGAGTTAGGTGAGGCAAGAGGAGATAAAATCCCGCCACAAACTGGCGTGGATTTTTTGATCCGTCTTTTTGAGACGGTGAGTCCAGAGAGTGAGGTCCGAGATTATAGAGTGGATTACATCAGCGGGAGAGAGGTGTTCATCTCTAAAAGTAGCAGCATTGTAGCATCCCAAATCTTCCACAAGACCAGATGGAGAACCAACGGCCATACAGAAGTGGGCAGCCCCGGTGGGCACGATCAGGACCACAACTCCGACAATGGTGATGAGACCGGCAACAGACCAAGAGCGTCCCATAGAGCATCGGAGGCCGGGCAGTTGAAAAACAGGTGAGCCCTGTTTTCCGGTGCGGCGTGGCATTGAGGGCATGCCGGGGAATCGAGGATGATCTTGCGGTGGAGGTTTGCCCGAGTGTTCAGTCTGTCCAGGTAGAACAGCCAACCAAACACTCAGACCCTGCTGGGCACTCTCGCGTCCCAAATGTGCACCAGATTGGGATCCGCCAACTGGGAGGCAAGGGCGTCGTAGGCCCCCTTGGTCGAGAAAGCATCCCCGTTGAGCAACGAGCGCTTGTCCCGGTCTCCAGAGAGATGAACATCCTGCAAAAAAAGTCTCAAGCAAGCAAGTTCATTGCAAGCGGTTAAGGTTAGCCGGCTACGTAATCCTAGATCAATCCCATCCATCAACATTGCTCTGACTAAAATATTTGGTTTCTTGTGGTGAGTAAATAAAGCTGGGAAGTAAGTGGAGAGGGGTTCAGAGGTTAACCATCGATCTAGCTAGAAGAAGGTGGATGTACCATCTCCTATCTTAACCTGTGAGATCTCTCTGAGAGTGTGGAGGTGTCGAAAAATTGCCTTACCAAGGAAGGAGGCATTCCGACCAAAGCCTATATGTAGTGGAGAGTGGTTGAGGATCCGGTCCTTCCAAGGTAAAGGAGGGGAGTGGAGGAATTTGAATGCAAATTTCAACATAAGGCAAAAAAATTGTGCACGTAAGTTTTTAACGCCTAGACCACCTGCTAGTTTAGGCATGCAGACCCTGTCCCACACTACTAGGCACTTGGCACCAGAGAAGGAGTCGTCATTAGCCCAAAAGAAAATACGCCTACGCTTATCTATATCCTCCAGAACACTAATTGGGAGGGAGAAACACGTCATGAAATAAGTAGGAAGGCTGTCAAGAACAGCCGGGAGCAAGACGAGTCGACCCCCACGAGAGTGTAGAAGGGCACGCCAACCCGTGAGGTAGGTATCACAGCAGTCTATAATCGGCTGGAACGCCGAGGTCGGTAGTTTGTGCGGGGAGAGAGGGAGGCCAAATATTGCTGGTTGTTTGCAGAAACAACTACTGAAAATCAAGCAAGGTAGCTTCCATGGACTGTTGAAATTCCTGCGCAAACAGAGCTCGAAAAATTCATCTGTTGTTTACTGTACAACCCTGAACATTCTATCGGGATCCAAAAATCAGAAGCAATTCCTGAAGATCAAGCATGGTACTTTCAATAGCGTGAGATGTCAAAGATTCCATCCATCTCTGGCATCTCGCCTACCCTGCACACCGGATGAACCAAGACTCTTATCGATCTACAACGGCTTGGCAAGCTACTCGATCAACTAAACTACATGCAAAACGGAAACAACACATGCAGATAACTGAATCAAGATTAAAGCTAACAGACACTACAAACTGTACCATTCACACTTGCTAGGGCACTTGCTATGGTACAGGCTAAAAGAAATGGAAACAACCGTCTTAGAAAACAGAATAGAAATTGATATAACCCAGACGACAACACCTGCAACTTGAAGTCCCTGTCCTTCTAATGCTTTATCTTCCTCTTCCTTGCGCCCTGTGAGTTGCAAAGCATAGGTTGAGGTTGAACAACTACATTTGTCGTCAAAAAAGAAGGTTTTGAAGCAGAACCGCATAAAAAGTCCTCGTATGCTTCTGGAAGAGACAGAAGTTATGTTTGCACAAAATTTAACAGAAACTGCTTCTGTTCTTGTTCCCGACGACACATATGTTGCACCTTCAAAGTGGGACCATTTTTATTGCTGGCGAGCTGCTTCCTGATGTCCTCCTTGACTGTGTATTCCCTGCGTCTTGCTTCATTTTGTGCTTCTCTATGTGTTATATCATCAGTGCGTTGGATATGAAATGAGTAAAACTCCACAATGAGCTGTACTTCCCTGATGCTTGAGAGAAATGAATCCCAGCCCAGAAATGCCCGTTGCAGGATCAAATAGTCGCAGGGTCAACACCTCAAGTTTCGGCATTGATGTTGGCTCAAACTGCAGCGATTCGATTTTCACATGCATGCAAACAAGATCGAGGCTTCTGAAAAGGCCAGCCTGGAAAGTGATTCTGATAGGTTCTTCGATATCACGGTCCAGCAAACGAAGGATGGATAGGTTTGGTAGGTTCCCAATGACTTGCATGGTTTCACTATCTCCAAGTAGCCCGGTAACGAGATTCTCGAGCCCCTTGATCCATTCTGGCAAACAATTTTGTCACAGACTCGGTCCGGTGCCGAACGCCAGTGACTTTAGTCCCACCTCGCTTGCGGGAGGAGGCTAGGACCTCCTTATAAGGGAGAGTGCCACCCTCCTAACAGGCCGGTCTTTTCGGAACGTGGTTGGGCTCTAGCCCTGCGGGAGGTGCCGATGCGCACAGGCAACGTCCAAACGCAAGGCGAGTGTGCGGAGCTGGGCCTGGGTTCGTGACATTTGGTATCAGAGCTGGGCCCCACCCCGCCTTATGGGAGGCTTTAGGGGGATGGGATGTCACAGACTCGGTCCGGTGCCGAACGCCAGTGACTTTAGTCCCACCTCGCTTGCGGGAGGAGGCTAGGACCTCCTTATAAGGGAGAGTGCCACCCTCCTAACAGGCCGGTCTTTTCGGAACGTGGTTGGGCTCTGGCCCTGCGGGAGGTGCCGATGCGCACAGGCAACGTCCAAACGCAAGGCGAGTGTGCGAAGCTGGGCCTGGGTTCGTGACAAATTTAGGCAGCCACGCAGTTTGATGGTCTGCAGTTTTTCGGGAGGCCAAGACATATCATGCAAGCAGTCATATAAATGTTTTTTTTCTGACCGAACTGACAAAGATTCAAGACAGCTGAGTCTAGAAATGGCTAAACAGAACTCCAGACCATTTTTCATGTTGATGCCAAACACTCCTAGCTTGCGCGAGCCGGTTAGACTTATTATCTCCTGCATGACGGCATTCCCCTCCAAAAGGTTCACATACCGCAGCGCGTGCAGGGTATTCACTTTCCTGATCCCTACTGGAACCTTAACACCATAACTCACGCCAGCATGCAGATAAGGTAGCTTGCTCAGCTTGGTGATGGTTTTGGGCAGCACCAATATTCGTGTATATCTGATGTCTAGTGTCTCAAGTTGTCTCAGGTTACCCACAGAATCTGGAAGGTAGGAGATGTCCAAACACCTTCTTAGAGAAAGGAATCTGAGATGAATAAGCTTCCCGACAATCTCAAGGTGATGATCAGCATAGTTTTAAATAGCGCGCTAAGCCTCTTAACGGCGGACCTCTTCTAAATGCTATAGCGTGCTATAGCGGAGCTATAGCGCGCTATTTGAAATGTTTGTTCATTTGTTTGGACCAAAGTCTCTTAGCGCAAGACTTTCTATAAACGCTATAGCACTAGTAGAAAACAGGGCTTTGGTTCGGGCCAGCCCAGCCCATTAGTCCCGGTTCAGTCACGAACCGGGACCCATGGGGGGCATACGTCCCGGTTCATGCGCCCAGGGGGCCGGCCGGGGCCTCGTGGGCATTGGTCCCGGTTCATCTGGACCCATTTGTCCCGGTTCCTGGCACAAACCGGGACCAATGGGCCTCGCTCCTGGCCCACATCCATTGGTCCCGGTTCGTGGCTTGAACCGGGACAGAAGGGGGGCCTTTAGTCCCGGTTCTACGCACGAACCGGGACCAATGAGGTGGCTATATATACCCCATCGCCGGCGAGCAGAGCACTCCACACTGCTCTGTTTTTTCTGGCCGGCGAGGGGAGAGCTTTGTGGTGCTCTAGCTCACCTCCTATGCACATGAGGTGTTTGATGAAATGCTCGAGCCACACTAGTTAAGCTTTCTCCTCTCGAAGCTCGACCTTCAAGCTCCATTTTCCTCAAGATTTGTCTAGGTTTAGCGGTCCGTCACGTCCCGTCCCCGTCTTCACCGCCGTCGATCGCCCGCGCCGATCGCGTCACCGGCACCACCGTGGTGAGCCTCTTGTTCTTATCTTCTTTCTAAAAGAGAAAAAATCTTACTTGTATGATTTAGATAGATACTTGTATAATTTTCTTACTTTTATTATTGTTTGTTATTATATAGTGTGATGGTTTTGGTATCCGCCCCCGTCGGCCCTCGTCCTGTCTATGATTCGGATGTGGTATATATTATATTTTATAACTATTTGGTTCATTTATTGTTTATGACAATTATATCGACCAACGTGACATAGATTTTATTTATCTAGGAGGTATGTGAACCGGAAATTCCAACCGACCCTATTGTCGAGAGGTTAAATTTAGTTGAAGAAGAAAACAATTACTTGAAGGAAAAAATAAAAAAAATTAAGGAGGAGAAGATGATATTGGAGTTGCATGTTGCGGATGTCGTCGATGATCACAAGATCAAAATGGATGCAATGCGCTTCAAGATTAGAAAGTATAGAAAATATGCCATTCATACCAAGGCTTGGTATCATTATGCCGTTGGATCAATTGTTACCTTGGTTGCGATTATGATCGCATTTGTTGTTGCACTGAAATGTTTTACATAGTTTCAATGTATGGTTTAATTAGATGCTCTGGAGAGCTATATGTTGTTCAATGAGAACTATGTATGTACTTTGGTTTTAATGTGATGATGAACTTCTATTAATTTGGTCACTTATCTGTAGGAGATATGCCCTAGAGGCAATAATAAATGTTATTGATTATCTCCCTGTTCATAATTAGGTTTATGTTCCATGCTATAACTGCTATGGTTCTCGAGTCTGCAAATAAAACGAGGCTCGGAGGAAGACTCATATGCACGTGTGGAATAATAAACGGTAAAATGTATTCCTAGTCTGGCCTCTAAGACTAGCTCAAGTATTGCATGATGGTTCTGTTTTCCTGATCATGGGCATGTCTATGCCAGCAATTTTGAGGGCATAGTGTTAGGAGAACACTTGTGTTGAATCGACCCGATTGATGTTATGCTATGAGTTACATTCGTCACAAGTTAATGGTTAATAACACAGAGATGGTTAACGTTTGCATGATTCCTTAGACCATGAGAGTATCGAGTTTCTTCATGCTTGCTTCATGAACTTTGGGGTTTGTTAAACGTCATCCGTAAATGGATGGCTATTACGGCGGCTTACGGGTTCATGGAAAAGTATGTCAAGTAACTTGATAGCTCGAGATTGGGATTTGCTCCTCCGACGATGGAGAGATATCTCTGGGCCCTCTCGGTGTTACGGTATCCATCATCGTCTGGTCAGACACTTTGTGATTTGATCACGGGGATGCCGGAACACGGTAACGAGAAAAGAGAACAATACCGGTAACGAGGTAACTAGCATAGTGGACAAGTTGTTGATCCACGGGAATGCCAACATGTCTCACCTCGGGTATTTGTAACATATCGTGAAGCAACAGGAATAGCACACGGCAACTGGAGGTTCAATCGAATATTCATTCGTGTGGGTATAGGGGTCAATATGGGTGTCCACGGCTCCGATGCTGATCATTGATCGGAAAGTGTTCAGGTCATGTCTATACTTCACCGAACCTATAGGGTCACACGCTTAAGGGTCATCTATCTGCTGAATACTAGACAGGGAGTCTGAGAGAAAGTCACCGAAAATGTTTCGGAGACAACGGAAGAGTTCCGAGAGAGAGAACACCGAAAGAGTTTCGGTAAAACCGAAAAGTTGTTTTGGAATATATTATTTGGTCAAAAAGGGTTTCGGCACCGCCTGGAAATTTTCAGAGGATGCCAGAATTGGTCTGGGAACTTCTGGGAATTTTCAGAGAGAAAAACCGGAAATGTTCCGAAACTGCCGTAACCGCTGTTGATGCTTTCCGCTGATAAAAACCACCGCACCGAAAATGTTTCGGATCATGCCCAGAATAATTTTAGAGGGTGCCAAAAATGTTCTGGGACCTTCTGGAATTTTTCAGAAAAAGTTTTCGCGGAAAACATCTTGTCTCAGCGCGAGGGGACAAGATCCCTCGAATCGGGGGTTGCATGTTTGGTGGCTTTTTGTCTAGGGAGCATGCATGTTTCATGGAGACATGTTGGTGGCTTGTTGGGGGGGGGGCCCATGGGGGGAGACAAGATGTGGGCCGGCCCAAGGGCTGCCATGGTGGTGTCCCCTTGGTGCCCCCCTTGTGTTACCATTATGCCCTTTCATGTGTGACATGAAGCTTGGGTGTTTTGGTATTTCCACATCCCACCCCACCCCTTGCCTTGGCCTATAAAAGGAGGAGTTGGGGCTGCCATCTCCTTCATCCCCTTGCTCTCATACTCATGCCATGCAATTATCTGGCTTCTCTCTCCCTCCCACGAAAAGAGTTTCGTAGAGCCGAAGGGCTGTCCAAGTGACGGTCCGAGTTCAGTGAGTCCTCCCGAAGGGCTGTCCGAGTGATCGTTCGAGTTTCGAAGGTCCTCCCGAAGGGCTGTCCGCGACACCATCCGGGGGACTGTTCGACCGCCTCCCGGAGGGCTGTCCGTGGGGAAGACGAGGGTATACATCCTCGCGGTTGGGAGGTTGTAAATCCTAGCTGCGGGGATCTGCACCGACGATCGTCATCGACTCTACTTCCGCTGCGCTACGAGTCGGTAACGAAAATGATCAAACCTTGTATGCAGTCTCCATAGTGGTCCTGGGCTGGTGCGTAGGGCGGAAATTTTTTGTTTTCTGCTGCGTTACCCTACAGTGGCATCATGAGCCGTGCTATGCGTAGATGCAGGTTGCGATCTAGAATACATGAGATGTATGGGTGTTGCACAATATAATTAGGTAGTAGATGAGTTCTATTACTGAAAATTATTTGTGCGGGTAGCAGATGAAATCTGTTACCCGATGTTCTTGTTGCTTCCCCCGAATTTGCGTAGTCCTGATCTTGACAGCATTGTGGAATCTGACAAAGTTCTGGCAATCCGCGATCCTTTCATGCTGCTCCTGAGTATGCTGATTGACAGATCAACGAAGTGCTAACAGTTCTTTGGGTTCCACTTTAGTCAATGAAAGATGGATGTTTCGCAGACAAAAGGGCAATGCAGATATGATCTGCACGGGGGTCATGCGTATGACGAAGTTCAGTATGGGGCTCGAGATTTTATTATCTCATGTTTCATACACCCCGCGTTGTTAATCTAGCGACTTGGATTATCATACTTGATGATGGACGTTGGTAGCTTCGGTTTGTTTCGAAACCTTAGAAGCCACGTAAAACAAGTTTTTGCATGAACCAATTAGAGGCGTCTAACTTGGTTTTACAGGAGGGTTTGCATGTGCATGTGATGTGGTATAGCAGTGCTCATAATAATTTGATTATGTATGAGATGACTATATGATGTAAATTGATTAACATGACCTGTGTGTCATGATTTGGCATGATGGCTGGAGCCATATGATTGCACTTTAAATGACCTGCGTGTCAACCTTGTGTAATGCATTATTTTATTAGCTATAGAGATAGCAATATTATCTGGTGCATCGACAAGGTGGTTGCAATCTTCGCGAAGGTGAACACCGACGCGAATGCCGAAGACGAAGAATTGAAAGACTTCTCCGTCAGAAAGGACTATATCATATCATGCTATTATGAATTGCCTGAGATGTTTATCCCTTATGATGCACCCTTCTTGATTGCGCGGTAGTCGCTTTTATTAGGGTGATCTCTCACAAAAATATCAAGTAGTTAGTGTTCTCCCAAGTGTAGCACCGTCACGGCACCTAACTTTTCGGGGTGCGCCATGTCCACATGGGTACGAACGATTAGGGAAGTGTGAGGCGGGTGAGGTCAGACCTCGCAGCGAGATCACTTGGTTGTCTTGACGTTCTGGCTTGATCGTCCTGAGCTCAGAACACGCCCATCGAAAGATGAACAGGAGTCACATAGAGATGTGATCGGCATGTTTGCCCACCAATTGAAATTCTCGTCATCAGTGATGTCCACATCAATGGCATTGAATTGAAATGTGGATCTTGAATCACTCACAATCAATTATGAGAGATATTGATTTGAGTGGGAGCGCACTGTTGAATTAACTTGTTTAATTCTCAATGCAATTAATTTTGAACACTGTCTAAGTGTGATTTGCATAATAATTGTAGAATAATGGCTCGCATTTCCACCTTCCCTATTAAAATTGAATAGCTGTTAAATATCTGGTTAAAACTTTACGGTTGGTAACGTAATGTGAGGATTGTCCTCAAGAGTGCCGAGAAGGACTCTGTCCTATCGCATACTTTCGGTATTCTCCCGCTAATGCTATGGATCATGTGACTCTCGTCCTTCGATCCAAAAGCTAGAATTCCATTTCAGTCAAGTGCAATATATTTGCTTCCATGAGACCCGAACTTCGAAAGTTTGGATAGTTATGTGATATTCATGGAATCTGAAAATCATTTTCAGAGGCAGACAAAGGCTAAAAGATATGTGATATCCAAAGCAATGTTTGTTTGCAAACTATTAGTAAAAGAGTTTACTATGCATTAGACTGATAAGAGAGGGATCCAGAAGAATGCCTGTCATATGATGAAAGGTGAATAAAACAACAACTTAAAGAGAATGGAAGTGTCCGAAGGGTGTTAGTGAAACTTTCACGCCTAGGAAGTCTGGGGCTAACACCACTCTTAAGTTGGGTGCTTCTTCTGAGAGTAGGAGAAATACTAAAAGTTAAACTATTAGAAGTATAATGGCAGAAAGGAAGAAGACTGGAATATCCAGCAAATGTATGAATGTCATACAAGTTTTTGATGTATAGAAGGCTGGTCAAAGATATAGTTCTTAGGAATTATGATTAAATTGTTAATCACTAATTCTTGGGTATTGTGAGTTAATCACAAAGATACCCGCTCGATTGCATTCTGTTGCAACTCGATGTAAGAACTACTATGGCCTGAAAGACTAGCCAGGAATGAGGTTTTGATACACACTGGAAACATAGTAATAGTTACTATACCTTCCATCGGTGTATTACCTATGTATTTACTTTCATAATTCATTTTAGAGTTTCACACTCTAGCCCTTTGCATACGGAATCTTGCAAAAAGGTTGTTCATAAGAGAATTTTTGATGTTCAGTATTATGAATAACATAAGGACCATACTTTCATTATGAATGAGATGTATGTTATGAATAATGATATTAATATATTACCTCTGTGTTTACTTTCATAATTCATTTTGGAGTTTCATACACTCTAGCCCATTGCACAATGTTTGTTGCAAAAGGGTTGTTCATAAAAGAACAATTGTTGTTCAGTATTATGAATGACATGAAGGGCCATGCTTCCATCCAGATGGGATGTATGTTATGAATATTGATAGTAATATGATACACCCATAACACTGACGCTAAATGTCGTAAGACTAAAAGAATACCACATAAGTGTGGCACTACATTTGGTCACATTGGAGAAACCCGCATGGATAAATTCCATTATGATGGATTTTGAAGTCGTTTGATTTTGAATCATCTGACACTTGCAACTTTCCTC